>JAILYB010000218.1:0-600000 GCA_021437785.1 Rhodomyrtus psidioides | reverse complement strand
GTCATCTTAATTACTTCGGTCTACTGCGGCGAGCAAGAGGGCGTTTATGAAACGAGACAAGTCGCCGGTCATCCGCTATTCAAATCCCAAACAGGGGAGTGGAAGACCCTCAATGGCAGCGCCCCTATCCAAGCCAGCCGGGGAACCATCTGCGTGGACGGTATCTTCTACTACTTAATAGGGGTGTCAAAAAGGCTCGTCCCAACCCGACCCGACCCAAAAATTCAATTTAATTTTCAGGTCTTTCGGGCCGACTTGTTGCCGTTTGGCGTTCAGATCGGTTGGGTCGGGCCGGCCCGATTCCGGTTCTTCTTTTTATATCAACGTTTTCTTTTTTATTTAATTTATTTTTATTTTAAATTTTTTATTTTATTTCATTTCATTTGATGACATGTCAAGTAATTTCAATTGAGAAAAAGTAAAAATAAAGAAGAAATGAGAAGCGACCCGACCCGAATAATATTCGGGTCCGGCCGGGCCGGGCCTGTACCACTCAATTTTGCGCCGGCTCGTGTCAGGTCGAGATCCGATCCGATCCGACCCGGCCCATTGACACCCTTACTTCTTAACAAGTTAGGAAGATATATAGATTCTGTTGTTCTTCATTAACTCTGAGCAATTCATGGACCTATCGTAGCCAATCGTATGCATAATTGGGAAAGAGAGAGGCGGGTTGGGTTCAACGTCGTGGAGTTCCGAGGACGCGTCACCCTCCTAGACGCGTAGGTAACCGAGAATGGCAAGGGCATTTTCATTTTCTTATTCAGTTTGGAGGACCATGAAGGGCTAACATGGACAGATCTCTAAACTAACTTGAAGCCCGATGACCCCCGCGTTTTTATCGGGAGCGGGACTGCCGCGGAACTCATTATTTTTTAGGTGAGCTAAGGTCAAGAGCTTCACATCCTGATGTGCGCATCGAGACAGGCACATACACATTGAATTGGTTAGTTCAATTCATCCTAACACGTCATGCTGTACGAAGTCATGTTATCGATTCACCCTAACACGTGTGAAGAGATGAAAAAAAAATGTGCATTCCTCATTTGGACAAAGGAGGGGCAATATATTTGAAGCTCGTGCAGTTCGGAGGAGCGTAGCCCTCTTAGTCATGAAGAAAATTGTAAATTATTTCTAATTTTTATTTTATTTTATTTTATTTTATTTATTCTATTCTCTTCATTTGTTTCTTTTTCTTCTTTACTATTAAAATTTACCATTGTCGGATTGCCTAGCATTTCACCAATTAGTAATCCAAAATTCAAAATCATTAAATGATAGAAAGATCCACCATGACAAAAATAAAAATTCAAAAACTCTTATGAATACACTCTTTTTTTTGTATTTTACTTACATTTGACCAAAATTTTGATTGGGCTTAACTCTCTCGTGTGATGTCCCATTTACTCGATTTTTTCATCAATACAAAGTTTGTGACTCAATGGTACCTAAAATCCAATCCGAGACGATGAGGGAGACTTTTCCGTGCAAACAATTATAGTGGGTGAACTGGTGTTTCCTTTGCAAACAGGTTGCCGATGAATATGTAGAGTGCCTACTTCTACATTGTTGTTAGTCTAGGAAGATTCGTTGGATCACTCGAGCAATTTTTTTCGACTAATTTCAAAGGAAAGAAATAGGAAAGTTTTCTAATTACATTTTTTTGTATTAATCGAACTGCATGTTAGGTACTATGTAGTCACAGGTTTTGTGTTGATGCAAAATCGAGTGAATGGGACGTCGAACAAAGAAGTTAAGCCCGATCAAAGTTTGATCAAAAGTAAATAATACTTCCATGGAATTTTTGTTCAAAGCATTTCCCTAACAATACACTCATTTTTTGTGATTTACTTAGAGTTGACCAGATTTTGATCAGGCTTAAGTCTCTCGTGTGATGTCCTACTTACTCGATTTTTACATCAACGAAAAGCCCCTGACTCAATGGTACCAAAATTTCAATTTGATTAATAAAAAAAAATGTAGCCCGAAAACTCTCTTATTCTTCTCCCTCGAAATTAGCTAAAAAAAGTTGTTCAAAGGATCCAACCAAAGTCGCTATTATCTCGCCTTGTTGGATGCAACCGGTGAAGCCCATTGGCTACACCCCTTGATAGATTGTTCGACTAGGAATGTATCTAGAGCGTGGAGGGCCTGGTCGTCCACTATCCCGACCACCACCATGACATCGACGACGATGGTAATAACCACCACCATCATTGTAACCCTTGCTCCCAAGATCCTCCCCATTACCTATCCCGGACAATTCCCAAGCTTTGTGCCTACTGATGGCACCTAGTTTCAGTACGCAAAGCATTTGTTCTAGTCGTTCTGTGCCATAGGATTCGATCTCACCAATCAAGATATTGTCATCTTAATTACTTGGGTCTACTGCGGCGAGCAAGAGGGCGTTTATGAAACGAAACAAGTCGCCGGCCATCCGCTGTTCAAATCCAAAACAGGGGAGTGGAAGACCCTCAATGGCAGCGCCCCTATCCAAGCGAGCCGGGGAAGCATCTGCATGGACGGTATCTTCTACTTCTTAATCGGGGTGTCAAAAAGGCTCGACCCGACCCGACCCGACACGAAAATTCAATTTAATTTTCAGGTCTTTCGAGCCAACTTGTTGCCGTTTGGCGTTCAGATCGGTTGGGTCGGGCCGGCCCGATTCCGGTTCTTCTTTTTTTATCATAGTTTTCTTTTTTATTTAATTTATTTTTATTTTAAATTTTTTATTTTATTTCATTTCATTTGATGACATGTCAAGTAATTTCAATTGAAAAAAAGTAAAAATAAAGAAGAAATGAGAAGCGACCCGACCCGAATAATATTCGGGTCGGGCCGGTACCATTTAATTTTGCGCCGGCTCGGGTCGGGTCGAGATCTGATCCGATCCGACCCGGCCCATTGACACCCTTACTTCTTAACAAGTTAGGAAGATATATAGATTCTGTTGTTCTTCATTAACTCTGAGCAATTCATGGACCTATCGTAGCCAATCGTATGCATAATTGGGAAAGAGAGAGGCGGGTTGGGTTCAACGTCGTGGAGTTCCGAGGACGCGTCACCCTCCTAGACGCGTAGGTAACCGAGAATGGCAAGGGCATTTTCATTTTCTTATTCAGTTTGGAGGACCATGAAGGGCTAACATGGACAGATCTCTAAACTAACTTGAAGCCCGATGACCCCCGCGTTTTTATCGGGAGCGGGACTGCCGCGGAACTCATTATTTTTTAGGTGAGCTAAGGTCAAGAGCTTCACATCCTGATGTGCGCATCGAGACAGGCACATACACATTGAATTGGTTAGTTCAATTCATCCTAACACGTCATGCTGTACGAAGTCATGTTATCGATTCACCCTAACACGTGTGAAGAGATGAAAAAAAATGTGCATTCCTCATTTGGACAAAGGAGGGGCAATATATTTGAAGCTCGTGCAGTTCGGAGGAGCGTAGCCCTCTTAGTCATGAAGAAAATTGTAAATTATTTCTAATTTTTATTTTATTTTATTTTATTTTATTTATTCTATTCTCTTCATTTGTTTCTTTTTCTTCTTTACTATTAAAATTTACCATTGTCGGATTGCCTAGCATTTCACCAATTAGTAATCCAAAATTCAAAATCATTAAATGATAGAAAGATCCACCATGACAAAAATAAAAATTCAAAAACTCTTATGAATACACTCTTTTTTTTGTATTTTACTTACATTTGACCAAAATTTTGATTGGGCTTAACTCTCTCGTGTGATGTCCCATTTACTCGATTTTTTCATCAATACAAAGTTTGTGACTCAATGGTACCTAAAATCCAATCCGAGACGATGAGGGAGACTTTTCCGTGCAAACAATTATAGTGGGTGAACTGGTGTTTCCTTTGCAAACAGGTTGCCGATGAATATGTAGAGTGCCTACTTCTACATTGTTGTTAGTCTAGGAAGATTCGTTGGATCACTCGAGCAATTTTTTTCGACTAATTTCAAAGGAAAGAAATAGGAAAGTTTTCTAATTACATTTTTTTGTATTAATCGAACTGCATGTTAGGTACTATGTAGTCACAGGTTTTGTGTTGATGCAAAATCGAGTGAATGGGACGTCGAACAAAGAAGTTAAGCCCGATCAAAGTTTGATCAAAAGTAAATAATACTTCCATGGAATTTTTGTTCAAAGCATTTCCCTAACAATACACTCATTTTTTGTGATTTACTTAGAGTTGACCAGATTTTGATCAGGCTTAAGTCTCTCGTGTGATGTCCTACTTACTCGATTTTTACATCAACGAAAAGCCCCTGACTCAATGGTACCAAAATTTCAATTTGATTAATAAAAAAAAATGTAGCCCGAAAACTCTCTTATTCTTCTCCCTCGAAATTAGCTAAAAAAAGTTGTTCAAAGGATCCAACCAAAGTCGCTATTATCTCGCCTTGTTGGATGCAACCGGTGAAGCCCATTGGCTACACCCCTTGATAGATTGTTCGACTAGGAATGTATCTAGAGCGTGGAGGGCCTGGTCGTCCACTATCCCGACCACCACCATGACATCGACGACGATGGTAATAACCACCACCATCATTGTAACCCTTGCTCCCAAGATCCTCCCCATTACCTATCCCGGACAATTCCCAAGCTTTGTGCCTACTGATGGCACCTAGTTTCAGTACGCAAAGCATTTGTTCTAGTCGTTCTGTGCCATAGGATTCGATCTCACCAATCAAGATATTGTCATCTTAATTACTTGGGTCTACTGCGGCGAGCAAGAGGGCGTTTATGAAACGAAACAAGTCGCCGGCCATCCGCTGTTCAAATCCAAAACAGGGGAGTGGAAGACCCTCAATGGCAGCGCCCCTATCCAAGCGAGCCGGGGAAGCATCTGCATGGACGGTATCTTCTACTTCTTAATCGGGGTGTCAAAAAGGCTCGACCCGACCCGACCCGACCCGAAAATTCAATTTAATTTTCAGGTCTTTCGAGCCAACTTGTTGCCGTTTGGCGTTCAGATCGGTTGGGTCGGGCCGGCCCGATTCCGGTTCTTCTTTTTTTATCATAGTTTTCTTTTTTATTTAATTTATTTTTATTTTAAATTTTTTATTTTATTTCATTTCATTTGATGACATGTCAAGTAATTTCAATTGAAAAAAAGTAAAAATAAAGAAGAAATGAGAAGCGACCCGACCCGAATAATATTCGGGTCGGGCCGGTACCATTTAATTTTGCGCCGGCTCGGGTCGGGTCGAGATCTGATCCGATCCGACCCGGCCCATTGACACCCTTACTTCTTAACAAGTTAGGAAGATATATAGATTCTGTTGTTCTTCATTAACTCTGAGCAATTCATGGACCTATCGCAGCCAATCGTATGCATAATTGGGAAAGAGAGAGGCGGGTTGGGTTCAACCTCGTGGAGTTCCGAGGATGCGTCACCCTCCTAGACGCGAAGGTAACCGAGAATGGCAAGGGTATTTTCATTTTCTTATTCTGTTTGGAGGACCATGAAAGGCTAACATGGACAGATCTCTAAACTAACTTGAAGCTCGATGACCCCGCGTTTTTATCGGGAGCGGGACTGCCGCAGAACACATTATTTTTTAGGTGAGCTAAGGTCAAAAGCTTCACATCCTGACATTTCTGTAACAATACACTCTTTTTTTGTATTTTACTTACATTTGACCAAAATTTTGATCGGGCTTAACTCTCTCGTGTGATGTCCCATTTACTCGATTTTTTCATCAACACAAAGTTTGTGACTCAATGGTACCTAAAATCCAATCCGAGACGATGAGGGAGACTTTTCCGTGCAAACAATTATAGTGGGTGAACTGGTGTTTCCTTTGCAAACAGGTTGCAGATAAATATGTAGAGTGCCTACTTCTACATTGTTGTTAGTCTAGGAAGATTCGTTGGATCGCTCGAGCAATTTTTTTCGGCTAATTTCAAGGGAAAGAAATAGGAAAGTTTTCTAATTACATTTTTTTTGTATTAATCGAACTGCATTTTAGGTACTATGTAGTCACAGGTTTTGTGTTGATGCAAAATCGAGTGAATGGGACATCGAACAAAGAAGTTAAGCCCGATCAAAGTTCGATCAAATGTAAATAAAACTTTCATGAATTTTTTTTTTCAAAGCATTTCCCTAACAATACACTCATTTTTTGTGATTTACTTAGAGTTGACTAGATTTTGATCGGGCTTAAGTCTCTCGTGTGATGTCCTACTTACTCGATTTTTACATCAACGCAAAGCCCAAGACTCAATGGTACCAAAATTTCAATTTGATTAATAAAAAAAAATATAGCCCGAAAACTCTCCTATTCTTCTCCCTCGAAATTAGCTAAAAAAAAGTTGTTCAATGGATCCAGTGAATCTTCCTAGGCTAAGAACTACCAAAATTTCAATTTGGTTATTACCATCGACGACGATGGTAATAACCACCACCGTCATTGTAAGACAGCATTATTCAACTCGACCACCCTTGCTCACAAGATCCACCCATTTACCTATCCCAGACAATTCTCAAGCTTTGTGCCTACTGATGTACCTGGTTTCAGTACTCGAAGCATTTGTTCAAGTTGTTTTGTGCCATCGAATTCAATCCTGACAATCAAGATATTGTCATCTTAATTACTTGGGTCTGCCGTGGCAAGCAAGAGGGCGTTTATGAATCGGGACAAGTTGCCGGCTATCCGCTGTTATGATCCCAAACAGGCGAGTGGAAGACCTCAAGGGAAGCGCCCCTATCCAAACCAGTCGGGGAAGCATCTGCATGGACGGTATCTTCTACTTCTTAATAGGGGTGTCAAAAAGGCTCGCGTCGGCCCAACCCGACCTGACCCGAAAATTCAACCTAATTTTCGGGTCTTTCAGGCCGGCTTGGTACCGTTTGGCGTTCAGGTCGGTTGGGTCAGGCCGGCCCGGTTCCGGGTTCTTCTTTTTTTATCAACGTTTTCTTTTTTATTTAATTTATTTTTATTTTTATTTTTATTTTTATTTTTATTTCATTTGATGACATGTCATGTAATTTTGATTCAAAAAAGAAAAAATAAAGAAGAAATAAGAAGCGGACCCGACCCGACCCGACCTTATGCGGGTCAGGTCGGGCCGGGTACCATTCAGTTTTGGGCCAACTCGAGTCCTTCCTAGACGGGAAGGTAACCGAGAATGGCAAGGATATTTCCATTTTCTTATCCTGTTTGGAGGACCGTGAAGGGCTAACATTGACAAATCGCCAAACTAACTTGAAGCTCGATGACCCCCGCATTTTTATCGGGAGCGAGACTGCCGTGGAACTCATTATTTTTTGGGTGAGCCAAGGTCAAGAGCCTCACATCCTGCTGTGCGCGTCAAGATAGGCATATACACATTGAATTGGTTATTTCAATTCATCATAGCACATCATGCTGTGCGACGTCGTGTTACCGCTTCACCCTATCATGTGTGAAGAGATTAAAAAAAAAATGTGCATTCCTCATTGGGACAAAGGAGGAGCAATATATTTGAAGCTCGTGCAGCTCGGAGGATGCGCCACCCACTTAGTCATGAAGAAAGCTGCAAATATTTTCTAATTTTTATTTTATTTTATTTTATTTTATTTTTTCTATTCTCTTCATTTATTTCTTTTTCTTCTTTACTATTAAAAGTTATCGGTGTCGAATTGCCTAGTATTCCACCAATTAGTATTCCAAAATTCAAGACATTTATTAAATGATAGAAAGATCCACCATGACAAAAACAATATAGATGTAAGATATAGAAAAGGAGGAAATGCTTTCTTTTTTGCCATTTTCTCTTTTCATCTTTGAATTATTTATGAACCCATCTCATTTGTTTAATCTATGTGATCTACTATTTCTATTAACCTATTAGAAGACATTAGACCTATGAATATATTCCCTGTATTTTATTTATAATCCAGTAGTTATTTCTTAAATTTAGAAAGAATAAAGAAATAAAATACCCGTTTCGAATGACGAAATAATAAAAAATCTTGTCTCCAAATACCTCAATTGAATTGATCAAATTCAAAGCTCTATTTGATGAATGGCCCTTAATAGTAAAAAAATAGAAATAAAAATTGAAAAAACTACAAAAATTATCCACCTTAGATATAATTTTTCGTCTTAAAGGAAATGTCTCATGTCAATGTTATATTCTAAACTCACGAAAATTTATATTGTTATATATTCTTGTAATATAATATTCCTTTCACAAAAAGGTGATTTGATATGTTGTAATATTATGGTGCACCATTTCTTCGAAATGAAAGAGATGGGAGGAGAGAGCGGGACGATGAGGGAGACTTTTCCGTGCAAACCATTATAGTGGGTGAACAGGTCGTAGATGAATATGAGAGTGCCTACTTCTACATTATTGTTAGTCCAGGAAGATTCGTTGGATCGCTCGAGCAATTTTTTTCGGCTAATTTCAAGGGAGAGAAATAGCAAAGTTTTCCAATTACTTTTTTTTTTGTATTGATCGAACTACATTTTAGGTAACATGTAGTCACGAGCTTTGGGTTGATGCAAAAATCGAGCGAATGGGACATCGAACGAAGAAGTTAAGCCCGATCAAAGTTTGATCAAATGTAAATAAAACTTTCGTGAATATTTCTTTTTTCAAAGCATTTCCCTAACACTACACTCATTTTTTGTGATTTACTTACATTTGACCAAACTTTGATCGGGCTTAACTCTCTCGTGTGATGTCCTAATTGCTCGATTTTTACATCAACGCAAAGCCCGTGACTCAATGGTACCAAAATTTCAATTCGATTAATTAAAAAAAAATGTAGCTCGAAAACTCTCCTATTCTTCTCAGTCAAAATTAGCTAAAAAAAGTTGTTCAAAGGATTCAATTAATCTTCCTGGACTAAGAACAATGTGAAAATAGACACTCCACAGCTTCATATGCTACCCACTTGCAAAGGAAGTACCAACTCACCCAATACAATTATTTGCACATGAAGTCCCTTCGTCGCTCTATTCTCTCTTCTCTCAGACCCCCAGGTTCAAATTCAAACTATTAAGAATCTTTCTATTCATCATTTATTAGACCAACCCCGTAGAACAGTATATTACAATCACATTTAATATAAGCTCACATTAAGATAACTTTGACATAGCAACGCTAATTAATAGACTCGAAAGGTCCACAAATAAAATGACTACACTATCGGCCAACAACGCGGTCGTTAATCCCTTGACTAAGGTCTTGCGGAAGGCTGCATTGAGTAACGACTCAAGAAGTACGTCCTACATTATCACTTTTCGAGCATACTTCCCAGGTCGATGCCGATCCGTTTCTTTGGCTAGTAACAATTTCTCTTCCTTAGAAACTCCGTGGGCACCACAAACAAACCATTTGAAGAAAAAGGGAGAGAATTTGACGTGTTCGCACGTAATAAACCGCATGCCTGTTTGAAGAGAGCTGGAGAGAATCTAACGTGTTCTCACTTCATAAACCGCATGCTTGTTTGAATAGAGCTCATTAAAGAGAGATGGAGAGAATTTGACATGTCCATTGAGAACCCATTTGCCATTAATGCCCATATGCAAGTTGACTTAACCGACTTGTAGTCAGTTATCCCCCCTCTCTCTCTCTCTCTCTCCCTCCCGCTCTTTCTCCCTCCCGCTCATTCCCCTGTTCTCCCTTTTTGAATCTTTCTCTTTCTTTTCCACTTTATTCAATGGGTCGCTTTGGTTCGGTACTTGCAACTAATGCCCACGTTTGTTAGCCCCTCTCTTCCTCCTGCTCATTCCCATGTTCTCCCTCCCGTCTATTAGTCTCTATTTCTTTTTCTTTTCGGCTCTGTTTCACAATAGCCGGGGAGGAAATACTTTCCCCCTTGGATGAGAGCATACTCTTATTCAGAATTCTTCTCAAAATGCCAATTGATGAGCTCGCTCACTACCGGCACACCTCAAAGCAGTAGAAGTCCCGGATCGACGGGGCGGAGTTCGCTACGGGCTTCAAAGTTCTGTAGCGGCCTTCATACCCAGCATCTGCTTTCCTCCTCCCTTTGGAGGTCAACACAATTCTTAAGGACAACGAGCACCACGGTTCCGACGATGAACTTTTGGATGGAAATATACCGAATGTCGAACTTTTGTAGGATTGTCGCTATTATCTCGCCTTGTTGGATGCAACCGGTGAAGCCCATTGGTTACACCCCTTTGATAGATTGTTCGACCAGGAGTGTACCTAGAGCGTGGAGGGCCTGGTCGTCCACTATCCCGACCACCACCATGACATCAACGACGATGGTAATAACCACCACCATCATTGTATGACAACGTTATTCAACTCGACCACCCTTGCTCACAAGATCCTCCCCATTACCTATCCCAGACAATTCCCAAGCTTTGTGCCTACTGATGGCACCTGGTTTCAGTACGCGAAGCATTTGTTCAAGTCATTCTGTGCCATCGGATTCAATCCCGCCAATCAAGACATTGTCATCTTAATTACTTGGGTCTACTGCGGCGAACAAGAGGGCGTTTATGAACCGGGATAAGTAGCCGGCCATCCGCTGTTCAGATCCCAAATAGGGGAGTGGAAGACCCTCAAGGGCAGCGCCCCTATCCAAGCCAGTTGGGGAAGCATCTGCATAGACGATATCCTCTACTTCTTAATGGGGGTGTCAAAAAGGCTAGCGCCGACCCGACCCAACACGACCCGAAAATTCAACCTAATTTTCGGGTCTTTCGGGCGGGCTTGGTGTCATTTGGCGTTCAGATCGGTTGGGTCTGGCCGGCCCGATTAAAAATTTCATGAATATTTTTTTTTTCAAATCATTTCAGTAACAATACACTCATTTTTTGTATTTTACTTACATTTGACCAAAATTTTGATCGGGCTTAACTCTCTCGTGTGATATCCCATTTACTCGATTTTTTCATCAACACAAAGTTTGTGACTCAATGGTACCTAAAATCCAATTCGATTATTAAAAAAATTATAGCTTGAAAACTCTCCTATTCTTCTCCCTCGAAATTAGCTATAAAAAAAGGTTGTTCGAGGGACTTAATGAATCTTCCTGGACTAAGAACAATGTGGAAGTAGACACTCCACAGATTTATATGCTACCCGTTTGCAAATGAAATACCAATTCACCCAATACAATTATTTGCACGGGAAGTCTCTTTGTCACTCTACTCTCTCTTCTCTCAAACCCAGGTTCATATTCAAACTATTAAGGATCTTTATATTCATCATTTATTATACCAACCCCGTAGAACAGTAATTACAATCCCATGTAATATATGCCCATATTAGGATAACTCTAACATAGCAACGCTAATTAATAGACTCGAAAAGTCCACAAAGAAAATGACTACATTATCGGCCAGCAACGCGGTGGTCTGTCCCCTGACTAAGGTCTTGCGGAAGACTGCATTGAGCAACGACTCAAGAAGTACATCCCACATTATTAATTTTCGGGCATACTCCCTAGATCGATGCCGACCCGTTTCTTCGGCTGGTAACAATTTCCCTTCCGTCGAATCTCCGCGGGCACCATAAACAATCCATTTCAAGAAAGCATGAGAGAATCTGACGTGTTCGCACCTAACAAATCACATGCCTGTTTGAAGAGGGCTGGAGAGAATCTGACGTGTTCTCACTTTACAAACCGTATGCTTGTTTGAAGAGAGCTGGTTGAAGAGAGATGGAGAAAATTTGACGTGTCCAGTGAGAACCCACTTGCCATTAATGCCCATATGCAAGTTGACTTAACCAACTTGTAGTATGTTATCCCCTCCCTCTCTCTCTTTCTCCCTCCCGTTCATTTCCATGTTATCCCTTTTTGAATCTTTCTCTTTCTTTTCCACTCTATTCAATGGGTCGCTTTGGTTCGGCACTTGCAACTAATGCCTACATCTGTTAGCCCATCTCTTCCTCTTATTCCTCTGCTCTCCCTCCCATCTATTAGCGCTTGTTTTTCTTTCTTTTCGACTCTGTTTCACAATGGCCGGAGAGGAAATACTTTCCTCCTTGGATGAGAGCGTACTCTTCTCCAGAATTCTTCTCAAAAAGCCGATTAAAGGGCTCGCTCATTACCGGCACACCTTGAAACAGTAGAAGTCCCACATCGATGGTGCGGAGTTCGCTAAGGGCTTCAAAGTTCTAAGGCGGCCTTCGTACCCAGCAGCCATTTTCCTCCTCCCATTGGAGGTCAACACAATTCTTGAGGATAACGAACACCACGATTCCGACGACGAACTTCTGGACGAAAATCTACCGAACGTCGAATTTCTGCAGGACCGTCGCTATTATCTCGCCTTCTTAGATGTAACGGTTAAGCCTATTAGGTGCGCCCCTTTGACGGATTGTTCGACCAGGAGCGTACCCAGAGTGTGGAGGGCTTGATCTTCCACTATCCCGACCACCACCATGACATCAACGACGATGGTAACAACCACCACCATCACTGTAAGACAGTGTTATTCAACTCAACCACCCTTGCTCACAAGATCCTCCCCATTACCTATCACAGACAATTCCCAATCTTTGTGCCTACTGATGGCACCTAGTTTCAGTACACGAAGCATTTGTTCAAGCCGTTTTGTGCCATCAGATTCGATCCCGCTAACCTAGATATTGTCATCTTGATCACTTGGGTCTACTGCGGCGAACACGAGGGCGTTTATGAATTAGGATAAGTCGCCAACCATCCGTTGTTCAGATCCCAATAGGGGAGTGGAAGACTCTCTAGAGCAGGGCTCCTATCCAAACCAGTCGAGGAAGCATTTATGTGGACGGTATCATATACTTCTTAACAAGTCAGGAAGAAATAAATATTATGTTGTTCTTCATTGGCTCCGAGAAATTCATGGACCTATGATGCCGATCGTATGCATAATTAGAAAAGGAAGAGGCAGATTGAGTTCAAGCTCGTGGAGTTCTGGGAGTGATGAGGGAGACTTTCCCATGCAAACAATTATAGTGGGTGAACTGGTATTTCCTTTGCAAACATGTTTCAGATGAATATGTAGAGTGCCTACTTCTACGCTGTTGTTAGCCTAGGAAGATTCGTTGGATCGCTCGAGCAATATTTTTCGGCTAATTTCAAGGGAGAGAAATATGAAAGTTTTGTAACTGCATTTTTATGTATTAATCGAACTGTATTTTAGTTACCATGTAGTGGCGGACTTTGTGTTGATTCAAAAATTGAATGAATGGGACATCAGATGGAGAAGTTAAGCCCGATCAAAGTTTAGTCAAATGTAAATAAAACTTTCATGAATATTTTTTTTCCAAGAATTTCCCTAACAATGCACTCATTTTCTGTGTTTTACTTACATTTGGCCAAACTTTGATCAGGCCTTAACTCTCTCGTGCGATGTCTCATTTACTCGATTTTTATATCAACGCAAAGTCCGTGACTTAATGTTACCTAAAATCTAGTTCGATTAATATAAAAAAAAATGCAGCTTGAAAACTCTCCTATTCTTCTCCCTCGAAATTAGCTAAAAAAAAGTTGTTCAAGGGATTCAACGAATCTTCCTGGATAAACACAATGTGGAAGTAAATACTCCACAGATGCATATGCTACCTATTTGCAAAGGAAGTACCAGTTCACTCAATACAATTGTTTGCACGGGAAGTCTCTTCGTCACTCTACTCTCTTTTTCCGCTCTCTCTCATCTCGAAGAAAGGGAGCACAACAACATAATATATCAAACTATTATCGAATTACCTTTATCTGAAAGGAATATTTGGTTACAAGAATATATAACTATATAACTTTTCATGAATCTAGATTATAATATCGAGAGAAAGAATTTTCTCCAAGACAAGAAATTAAACCTAAGGTAGACAATTTTTATAATTTTTTCAATTTTTAATTTCTTTTTTTTTCTATTAAGGGTGACTGACAAGTCTTAATAGTAAATAAGAAAAAGAAATGATAAAAAAAATAATATAAAAAATAACATAAAATAAAAATTAGAAAAAATCCTCAACTTTCTTCACGTCTAAGAGCATGACGCGAACTCTGATCTATATTTGCTTGAAATTTATATGCCCTCCTCCCAATTCTCCATGGCAGGATTAGGTAGTGATACAATCACCAACTCCTCGATCTGACGAGAAATGCCACAAATTTCATTTCTTCATGTTGGGAAGTATATGGCTCCATCCATACAGGTGCTTCCTTCCCACCTTGTTTCGCTTCGATATGGGCATTGCTCGCGAGGGTTTTCCACGCACCAATTCCGGATTTTGTGCTCGGCCACTTTTCCCGTCTCAAAGACTTGCGCTTCTAAGCTACTCACATATGAGCCGAAAAGGAAAAACACAAACACACGAAAAATAATTATTAACTAATACATTACCTTTTCAATGAGGACACAGGGAATAAGTGCATTGTTCGGGAAATGTTTTGAAAAAAAAAAAATTATTCGTGAAATTGTTACTTACATTTGACCAAACTTTGATCGGACTTAACTTTTCCCCTCCGATGTCCCATTTACTCGATTTTTGTGTGAACACAATGCACATGATTGCTTGGTATCTTAAGGCTGCGTTCAGTAACGTTTCTGTTTCTAGGAACATATTTGGAACATAAATATTTTTTTGTGTTTCTGTTCTCGGCTACGATTTTTGGGAACAGAAACGCGTTTGGTAAGTTAAAAAAAAAACACTTTTCTCGCCAAAAGGAAGGATCGGCGGCGGCGGGTGGTGGCAACCGGCGGCGACCGGCGGCGGTGGCGGCGACCGGCGGACCAGCGACAGGCGACCGGCGGCTGTGGCGACCGGCGGCAGCGGCGACCGACGGCGGCGCCCGACGGAGGCGGCAGCGACCGACGGCGGCGCCCGACGGAGGCGGCAGCGACCGGCGGCATCCGACGGCGACTAGAGAGCGTTGGACCAAAAGTGTTTCAGAAACAAAAAAACATGTTTTTTTTGTTTCTTTTTTTAGGACCAAAAGTGTTCTTTTTCTTAAAAGTGTTTCGAAGAACACTTTTGGAACAGTTTTTTGCCAAACGCGTTTTTGTTCCAAAAGTGTTCCCAGAACACTTTTGGAACAGAAACACAATCCCTGGAATGTTACCAAACGCAGCCTAAATGCAATTTGATTAATAAAAAAAATACACTTAAAAAACTCTCCTATTTCTCTCCCTCGAAATTAGTTAAAAAGAAGTTTCTTGAAGTGATATGATGTCGTGGTTATCCGAAAAGAAAGGTGATCGGTACCAAAAATCCACATGCTTCTCCGTGTCACTCTCCAACGAGATGTTAATTAAAAATTTAGTATACAAAAACGCCCTTGGATTGAAATCCAATTTAATATTTGTTCAACCAAAATCTCTGCCTCTCTTCTATGCCTACAAGGATTCATAAAGCAAATTGAACTAGTCTTCATAAAAAGTCTCATTTGTTTTTCCTAAGGTGCGCGTGGCAACACTTTTGCTCTATAAATTAATTTCTGGTCAAAAATTGATTTCTAAAGAAGAAATTGATTTTTCTATTTTTGCTCTTGATTTTAGCTTTTGGAGAGTAATTAATTTTTTTTATTTCTTTATATTTCTTCACAACTGCTTATGGAGCAAAAAAATAATCCATAAGTAGAAAAATGAAATTGCGTGATCAAACGGATTTCTGCTCCAAAAGTTGGGTTATTAAACGAATTTCTACTCCATAAGTTTTTCATATGCGCCCTTAAAGTGGTGCAAATTCAAATCGAGGAAACGTGGCCTTCGGAATTCAGAATTGAAGATGCAATGTAAGCTCTCTTATATAGGGATGAGCGGTTCCATGTTTCGTATAGGTTCCACCCAAAATCTAGAACCTATCCATCAAAACAAGTTTTTCATTTTTTGAATCTGGAACATACCCTGCCTGCATGCATTGAAATCTAAAACATGTCATATCACAGGTTTTTGGGTCGGTTACATAGTCTTCACAGGTTTCACCTGTATTTTCATCTTAACAATTGCAATAGATCACTACATTTAATGTATATCACTTACTGCTACAATTCACTGACCACTAAACACACGAATAATTATGAAACATTAACAAAATAAAAGCTTCAATCATAAATGTTGCTTGAAATGAAAGATCAGACTAGTGATCCCAGATTACACACTCACTATCGTACGTCATGGAATATTGCAGAATCACGCGAAAATATAAATCAAGGAAGACTAAAAAAAAAAATTGCTACAGATTTCAGAACCTACCCATCAGAATGGAAACCGAAGTCTGCCTTTTCCTAACTTTTAACCACTATCCGTTATGAATGTTTCCATCATTTTTCTTTCGCAGCTTCCGAAATTTACACTCCATTGTTGAATTTGAACAATCTCCGTCCTCTCTGATCTTCATTTATAAAAACGAAAATGGACCTCGCTGACACGTGGATGGAGGGAATGAGGGGTCATATTATCTTTTTTCCTTTTTGTTTCGGGAAAAAGGACGACTTTCATTCCTGAAAATAAGTTGTGGACAAATACACTTCATTTTCAAAACCCAATTTCGTGGCATTCTATTCTTTCTTTGGGTCTTGATAATCCAATCGGTAACTCTATCGGACTCTCTATCAACATGGGCTAACATTATATCCTTGAAGGCCTTAAGCTTGCGTGATAAGTCCTTGTAATTCCCAGCTAATCTGTGCCCCGCAAGTTAGAGCGCTAATTCTGATCAAAACCAAAAGTTAGAGCGGTAATGAAAAAAAAAATTAGAGCGCTAATCAGATCCAGATCAGGCCAATTCGAGGAGGCGCCTCTGTTGGCGTAGAGAAGTACGCCCGGGTTTCCACCGTGGATTGATAGACCGCGCAAAGCCCTCAATCAGCCTCCCCGAGCTGTCGCGGCAGACACCAGCCACAGCGCCTTCGTTTTTTTTTTTGCAACCACGGTAAGTTTCATCGCTGTTGATTTCGAGCTTTCCCAGCTCCGGTGGCCGCCGTTGATGGAGGGGAATGCTTGCTACATCTGGGTTTTCTTCGTCACATGTGGCCCATCTATCGAGATTTCATTGCTGCATCGCAAAGGCTTCATCCGTAGCCCGCTCTGGATCTAGCTTTTTGCCCTCGAAAAACAGAGTGGGCCCGTGCTTTCCAGATTTTCCAAAAGAACAATCGCCAGAAGCTCGAAAGTGACCGAGGTAACTTATTCAGCTGACCATTCTCCGAATCGCGACAGACCGCGAGAGCTGTGGCTAAAATAAAAAGGCCTTTGTCAAAACCCAAAATGACAAAAATGCCACTACAGGGAAACCATGTCGAAATGGGGTCTCCTTTTCTTATCTTTTTGGTTTCTCCGCTCTCTGTCTCTCCCTCCTGTCCGTAGAAAAACACGGTCCGATAGCAGAGCTAAGTGTTAGCAGCCATCTTCAACTCCCTCGCCAATGGCGTCTCTTCTCTCTCTTTCTTCGGCTTCCTTAACGAGGCTCGCCGTCGTCTCCAATCATCCCTCCTCCTCATTCAAGGTACTCTCTTTTCTCTCTTCTGTCTTCTGTCTCCTCTATCGCAGATATGATGACCCCTCTCACTGTTATGAGCAAATTCTCAATCTTTCACCTCGCAGGGCGACTCAAGCAACTTGAGAGCGAGACCGTGTTTGTTCCCTCCTCTGAAGCTTCAGCTGAAGAGCAAGCAATTGCAAAAGCATCCGCTCTTCATCAGCAGCAAGGCTTCTTTGTCGCCGGCCGCAGAACCGTCGTCCTCCCCCGTCCGATTCAGGCTGGATAATCTGGGACCCCAGCCTGGATCGAGGAAGAAGGCCAAGAGAAAGGGAAGGGGTATATCGGCGGGTCAAGGAGCGAGCTGTGGGTTCGGGATGAGGGGTCAGAAGTCCCGGTCTGGACCGGGTGTCATGAAGGGCTTTGAGGGTGGACAAATGCCGCTTTACCGGCGTATCCCTAAATTGCGTGGCATTGCGGGAGGTAATGAATCGCCGCTGTTTCTTGTTGCTTTGTTTGGTTGCGATTAAGACGTCATGGTGTTTGTCCGATTTTAGGATGACATGCGGTTTGTCTATGGGATGGGCATTGTTGAGGTTTGTTGATATGAGGTTTTTGCAGTGGATGGCGGATGCCATGATCAAGGGTCATGCACAAGTTGGGGACTATGAGTGTCTGTAACTTCTTTGAAAAAATGATTTTCTGAGGAAGGAACAAGCAGAATTGGGGGGTTTAGTCTTTAGGACTTTTAGGTTTTTCTTTCTTGGTTTGGATGTGGATCTAACAGACTGGTGTGATAATTGGCCTAGACTTGTTAAAAATGCATTTCTTAAGGCAATTGTTATAGTTATGAAACGAATTGATTGGGGTATTGGAGATCATTACGATTTTTCAGTTTTGCAACTGCAGATATAGGTTTGCAATTAGGGCCTTACCATCCACATATTCAACCCTCGTTTTTAGCTGAAGCTGGTTGAGCTGAGTAGTTTACCTTGATTTTGAATGTTTCAACACTTCCCATACTAGTTTATAGTTTCTCTATGTTCAGATTTTTTCGGAACATGGTAAAGAAAGCTTTACTTCAAAGCTGAATACGTTAAACAGAAAAATGTGAATCCATTGCAACAAGGACTACTATCTGGTCTCCCTGTCACAATAAGGTTGGTGATCTTTCCGCATTTAATCACCGACCAGATATAGAACATTGGGATGACTTCAAAAACTCTGTAAAGAAAAGTTTTTGGATCCTTTTTTTCCTGGATATTATACTCTAGCCTAGGCTGATCGTCATGTTCGATCACACTCATTCAGAAGTTTTTTGTTGATGACTTGGCCTAGTCGTGGGTTATCTGCTCCCTGGTTCTGACCAAATATCTGCATTCTATCTCTACCTTATTTGGCAGATGACAAAATATGATGCCACCCTATCCCCGTGTGCATATGATTTTGGGATGGATTATACATAAATATATAGTCGGCTAGATTTTTTATGGAAGCGAGGATATTGGCAGGGCATGCTAGATCCTTGAGAAGTTGGAAAAAATATTTCTATAACAGTTCTTCTCGATAGTGTTTTCAACTCACTTGTTATATGATGAGCATCTGTCCATGAACAAGTTCCATTTTTTAGTATAAATTGAGAATGATCGACAAATCTTGTTTCCGCTTTTATTTGGTTCATTGTTTCAATCTTTAAAATCAAATCTTAGGATTTATGTAACCAGTGCTTTTATGTATCACTAATCTGATTAGTGGATGCACCATGGAGTCATGCTTCCTTACCTTCTTTCATTTCCGCACCGCTAGTGAGTACATGGAGATGCGTAATGGTAATGGTTTAGGCGATAAATCATCCAGATTTAGGGCAATCCAGAATACACGACTTCAGAGTGGGACTTTCCTCGGGAGAATGCTTGATATGCCATTTCTACAGAGGATGGCCTGAACTAATGACCAAAGAAAAAAAGATGGGTGGGAAATCTCAAGGGGCCAGCAGTCATATCTCCCCTAGAATTCTTGGTTTTGCTTACAAAATTGGCATGAGTGGTGTGAATATAGGTGTAGTCATGTTGTGGTATGCCAGTTCTCTTGTTGTGCTTTTCAGCCTTATGTTTGTCCCTTTAGTTGAAAATTCTAGTGCACACAGGTTTGCAGATGAGAAGATATTTGCTTTGGTGGGCAAAAATGTCTATGCGTCTCATGTGCCTAATTATATACTCTGTAAAATGTAATTGCTGAGACCTTTTGTTTCTTTGTTTTACTGGCAAGGCATGCATGCGGGATTACCCAAGTATGTTCCTGTCAATCTAAAGGACATCGAAGCAGCTGGATTTCAAGAAGGGGATGAGGTGTCTCTAGAGACTTTAAAGACTAAGGGTCTGATTAACCCATCTGGAAGAGAAAGGAAACTCCCTTTGAAGGTAAGAACATGCTTGGGTATGGCTGCAAGTGTTGGCACAGTAATATAAAGGCTGTCCCTGCTCTTCTTTGGTGCATCGCCCTTTTCTTTTTCCCCTTTTGAGCAGCACTTCTACGCTTAGTGGAGCCTTTTTAAGGGTCATTTGTTGCAGTTAGGCCTCAAAATTTTGTCAATGATATGTCCATCTTCTAGATTTCATTCAGAAGCACGTGCTTGCTCCCTATATCTGCTTAATGGAACTTGTATTCCCCGTTTTCCCATCATAAGCGTACAAGTTGATTTATCATTGTCGTCAGTGCTCGCAAGTTGAATCCATTTAATATTGCCTTCTCTAATCAGCAATGTAATTTTGTGCTTATCATGAAATGCTCGTGTTTTTCTACAAGAAGGGTTAGAAAATCTTCTATTGCTTTTTTCTAATTTTGCTCAAACTGTTGTGAACTGTTTCGTTGTTATCACGGTTTCAGATTTTAGGAAATGGGGAACTGAATGTCAAGTTAAATGTAAAGGCCCGCGCCTTTTCAGCAGCAGCGAAAGAGAAGCTCGAGGCTGCTGGCTGTTCCCTCACTGTCTTGCCTGGCCGAAAGAAGTGGGTTAAGCCTTCTGTTGCCAAGAACTTGGCACGTGCCGAAGAGTACTTTGCCAAGAAAAGGGCTGCATCTGCTGCACTGGAACCTTCTTCATGAGCCATTTCAAACTTACGGAGGTGTTCATTTTTTGGCCCCCCTTTCCTCTCTGTCTGGTTGCCCTTCTAGCTCTTATATTTAAGTTGCATCTCTTACGGTACCCCTGATTCATTCCCATTAGTTTAGTCCAGCTCTAGAAAGGTGCTGATTAAGCTTTGTTTCCCGTAGATTGTTTGATGATTCTTTCTGTAGCGGATGATGTCTGATGAAACTCCCAGCTTCTTTCCTCTATTTAGTTCCATGTACATTGAGAACGCGACCCTAAATCCAGGACCTTACCTTCTTGGATTGTTCTTGCTCTGGACATATCTTGGAAAGAGGGAGACTTGCCAGCTTTTGGGTGCAAAATTGGGCATTTAATTTCCTACATGCTGACTACGGCTATATTAATGGTATTGTCTTGGCCCGTCAGCTCGCGGTGCTAGTTTGTGTACTCTTGAACCGTGGACAAGATTGTCGAATGGTAACTGAGACTATGCTTCCTATTTCTGGCGAGTGTAGCCGCCGGAAAGATCTTGCGTAATTGACACGCCATGTGGATCAAGTCCGTCTGGTCTGCAACGATGCAATGAATCTCTAGCTCGCCAGAAATCAAGTTAATGATATAGGATTCGGCTCCCTGTGGTGCCTGCACAAAAATTGCGTAAAGAATCGTGTGAGAAAGAAACGGGAGATAAGATAACCTTGAGGCATTCCGCTTGTCTTTTGGCGAATGCTTACGCTCGAGGACCACGAAAGATGATTAAAATTACAGCTTTTGATACACGAAGTTCTTCGGGGGGGTGGGTGGGGGTGGCTCCGGCGAATCACCTGTCGATGCCGAGAACAGTTGTGATCGATCCATCCGGTCCACCTCGAACCAGGTCCAAAGCTTGTCCAAGGGCATTTCAAACTTGTACTAAGAAACGGGAGCGTGGGGACAAACAAAGGGGACGCAGATTTTGACAAAAGGCCTGATGGATCTTCTTCCCCTGTCTTTAAAAACTCAGACCCCCTTATCTTTTTTTTCGTTAATAATATTAGTTTTTTCTTTTCTTTTTGTTTTTAAAAAAAAAGGGGGCAGGGAGGCCACGTGTCGAGCAAATTGAGGGGAAAGACGTGGCCAATGCGGGCCACGATTACCCAAGGACGGGGAAGCCCGACAGCGGTAGGAAGACGTGGTTTCTCTTGTTCCCCGGTGGGCTCCCCTCGCTCCGGTCCACGTGATAATTAAATGTCGCCCCGCAATTAATCTGACCCATTATCTTTAAATTTTACGGAAAGACAGGGGAAAAAAATCGAATGAGGTCTGAAAAAAAGTAATGGAGATATAAAGCTAGAAAAAAAAAATGGATGGCTCTCAAAATATCCGAGAGAGAAAGCAGCATCCTAGTCACCTCCACCGTCACGCATCTTATCACGATCTCTCTCTCTCTCTCTCTCTCTCTCTCTCTCTCTCTCTCTTGTTTTTTCTTTTTTTAATGTCTTTGCTTTACATTTAAGCAAAAATCGTGTCCGAACGTTACATGTCACTTTTGTGAATTTGGCGATTGTATTGGCGCTTTTTCCTATGCGGCGGAGAGATATGATTGTTGTTCGATATTTCCTTGAACGTAAAAAATGGGGTAGGTTCAATATTTCACCAACCCACAACCCCCCCCCCCCCCCCCCCCCCCCAAAAAAAAGAAAGAGGAAATAGGTTTCGTGTCTAGACAATTTTGATTAATTTCCCGGTTTGGGTGGAATTTAAAGTCTCCCTAAATTGTTATCAGTGGCCGTGCTAATGATATATGTCCACGACCGGATGAACCATCAGTGTGGCTGGTCGAGTAAGCCCAAATGCTTGGTTTATATGTGGACATGATGACTGGTTCGATTTCCAAATCTATCCTCAATTACGTTGAATGTTGGTTAGTCTGTATCATGGATTGAAGGTTTTGCTGCTCGTGCCTGGTGGTACCATAGGGAGGGGCTCCCCGATGGGAAGTCAGTAGTGCTTCGTTGACATCTTACATCAACTATTCTACAGGCGAGCTCTGTAGGTCAAATCGGGCCATCCAAATTCTTCTTCTTTGAGCAATAAGTTGTATTTGCTAAGATGTAAGGTCGTGTCTTTCCTTTCGTTTTTTTACTGTTCACGAAAAATAAAGTATTTTTAAAAAATATTTTTTCGAAAATCATTTTCTAAGAAAATGGTGATATATTTTCAGTATTTGTCTAAAACATGAAAACGAATTGAAAAATATTTTTCGTCGTTTGAAAAGGAAAATGAATTTCCATCGTACATAATTTTTTAAATAATTTTTTTTAGTTATATTTTACTTTTTTTATTTTTCTTTTCTCTTTCTTCCTCCTTCCTTCCCACGCTGCTGCTGCTTCATCCTCCACTGCTGCTCCTTCCTTCACCGCTCTTTCCTCCTTCCTCAGCCTGGCCATCGGCCATGACACAGGCAGGCGAGCTCAAGGCTCGACCGGTCCCGACGAGTCCCGAGCTCGAACAAGCTGCCACGGCTGGCGTGTGAGGAAGTTGAAGGCGTAGGTAGCCTAGGCGATGGACTCCACGGCATCGAGGAACGACTCCACTAGCACTCGCTCGTGGCGGCAGGCGAGTCCGCGAGGATTGAGGAGAGAGAGAGAGAGAGAGGGGGGGGGGAATTTTTTTTCAATTTCCCGAGACTTACATGGTAAAGAGAAGCTTGAAATGGTGGGGGAAAATGATTTCCACTTTTTGAAAAAAGGAAATCATTTTCCTCAATTTTAGAAGGTTTTTTCTGTTGGTCATTCATTTTTCGCCTCCCAAATATCGAAAATTAAAGAAAATATTTTTCGTGCAACAAACGGGGCCTTAGATAAATTTGCATTATTTAGCGACAACTGTGAATAATATTCAAATAGAAACTTAACCGAAACACATGCTCACGAAAATCAAACATAAACACTAATCTTACCCTCCCTCGCGTCTCCTCCCTTCGCCTCTCGCACATTTGTCGCGATTGTCATCCTGTGCCAGCCCTATCATTGTGGTGCCGCCTCGTCGTCGCCGGGAGGAGAGAATAATAGAGACTTTTGATGAATTGGTTGTGCATGAAACCTACTTAATTGTAAAATTTGTAAAAATCGGTCGATAAGATACCTGAATTTCCTCTAATAACGAACGGAGAAAAAAAAAATCCCACTCCAAAATTACCATCGACTACTTTTGTGACGCCAGCTGTGAATTTATCTCGACAATTGTCTAGACTTTTGACCTTCTGCTCGAAAGAGGAGATCAGCTGCGAAGTCGAACGAACAATGCGACCTAGAAACCATTCCAAGTGTAGCCTAAGTCTAGTCGATCAACTATCGAGACCAACTACACCCCAAAAAAAAAAAAACTAAACTAAACTAAACTATCGACACCAACAAAAGTGGAGCTTGTTTCGACCTCGTAGCAATACTCAGCTTGGCATGCGTACCGAAATTCTCACTTACGAAATACAAAGAGCTAAGTTCGTCATTAGAGGTGATCAATGGGAAAGTCGAGCTGGGTTAGAGCTTTCAATCAATGCCTAATTTGTTGCTCGGGCCCGTCATCGACTCTTGTGTATATATATATATCATTTTTAAGCTGGTGGACCTAGTTCAGGTTTACTTAGGGCACATCGGGTCTTATAACTAATTGATGTTGCCGAAACTTTGTCCGGATTTGGTTTTCAAGCCCTTGTGGGGAGCTAGGACCATGATCAGGTCTATTTCAAAGACACCGAACAATTCCATTATGAGATTTTGGTTTCAATTCTTCGTTCGAGCCGTATGACCACGCTTACTATTACACGATTCGACAACAATTCTAATCCCCAATCCATTGATAAAGTGCTCAACCGTCAAACAATTTATAAGCGACTGGTACAGCTAGATTCACATCACAGGTGGACGTAAATAATGAACGAGATTAAGCAGCCATGCTTAGTGTTGATAACATTGGGTCTATTTTTAGAATCGATCCGGATTAACTTCCGCCCATTCGAAGTTTTAACCGCCATTTCTAAACTTAGAATGTACGGTCGCATCGGTTGAATCGAGAAGTGAACCATAGGGATTCGATTTTGACTTAACACTCAGGGTGCACATGAAAATCATTCAGAAATAGTTTCTGGAACAAAAATCTATTTCTGAAATAGGTTTGGAACATAAATTTATTTGGTAACGCAATTTTAAGAAACTATTTATGGAACAACTTTGAGAAACAAAAATAGAATTGAAGCATAAATGAGAAACAAAAAAAAGTTGCTCATCCGAGAAATAGAAATGAAAATAAAAATAGAAAAAGAAATAGAAATAGAAATAGAAATAGAAATCTCCATTGATGACCAACCCCACTAGTCGCACCCCGTTAGCCGCCGCCGCCATTGCCGAACCGCTGCATTTTTCAGAAATAAAAATTTTCAACCGTTGTTAAACAAATTTTTATTCTAGAATCAGAAATTTTATGCCGTTATCAAACCCATTTTTTTCCTCAAAAAATCATACAGAAATAAAAATAGAAAAAATTATTTTTGTTCCAAGAAACTATTTCTGAACATGAATGATTTTCATGCGCACCCTCAATCGATCGAACCCTTGATTTCAAGCATGTATTCTTGAGGTCCAAGCCAACTTGGGCTGCGCACTTAAGTTGGATCGGACCGGATTTAAGGGGGGAAAAAAACCACCGGTTCGATCGGATCCGGATCTAGATCCAGATCCAGATCCAGCCCCAGCTTCGAAGCCGGCCCGCGTGGGAAACGAAGAATTCCCACATTTACTCATCACGACAGTGTCAACAGTTTTCGACACCCTCCCCTTCCGGCGTTTCCAATTCAAACCTAAAAACCTAACCATTTTGAAAACGTGAACTCCCCCAACGGGAGGGAGAGCGGTCCGCTCTGGCGGGCCCCGCAACCGGCCACAGATATTTTTTGGTTTTTCGAAGGATCCTTTATTTATTTTCCTGGGATTAAAATAAGGGGAGACCCAAGAGGGGTGGGTGCTAAAACCGATGAGATTTCTCGCGGGGGGCACCGCCTGCGTGAAACAATCAGAAGAAGAACAAATTAAAAATGCGATCTTTTACCTCTCACTTCGGCTCGATTCATTAGTTGTGGGGGAGAGAGAGAGAGACAGAGACGTTGCAGCCTTGCATTTGCAGGCCTTTCCCTTTTCTCTCTCCTCTGTCATCGCTGTTGCCCAATAACACGAGAACGCTTTTGCTTCTCTCTCTCTCTCGATTTTTATTTTTCTTTTTTGCAGATTCTCTCCCTTCTCGCTCCTCTCTCCCTCTCTCTCTCTCTCTCTCTCTCCATCAAATCCCCTCCCCTCGTCTATAAGTTGAACTGTACCTCTCCAACGTGACCCTTCTTTGTACCTCTTTCCTAACCTCCCTTCGTTGCTTGTTAATGCTCCGTCCCTTCGTTCTTTCTTTCTTTCTTTTGTACTCCGTAGAAAATAGTCCTCCTTTGGAGGAGCCCTTGTACAGTTTTTAGCTCAGGTACACACTCTCTCTCTTTCCTCTCTCCCCTCACTTTCTCTCGTGGGTTTGTGTTTGAAAGGAAGAAGCTTTTGCCTCTCATGTGTTTTGGGCTTTGAAGGGTCATCTTGTATGTTTCTTCTTAATAATTAGTGCGTTTCGATTCTTCAATTTCCAGATCTTGCTAACTTGTGGATTTTCGTTTCAATCTGACCTTGAGATTTGGGGGATATGCGAAGCTTCTTAATTTATTCACCTGCCTGAAATTCATCTTTGAAAGCAACTAATTTTTTTTTTGTTTAGCTTCATTTCTGGGACCCCATGTTGCCAGATCCATGTTGGCATACGCAAATCCTGTAGATTTGCTCTGACCCGATTTCTTGTTTGTGATTTCCCCTCAATGGAATCGGGCTAATTTCGCCGGTTCCGTCGGTTTCTTGGAGAATTTCTTGGGGAAAATTCCAACCTGTCGATTATTCCAACGTTGTGGTTGTTATTTTTCTGTTTGTCCTTTCTGGGTCGGAGTCAAGATGCTATCTCGAGTTCTTTATTTCGAAATTAAGTAATTAATTGGACATATCTCGCTGACCAGATCTTGATCTGAAACTGCTCGCATCTATTGCACGCCATCTCAATTAACTGATGTAATTTACAAAGGTTCTGTTTTGTTTTACCCTTCCCAATCAACGGTTCTTTCTTTAACTCCGATCTGTTTCCGTGGACAGGAACTTGTATACACAAATATCAACTCAGAAAGAGCACATATTTATCTTTCAAGAACAACAGAAAATGAATCCCTGTTCGATCCAACAAAGTGCGTTTGTTTCCCGCGAAGAAATGAGGAGAGAAGCGGTGGTTTGTCCGAAGCCTCGCCGTCTTAATTTATTAAGCGCCACCATCCATGAGCACCATCCAGTCAGGCCCTTCAGATGGCACTTGGGGTAACTCCTCTCTCTATCTCTCTTTCTATCTACGTTTGCTTGAGTTCTTATTTAGTAGTCGATGTTTTCGAAGGTACTTATGGTCTGTTGCTCGCTTAATCTGCAGGAGCCAAGCTGAGCTAAGCGATCTAAAAGCAGGGACTGAGGTTTTGGAGATCATCCTGACAAAGGTACTCTTTTTAGAGCTGCTCTTAAGCTTATCAAGTTCATATCTTTTTTAGTATTGTTTGTCGCATTAGATGGATCTAAGATCTGAAACTGCGGATCTGAGAATTGTGATACTCGTAGCATGTACTTGGCCTCTGGTTTTTGTTATTTTAAAGATGTCATGGAATACTGGCAAGATGTGCCAATTCAAGCTTTTTGCCATTTAGACATCGATTAGTGTTTGGATCTAGATTTCTATGCTGATTTCTATTTTGGATGGCATTGCAGAGTGGCAATGGTATGGACGAATTTAGTGCACAGATGGCCTCGTCGCCCCCATTTTTTTGCGGGTCGCCGCCGAGTAGAGTAGCTAACCCATTAATTAAAGATGATCGGTTCGGGGACGAAAGCTTCGCCCCAATCTCGCCGCTGTCGCCGATCTCTGCCCCTTCAGGACTGTCCTCATCTCCATCGTCATCCTCGAGGAAAGGAGGCTGCGTTCGCGCGAGTTTTGGGAACAAACCAGCGGTGAGAGTGGAGGGATTCGATTGCCTCAACAGGGACCGCAGGAACTGCGGTATCCCGGCCCTGGCATAGAGAAAGAGCGGAGACCCACGAATCGATCCACACCCCGACCACTAAAGTTATCCGTTTTTACTGCTAAACTTGATGAGCTCGAGAGATTTTTGAAATCGCGAGGGAGCACAGAAGGAGAATGTCCTTTTTGCTAGTGTATATATTATGTCGAAAAGGGTCCTTATGTAAATTGAATGGGAAGTGTCTTGTAAGTAAATGAGTTGTTGACCAAAATAATTGAGAGGGAGAGTCTTTTAGGTGTCTATTGGTTGGAAAGTCTACCGAGAGATTTGAGTACCTCCCTTTGTTTGTCTATCTTCTTTGGTTTATTTTGTATGTAAAGAGAGTCGAAAGAGGATGGGGGAGTTTTTCAGAGTCTTTTGAAGTTTCATGGAGCGGCTTAAAGAGGTGAAGTTGTACAAAATCTGGTTTGAAGTTGAGTAATGGTAAATTATGTGTAAATACAAATCCTTTGTCTACATCTGACTTTACTGTTGGGAGTCTGTTTTCTCTTCCCATTGTCTTCTCGTGTTAACTGTAGACGGACGTGGAATCTGCTTTCTTTTTCGGCTGGGCATGCTTTTTTCATCTGATATTTGAATGTGAATCTGCAAAAGTAAACGCGATGTGTGATGATGTTTGCTTAGGATCCACGCACAGCATGGGCATCGTCAACTCAACTGCGGGCCAAACTTTCCAATTTCGGAGCGTGGTGCAGCAGCAGGTTGACTATGATGTCTCACGTGCTTATCTAATCGTGAGATATGGCATCAATTGCGCATCCGAGGCAAGAAATGGCCGTCTTTTCTTGGTGGGTTTCTTTGTTTTTTTATGTCTGTTTGAACCCTTTTAGTAAGGTATGGGGAAATGGTCCTCCGAATATTTAATCGATTGAAGCCTGATGAATCATCAGTTCATCGGTATGGTGGCGAGGCATGCCCCACCGCTCGCATCGATTGGTGTTGCTTCGCACGATGAACGTGTTATGCTTGTCGAAATGCTTCAGCGGTGGGGAAGTTTGGTTGTTGGTCGAGCGTAATATTTGTGGGGTTGGGTTTGGATTTGGGTGGGTGATGTCGATCGAGCAAAATCCATTATTGCACGCAAGACACATCTAACCCGTGGGACGCACCATCTGCCCATGTCTCTGTAAACATTATATGGTTGGTTAGGCCAAGGACAACCCGATACAAAGGGAAAGGTTGTTGAGGCAAAACATGAAGTGATGTGACAAAGATGATTATGATGAGGAGATGCGCTAAAGCGTTTTCTTTTCGCGTTGCTGCAGATGTTTGAGGCGTGACTTGGATCTGACCTTTGAATTTGATCTCCAAGTCTATGCACACGGATCGACAAGTTTAAGGGGAATTAGGATAGGAACTGTGAAGAACTTAGTGGGTGGGACTTAGATAGTATCTAATTCAGGGGCTTTTACTTAGGTTTTTGCACAGTTAGTACGGGCAAGATGATCTTGCTGACACGTTGTGTGCTCGCCGGATTGATGAGGACACACAACATTTCCTGAGCCTCAGCGTAGATCCGCCATTATCACATATTCATACACCTCCGTTTATGTGGTTCTACTACTTTGTTTGAAATTACAGGTTCAATCATAAATGGAGAGCCTGAAAATGTGATCTTTGTGTCTACCAGGGTCCTGAAGTCAGGTTACAGGTCCATTGTCTTGTTGCACGATGAGACTCGAGAGTCGTCTCTCCACTTGATTGCGGTAATTTTTTCATCTCATCAATCCGTTATGCCATGAACACTTGAATTCTGACCACTGTTGGAAGCATACAGTAGAAGCTCGACACCTTCAACGGAAAAATTACCAAAAAAGTGCTAAAACTATTGCAATTTTGTCAATTTAGTCCTATTTTTTTTTTTGATGATTCAAACCTAATTTTTTTGCAATCTATTTCAGTCCATCCGGCGAATTTTGGCCGGCCAGCCGGGGATATCAGTCTAGGCCCGCCATGGCCGGCCTATAGTACAATTTGCATGTGAATCTCAACAACTTCCACAACGAGTAGCACCATCATCAACTAGTGAATAAGTGCCTACTATTAGATTATTTGGATATTACATCCCTTATCTATGAGTTTGAGATTTTATAACGGTTAGCAAGAGTTCGACAAACTTTTCACCTACAACCGTGCTTTTGACAATCGTCACTTCACAGGTCTCCATCGCAATAGCTTGTTGCGCATAAAGAATGAAGACTCTTATGCACCAAATTACTCTCAAGGGAATGTCTGTTCAAATTCTACAGTGGTCGACCTAGACGACGAGGACATGCCTCGGCTACCGAAAGGCTCAACTAAAAGTGGAGGCATCTGTTAGAGAAGTGGATGTGTATGGAGACATACTGCAAAGCCGCTCTAACAATATTCCGTTGCTCCCGAGAGACTTGTTCAGACAACTAAATTGATTTGAGTCTTTACGTTGCTGAAAACGGGGAAAAGGACACAGCAGAAATCCTCTCATGGTTAGGCTGTTCATCGTATCGTATGTAAGCTCGTCCTTTCTCGCTTTCGGCGGATCCTGATAAGCTCTAGCAGTCCATCGTTCTGATCATATAACAAAACCGCAGTCGGCCTTTGGGTCGAACGGAAGGAGAGCTACACGGACAGACAAAAGAGGCCCAGAAAGGAAAAGACGAAATTAAAGTGTGTGTGTGTGTGTGTCCGTGAGGAAAACGATGCGGCGCCTCTTTGACCGGCCGATCCAACCATTCAGAGGACAGGCGGCCTTTCGAGCCCCGCCGAAGTGGACGTCTAAGACGAACATGTGGGGAACATCTCCTATCACAATCCTGTCGCGCTTCATTGCCATCATTATTGAGGACGATGATCACTCATCCAAAACCCAAGTTCGATTAATCCGAACCCGAAATCAGAGACCCTATTGGCAAATAGAGCTCGAGACGCCATTTAAAACATCTCCTTCAACCTCAAGATAACAGGCAAGTCTAGTCTTACGGGATGGGATCTCTCCATGGAGTCACCCGCTTGAAGTTTGTCCGTTCTATCTGGTAAAATAAAAGGCAAAGGTTTGTCTCCCGTGAACTTGTCGCCTACCAAGGAAACAACGGAGACGGCGACCAGGAATTTTTTTTTTTTCCTCCACTCATCTAGGGATTGGTCTGACCGACAAAGTTGCACATCCACGGTTAACGGTCCTCACACGTTGCTTCCCCCACCCTTTCTGAATTCCAACGGGTTTGCCTCCTCGCAATTAAAAAAAAAAAACTACAAATCACCTGTCTTCGTTGTAAGTAACATGCAAAACACTTAGCCAATACCTTAGTCATGTAACCGGCGACCGAGTTCAGGATTGAGATTGATGGGGAAAATCCGGGGATCCCACGTCCCGAGGAACAATTCCTGTCTTCGTCTCGATCTCGATGAAAGGGCAGCCAAAGAAGAGTATTCTAGACGTCAGAACCGCTCTCGGTTCGAAGTTCGGAGTGGTAGACCTTCCTTTTTTGCCAACTATTTCAATTTGTACAGAGACGATTTATTGGGTGGATCATATTATAGGTGTTCGATCAATTGAGGCCATTCTTTCCCGTCAAGGGCGAATCCGTAAATTTTCAGTGAGATCGAATAACATCGAGAGCGAACGATGACTTGATAGAATTGTGTTCAAGAGTGCTTACCAAACCACCGAAATGAAGTGAATTCGTAAGTATTCAAAACATCCAACTCCCTCGAGCCGTGCAAGATTTATTATTTTCGGACGCTCAACAGATCACAAGATCTCCATTCACTATCACCCCACATGCCGTCCCAAGTTCCAAAACATTGGTCTCTGTTCATCTTTGGCTCGCTATCTGTATATATATGAGTAGCCACCAATGTCCCCATTCGCCCTGCGGTGCCATTCACGTAGACATCTTTCGTTTTTCTTTTCTCTGCTCTCGAGATATTTAACCAAAACTTTATCCGGACAAAAAGCCAAAGGAAAAAAAGAAAAAGAGAAGCAGCTGCAGAATATCAATTATCAAGAACTATGAAGAGACGAAGAGCGAAGGGCGTGGGAGCTTCCCGCAAGACCGCTAGGTCATTATCATCGTCAGACAAAGGAGACGCTCAAGCTCAGGGATTTCCCGGAGCCGACGCGGCAGCTGCGGGGGCTAAGGAGGAGGACGGCCAGAAGGCGAGGGTGGCGGGAGGAGGAGGAGGAGGTGGAGGCGCGGCGGCAGCGGCGGCGGCGGAGATGATGGAGGGGTGGGAGGAGTGGCCGTGGTGGACATGGGAGGTGGCCGGTGAAGAAGCGGTGTCGTTCGGGTCTGTTTGGTCGCCGTTCTGGGACGTGGAGTTCATGGGGGACGAAGCGTACAAGGCGCTCTTCGGCGATGTGGCGTGGGAGGACGACCTTTGGAACTTGAAGGATTTGGAGAAACCAAAGTGTTGAGAGAAAAAGCGAGGGTGAGTTTCACTTTTCACTAAGTAAATGCTGCAGGAACCAGGAACGATGTTTCAGCAAGAATCCAGCGTCTCTTCCCAACTTCGGATGGGTTTGTTCAGCTTTTTCAAAGAGCTTGAGGAAATACAACGCAGTTTAGTTTAAAGGACTTTAGGAAAATACAAATACTATTTCGTGAACTGTGATTTGAAAAGCTACTTTGAGATAAAAGTTGTTTGGGAGAAACACGTTTAAAATGTGCATTTGAGTGATTAATTTAATTTTTTTATTTTTAATTGGTTTAAAATTGAAAAAAGAAGTCTGCAACTTTTTTAAATTATACACTAACGATAATGTTAAAGATATGCATTAACAAATTTATAAATAAAATTATTATTTTTTTTACTAAAAATATTCAAAAGGAATGATTTTTTTGTAGGTGGATGATTTTTTTTTTTGTACGTGAATCGTTTAAGTTGAATCAGAATGGTGGAGTATGATGCGGTTCTCTATTGTTGCTGTCATTGGTCTGCTCCAAAGGATTGGCATCTTGGAATTGTGGACAACCCTTACAAATAAAATCACACCGAAAGGAATTCATACATCTATGAACTATATAGCCGACAATTAAAAAGTAGCAAAAAATGAAAATGATAACATAAGTTAAAGAATCCAACAAAAAAAAAAAACATAAGCTAAAGAAATTCATTATCCTTAGAAATACAACATATATAAATTCGGATCCAAATCGACTTTTGCAAGATGTTTATCATTCCCGGCATTTCTTCGTGCATAGTTGTGAAAAGTCATTGCCACTATCACGATTTTCACTTGCTTTTTGTATGGATAACTTGGCATACTCATTAAAATCTTCCACTTCTTTTTCAATATGCCAAAAGCTCGCTCAATTCTGATCGTAGTGAGGAGTGGGCACGGTTGATCACTTATTTATAACTTGTAGGTGGAGGACCTCGTTGAAACTCGGATAAATGATATCTAACTTCTTTGTATGTCCCCAAATAACTGGTGGGATTTGGACATCAAGAATCTACTAAATAGTATGTACCTGCACACAAACAATATAAATTATTCAAGATATACCACATTGTATATTGATGTATAAATTACAAAAGCAGCAACACGAGTAACAATCAACTGCAGGGTAAGACAAAAGTACATAAAACACGAAAGCAAGGGAGGATATAGTGCTAACCAGTAATCAAGAGCAATCCAGAGAAGAGTTGTTTCAGAAGCACAACCCTCTTTCCTCTTGAATCTCCCGGCGAGTATAATTTGTTGGAAAAATATAGAAAAAGGAGTAACAATGTAATCGGACTTTGAGGCGTGCAATCACTCTCTTTTCGAATCAATTTGCCCCATGAAGTTGCTATAAGTTTCTGGCAAATTCCCTTCAAGATACAATAAAGTCACGGCGAGAATACTGGATAGCAATTCCAGTCATTTTCCTAAAACTCTCTACAAAATAATGAAAAAATGGATGTCTCTCTTTTTTAAGGAAAACGTAGAATGAAAGTTGATTGATTAAAAACTGAACAGAGTTGTCTATTTATAAAACTAATAAACACACCTTTTGGTGTGTTAACTGTCCATGTACGAACGCACCTATTCATGTTGAAAATTCTAAAATGACATTGCAATTCTAAAAATGACCGTTCGTGGAGATAACAATTATTTGGACACAATTGTTCGTAAATGACAATAGTCGTTCGGACACAACCGTTCGTGTCCGAACAGTCACAATTAATTAAAAAAGGCGTCAAAATCGCGCACCCGCACGCGAGTATAGTGGGGTCTAGCCCACTTGCCCATTTCTTTATTTTGAAAGACTAAAATAGCCTTCTAACTAATAAAGAGACTTGCACCCTCCTTTTCAACAACCTATGTGGGATTAAAAAATGCAACATTTTTTGTTTGTTTTACAAACAAACTTCAACATAATTAATACAGTTCCGGGAGTGATGCTTGCCCTACAAATAGAACCAATGGAAATGCTTAAAAAGCAGGCAAAAGCACCAGACTAGAGCTTAAGTCAATGCTCAATCAGAATCAAACAGAGTCCAATGTGACAGCAAGTGAATACTCATGCCAATGTTGTCAAAGAGGACAACCCGAAAAAAGGAAACGAGATCGAACTTCACCTACTATGTCAGCAGCAGCTAGCTGTAAGCAAGGTGTCTATTTATGACCATTGGAAAGGACCGTAATAAGGACCATAAGTATCCATCCGAGATGCAGTTTTTGAAAGATTGCAATTTTTGTTCTGTAGTTAGAGAAATGGTCAAAGCAGCCTACAATAGAAAGAAATGGGTACTCATCATACCACAGCCTAATAATCTACATCAGTCCCATACCACATCTCTCAGCATTACGGGAAAAAAAAAATATTAGAGAATCGCACAAACCAACAGGGAACTTGAAACGACTTTAAAGATATTCACAACGAGAATCTTTTAATTCCGAGCTCTCTCCACCAACCAACCCCGTTCAACCTCTCGATTCAGGCGGCCAAGTTCGCAGAGACAAACCATTTTTTCATAAGAATGACTTTCATTTACATTCACGAAGCAATGAGTGTCAAAATCTTATGGAATCAAACAATAGAACCCGAATCGGGGCATATACAAACCCAAACCACACAAAACAAAAAGAAGGGGAGAAAAACACTAGAGAAGTCGCACATCTAACGAACAAAGGTTTCGAACAAAGAACGCAAGTCCAACCTCAAAACGGCGTTTCTTCGGATAGAAGGGAAGAAATTCTTACCTGGAGACGAGGAGGAGATGTAACGAAGGGTGTGGAGCGAGCGAACGGCAGGAGAGGGGGTGGGGATCACCTGCCTTAAAGGCAGGTGACTTACCCACCTCCCCATCCTTGATATGGGGTGGGCCCCCTATATCAAGGGTGGGGATCCCCTTGCCTTAAGCAAAATAAGGCAGGTGATCCGGGTCCCAGGAGAGGAACTAGGGTTGCGAGCGACGAATGAAAGGAGCGAGTCGCAGGAACAAAGAGGCGAAGTGCAGAGCGGCGTGAAGTGAGCATACAAGCAAAGATGTGGGTTTTTTTTTTTTAAGGGCAAAAACGGATTCTTACAAATTTTTTGAGGGCAAAAAAGGCAATTAAGTAAATTTTATTAATTGGAGCTTCAGCATTCCGAAAATGCTGAAAGCTCAATGTTGGTCTAACTTTCACCTCAAAATCATTTCAAAATAGTTACCAAATACCCCGCATTTACCCCAATCAGTATTCTTCTCCTACTCCTTTTATCTCCGATCTTTCTACAAGGCACAGTCCTCAGACGATAAAACATCAGGAAATGATCCACGCCGTTAGGTCCTCGATACATGCGCATAGCGATTTAACGATGGTAGTTCGACGGATGTATGCGATCATACAGCTACTAACCTAACTGCTCAAATAGAAGACAGACTTCACATTAAGTAATCATGCGCATTGATGTTCAGGTTTGTCATTGGAAGGGAGTAGCATTCTAAACAAAACAATGAAACGCAAAGGATTAGGATCCACTAAGTTCAGAGGAGGCAAATTTACCTGATAAAAATTACCCCTTGGATTAAAAACGACCTTGTGCATTGATGGAATTTTAGCGAAATATGAACTAAACTCTCAAATCTCTCTCTCTCCCCCTCCTTCCATCATATATTAGACCCATGTTCGGCCCAAGCTAGCGTTGGAGATCCATCGTCATATATTAGGCCCATGTTTGGCCCAAGTTGGGGCTGGAAATTGCCTCCCCAAGACATGGTCGCTAGCTCGTGATAGAGGATTGTGCAACCTCCAGCATTCAAAGGTCCGATATCTTTACCCGGAATATCGTCAAGAAAGAGCTCAAGTCTGAGTTTGTTAACATATCCAGTTGGATTTATTTTTCATAAAAAACTCGAGCCAATGAGTTATGTGTCGATTAAGATATATTAACTGTTAAATATTACATCAATTCTTCGACGTGTGATTTGTCTAACACAATTCACATGTGCATCATAACAAACTCTACGGATAAAGAGATAAAGAAAGAGAGGGGAGGGGAGGGGAGGGGAGGGGGTGGGGTACACATCTGCAATGGGCTGAATATGGCCCATGACGTTTGTCATGGCTCGTCTTGGGGCCGCGACGATGGCAAAGGCGGAGGTGGAATTAAAAATTGAAGAGGGCAATTTGTGGAAACAAGTACAAAAGTGAACAAAGAAAGACAATAAAAATAAGAAGTATCGATTTAGGCTATCCAATTAATGTTATGCTCATATGTCGCAACCCTCGAGGGGGTGACTTTGAGCTGTAAAGTAAAGTCACCTCATAAATTTTGAGGATCTCAATCCAAACATAAATAAGCTTAGACTATCGAAGCAGAAAGCCAATGGGATATGAATTAAATGGTTATGGCGTGGGACCAATCCGAAGTGACACTAGACTTGAGTACGAAATTGGTCACTGAACGGGTTTTCCATGCCCGTCAAAGCTAAATGAGTCTCGATGTTTAGTGTGTTTAGAACTTGTGAATTCTGGATATCTGTCAAATTATCATTGGCTCGGCACTACTTTGGAAGGAACTACTTCATGTCGTTCTTTTTCGAACTTGTGAATTTCGAATCTCTTTCTAAATTATTAGGGTTGAACCTCATCACAATCTTCTCGGAAAAACATCACCACGTCTTCTTATTAGCGCTAAATTATTCACCATAATTTTGATTTCGGATGCTTAAGTCAATGGAGCCCCTCTTAATCCACGCTAAAATAATTTTCTCCAACGGAAAAAAATAATTATGCCCGCAATTATTATAGGTGAGATTGAGATTCCTACTTTCTCCGAATTTATGTCGGCCATTATCGATGTATTATATATAGATCTCGAGCGATTGTAGCGAGTGGGCAAGATCATGTGCTTACCGTGCACCTCACATCCCTACACAAAATCAGGGCCCCACGTTGGGAGGCATCCGACCGTCCATTCTTTCTACGATCACACCTTCACACCTCGCGATGGTCACTCGATGTGGAGCCCACACTCCGAATCCCCCCACATGTTCCCCATTTTTTCCTCTGGAGGAAAAGATCTCCCTCCACGCTCCGCGAGAGCAAGTGGGGAGCACGCTCTTCGCCGAAGAAGCGCGTGCCTGTTCGGTGCGCAGGGATCTCGCGTGATGGGGACGCGCTCTCGATTCGCAATTTTTCTTTTGGCTCCTCCTTTTTACTTTTTTCCACTTCTGCGTACGTAGTAAGTCCAAGTACTTTTGCGAGGGCCATTTCAAACGCTCTTCACGCTCCACAGTTCGCACCTTCCGCACCTTCTCAGCATCTAATCTCAGCCTGGCTCACTCTCTCACTTCCTCTGCTAAGACCAGAGCTTCGCTCACTTCGAGATCGAGAGAGGGAGATGGGGGAAGCCAGAGGCTCCTCTTTGGTGTACCTTCTGCTGATTGTTCTTAGTCTGGTCGCTTTTGGGTTCGCCATTGCTGCCGAGAGAAGAAGGAGCACTGTAAGCCTGCCTTTTCCACTAAGCTTTTTGCCTCCCCAGCTTTCTCTGCTTTAGTGATTCGAGGGTTTGTAGCGATTTGCACTGAATGCTTGCCTGTTAGTGTCTCTTGGGTGATTCGGCCACCACAGCTTGTGAAAAAGCAGGTTTTTTTTTTTTTTTTAATCTTCAAGTTGTGGAGTTTTTTCTCACTTGGTTGAGCTCGCTCTAGTGGTGGATCTGTGTGTCTACGTGCTGCTTGGAATGCGTTTCTGTGAGTGCTTCTTGTTAACGTCGCCGTACGATTGTAGAACATCTATCCGGTGGAACTAGATTTTGTGCTGTAGGAATGTTGGCCTGTGCATCTGCATTTTGTGCCATTGTTGAGCTAGAAGCGGTTGGCGGTCTAGGCAGGCTTGCCTGCTTTCCTGAGCGGTTAACAGACGGGACATGCCCATTTGAACATCCTAGTGCTTGACATTTAGCTCAATGTCCTTAGGCTTGTGTTAACCAACATCACTATATTTGAAGTTTCAGATGTTTGAAATTTCGGGAAGCATTTGTCATGCAATTTTAGTACAAGACAAAAAGAGCGGTGGTGTGTTGGTCGAAAACTGTTCCTTTCAGTTGATATATCAGGTTCGGTGCAGACAATGTTTCATTAGAAGTTGGAGCTTAGGTGAAGCCATTCTTAAATTATGCTTCCATCTCTAGGATTTAGCTATTTACTTGTGAAGTGTACTCGAGAGTTTTTTAGCTCTTTCTGTCATCCATGTAGTCTGCGTGAAGCTTTGGAGCTATGTATTTGCCACATGATTCATGTGCCTTTATGGCCGAGGAAACCGCTAATAATTGAACCAGTCATCAGGGTGGAGAAATTATCGGCACATGTGATGGTGTTTTGGTCCTACAACAAGTGATATGCTTAGCAAACATGAACTTCTAGTGCTAGGGCAATGTATGAAAAGTAATGGCATAAACACCGCGACTGCCTTCAATTGTTACTTTAACATTACGTGACGCTTCAATATTTCGAATCTCATAAATTGATGTGAGGAGAAATGTACAAGCCAAGCTCTGCTTCAATGGTACATCGATCCCCACATTGGTTGTGGTGACAGTAGTTGCCAAGCTTTTGGTACGTCTGTGTGCTCTTGACAGTTGAACATTGGTAAGTTGACAGCTACAGAGCCACACAATAGCCATAACTAACGCACAGACAGATGCTTTAGAGCTGCTGCATTAGAGATGCGTAAGATGTCGTTATGTTTAAGAGTATCAATGTTTCATTTTTTCCCGTTACAGTGCGCTGTATTGGTGCTGCAACATAATATTGGTGTTAACTGCTAACAAATCAAATATTGATTTCTTTACATTTCTGCGGTTTTCAATGTCATTTATAGGCCCTGGAGGATGCTAATTTGCATGATACTGGGTTCAATGTTGGTGTCATGAGAAGCAATAGCATTTCGGTTGAATTTCAAATCCATCAATTAGAATTTGTACTGGGGTAACCAGTGCTCTGATAACCATAAGACCATAATGGCTTTATTAGCTGCTTTACTTCTATGACACTTTTGAAACTCCAAAGCCCGACTTTGCTACGGCGACAACTTGTTTGGCGATCAAATTGTTAGATTGGATTGGTTCTTTGAACCAAGCTGTTGTGTTTGTCACACTTTATGCCAAGTTTTGCTTTTTAGGATTTCTCGTGATCTGTTTCAATGTCCATAATAAAATTACATTTCCATTGGGTTAAAGCAAGTGTTTTCCCAATTTTGTTTTTCCTGTGTTGAAACTTGGACAGGCAGTTGACATCGTTCTCTTATGCATGACAGGGAAGAATTTTTGAGAATGAGCGTACGAATGCCACGTATTGTGTATACAACTCTGATGTTGCTACTGGCTATGGGGTTGGTGGTTTCTTGTTTCTTCTATCAAGTGAATCTCTGCTGATGGGCGTGACAAAGTGCATGTGTTTTGGAAGACCCTTAAACCCGGGAGAGCATCGTGCATGGTCCATTATATATTTTGTTTCTTCATGGTGAGAATTCTGAAGCATATCTCATGATTTGCTGATGCCTTTTCACTGAAGTGAGCCATCTGGTTAAAAAGTGGTGTCGTGATAAGTACTTGCCTCCCAGCCGAATGGGCAATAGGGACCACCCCATTTGCTTTGTTGGTAACTCTATGCAGGATGCTTTGCCATCTTTTGTAAACTAATGTTTTCTTGATTGTGAGACTGGGATGATGTCAAGTAGTTGTTCTAAGGTGTTGCCAGTGATTACACTTTGGTTTTTGTGTATGTCTTACTTACAAATCTTATTTTGAAATAGCTCGCTTAGCATGTTTGGATTAGTATCAGGATCTGTAACATTATGGCCGTTGCATATGTTTGCTGATAATTGGAGAATAGACTAGTATAAGCACCAGAAACATTGCAGAAATCTCTTACTACTTAGATAACACTTCTTTGGGAAATCAACACTACAGAGACTTGGGTTTTGTAAGTTCTGACTTGATGTATGTACCATATGGTTGGTCACATGGCAGCTGATGATCAACAACTAAATTGAAAATGCCTAGCAGCTTAGATATTGCTTCTCTGTTTTAAGTTTGGAGAACTTTGATGTTAAATGTGGCTTCGGGAGTTTGAACACTTTAAAGATGTTGACTCTTTATACTTATGCAGGGCAACATTTCTCGTGGCCGAAGCATGTTTGATTGCTGGGGCAACAAAAAATGCCTATCACACCAAATACAGGGGGATGATATATGCCCAGAACGTCTCCTGCGAGACACTGAGGAAAGGTGTGTTCATTGCCGGAGCTGTATTTGTGGTAGTGACAATGATTCTCAATATCTATTACTACATGTACTTCACCAAGGCAGTTACGACTCCCCCAAGCCACAAAGCGAAGCGCACAAGCTCAAATATAGGAATGGCTGGCTATGCATAAATTCTTCGACTCAAAGGAATTATGTAGCTTTCAGGTTTTGCTTCCTCAATGTGGGTAATGCTCTGTGATTGTTCCATCTCAAATGTACCGATAGATATTGCTTTTCTAGTATACTGGTATGTCAAAGAAGTGCCTGCTCTTTTGTTTCGATCATACATAAAATTCTATTACACTTGCTCTGTTCATAAAAAAAAAGAAGAAATTTGAATCAACGAGTTGCTGTAAGTCACAATAATAGTGATATTAAAATTGCAGGTTTAGTTTAAGACACCTGTAAGCAAAAGTTGGACATTTTCATGAAATGAAGGTAAGACCCTCATCATGATTGTAATAGGAGTGCTGATTATTATGCTTTGCAAATTGCAAGTCTAGAAGAAAGACTTGGTTTGGATGATATGCAGATATGAGTGTCTTCAGTTGAAGAAATGTAGATGTTGAAGCCATTAGCTGGAAACTGAAAATAGGAATTCGCTCGTGCCATTACAGTTAGTAAAAATCCCTGCATCACAAGCCATATTTACATTTACAATAGAGTCGAGTTCCATTTCCAATGTACTTCGTTTTCTCCTTTTGTTCCATTATCATTTTTGCACGGGTTATGAATATCCCGGGAGTTGGGTCAGTTTTGCTAAATACTCAGATTTGTTAATGTTTCAAACATGAAAGTAAAAACTGAAGAGCGGAAATGAAGCTCCCCTCATGGGGATTATATTACTCAAGGCCGAGGCAAGGTATGATGATGAGGGGATTAATATGCATTGTGCTGATATCTATCAGGAGTGCATGAATTACGGTAACCTCATGGTTATTCGATTTTTGGGGCCTTGCTGACATCTCGGGAAAACGGGGCACTCTCATTCAGGCAAGACTATCTATGGCCTGGGCTAATCCCGAGTGGATTCGATACTTGTCCTGACCATTGCCCCCTTTATATTGGGTTCGATACTTGCTTCTGGCTACAGCTCTAATGGACCCTCTCAGTCTTGAGCTCATCATTGCCTTTTTCAAAGATGAGATTGACCAGTGGAATGAAAATGTTCTTGGAATGTTTTTTATGAGACAGAAAGAGCTTTCACGTGTTTGTCTTGTATTCAAAGAGCTTTTATCTCCATCATCCCAATCAGTTCGTTCTTAATCTTTATAGGACCTGAACTATGAACTTCAGAGAATTATTGAACACGGAAATTATTTGGCCATGGAAGTCGAGAGCTGATTGGGTTTCTGATGGAGAGAGGAATTCTAGATACTATGACTCCACTATGGCTGCCAAAGGCGTATAAAGGGCATTTTGGCTATTGAAGACTAGGTTGGTAACTGGATCGATAAACCTTGCCACCATTTTCAATCATATTATTTGCCAATTTCTCTGCTTTGTTCACAAATAGAATGCCCTCTGCCTCTGGGATCTCAAACCTCACAAGGCCCCTGGCCCTGATGACCATCATGCTGCCTTTATTCCAGTCCCTGGCGGGAGATTTTGTCCTCTGTTTGCTACTAAAACTTGATCTAGAAAAAGCATATGATAGGCTTGGATGGGATTTTATCAGGCTTGTGCTTAAGCTTTTCTGAGTTCTTGAAATCCATATCTTGCTCCAACAGTTCTGTTCTGATGAATGGTGCGCTGTCTGAACCTTTGCATGCAAAGGGGATCCTCGCTCCCCTTTACTTATTCATTTTGTGTAAGGACATTCTGAGATTCTCGACTGAGGAGGAATGTAAGAAGGGCCATTGAATAGCTTGGACATGTTTTGTCAATTGTCGGGGTAGAAAGTGAAACCTTGAAAAATCAAATGGACTAGTCTTGGCCCACCGCGCTCCTGTACAGGGGACTCTCTGCGCTGGGCGTGGATCCCCTGCCTATGTTTTTCCTAGGCAGGGTGATCCCCACCCTTCATTGGGGTGGGCCCCACAGTGTGTGGGGGTGGGGATCACCCTGCCCAGCCGAAATCCGGGCAGGGGATCCGGATCCGCGCTGCGCTAAGGACTGTTGGATTGGAAGGGAAAATTGGAACTTCGCAAACATTTCTTGCCTGCTTTCCTGACTCCATTCCAAATATTATTTTGGCTTCTCCTGTTTCCACTGATGAGGAGGATGATACTGAAATATCGCTGGAACAACTCCTCGGATGGAGATTTTTGTCTCGACATGTGAGATTTGCTGCAGGAAGAACCAAGAGACGGATCCTGATTGGGCTCGAACTTGGAACAGATTTTAACTGGAACATAAAATCTACCGGTCGAAATTGGTTCTCCAATTTTTGAAACCTGAAATCTATAATGCATATCCTGAAATGTGGAACCTATCCTAAAACCTGCATTGTCATAGGTTTCGTGATCTGCTGGTCTTCTCAGGTTCCCCATGTATTTTTAATTGAACGGTTGTACCTCTAATAACTAATATTTGCTACTACAATCTACTAATCACTACTTATATGTAGATACATGAAGGATATTAATAAAGGAATAGTCTCAATCATGATATCGCTGAAAATGAAAGCTCAAACTAGCAGTTTCAAATTACATATTCATCATCAAATTCCATGAAATATCTCAAGATCTCACAAAGATATAAAACAAGGGAAACACAATGATGGGTTCATTATAACCGATTTTTCAATTTTTGAAATTTGAAATCTACCACGTATACCTTAGAACTTGCAACGGACGTGTTCCGACCGATCCGATTCTACCTGAAACCGAAATCATGCTCACTTTAGGAGAGACTGGGGCAGAAGGCTCTACGTGGGAGATTGGAAGAACCAGTGTTTTCTTGCTCAGAGTCTCAGCCACCAAGAGACGGTCTTTCGTCGGCTAAACACGGAGACGTGACTAAATTAACATGTTAGAACTACAGGATGCTCCATCTGTCTTTCAAACCGTTTAATAAAATCGAATAGGGACAATTTCTCACGGCAGCCAATTTTGAATGCGGGAAACTTCTGGCGGAATTCGAGGAGGCGAAGATCGAGCCCTAATTCTTTATTTTTATTTCGTGCAAACCACCTAGGGCCCTAGCTGCTATGGGCAAAAGCTAAGATCAGTGGGGCTTGATCTTGTGTCCTAACCCTTTGACTGGACTTTTTGCCTTCTGATTTTGCTGGGGCATTCCTCCTGGAACTACGGTCATGTAACTTCTACTCTTGTTTCTTGTTACATGTTAGTAATCTCCTTTTTCGCCCGAAAAAGAGAGAGTAAAATTTACAGACCACATTACTTTCGCTGATGATTATAGAAATAGAAAGTGAAGATATTCGTATAGAAGTCTGCTAGTCTCACAGTTTGATAGTACTGTCAGTTATTTCTAACAACACGATCTCCCAATCATAAGTGTTTTTTTTTTTTTTTTATGCAAGACACGCGGTGATAGTGTGTGGATTTACAATTGATCCCTCACAGTACTGTCATGGAAGCTTTCTCATTTACATATGGAGGTGCATATGTTTAACAGATTAGATAAAATATTTAGATTTAGCATAGAGATCACATTAGATCCGACAATATCCCCCGGATTCAATGGAGAGAAAACGGAACCATCCATTACATAAGTCAAAATGCTAACTAGTCAAAAAGAGACGAGTTAAAAGTCAAGTCTCCGCAAAGAAACCGGAATATTCAACTACCAAATCAGAGAGAGATAGAGAGAGAGAGCCTCCACAACTTTCTTATGTTGAGACCTCTTTTCACATTTTCAGCTATGCCTTTAGTCGGCTCCTGGAGATCCATGCACGCTTCTCTGCTTCTATTTGTGCTCTTCTCATCGTTTCAGCTCTGGGCTTGCCGGGAATATTGCAGAGCCGCGGCGGCACGGACACTGTCATCACCATCGTCATTGTCATCGGAGTCGAGCTTAGATGACCATGCCGAAGTGAAGCCAGTGTACTTGACTAACACCCCCACCACCAGCAAAGAAGAGATCCCGTTGCACTCGGATACAGGCTTCAATGGTACACCTTCCACTTCGAGTCATGCTGTTGACAATAGCACCGATCAAGCATTCGAAGACAGCAAGCGAGCCGTGCCGAGCGGCCCCGATCCTCTCCACAATTGATTAATCCCTCAGATGAAGTCTCTCTCTATTTCTTTCTCCCTGTGGTTGGTTGTTTTCTCCTTGTTAAGTCAAAAGTTTTCGCGACCTTTTTCTTGTATCCGAAATACCCACGATTTTCTCGTCAATTCAGCGGACAACTCCGTACGGATTCTCGAGGGGAAAAGCGGGGGTATTTCGGCATGTCGTTTGGGTTTCTCATTTGAATGGAGATCCATGTATATGTAAAGGAGCAAAGGACTCATTTCGTTTTCCGTTCATTCTTTTTCCACAGTGATGAAATGTTTTGATTCTCTTTCCGCGTGAGTTACTGAACATTTCCCTTCTCTCGCTGGTTGCTTCAGTTCATTCTTAATTCAGCAGTTCATTGCAACGTTCGCTTCATATCTGAAGAAGGAGATTGAGTAGCAGTTCATTAAGTATTGAAACTTGTGTTGACACAAACCGTGGCAAAAAAATGGCATCATTCTCTCTCGTCCTGTCTGTTGTTCTAAACCCTAAGCCTTCTGCATCGATTCCATGTGAAAGATGATTGAACTCTTTCGTGTGCCTCTGGCTTTAAGTTCCTGTGACGCCCGGAACATATGCTCACTATCCAAACCTACGAACATGGAGCAGTCTGTTTCACGCACGTACGGTGTTTTTCTCTCAAGCAGCAAGCGAACGATACACTGTTTGGACGAGGGTGGGGGTGTGGTAGCGGGCTTTTTTCCAAACCATGCCAAAAAACATAAATATTTACCAAAACAGGTTAATTTTTTTTTTTTTTACCAAACCAGGCCTGGCTCGGCAGTCAAACTGCCGAGCCGGCCTGGCAACAGTGCCGCTCGGCAGTCATACTGCCGAGCGGCACTGTTCATCCCGCTCGGCCTTTTTTTTTAAAAATAATAATAATAATAATAATAATTATTATTAAAGACATGAGTAGTGATAGTGGTGAATTTGACTGTTCACGTTTATCCAGTGCAGTGATTCTCTGTGTTGCTGTGAATAGTTTTTTCTCGCTTAAAAAAAAATGCTTGATCGCGACGAATTTTGTCACAAAAACTCTGGCAATGCGACTGATTTTGTAACGAAAAAACCCTCGTGGCTGAAAAGGCGTTGTAAATATAATGACGACAAATATTAAATTTTGGTTCGTTAGAGCAAACGAGCCTCAGCCCCGGGCACTCAATTTTTCGATAGTTCGTTTGCTCATTAATACAGAACATGATATTTTATACGAATTTCATTAACATTTTGTCCATTCTAGAAAACAAATTTACTAATAAAAAAATTGATTAAAAACACAAGAAAAAGAAATTAAAAATGATTAAAAAAGAAAAAAAAATGTGAATGCTTGCCCCCACAATGATAGGAAAAAAAAACAGATGCTTGTCACGGTACACCTGCCCCTCTTCTTCTTAATCCAGCTTTTCTTCATTCACGGCAAAACGTGAACAGTCAAATTCACCACTATCACTACTCATGCTTTTAATAGCTGTGAAATTACGCGAAAAAAAAAAACGGCCGTGCGGGATGAACAGTGCCGCTCGGCAGTGTGACTGCCGAGCGGCACTGTAGCCAGGCCGGCTCGGCAGTTTGACTGTCGAGCCGGGCCTGGTTTGGTAAAAAAAAAAATTTAAACATGTTTTGATAAATATTTATATTTTTTGGCATGGTTAGGAAAAAAGCCCTGTGGTAGCATGGTAAATTTGAGGAACATCTTCCTAGCTTTTTCAAGAGAGAGAAACAAAGTTGGAAGAAACGCATAAAGCTGAGATTCGTCCTACTGTTGTCTTGAAACAGTGATAGAGATTCCACGGGACAGCACAAGCGTACAGTAGTTAGAAAAAACTGGGGATGGCATCTTTTGCTTGCTTCTTCAAGCTTGACCTACCTGTTGTCCTCTTCTCGGTACGGGTGGCAGATGAAGCGCAATTTAAGAAATCGAAATGCCGATTCATAACAATGAAAAAAGAATAAGAAGAGCGTGAATATTCAGGCATTTTCCTTTCCCTTTAGGAAGCACTCAGTATGTGACTTCATGCAAGGAGTTTTGAAGAGGTCCCGATATAGTATTTTCAAACAGTTGTGAAGAGACGCACTTCGTTTTTAATGGCGATTATACTAAACTAATCCTAACTCAGTTTGGTCGGTTCGTTTCGACAAGAAAGTCTCATCTTTTTTGACAATGGTTTCCTCGTTTTCACCCTTGAAGACTTGTTTAATGGGTCATCATCATCGAAAGCTCCGAGCGGGTTTACCTTACCAGTGTTTCACAAGAGCCCTAGATTGGAATTCCGACTGGGACTAGGAAGAGGGCTTAGGCGTTCCTCCGTTTCATTCATCATCGAATTCATGGCAACGTTCGTCGTCTTGTCTTGTCTTGTCTGTTTACCCTTTTGACGAGTAACGAGTCTCGCACTCATTGGAATTTGATCGTTCCGGGGCTTTTTACAAATCGAGACCGGGGGTGAAAATCGATGCGAGATGGGTCCGCGGATGATGCGGCGGAGGGCGGAAACAGTCTTGTCGAGTAGCGATTTGGAGTTGGAATCGGGTTTTGACTCCTTGCGCGCTAGCTTTTGGGGAATAAGACAAGGAAAGTTAACTCGCCGATACGATGCCCCGCTTTCCACTGCACTCCCGGTTCAGATTTGCATCCGGTCTCGCGGTCCCTCGAGCTCATCCGTACTTACACTGAACCAGAGAATGTCTGAGCAACTCCTCTCTTCTCAATTCACAAAAGTTGTGTGGAGAGCTCGAATTCGCTCATTCGTAGCCACTTTAAGACGAAAGGTAATGACCTTATCGTAAGGTAGCCATGCAACGTCTTATTGAGGACGACCAAAGCCCGTGTCCACGACCGTATCGCGACGGTAGTATCTAGCAGCGGCCCGAGTGGTGCTGAGCTCGCTCACAACCAATCAATATCACTCGTTTGCCATCTTCTAATCCCTCGTAGGCTAAGGTCGACAAGTTGTTAATGAATGCGAACCGAATCCTAAAATCTTCGACTGTACATTTTGAAGCAGCCTATTTTTTTCTTCCTCAGAACAGGGTGCTATTAACAGAAACTTGAATAGATTGTCATGCTGGCAGAGGACTCTTGCCGAACCTCAAACCAACTAGGCGCCTCGAGCCGACAGTCAGCTCGGGTTGAAGCTACACCACAATGGTATTGGAGAGAGCATGGGGACGATAGGAACTAGAGATGCCTCTTTATCCCTCATACTCCATGTAAGCTTTTGTGGGGTGTGTGAGGCGCCTAGACATGGCCAAATTGGACCCGGATCCGGAACCAGCCCGTTGACCGGGTCCAAACAGGAACCGGACCTTCACGGGCCGGTTTAAAAAAAAAAACTGTGGGCCCCGCCCCCTGAAAATTTCAGGGGGCGGGCCCCCCCTCCCACGGGAAAGAGCCGCGAACGGCTCTTTCCCCCAAACGGCCGTCACTGACGGCCGTTTGGGTAGTGACGGCCGTTTGGGGGAAGAGCCGTTGGCTCTTCCCCAACGGCCCGAAGGCCAAAAATTAAAAAAAAAGTAAAAAAATTAAAAAAAACTCTATAAATACCTCTCAATCCTTATTTATTTTTCTCACAATTTCTCTCAATTCTCTCTAATACTCTCAAGTGTCAAGTCTCACAATCTCTCAAATTCTCTCAATCTGTTATTCTCTCTAAATTTGGTCTCAATTTTTCGATCAATTTTCTAAAAAAATGGCAAGTGGAAGCAGAAATACTAGAAAAGGAAAGAACCCGATGCCGATCGAGATGGGAGAATCCGATTATCCCGTTCATGAATATGATCCTCATGAATATGCATGTTGGGAAGACGACGATGCTTCCAATCCCAACGTCGAGCGCATCTCAACGCAAGAAAGTCTTCGTCCTCGTGGTGTCGAAGAATCGTCGATAGCGAAGGAGCCGGGACGAAAGAGCCGAGAATCCGATTTATGGCTACACTTTAACAAAGTGTGGAATGAAAATGAAGGCAAGTTTGATATAAGCTGTAAATATTGTCCGCAGACATACAAGCTTGGTAAAGGAGATGGCTGTGGAATATTTCGTCGGCATGTGACGAAAAAACATTCAACGCAAGCGGGGATCGACACTAGCCAACAACAAATTCCTGGGTTCGTCAATCCTAACGCTCATCCTTTATTTCGTTTCACTAATGCACTTTACAAAGAAACATTAGCTGAATATGTTGCCCTTGAGCATGCTCCATTTAATACTGGTGAAAATCCTAATTTTAGATATTTGGTAGACACTGCGTTAGCTCTGCAAGCACCATCTGTTTCGAGAAATACTCTTAAATGCGAACTTGAACATGTTTATACAAAACAAAAAAAGAAATTGTTAAGATTTTTTAAAGAATTCAATGGACGTGTACATATAGGTAGTGATATTTGGACTGATTCTTGAAATATTAATTCTTATATGGGTATCACGTGCCATTGGATAGGTGGTGATTGAGTTATTCAAAAAAGATTTCTTGCATTTCGAGTTTTTCCTGAAAGGCATACGGCCCATAATATTTATAGACTAATTAGGCAAGTTTTAGAAGAATTTAATTTGATTGATAAAATTTTTTCAGTTGATTTTGATAATGCCGCCGCAAATACTGCTTCCATTCCTGAGTTAGAAAAACTTTGTAAACCCTCTTTTGGCGGACAATTTTTTCACATTAGATGAGCTTGCCATGTTTTGAATTTATGTGTTCAAGATGGTTTACGAGTTCTTGCAACATCTCTTCAGCCAATAAATAATGCAATTAGATATTTGTGGAGCCGTCCTCAACTTATGAAAGAGTGAGGAAAATATTGTAAAAAAAATGGGAGAAGGGCAAGAAGGTTTCCAAAAGATATTCCGACTCGTTGGAATTCTACCTACGAGATGCTTCTACAAACTTTTGATTACAAAGATTTATTATGTTCCTTTATTTCGAATAATGTTCCCGATATTGCTTTGCTCCCGCAACATTGGGAAGTTTGCAATTTTTTTTTTAGATTTTTTGAAAGTTTTTAATGATGCTACTAATATTTTATCTGGTGTTTATTATCCTACTACGCATTTATTTTTAATAGAGTGTGTTAACATTGCTGGTATTTTTAATGAATGTGAAAAATATACTGAATTAGCTTCGAGTATTTTAGTAATGCGAGAAAAATGGTTGTATTATTACTTAAACATTCCTCTTGTCTATTTAGTTGGTATTGTTTTCGATCCACGTACTAAATTAGATGGTTTATTAGATTATTTGAATGCTTATTATTATGAATGTTTACATTTGAATGAAGTAATAGATATTCATAGTATACAAGTAGATGTTAAATAAGTTATAGTAGAATTATATAATGAATTTTGCAGTAAATATGGTTTAAGTGATAGTGGATGTGAATCTGTCCAGCCTAGTGTCTCACGAAGCAATACATGTATTTCACTTGGTAGAGGGTATAAAATGCTCATGAGTAGGCAAAAAAAATAAAATAAAAAGGGACAACAAGTAGTATTTCCGAATTAGAAAACTATATAACAATTTATTTTGAGTTTAGTGATTCCGAACACATCGTAGCAGATTTCAAGATTCTTGAGTGGTGGAAGAACCATTCAATTCAATATCCAGTTCTCTCCCTCATTGCAAGACAAATATTAGCGACACCTTCTTCGACAGTGGCAGTTGAACAAGCATTTAGTGCTGGAGGATTAATTTTAGACTCCCGCCGTTCAAGATTAAATCCGAAAAGTGTGGAGTTTCAAGCTTGCGTCGATGATTGGACAAGGGCTAAGCTTCGACAACAAGAGTTGGATCGAGAACACGAATTCTTCAGTGATGATTGTGGAGATACCACCGCCACAACAACAACAGGTAGCGACGATTGAGGATGAGGTAAGTTGGAGTTACCAGAGGTAAGTTGGAGTTACCAAAGGTAAGAGAACTACATGGGCTTTGATTCTTCTATCCCCAAGAAGATATGTAGGCGCTTAATGATAATTCATTAAGTTCAAGCCCATTCCTCATCTTTTTTTTTTCAAATTTTTTTACAATGTACAATTTGATTATAAATTTTAATTAATAATTTATTAATTTATTTTATTATTTTAAAAATAAAATTAAAGGTTTCGGAACCGGAACCGGAACCGGAACCGGAACCGGTCCTTTATGGGCCGGTTCCTGAACCGGAACCGGCGATTCGACGGAACCGTGCACGTCTAGAGGCGCCGACTAGAGCGAACGACACCGTGTTAGCGGTGGTTCCGGACAGTTGACCCTTTCACCAGTGTTCCAGAGTAGCCGCAAAGGATATCGAGGCTCGGTCTCCTTATCGAAAAATGAGTAATAAGGAATTTTTTTTTCTAAAAAATGATCGTTTATATCGCTTTAAAAAATGAATGATGAAAATTATTTTAATCATCGGTACAAATGTATAGACACGAGTTCTTGTCGACAATGGAATTAAATTAGTATGATTGGCTCGATCATCTAAGAAGCCGTTAATCTCCATTTTCATAATCTCGAGGGATGTGTATAAAGTGTCTATACGGAAGAAGAAATGTAATATACCTCTTTCTCTATTTTTTTTTTTTGGCTTTGTTCTAACAATGGAAGCAATGCGGGCGTCTTGTTCTTCCGTCACGTTTAGAGAATTTTCTTGCCCGGACCCAAATCGTAAGGATCAGCTCCATATCAACAATCAACTCTATGGGCTTCAAATGTCTAATCCACGTCGGAATTAGCAATATGGTGGGCGCTTACCTAGAACCTGAAACTGGACCGATGGAGTTGTCTAATTCCATGATATGCATAATAGTTTTCAGATTTCAAAAATTGGAGAAACCGTTTTGACGGGTATGCCCCAGTCTCCGGATAGATGGAACCTGGAACCCGAACCTAGTATAAGTTTTTTTGTGTTTTTCTTGATATATAATCTGGAACTACTAGTCCGAGCTTTCATTTCCAACTATATTTATGGAATGAGATTTTTACTCTGTTAATTTTTCATATTTATCCGTGTATTTAAAAATAAGTTGCGGTTAGTACGTTGTAACAGCAAGTAGTGGTCATTAAATGTTATGATTCACTACAATCATTTGATTAAGAATATATAGTTAGATCTTGGAACCGACTCTAGAACGTGTGACACGGTCGGTTTCATGTTCCAAAAAATGAGGAACCTGTTCTAACTGATAAGTTTCAGATTTCAGATGAAACTTATATGGAATCTGAAACCGCTAACCCTTAATTGAGAAAATTTCAATTAAGGGCCCGAAGTGAAGCCATTTTCTCAAAAAATGGTTCAGAATAGACAATGTCTCAAATAAGGCCTCAAATGATCAAGTTAGTCTCAAATAAGGGTCTAAGTGAGTATGTGCACCTCACATGCCAGTTTCTAAAGGCATAATGGGGGCATTTTCGAACTTTTCTATTTTCTTTCTATTTTTCTATTTTCTTTTCATTTTTTTCTCTTGTATCTTCTTCTTCATTCATTCCCCCCAACACATTCGTGTTCTCGTGATCGTAATATCGTATAGCCTTGCGAGCCCAAAGTCCCCGAGCCTCCCGTTCAAATCCTCATCCAGCAACACATTGCTGGCCTTCACGTCCCTATGAATGACCACTTGTTCATACCCCTCGTGCAAATGAAGGATCCCTGAAGCAACGCCCTTCACTGCCCGAAACCTTTGTTCCCATATAGAGTAATTCTTAGGCCCATGGAACGGGAACCTATCCAAGCTCCCCTTCGCCATGTACCACGACTTGGATCTTGGAACTCGACAAAGTCCTCCGGTACACGTTGCCGAACCCGCCTTGCTCGAGAAGCTCTTTCTCCTTGAACCCATTGGTGGCTTGCTCGAGTTCTTGATAGGAGAATCGGTAGGGACTGATTTCGAGCTCCCACTGCTCGACCACATTGGCGTTCTTGATCCTCCGCACAACCAAGACCACAAGAAAAACAGCAGACACTGCAAGAACAGCTGATGATACCGACATTGCATCTCACATGCCGTTGCCTGATTTTTTCATCCCCGCTGCAATCTAGCTTGGCTTGATTTTGGGGTCGTTGGTGTCGTCACATCTTCTAGCTGCCTGCCACTAAGGCCCAAGCTATCTCCATCGATCAGCTTGTGAGATTGATGAGAAATGGTCATCTTCGGCAAAAAAGAAAGTGAACCAGAGAGTTGGCCGGAAGAATAAAGAGGAAGAAGGGGATGAACATGCTAGGTCTAAGTCGAATTCGAAATTCAGACACACTAATAGTAAGTTTTAATAGGAAAAGTCTGAACATCAAATTCGAAGATTCCAGGTCGACTCGTTTGCTTGTGAAAAGTAGCTTCTAATGTATCAGTGAAAATTTTGGCCTATTTTGAAATTGTCAATCCCACTAATAGATGAAGTTTCTCTTCTTCAGCCATTGATTGGATTTGCAACTGTTTTTCTTGTGGCAGCGGTGATCATGATACGTGCGTTCCCTACACTGGTAGCGAAGCGTGGACAATGTCTCTGGGTTATGAAATTGTGGATGAGTGGCGGTCTTGGATATCCAATGAACAAGTTGCCGGGTACTTTAACGTGATCCTACAGAGTCTGAAGAATTTAATTCCTTCTCAAGATATTGCGTCATTATTGCGAACTCGGGGTTATGATTTTAGTAACGGAATATGGCTGCAGATACATTCAAGGATATGTCTTGAGTTCAACACCAAATATGTGGCATGTTGGCAGACCTTCCCATTCTTCCTTGGACGGTGGAGAACCAAAAGTTTGACTTGGAAGGTAGCCTTCCATTTGGTCATTGAAAGGTGGACGGTAGCACACCTTTCACATTTCACATTTGTAGCACACCTTCAAAGTTAGGCAAGTTAGGCAATATTTGTTTTACACTTGAAGGTCAACAAATTGATGCTTAGTTAGGCATGGAAACTCTCTATAAATAGAGATGTCTTGAAGGCATTTGAGATATGCCATAGTTGTGTTTGTGTGGTGTTAGGAGAGCAAGAGAGTTAGAGAGTCGTGATTTTTGTATCTCAAGCTTAAGAAGCTTGTATGTGTGTTTTGTTTGTGTAAAAGCCTTAGCAAGGCTATTCTGAATATCACTCTCATTTTACATATTCAAAACTCTCTCGCCTTGAAACCACCAAACTTCCGCAAAGAACCATCCGGGTTTCTACATTTGGTATCAGAGCCACGGTGTCGAAGGATCGTGCCGGAACCTAGGCGGTCAAGAATCCAATCGCGGAGACCGAGAACCTAGAGTGGACGATCGAGGATCGTGAACCCGGAGATAGCTATGGCATCCACAAGTTCCGTTCAAATGCAACTTCCAAAGTTGAATGGGAGGAATTTCAACAATTGGTCCGTCCAGATGAAGGTTCTATTCAAATCACAGGATTTGTGGAACCTGGTTGAAAGTGGCTACAACGAAGTAGCCGATGGCGAAGCATTCGAGGCTTTGAAAAAGAAGGAGAAAGAATCTCTGGTGGAGTCTCGAAAGAAAGATCAAAAGGCATTGTATACGATCTTTCAAGCTGTGGAAGAAATGATATTTGAAAAAATATCATGCGCGGAGACGGCGAAAGCTGCCTGGGATATCTTGCAGAAATCCTACAAAGGCGATGATTGTGTCCGGCGGGTGCGGCTTCAGACTCTTCGAGGTGATTTCGAGTCTTTACGCATGAATGACTCGGAAACAATATCGGCATATTTTGATCGTGTGCAGGCCATCGTTAACCAATTAAGGGTTAATGGTGAAGAACTTCAAGATGTTCGTGTTGTAGAAAAAATCTTGAGGTCTTTGACCGAAAGATTTGACTACGTCGTTGCGGCGATCGAGGAAGGCCAAGACATATCAACCATGACGTTAGAACGGTTGATGGGTTCATTATGCTCGCATGAGCAAAGAATGAATCAGAAGTCTGTCGATACATATCCAGAACAAGCATTGCAAAGTCGGATCGCTCAACCAAACCGAGGAGGCTATCAAGGCGATCGAGGTCGCGGAGGAGGCCGAGGAAGATGTGAAAATTCGAGTTTCATCAGAAAGTATAAAGCACGTGATAAATCAAAGGTAAGGTGCTTTAAGTGTAATAAGTTTGGACATTACAAATCCGAATGTCAAGAAAAGACGACGGAATATGCACATACCGTCGATAATGCTGAAGATATGGTTCTTGCATGTACCATAGATTATGGTAGTTCCCTCTTTTGTAATAAAAGATGTTCCAATAGCCATAGAAGGAGCGATGTTGGTAAGTATGACAAACAGTGGAAAGGACATCGAAACTGGCAGAGACGATCAGCAGCGAGAAGCTCTCAGCCAGGGGGAGCAGTGACAAGCTCTCAGTCAGGGGGAGCTCATCGAGATCATGATAAGAACAACAGGAAGCGTAGCAGACAGTGTTACATATGTGGCAAAGTAGGTCACTTTGCTAGAGTCTGTTGGTTCAAACAGGTAGAAGAAAAAGACACGCCTTTTACCAAGAAAGAGCATGGTGGCAAAGAAGAATGGAGTCTTCAAGCAACTGTTGCAACAGAGGTTCAAGAAGAGCTCGCAGCCACCAGAATCATTGAGGCAGATGATGTGATAGCCACTATAAGGAAGTGTTGCCATGCATGCCCTAAGATGTCTCCGAAGAAAAGCAAGTCGAGGGAAAACTCAAAGAAGCAAGTTGAAACTTCAACAAGCAGAAGTGAGAAGGAGCTGCTGGGGATGTTGAAAGCAAGGGATGAAATGCTGAAGCAAAAGAACGAGGAGCTCAAGATCAAAGAAAGAGAGCACGAGAAGCTCCGACATGCGCTCAAGAAATTGCAAAAGTTTAAGAAGTATTACCCAGAGAAAAAGATCCCAAGGCCCAAGGATCATTGGAAGTGGGTAGAGAAAAAGTCCTACAAAAGAAATGATCGAGATGCCTCTACCGAAGTGCTTCAGATGGAGTTGAATAAATTGAATGGTGAAATGAAAACCGTCAATGAAAGGTTTGATGAGATGAGTTGCAATCTCAAAACTCTCAAGACTACGGAGACTGCAAAGAAAGGAAAAGTGATCGACGCGCAAGTTCGAATGGCGTTGACAAAGTCCAAGCTTCGCAAAGCTCAGTCAGAAATTGCAGTTGTAGAGCCAACCGAGGAAGATGAATATCAGATGTTATAGGATGAAGAATATTTGGTGTTGAGGGGGAGTGTTGGAGTTCAACACCAAATATGTGGCATGTTGGCAGACCTTCCCATTCTTCCTTGGACGGTGGAGAACCAAAAGTTTGACTTGGAAGGTAGCCTTCCATTTGGTCATTGAAAGGTGGACGGTAGCACACCTTTCACATTTCACATTTGTAGCACACCTTCAAAGTTAGGCAAGTTAGGCAATATTTGTTTTACACTTGAAGGTCAACAAATTGATGCTTAGTTAGGCATGGAAACTCTCTATAAATAGAGATGTCTTGAAGGCATTTGAGATATGCCATAGTTGTATTTGTGTGGTGTTAGAGCAAGAGAGTTAGAGAGTTGTGATTTTTGTATCTCAAGCTTAGGAAAGCTTGTATGTGTGTTTTGTTTGTGTAAAAGCCTTAGCAAGGCTATTTTGAATATCACTCTCATTTTACATATTCGAAAACTCTCTCGCCTTGAAACCACCAAACTTCCGCAAAGAACCATCCGGGTTTCTACAGGCTGCAGATACATTCAAGGATATGACAAAAGCCTCACCTTCTTAACTATCAAGGTCTGCAAGAAATTTGCTTTGCATATGCATTCTCCTACAATATGTCAATGAGCAGGAACGAAATTTGACTCGCTTGTATTTCTTCCGGCTTTCATTGGTGCAAGGAGCTGGACACACGGTCCCGGAATACAAACCTCGAGAGGCATTGGATTTCTTCAGCCGTTTTCTAAGATAAAAGCGGATATGATAGAAAAAAAGATTGCTTTCCCATGTCCGTAATTGCAGAATGGAAAGTGGAGAGGCAGAGAGAGAAATTCAGATAAATAGTTTCGTTCATCTCGCGTTGTTCTCCTTTCGCTTCGATATGAATTTCGAGGACTTCGATAATTTCATGAACTCAAAGATGTCACTAGAACATAAATGGTTACACAAGGCATTTCCCGACATCAAAGTGCGCAACTATTGTTCCTGTGAAGCACACTGATCTTCGCATCACGAAAGCATTGAACGTCTTGAATAGATTGGTGCGCGCCACTCCGCTTGCATTGTTCTGGTACTTGCAGTACGTTTAGTGAGCTAAATTTGAAGAAGATTCACAAAATGTGATATTCAAAATGGAGGGAAACAGTAAAATTTACAACTTTAAAGTGGAAGGGAAAAAAAAAGGGGCAAATAATTGCGGTCGCTATGAGCAGGACTACCCGGCAAAGTAACTCCCAATATAACTTACACGTGAGATCTCGTTCAATTTGAAGTGCTACTTAAGAAAGGTGAATAAAAATGGATTAAAGATCAGAAAACCCTAGTAAATAAAAGAAAATAAACCCCTGGTTCTTCACCAAGACAGGTCTGGGTTCCACGTAGATAACTACGCTTCACCTGCACCATCCACAGTTTTCACCTAATTGACAAGCCATCTGGGATCCACGGGGCAAGGCGACCTCGTATACACCTACCGAAGTAGGCCAGAGCGGGGTGACCGACTGCCTGGGACTGCATCCCTATTCCCAGTCAATATTTGTCTTCCCGACTAGGAGGGAATACCCTTACCGATAACATCCCTTCATCCCCAACACCCGGGTTTTCCCGGCTGGGTCTGGGTGCACCAGAAGGTTAAGTGCTACTTAAGAAAGGTGAATAAAAATGGATTAAAGATCAGAAAACCCTAGTAAATAAAAGAAAATAAAACTTGGTAAGTAGCGCAAATAAGAGTTGCCAATCCAAAATTAGTAGGTAACTCAATTAAAGAAAAGTAGACAAGTCGCCATAATTTAAGTTGATCATATGCATATACAAATACATGGGTTTAAGGCGGTGCTAAAACTTTCAACTAAATTCTTAAACAATACTAAATAGTGGACAGTAGAAAAATTTATTTTGTGTAGCTAACTTGAACGAGAATCGGTTATATCTAAAAAGAGTAAATAATTTAAATGGGTTGTTAATCAAGACTAATAAAATTTGGTAACTCGCAATTGAAGTTGTTAACTAAACACACAAGAATTGGTAACCCATGCTAGTTGGTAATTCAATATGATGGTAATTCGCTCTCATAGAGGTTAATAATTCTCTAGCTATAAGAGTTGATATTTTTTCCGGGTTGGTAAATTATGCAAATAAAATGTGGTAAGTGAGTGCAAAAATCATGAATTTGCAAACCACAAAAATGTATTGATAACTTCATAAAAATGTTGGTGACCAAAAAAAAAAAAAACTTCATGAAAATGTTGGTATTTACCATAAAGTTACTAGTAAAAAGGTCACTAAGTTATTTGTTGTACCAACAGTTGTTTTTTACGATAACCAACACTAAATTAAAATTACGAGCATGAAAAAGCGTTCGTATCCTCAATTTCGCAAACCTCAACGTATATTACCTAGCTAGGACTCATTGTATAATTCTTAGATCAAAGCACATCCCACCGTGATATCCATGTAGATCTTGTGAGACTAATGAACGGTAGACCAATTAATTAGGGGAAAAAAGGGATTAGCGCCGAATTTATTATCAAGAATACTCAACAATAGGGCAATTTTCCTAATTAATGTTTTTTAAAAAAAAATTACCAAAATAATACTAAAATAAAAATAATTACCAAATTGGGCCGCATTCGGCGGCCCAGCTTCCTCATTCAGGCCCCAATCGGCGGCCCAATTGCCGATTGGGGCCCCAAGCAATTTTTTTTTAATTTTAATTATTTAATTTATATTTTCTTTTTTATAAAAGTAATTATTAAATAATAAATTATATTGAAATTACGTAAATTTTGAGAAAAAAAACAAGCACTACATAATTCATATTCCACCATTAAAATTTACTTTTAATTTATATTTTTTTTTCATAAAAGCTGCAATTAAATAATAAATTATATTAAAATGATATAAAATTTGAGAAAAAAAAAGAACAAGCACTACATAATTCATATTTCACCATTAAAATATAATTTTAATTTATATTTTTTTATTATCAATTACATAATAAATTATATTGAAATTACGTAACTTTGAGGAAAAAAAGACAAGCACCACATAATTCATATTCCACCATTAAAATTTACTTTTAATTTATATTCGTGGCCACGCAACAGTTGGATACGTACAAATAAGGTCATCTTAATTCATAAGGATAATTAATGCACGATTAGTTGTCTAGAGTATGGGGATCTACTAGGATCTCCATTGCTCAAATGAGGCGGTTCGATTCTTTCCTATTTTTTTGCCGAAAGCTTCGACTTGAACGCCGCTGTTTTACCCTTCCTTTCTGGGTATGACGAGGTAAGAAGAAAAGGCTGTTAAAAGTTGTTGCATTGCTAAGTGAATCTTAATCTGTGTTTTACTTTCTACTTTGATCGAGTAGATTAAGGACGTATGTTGTTGCCAGGTGACTAAACGCACACTCTCCTGTCAACACACGCCAACTTAGGGTATGTTTCCTAAAGACTTGAGGCGAAGCATTGGTGACGTGCTGATCCTTCACTTTTATACTTTCAAATTTGCCAATTTCCGACGAAACGTCAACTCGATAAAAAGAAAAAAGAAAAAAAAAAGAACAATGAGCAAAACCCACAAAGAGATACGACATTGAAGGTCAATCTCGAATTGAATGAAATCACTCATGCCTTCATCTATACCATGCATATTGCATGTTCTTGAGCCAAAAAATAAAATAAAAAAAATCTCACGTCATTCTATCCAAACGTGTGGTGTACAAAAACAAACAATAGAATAGACTGTCTTAAAATAATCTTAGGAAACAAACTGCTAAGATCCTTTTCAACCCAACGATGAATCATGTGATCGAAATTATGGATAGACTGCATTTGTCATGGATCGGAGGTTTTCTAGACACAGTAGGCCAAAGAGGTGGACAAGACGATTGAGTAAGGTCTAGGTTTTTATTGGTACTCCAAAATATTCCTAGGTTAATATGGGAAATGCATAATTGTGTTAAAAAGATTATTGTAATTAATGTGTAGATTGTAGGGATAGAGATTAGACTTTTATCTTATCAATGGGAGATCTGCGGTAATAATGAGAGGAACTCAAGTATAATTTGGATTATCCTCCCCTCATTTGTATTTTCCTACAAATCCAACACAAAAAAGGGGCAATAGAAGTAGAAGCATTCTCTTCCGGACACTTCTCTCTCCCGCGCCATAGATAAAGGGGTGAACGAGTCAAAAGAGTCGCGTGACGTAGAAACTTGTGTGTTGCATTATGTAGTGAATACAAAGCGAAACTGCATATTATGATGAGATGTGCAAAAGACAAGTAGAAAAGTGAAGAGAGATAGGGTAATAAGAGTTTCCGTATCCAAGCACCACAGAAACTTGTGTGCGTAGTGAATACAAAGCGAAACTGCATATTGTTTAGATCCTGATTCGCGGCCGAGGGCTCTAAAACGGCCATCAGAGTTTCCATGTCCAAGGCTCCAAGCACCGTATTTTGAAAAAAAAAAATGATTTTGATTTTTTGGAAGAGGATTTTTTTTTAAATATATGGATATATTGTTCATTGAAAAGAAAATTATTTTCCATTGATTCAGTTTCTTAAACGTTTCAAATACTGAAAAATAAAGAAGAATTCTTTTTAGATTTTTTTAAAAAAATAAATACAGCCTAAATTACGTCAACTTTTTCATGATATTTCGGAAACCCATTATTGCACGCTCGTCTCATCAGTCATCACAGCTCACTCCGACGCCAAATGGACAAAAGAATCGGCGCCCTCGTCATCATTGGCAAGCCAACAAATGCACACGGACACTCAATACACTTTTCGGAGCGTTGTTGTTGTTGTTGTTTTTTTTTTTTTTTTGGGAGGGGGAATCCATCTCTCTCTTTGGCTTCTAGTAATTCACTGCATTTCGGAAGGGGTCCCCTACCAAGCCGTAAAGGGGGCAGGGATCCGGCGGCCCAATTCCAAAAAAAACCTCAAACTTTAGCCTTTGTCCCAAAAATATCCACAACTTTTTTTTGTCTCATAAAAAACCTTTAACTTTTGATTTTGTCCCAAGTCTACCAATCCAATCCCAAAAATACCTCAAACTTTGGCCTTTGTCCCAAAAATATCCACAACTTTTTTTTGTCTCTTAAAAAACCTTCAACTTTTGAATTTGTCCCAAATCTACCAGTTCAATCACAAAAAAATCCTCAAAACCCATCTCGTAGAATTCCTGACGACCCGACGTCGGCCGTTTAGCTTCTGTCAAAACTCCAAGTGATTCTCAACCGTCGCCCGATGGTGTGGCCTTATCCCGAGATAATAGAAACCCTCGTCATCGGCTCCTTACCCGTTGATAGTCCTCGATGTCAATCGAGCCTTCCACCGAGGACCATCATGCCGACTCTGCATCTGTGACAACAAGCTGCAGCCGACCCTGCATCTGTGACAATAAGCTGCTGCCGACCCTGCCTCTGTGACGAAAAACTGTTGCCCCCAATGCTTTCTTGTTATCATCATTCGGTAAAAATTTGAAATATAAGAAGAAGATTTGTTAATATCTTGTTCCCACTGAAATTTGTATGTGAATCCCGGGTAACTCAATTATGTCTAGAAATGAATTAATGCAGCTGCAATGTGTCAAACATTCTTCCTTGAAACAATTGGAAATACATTTTGATCTTGGTCGAACAATCATGGGTTCTGTTCAACTGGGCGCGAAACACTCTTTTTTTTTTTAATAACTGTGGTAAACTTGGGACAAAATCAAAAGTTTGAGGTTTTTTATGAGGCAAAAAAAGTTGTGGGTATATTTGGGACAAAGACCAAAGTTTGAGGTTTTTTTGGGACAAAATCAAAAGTTGAAGGTTTTTTAGGAGACAAAAAAAAGTTATGGATATTTTTGGGACAAACGTCAAAGTTTGAGGTTTTTTTTGGAATTAGGCCGAGATCCGGCTCCTCTGCCTTAAAGGCAGAGGAGCCTTAAAATCCCCACCGCCCCTCCCCCCTTTTTATAGGGGGGAAATGTTTTTGGGCGGTGGGGATTTGTCTGCCTTACAAAAAGTAAGGCAGACGATCCAGACGCAGGGGGCAGGGCCGCAAGGGTGCCCTTGTCAATCACGGCCGTCCCGTGATTAAACGGACGGTCCCGATGTGACGGGGCACCATTGTCCGGATTTGACATGGGCAGGTTCTAGATTCCTCTCACCCAAATCGATTTTGACCCACCAGTCCCGGATACCTGAAATATTAAGTTATTAACACGGCCACGCAAATCGTAAATATTAATCTGGTAAAGAATTTTACAGGATTTCCATTTGGGTCCAATGAAAATCAAGAAACCCAGGTAAGGATCATCCCAAAAAAAGATGTTTTTTAAATAAATAAATAAATAAATAAAAACCCTTAGCTCCTGGAAAGAGAATCAATCTTGACACGGCATCTGTCAGTTTTCGATGGAGAGACCAAAATCTTTTTAGCGTTTTCCCTTGTCTTCCCCATCGTTGCTTACAAGGAACGACACTGCAGATCAAGTTGCGCACGCGCCCGTAAGTGGCGTCTCTTCTCTTGGCTCGATATCCATCTATATAAACGGTCTTGCTGTTCCTGCTCTGCGGATGTTGAAGACCGATCCATCATAGAGACGGACGGCATGACATTTCCATGGCGAAGAGTGGTCTTGTTTTCATTCCCCTTAGTGGGTTTTAAGGCAGGATCTCAGCCGTCCAGGGTTTTAAAGGCAGGGGAGCCGGATCCGCCGTTTTTTTTTTTTTGGGTCAGAGGATTCGCGGTTTTGCTGGGGTTTTGCTTTGCGAGCTTGATGTTGATGCAGACTCAGTAAGGGCGCGCATGGCAACACTTATGCAAAAGAAATCATTTCTGAAGTTAAAGTTGATTTTTCAACTTCTCAATCAGAAGCAGAAGTTGATTTTTCAACTTCTTCATTAAAAGTTGATTTCTGATTAAAGAAATCTATTTGATAAAATTTCTACTTCTGAAATTTTTAATTTTTAAACATTATTAACAAAATCTCCGGCGGTGGTGGTCGGTGGAGGACGGCGACTGACGGCCGGTGACCGGCGGCGGGATGCCGGTGACCGGCGACAGTCGGCGGACGAAGATCGACGGCGGCCGGTGGGCGGGCGGCGAGCGGGCGGCGGCCGGGCGACGGGCGGGCGATGGCCGGGTGGCGGGCGGGCGGTGGCCGGGCAATGGTCGGGCGGCGAGTGGTCTGCGGGAGGGGGAGCGGCGGCCGGGCGGCCGACCACCGGCGGCTAGCGGCGAGCGTACGACCGGCGGTCGGGGGGCGCCGGCAAGAGGGCGTTGGTCGGCGAAGACCGGTGTAGTTGAAGAAGTGATTTTTTTTTGAGAAGCTAAAAATTGTAGCTAGAAGTACTTCTGGAAGTGATTTCTCAATATTTTTACCAAATGACTTTCAGCTTCAGAAGCACTTCTGAAGCAGAAATTCGGCTTCTGAAGTGTTACCATGCACGCCCTAAAGTCATAAAGTGCAGACTCAGTAAAGTCGTAATTAACAAAAAAAAAGGCGTGAGCCTTGAGCTTCTAGTTCTGGATAGAGGCCGGTGGACACGTCGAAGCTTGAGTTTTTCTCCACAATAAATAGACGCCTAGGTGCAGGTTCAAGTAGCGCGGCGAAAATGAAGATCGCCGCTGCCGCCCTCGCCCTCGCCACCGCCCCCCAGCCCCAGCCCACCCTACAGCTGCCAGCGTCGCGGCGGACGCCACATGTGTCGTCCCCGCCCTCGGTGTCGTCGGAGACCCCCCTAGGCCCGCCGCTGCCAACGCCAATGCCCCTTCCCGATCTCCGATGCCCAAGTGGGCGGAAGCCTTACTGGAGGCGACCACGGTAGTAGTCATTCTCCTCGCCGTTCTGATCAGAGTTGCAAGGATGTTCCAGGGATATATGGACCAGTAAATAAATTATGCATTTAGGTGTCAGTTTGTGTGTCTTGTAAATATACCATCATACGAAATATATAAAAAAATGTGAGATTGATCTCTCTCTCTCTCTCTATATATGGGCGCCCGGATTGTCTGCCCAGTTGCAAAGGGGCACCCCTGTCCCTGTCAATCGTGGCCGTTCGATCAATCATGGACGGCCACGATTGGACATGGAAAAGCAAAAAAAAAATAATAATAAATAAAGTAGCCGTATTTTCTTTTGATCTTAGTCGTCCGTGATTGATCAGACGGCCCAGATGTGATCGGTGTACCCCTGCCCAGATGTCATCATAAATGACATACAAGTCATTCAGCCGTTCATTCTAAATAAACGGCCGAGATGACGCCACGTCATCTCGAGGGCTAAATTTGAAAATTTAGATGAGAACATGCTTGAATTTCAAAAACAAAAAAAAGGGCAACACCGTATTTCTCTATTTTCTCTCTCTCTCTCGGCTCAAAAAAACCCTCCGTTCGCCCGTCCGTCCTCTCTCTCTCTCTCAAAACCTGCAACTCCCCGATCACCCGCCACCGGCGAACTGCGCCACCACCACCGTTGGACAACTCCAAATCGCTGGGAATTGCTCATCTCGCCACCGCCACCTAGACGTGCACGGTTCCGTCGAACCGCCGGTTCCGGTTCAGGAACCAGCGGTTCCGGTTCCGCCAAATGGTGGAACAGGAACCGGCCCATAAAGGACCGGTTCCGGTGCCGGTTCGGTACCGGACGGTTCCGGTTCCGGAACCTTTAATTTTATTTTTAAAATAATAAAATAAATTATTAAATTATTAATTAAAATTTATAATCAAATTGTATATTGTAAAAAAATTTGAAAAAAAAAAGATGAGGAGTGGGCTTGAACTTAATGAATTATCATTAAGCGCCTACATATTTTCTTGGGGATAGAAGAATCAAAGCCCATGTAGTTCTCTTACCTTTGGTAACCCCAACTTACCTCATCCTCAATCGTCGCTACTTATTGTTGTGGTGGCGGTGATATCTCCACAATCATCACTGAAGAAGTCGTGGTCTCGATCCAACTCTTGTTGTCGAAGCTTAGCCCTTGTCCAATCATCGACGCAAGCTTGAAACTCCACACTTTCTGGATTTAATCTTGAACGGCGGGAGTCTAAAATTAATCCTCCAGCACTAAATGCTTGTTCAACTGCCACTGTCGAAGAATGTGTCGCTAATATTTGTCTTGCAATGAGGGAGAGAACTGGATATTGAATTGAATGGTTCTTCCACCACTCAAGAATCTTGAAATCTGCTGCGCTGTGTTCGGAATCACTAAACTCAAAATAAATTGTTAAATAGTTTTCTAATTCGGAAATACTACCTGTTGTCCCTTTTTGTTTTTTTTGCCTACTCATGAGCATTTTATACCCTCTACCAAGTGAAATACATGTATTGCTCCGTGAGACACTAGGCTGGACAGATTCACATCCACTATCACTTAAACCATATTTACTACAAAATTCATTATATAATTTTACTATAACTTTTTTAACATTTACTTGTATACTATGAATATCTATTACTTCATTCAAATGTAAACATTCATAATAATAAGCATTCAAATAATCTAATAAACCATCTAATTTAGTACGTGGATCGAAAACAATACCAACTAAATAGACAAGAGGAATGTTCAAGTAATAATGCAACCATTTTTCTCGCATTACTAAAATACTCGAAGCTAATTCAGTATCTTTTTCACATTCATTAAAAATACCAGCAATGTTAACACACTCTATTAAAAATAAATGCGTAGTAGGATAATAAACACCAGATAAAATATTAGTAGCATCATTAAAAACTTTCAAAAAATCTAAATTTTTTTTTGCAAACTTCCCAATGTTGCGGGAGCAAAGCAATATCGGGAACATTATTCGAAATAAAGGAACATAATAAATCTTTGTAATCAAAAGTTTGTAGAAGCATCTCGTAGGTAGAATTCCAACGAGTCGGAATATCTTTTGGAAACCTTCTTGCCCTTCTCCCATTTTTTTTACAATATTTTCCCCACTCTTTCATAAGTTGAGGACGGCTCCACAAATATCTAATTGCATTATTTATTGGCTGAAGAGATGTTGCAAGAACTCGTAAACCATCTTGAACACATAAATTGAAAACATGGCAAGCACATCTAATGTGAAAAAATTGTCCGCCAAAAGAGGGTTTACAAAGTTTTTCTAACTCAGGAATGGAAGCAGTATTTGCGGCGGCATTATCAAAACCAACTGAAAAAATTTTATCAATCAAATTAAATTCTTCTAAAACTTGCCTAATTAGTCTATAAATATTATGGGCCGTATGCCTCTCAGGAAAAACTCGAAATGCAAGAAGTCTTTTTTGAATAACCCAATCATCACCTATCCAATGGCACGTGATACCCATATAAGAATTAATATTCCAAGAATCAGTCCAAATATCACTACCTATATGTACACGTCCATTGAATTCTTTAAAAAATCTTAACAATTTTTTTTTTGTTTTGTATAAACATGTTCAAGTTCGCGTTTAAGAGTATTTCTCGAAACAGATGGTGCTTGCGGAGCTAACGTAATGTTTACCAAATATCTAAAATTAAGATTTTCACCAGTATTAAACGGAGCATGCTCAAGGGCAACATATTCAGCTAATGTTTCTTTGTAAAGTGCATTAGTGAAACGAAATAAAGGATGAGCGTTAGGATTGACAAACCCAGGAATTTGTTGTTGGCTAGTGTCGATCCCCGCTTGCGTTGGATGTTTTTTCGTCACATGCCGACAAAATGTGTAACGCCCCGAGTCCTTATGGGCGCACATCGTCGCCTTACAATCAGTTCCTTTCTTGGATGGTACCCAGGGATCTATGCCATACACGGTAGACAATGAAGCTTAAATGAACATGCAGCAGCGTCATGCGATTCTCCTAGCCAGTTAAACACTAGGTGGTTTGAGGGAAGTAAGACACTTAATCAAGTCATAGCATACCATACGATTCACTTTACAACATAAACATAAACTGGGATACAACACTTGGGATCAGGGGAGATGGTTAGCCTAATCAAAAGAGACGACGGGCTAAGGGTCAGGCACTACTCAAAAAGGGAACTTCAAAAGTCATGGATGCCTAAGCTGTCTAAGGGTCGAGCTCGCGGTCATCATCGGGATCCTCGCGGTGCACTGGGTCATACTCCTCGAGGTCTTCCTCGTCTTCCTCTTCCTCTTCTTCTTCTTCAAACTCTAGCTCTGGGTCTGCTTCATCCTCGGGTTCAGGCTGAGGATGGAAGATGGCCTCTCCGTCAGGGTTGTACTCCTCCTCCAAAGGCTCATCCTCGGAATCGCCTAGCTCTTCGTCATCTTCCTCGGGCTCGGGCTCGGACTCGTCCGTCTCCATGGGCCCCACGATGTCGCCATCAGTCTCGGGGTTCTGAGACGGTGCCGGCGGAAGATCTGGATCAGGTGTGGTCTCGGAGTCAGTGAGCTCCCCATCAGCAGGGTGTACAATCGAAGGATCCTGCTCGCCAATGACATCCCACGGCACGTCAAAAGTCCTCAGTGGCCCAACTGTGAGATCGCTGTCGCGGTGGAACCATGCTGCGAATCTGTCTGCTCTCCAGTCCGCTAAGCCCACATCCATCTAGATGGTGCCATACTTCCTAATGTAAGCTTTCCCCTCTCCCACCGGGTACTCCGTGGAATACTGCTCTATCCAGACGGGCACCCCAAAAATCGGCGGCGGCGGCATGCTTAGGGTTTGGGGTCTGAAAATGGGGGTCCCACGACGGGGTGAGATATACTCAATAAGCTAGCCTAACCCTAAGCTAGACCCTTGGGACTTCCAGACACTTCCCAAACACATGCGATGGCCAAACAATCAAACAGCAGGCAATGGCCTATAATAACTCAATTAGAAACATATTTAGTCATGCAATTCACAAGCTAGGCTAGACAGGACTTGTACTTGGGCACTTAACATTTCATCATTTAGCAGACAATCCACATGTATGATATAATCAAACTCCCATGGCTTAGCCCGCGTAATAACGCATCAGGCTTAAGAGATCAAGGAACCCGCGTTTAACGCCTCAGGTTTCCGATGCCATTTCTCATGACCCGCGTTTAACGCCTCAGGTCCATCCCGCGTTTAACGCATCAGGATGCCTCATGAACATATACTTATAATTCCTTTCCATCGACATAATTAAATCAATCGTGCGCACTCTCATCAAATTGAGCTCGATTCGACCCCTCAAGCTACCATCCCATATCATGGCAATACGTCGTAAAAATTCAACAAATCAAGTCCATGGCAATGTCATGCGGTCGATAACACATCAATTGAGATAATTCCATACCATCACTATTGACCATTCGGCCATGACAAACAATCAACATTACATCAATCGATAAGGCCTATGACTCACTAATTAACCACACAAGACCCACAATCACTAACATAGGGTCACTTAGCTCAATCGAACTCCTTGCAACTTCCCATGACTAGAGTACGATCCATAGGTTAAAGTCATTTACTCAACGTACTCGCACGATTGCCCCAAAACCGAATACTCCTAAGCTTCATTTAGGATTCCATCAATTCAAGTAGATATAATTCAAGCTCTAGCTCGTCCTAAGACACCATGGGGCATTCGGCCCACACCCTAGGACATTCACCAATTCATTCCATCCATGGTTCCTAACATTCAATCATCAAAACTCATCAAGGAAAATTCTGATCACAACATGCAAATTCGGATCCCTAGAGGACCCCACCGAAACAGCCCCCTAAATGTTACAAAATCATCCCCATTTGGTCTTTCCATGCACTCAAGGTCCTAGCAAAGGGTTAGGGGAGCTTACAAGGTCTCAAGAGCTAGGGAAGCTCGACGGCAACGGTGGTAGAAGGCGCGGCGCACGGCGGTCCAAGGGCAACCAGGTCTGATCCCTAAGAGAAATCCCCCAAATGCCAAGCTAACTCAATTAGAAACTCCCCTAACACAAGCTATTGATCTCTTAACATGTGTATCTAAGGTTCTAGAGTCACTTACCTCAAGGTCAAGTAAAACCCTTCAAGAACAGCCCCCGGTTTGGTTTGACGACGGCACGGGCGGCTCACGGGCTTGGACGGCGGTCCAACTAAGTTCTAAGGGAAGGGGAAGGCGCCATGGTGGTGGTTCGAGGCGGCGGAGCGGCGGCGAAGCGGCGGTCGGCCGCGGCTTGGACGAGAGAAGAGCGGGCGACGGCGAGAGAGGGAGAGAGCGAACGAAAGAGGGAGAGAGTGAGAGAGAGAGAGAGTCGGCCGAAAATGAAGAGGGAGAGAGAGAGTGGGTGATAAGAAGCAAGGAAATTTTGGAGGGAAAAGTGGTAGTGGGGTGGTTGAATGACATGGAATAGTGTCTAGGATTGACAACTTAGTGGGATTTGGTTTGGGGAAAATTGTCCAATCAAGCTTGATGTATTTCACTTCAATAATTCATCACCCAAATGACTACTCTACCCTTGGGATTTCGGCTGAAGGTGGGGGATGGAAAATGACCATTTTGCCCTTGCTTTGTCCTTGGAAAGTGTGCTAATCCTATGGATAAAAAGGTCGATTTCGCTCGTCGGTTCGAATTTCGCTTTTCTAGTCTATACGGGGCCATTTCTAATCTTATTAACTCTCCGACGAGGCGACGTCCAAATTTACTCCAATGCGATCTTCGAATGTCCGGCCTCCAATCTCGAAGTCCAATCTATGGCTAAATTCAGTCAATTGTCATTCCAGTGCGTCTCTGACTAACGGGCGGCTCTTAGGAGTTACGCGTATCGACCCGTGACTTATGTCACGTTTAAGAGTTACTCAAGCCACGGCGGCTTTGGTTGTCATGTAATCGTGAGGGTCAATCGCTAGTCCCGAAGGTCACGACCGTTAGGAATCGATTTAGGTTAATTCGCAAATCATGTCATGGTCATACAGAATCACCCGTGAACCAATCGCACGACACTAGCAAATCATTCTAAAACCATTCTTAGATCGACCTATAGCGGTTCAGAATATTCCCTCGACGATCCTTATGGTCAAAGCACCGACTCGTGGTTAAGTTCTTTGGTCCACGTGCTTTAAATCCTATGCGGCCATTCCCCATTGGTTAGTCGACTCGAGAGTGATCAGTTCTGAGCGAGATTAGCTGGAATACATCGATAGACATTCATTCACTGATAAGTTTCGAGATAGGGTCAGAATTCAGAATGTCACAAAATGTTCCATAGCCATCTCCTTTACTAAGCTTGTATGTCTGCGGACAATATTTACAGCTTATATCAAACTTGCCTTCATTTTCATTCCACACTTTGTTAAAGTGTAGCTCATTCCACACTTTGTTAAAGTGTAGCCACAAATCGGATTCTCGGCTCTTTCCACCGACTCGTGGTTAAGTTCTTTGGTCCACGTGCTTTAAATCCTATGCGGCCATTCCCCATTGGTTAGTCGACTCGAGAGTGATCAGTTCTGAGCGAGATTAGCTGGAATACATCGATAGACATTCATTCACTGATAAGTTTCGAGATAGGGTCAGAATTCAGAATGTCACAAAATGTTCCATAGCCATCTCCTTTACTAAGCTTGTATGTCTGCGGACAATATTTACAGCTTATATCAAACTTGCCTTCATTTTCATTCCACACTTTGTTAAAGTGTAGCTCATTCCACACTTTGTTAAAGTGTAGCCACAAATCGGATTCTCGGCTCTTTCGTCCCGGCTCCTTCGCTATCGACGATTCTTCGACACCACGAGGACGAAGACTTTCTTGCGTTGGGACGTGCTTGACGTTGGGATTGGAAGCATCGTCGTCTTCCCAACATGCATATTCACGAGGATCATATTCATGAACGGGATAATCGGATTCTCCCATCTCGATCGGCATCGGGTTCTTTCCCTTTCTAGTATTTCTGCTTCCACTTGCCATTTTTTAAGAAAATTGATCGAAAAATTGAGACCAAATTTAGAGAGAATAGCAGATTGAGAGAATTTGAGAGATTGTGAGACATGACACTTGAGAGTATTAGAGAGAATTGAGAGAAATTGTGAGAAAAATAAATAAGGATTGAGATGTATTTATAGAGTTTTTTTTTTTTAATTTTTAATTTTTTTTTGGCCTTCGGGCCGTTGGGGAAGAGCCAACGGCTCTTTTCCGCTGGAGGGGGGCCCCGCCCCCTAAAATTTTCAGGGGGCAGGGCCCACAGGATTTAAAAAAAAAACTGTTTGGAACCGGCCCGGAACCGGCGGTTCCGGGCCGATTCCGAAAAAAATAGGAACCGGAACCGGCCCGTGAAGGTCCGGTTCCGGTTCCGGTTAGGAACCGCGGACCCGGTCAACGGGCCGGTTCCGGGTCCGGGTCCAATTTGGCCATGTCTACCGCCACCTGATTGTCTTTGCAAAGAAAAAAAAAGAAAAACCCTATTTCTCTCTGCTCAAACCATCCTCCTTTCGATCTGCTGACGATTCCCTTCGACGCCGGCCTCCGCAGAGCACATCGTGTTAAGGATTGTTTGCTTCTTCTTCAATTCACGCTCAAAGAGAGAATACGGTCGCTGGATCCATCCTGTCAACGACCTGCCGTTCGTCTCATCTTGGCCATCCCCGTTATCCACTTCTATCCGGTAACTCCCACCGGGTGAATCAGAATTCAGCACACAGAGGAGAAGCTCTCTTCGCTGGCCTATCCCCAAAACCAAAACGCATCGAGCGGGCGAGCGGGCGAGCGAGCGAGGGACATCATTCGTTGATACGCGTTGTGATATGTGAAAGAGAGAATGGCTCTGCTCTACTGCTACAGTCCCGTGGCCGGTTTCTCTTCGCCTCCTTCCTCTCCACTCTCCTCCTCCTCGTCGTCGTCTCTGCTACTCACAGCTTAAGCGGGTATTAATTCTTTCGCGGGTCTTTTAGTTTTCCTCATGTTTGGTTGTACTGAATCCTGGGTTTCCCACTGGGGGATGAGAGAGGAGTTTGCGTGCTCATAATGTAGTGTTCTAGTGCAGCATATCTGAGAAGTGACGAACTGAAGAGAATTGTCACATGTTATTAGAGGCACAGTGTGAGAGGAAATCAGCTAACTCGAAACGACCAGTTAGAGAGGTCAGAATACAAGAGGAAAATTCACGTTAGTAAGATAAGGAATAAAGGATCCACATAGCTAACTCCATTCAGTGAGAAACTTAAGGCATGTTGTTTCTTGGAAGAAAAGGAGACCCTGCATCTCCTAGTCTTCAGTATCAATGGTTGAGACAAGGGCATGTTGCAGACGACAATAAAAATCTACGCCTAAGTTAATCTGAGTCATGTCCTATGAACATGGAAAGGATTACAACTCGTACAAATTCTCTTGACATGCTTATAGAAGGCAGCATTCGAAGCTACTTGTGGGTTTGCGGACACGAGAGATTGAAAAAGTTATGACCAATAGGTGCGGTAAAACCCATCATAAGGAGATCATCAGGCTGTCGGCATGCAGATGATAACAAACTCGAGCAACCTTGCTCCCATTTCACTCCAGTACATCACAAAATATGTCTCCAAATGAAGTAATTAACTCTGTTTATAAAAACATATGTAATCAGGACTGGAAAAAGTAAAATGTCAGTGCAGTTTCCTAAGTGTTCACGTGTATTTTTGTCAACATTCTACTGCACGCATGTCTTGTCACATATCATGATCTACATGATGAGATACCACATTTAAAGAATGTTAAGGATGGTGCCTTGTATCCAATAGAAATTCCTTTAGAATATAATTGATACCCACTCTAAGGTCTGCAGCTGCTCCAAGGTCAATTGTCTTGAATGAACGAGAATCTGCTCGATTTCCAGGGTAACATGTTGTGCTCTATGAAATATCAATTTCTTTCTACAGAGAAAAACACAAGCAACCTGTTTTTGCCATGTGATCAATACCTTCAGAAAAACAATGATCTGTGGCTTAATATCCCTATGCAGAATGCCCGTCCAATGAAGATCATCCAGGCAAAAGAGGATTTGTCTCATGATGGTTTGATTGATCCTATCCTCCCTTTCAATTCCTTTTGGCAAGTCCTCTGCCTCCCCAAGAATCATTGCTTCTACCTGACAAGAAATTTAGTCATAATTGAAGATGGCAATCAAGGATGTAGGCCAATCTTCAAAGGTGAGGCTAAATGTAAATCTGAAACAAATAAAGTCACTTCCTTTTCCGTCATCTCCATCAATATCATAGCTCTAAATTTTCTCAAGATTCAATCATCTCAAGTCAACTCGATCGACAAATTATGATCTTAGTGGCGACATTTTTTCGCAACCCCGCAATATGTCAGTAAAGGATACGAATTGGTTGTAGGGCTTTATTCGGTAAAGGGATGTCCATTAAATTCTTAGCTGACCTTAGCAAGCAAACATAGCTGTTGCAAAATTGGTCCGAAAGGAACTCGACAGACACCCAATAAACTCCAAATCAATACCGATCCCTCCTATCTACTTCGAACTGTGACAAAATTATATATCTCAAGTATATAATACTGCTTCAAATCAAAATTGGTCTGAAAATAACTCAACAGACATCCAAGAGAATCGGCAATGGGTTCGTTTTGATTGTAACCCATGTCTGCAGCAGTATAGGATATTATGTCCGAGAATGCCTATCATAATCTATTCTGTGAAATACTTTCACCAGGAGACTGAATGCCCTGGAAATGTCCAGGATCCTGTGGTCATGAATGGTTAAAAAGAAAATGAGAAAAGGAAACGGAAAAAAAGAGGCTAAAGCTTCATGTAATCCCGATGATGTTTTAGGAATCATGGAGAGAAAGTGATGTGGACATCGAACCATATCGAGGAGGAGGTGCTAGGGACTCGTTGTTCTATCCTCTTGGTCCAATTACTCGAGCGAGAGCGAGGGAATTCAAGCAAGCTATCGGCATCATGGTTCAAGATCTTTGGAGTGGAGGTGATCTTGATTCGAGAATTGAAGATTCTGAAGTTCATTGGCGCAACACGATTACATTTAGTCTCGCGAATTCTGAACGGATTTAGGGCTAACGAGCTCCGAATGAGCTCAAATTTGATCAGCTGAAGAGAAACGACGTCCTGATTAATACTCATGGCCTATGGTTCATAGGCCATGAACCGCAATGAATTTCAGTCATTCAGCATCGTTTAGATGGACTTTTAGGCATTTTTCTATTTTTAGATGAATTTTTTATTAATTAAGGGTATTTTTGTAATTTTTACCTTTTAGGGTTAGCACCATATATAAGGGTGCTTATGGGTTTCTGAAAACATGATTGGTTCAGAATTTTTATACAGAGTCTTTCTCTTCTTCGAGTTCTCTTGAAGACTAGACCAAATCAAGTTCCCTTGTGGCGGTCGATCGACTTATTGAGCAAGATTGCGAATTCTCTTGTTCGTGGCGTCTATAGCATGGATTGGTTGACACAAGTTCGTCAACAGGTCACGTTCATATCGAGGTTACCAATCACAGGTTCGATTGGGGGTCAAGGTTAGCAATTTGCAACCCTTGGATCTTCGTAGAACGATCAGTTTCCGCAGCGATTCACATCATTTGGTATCAGAGTTGGTTCTACAAGGTCTAGTTATCTTACTTTTACTGATTTTAATTCAGCAATCTAGGGTTTATAGAATTAGGGTTTATAGAATTGGGGATCTGTTACTAATCGCATTAGGATTCTGAATTGTTCTTGCTGCGATTTCAATTTTGACTTAGGGTTTTCGGTCCTAGTTGTTTTGATTGTATTGAGTTCATCAAAAACAAAATCGACAAAACAAAATTCAGTAAAAAAAACGAAAAAAAGTATCGATGAAAAAAAAAATAGATAAAAAAATTTAAAAAAAAGGCCGAAAAAAAATCAAGAGGATGACTCGTTTCTTTTTATTATTATTATTGTTAGTTGGACCAGATAGAAAAAAAAATAGTAGCAAACATTGAACCTGAATTCAAATCTAGCAAAAGTTACTGAATTGCTGAATTGAGCAGTATATTGCTGAATTGATCTTGCTTGGTGGTTTAGTCGACTGTTATAAGAAGCTTGTGAGAATGAAATTCTAGTCTAATAAAGAGCTTGAAAGAAGGAAACAAGAGGAAAAAATGCAAGAGTGTGTCAGTTTAATTAAGGGACGAAAAAACCGAGATTGAGTTAAACACGAGGGGAGTGACAAACACCTTGAGCGAAACACGTGAGGGAGTGTGGTGAGATTTTTTTTATTTCTAACGTTATCTTGCAGGTTTAGTTAAAAAAAAATCATGGCAGACCAAGAAAGAGTAAATCAAAAGGAGGATGGCATCAATCCAAGGGATAATGCAATTTTAGCAGGCATCCAACAGTTAAGCTTACAACTTGAAGTACTCAGCAACCGAGTTGTGAGTGAGACGAGGTTTGATGGTGATCGAGAACAACCACGAGGGAGGCCACAAAATCAGCGAGATGAACCTAGGGCACAACCCAGATGGCAGCGGTAATTTGACGATGAATATGTGTCCGATATAGAAGATGACCGAGATGGCAGGTTTGGGAGGAGAAACAGATGCCGAGAGTTCAGACATCGAGAAGATGATGAGTTTAGCAATATCAAGATGAAGATTCCATCTTTCCAAGGAAAGAATGATCTTGATGCATATTTAGAATGGGAGAAACGAATGGAGATGATATTTGACTGCCAGCGATATTCGGAGCTCAAGAAGGTAAAAATCGCAGCTGTTGAATTGACTGATTATGCTATAATTTGGTGGGATCAGCTTGTGAATAGTAGGAGATGCAATGGTGAGAGATCAGTAGAAACATGGGATGAGATGAAAGCAGTGATGAGGAAACGCTTCATACCAAGTCATTACAACAAAGACTTGTTCCATAAACTGTAAAATCTCACACAAAGTAACAAGAGCGTGGAAGAGTACCATAAAGAGATGGAGATTGCCATGATCAGTGTTAATGTGGTAGAGGATCGTGAAGCTATTATGTCACAATTCTTATGTGGTTTGAGCCGAGATATAGCAAGGGTGGTAGAGCTGCAACATTATGTCGAGTTGGAAGAATTGGTGGACAAAGCTATCAAAGTAGAGAGGCAATTGAAGTTAGACCGAAATTACAAGAGTGGTGGAGGTTCAAGCTCGAATTGGAAACCCAATTGGAAGAGAGACGAGAAGCCGAACTGGAAGGGAAACAACACCAAGGTTGAAACTTCAAGGGAGAAGAAGAAAGATGGCAAAGTTGGTTCGAATCCGGCTTCAGGTAAAACTGAAAATCATAACAGTAGAACTCGTGAAATTAAATGTTTCAAGTGTTTAGCCAGGTGTCATATGGCGAATCAATGCCCTAATAGGAGGGTGATGATAATTACTGGACTTGGAGATGTTCAATCTGAAAGTGACAGGGAGGAAGAGGATGATGTCATGCCGCCATTGAAGGACTGTAGCGATGTTGAGATGCTAGTCAAGGGTGAATTGATGGTGGTTAGACGTTCTCTTAGCGTGCAAGTCAATGAGGATGAGCATCACCAGCAACGTGATAACTTGTTCCATACAAGATGCTTGGTGAATGGTAAGATTTGTAGTTTAATTGTTGATAGAGGTAGTTGTACAAATGTGAAAAGTTGTACTATGGTGGAGAAACTAGGATTGAAAACTACAAAGCACCCTAGACCATATAGACTTCAGTGATTGAATGATAGTGGTGAAGTGAAAGTTTTGAAGCAAGTCCTAGTTCCATTTGAGATAAGGCGATATAAAGATGAGGTGGTGTGTGATGTTGTACCTGTGCAAGCGGGATATCTTTTACTTGGTAGACCATGGCAGTATGATCGGAAGGTACATCATGATAGATACACTAACCGATATTCATTGGTGATGAATCAGAAGACTTATACTTTGGTGCCAATGACACCTACTGAGGTGTATGAAAATCAATTGAAACTACAACGTGAGGCTGAGAAAGAGAGAAAAAGTGAGAAAATTGAGAGCTTGTGTGGAGAGTTTGAGACGCAAGGAAAATGATGGGTTGAGAAAAACAGAGTGGTAAAAGCCGAGGGAAAAGGAGAAAGGAAAGAAAAGAGAGAAAAATATTTCTATGCAAGATCGAGCGAAGTGAGGAGAGCTTTGGTTCTGGACCGACCGATGCTTGTACTTTTGTACAAGGAGGCATTGTTTACTACTAACGATCTTAACTCGAGTTTGCCTAGTTCTATTGTGTCTTTATTACAAGAATTTGAAGATGTCTTTCCTGATGAGGTTCCTGGAGGTTTACCACTGATTCGAGGCATAGAGCATTAAATTGACTTGATACCTGGTGCGCCATTACCTAATTGACCCGCATATCGAAGTAACCCTGAGGAGACAAAGGAACTTCAGCGGCAAGTTAGTGAATTACTGGAACGAGGATATGTGCGAGAAAGTCTTAGCCCGTGCCCTGTTCCTGTTTTGTTAGTGCCGAAGAAGGATGGGTCTTGACGAATGTGTGTCGATTGTCGAGCAATCAATAATATTACGGTAAAGTATCGACATCCTATTCCTAGATTAGATGACATGTTAGATGAGTTACATGGAGCTTGCATATTTACTAAAATTGATCTAAAAAGTGGTTATAATCAGATTAGAATGAAAGAAGGGGATGAATGGAAAACTGCATTTAAGACCAAGTATGGTTTGTATAAGTGGTTAGTCATGCCATTTGGTTTAACTAATGCACCTAGTACTTTCATGCGACTTATGAATCATGTTCTACGTGCTTTTATTAGTCGATTTGTGGTCATCTATTTTGATGATATTTTGATATATAGTCGAAGCCTTAATGATCATATTGAACATGTGCGAGCTGTTTTACAGGTTTTAAGGGTCGAACAACTATATGCTATTCTGAAGAAGTGCTCTTTTGTAACTAACAAATTAGTATTTCTAGGATTTATTGTTGGAGCTGATGGAATACAGGTTGATGAAGAAAAGGTGAAAGCGATCCGAGAATGGCCAACACCCAAGACTGTTAGAGAGGTGCGCAGCTTTCATGGCTTAGCCAGTTTCTATCGCAGATTTGTAAAGGATTTCAGCACCATCGCCGCACCTTTAACCGAGGTCATCAAGAAGCACGTTGGTTTCACGTGGGGAGAAGATCAAGAGAGAGCATTCAATCTATTGAAAGATAAGTTAACTAATGCTCCTTTGTTATCTTTACCAAATTTCAGTACTAATTTTTAAATAGAATGCGATGCTTCTGGTAGAGGAATTGAAGCTGTGTTGATGCAAGGAGGACGTCCCATAGCTTATTTCAACGAGAAGTTAGGCGGAGCAACATTGAATTATCCAACGTACGATAAGGAGATGTACACTTTGGTGCGAGCTTTGGAGACTTGGCAACATTACTTGGGGCCAAAGGAATTTGTGATCCACATCAACCACGAGACATTAAAGTACTTGAGGGGACAGCAAAAGTTGAACAAAAGACAAGCCAAATGGATGGAGTTCATCGAGACTTTTCCATATGTGATCAAATATAAAAAAGGTAAGGAAAATGTGGTAGCCGATGCACTTTCTCGAAGGTACGCAATTCTAACACTTTAGGGGCAAAGTGCTTAGGTTTTGAGCATATCAAAGAGTTATATACTGATGATGATGACTTTGGAAGAGTGTTTGAAGCTTGTGAGCATGCTGCGTTTGAAAAATTCTATAGGCATGATGGCTATCTCTTTCGTGAAAACAAGTTATGTTTGCCTAGATGCTCTTTACGAGAGTTGTTGGTGCGAGAGGCGCATAATGGTGGTTTAATGGGGCATTTTGAAATCAATAAAATTTATGAAGTACTGCATGAATATTTTTATTGGCCACACATGAAGCGAGATGTCACACATGTTTGTGAAAGATGCATTGCATATAAGCAAGCTAAGTCTACAACTAAACTACATGGCTTGTATACGCCTTTGCCTATCCCGACGCATCCTTGAGTTGATTTTTCTACGGATTTTGTGTTAGGATTGCCTAGGTCTAAGCATGGTAAGGATTCTATTTATGTGGTTCTAGATCGATTTTCAAAAATGGCTCATTTTATACCATGTCATAAATCCGATGATGCATCACATGTTGCTGACTTGTTCTTCCGTGAGGTTGTGCGTTTGCATGGCATGCTTAGGTCTATTGTTTCTGATCGAGATACTAAATTTCTTAGCTACTTTTGGAAGACATTGTGGAAGAAATTAGGTACACAACTTTTATTCTCTACTACTTGTCATCCACAAACTGATGGTCAAACTGAAGTAGTTAATAGGACTTTAGGGACATTGTTACGTGCTATTACTAAGAATAACATTAAGTCTTGGGAAGATTGTTTACTGCATGTTGAGTTTGCATATAATAGGAGCGTGCATTCTGCTACTAAATTCATACCGTTTGAGGTTGTCTATGGTTTTAATCCATTAACTCCGTTAGATTTAACTCCTTTGCCTGTTGAAGAGCGTGTGAATTTAGATGGTGCTATGAAGGCTGAATTTGTGAAGACATTGCATGAAAAGACACGGCTGAATATTGAACACAAGACAAAACAATATGCAAAGTAAGCCAATAAAGGGCGTAAGAAAGTAGTGTTTGAACCTGGCGATTGGGTTTGGGTTCATATGCCCACGGAGCGTTTTCACGAGCAACGACGTTCTAAGTTATTATCACGCGGGGATGGACCATTCATGGTGTTAGAGAGGGTCAATGATAATGCCTACAAGCTTGATCTTCCAGGTGAGTATGGCATTAGTGCTACTTTTAATGTTATTGACTTGACTCTTTTCGATGTAGGTGATGATTTGAGGGCAAATCCTTTGCACGGCGGAGGGAATGATGTGGACATCGAATCATATCGAGGAGGAGGTGCTAGGGACTCGTTGTTCTATCCGCTTGGTCCAATTACTCGAGCGAGAGCGGGGAAATTCAAGCAAGCTATCAACATCATGGTTCAAGATCTTCAGAGTGGAGGTGATCTTGATTCGAGAATTGAAGATTCTGAAGCTCCTTGGCGCAACACGATTACATTTAGCCTCGCGAATTCTGAACGGATTTAGGGTTAACGAGCTCCGAATGAGCTCAAATTTGGTCAGCTAAAGAGAAACGACGTCCTGATTAATACTCATGGTAGAACTGCGATGAATTTCGGCCATTCAGCATCGTTTAGATGGACTTTTAGGCCTTTTTCTATTTTTAGGTGAATTTTTTTATTTATTAAGGGTATTTTTGTAATTTTTACCTTTTAAGGTTAGCACCATATATAAGGGTGCTTATGGGTTTTTGAAAACATGATTGATTCAGAATTTTTATACAGAGAGTCTTTCTCTTCTTCGAGTTCTCTTGAAGACTAGACCAAATCAAGTTCCCTTGTAGCGGTCGATCAACTTATCGAGGAAGATTGCGAATTCTCTTGTTCGTGGCGTCTATAGCGTGGATTGGTTGACACAGGTTCGTCAACAGGTCACGCTTATACCGAGGATACCAATCACAGGTTCGATTGGGGGTCAAGGTTAGCAATTCGCAACCCTTGAATCTTCGTAGAACGATCAGTTTCCGCAGCGATTCATATCAGAAAGACATAGCTATTGACAAACGGTGTAATGGATGGTGAATTTCTTCTTGCATGCGGACTTTCTGAGAATGAAATTTCACCATATATCGCTCCTCCACTTGCAGAAATTTCCATGTGATCAATGCTTCGAGACCAACAAACCAAACTCCAGCTTCATCCTTGTCTTTGCATATCTATTCATGAATGCAACTGGCCTCATGACAAACATCCGTAAGAAAAAGCCTCTCGATTGTGACATGTACTCTACGGAAGTTAGATGTGATTTGTTTTTCCCCTTCATTAGGTGGCTAAGAAAGGGCTGTTACAAACTCACCAAATCCAAGGATCTATCATGCGGATAGGGGAAAATGACTGATACTCCTTCTCAGGTAGTGAATACTGCTGAAATATATTGCCTGAATGAAAAGCCATTTTGATAAGAAAATTGGAACCAGGGGATCAGCAACCTTTACAATATAACGGTAATCTTCCAAGAGAACGAAGAACACAAAATATAATTACTATGCAGAAGTAGAATCAGAATATTATGAGAAACAAAATCATGAACATGCATGATTTTGCTGAAAATTGTGAGTGCAATGGAGGAAGTGATGACTCAAGAGGAGATTGATGACAGCAGCATGGTTGGGGGAGAAAACTAATACGCATAACCATGAGAACGTTTTCTATCAACAGCTTCCTTTGGGCTTTTAGCATTTCTGGTGAAGGCATGCTTCAGTTCATTCTTAAATCAGAGTAAATTGGGTTACTAGCCAATTCAACAACTAAAATAGCATTAATCACGAGTCTAAGACACAAAATCAGATGATCCCATGAAACACATGGAAAACCTACGTACCTTAGGTACTTAGTGATCTCAAGTTGATTCTACTGTGCATCATATAATATGTAGAGACTATTTTTAAGATCTTTTCTCTTCCAGGCTCTCAAACACTTAACTAGCATCACAAGACTTACACTGGCAAGGTGGAAGGGGGCAGAACTTTGGCTTCCTTCATCGACCATACTCCAGTAATTTTAGCGCCTTTTTTAGGTGATGTACCTGCCTGCAATGAAAATTATGACTTTGACTACCCGAAAATTGTAGCTATAGAAATGCAATTCTCAAAGTTTCCCAAACAAGCATAGTCCTCATTGCGTAGTGTAAGAAAATACATCCTCTCTATCTACACTGAACCGAAAACTGTTGGCCACCTCTATAGATTGACATTGAAGACAGTGCTCCATTGATCGACTTTGTTTACACAGCATTAAGGCTTTTCAAAAACTTCATCCTCCACATCGTTAAATGATGGGTATAGATACAGTTTGCAGGAGAATATAGAGAAAAAAAAATTAAACAGGATAATGACTTCCAAGTGATTGAATGTTTAAACACTGCGAGATGCTGTGATGCAGTGTTTGATGATGCAGCGTGTTGTGCGGAACAAGCGATCGAACAAATAAAATAGACAGAACGAGCAAAGTAAATCGAACACCAGATGTACGTGGTTCGGTTGTAAAGACCTACGTTCACGGGGAGAGCAGCAACGAATTCCACTATAGAATGAGCGATACACGGAGATTACAAATCACACTCGAGTTACACAAACACTATTGGTGTTTCTCAGCCCTAATTACATCCAAGAACGCACACAGTGTTTAGCCCCTCAATTCCTAGCGAAAGAATCTCTCAATCTCGCAAAGGAATTAAAACACAAATCTAACGTCGAGATTTAACCGGCTTCGACACTTGAATATTTGATGTAATTCCGCGAACAAAACGAAGATAAACCTCGCCAAGCACTCGGCGTTAAACCGGCGCTTCCTCTTCATTTTCTTGACCTCCACGTACGAAGACCCTCGCATACGACTAAGCACGGTGCCCTTCTCTTTAAAGAATCCTTTGCACGCACACGGTCGCACGAAAACCCACCCTCTCTTTTATATCTTCTTTTCGGATATCTTCTTGAAGATCCACTTTGTTCTTTTCTACTTTCTGGACTGGGAGTTGGCGACCACAAACAATATAATATTATATACACCCTAGAAAAAGGACAAGAACAGTGGAAGAATAAATCTCAAATAGGCAACATGCTCTTTTATTCCTTTCCTTTTTGATATTCTTGCCAACTCTAACATATAAATTCTGCTCTTGATCGGGATATGAAATTCACCAAACGGAAAGTATATTTCCACGGCAGATGCTCAATATCTTGCATGCAAATCTTATATCCAAATAAAATATTGAGCTCAAAATTCGAGACATATTTCTAACACGGCATTTAAGTAATTCACGTGAAGTTCTTATGGAACTGATCATTAACAGCTTCTTTGCACTAAAGGAAAATACAATAAGATACGAGAGCTACGTACAGACGAAACCACGGGACAAAGTGATGCAACTACCACAGAGAACATGGGCACTATATCACCATCATAATCCAGCATACACAAATTGTCACCCCAATTTGTATATCAGTTGGAGGGAAAAAAAAAACGAAGCTATAAACAACAAGTAAGGGTAAAACCTGCTCGATATCCCTCTCCATATTGAGCAATTTTCTGAGGATCAGCCATTCAAAGTTTCAATGTCATCTGATGCCCAAACGCCCATCTGAGAACCTACCAGCGAGATCTTCAAATTCGGGAGGCGACTTCCAACTCCAGCCCATCCACAATCACTTCGACGTCACGTTCGTCGATATAATTTCCAAACTAAACGAGGTACAAAAACCAAATTGCAGGTCGAAAGATTCCCCAATAGTGAGTCACAAAAGGCGACGAAGCAAGAACTTGCAGACTGATTCCGAGGTCCGCAACAGCTCAAGGCCAATTCCGACGGGCTCGCCGAAACGGAATATTCTTCAGCGGCGACAGAAGACTGCGGCGCGCAAAATCGACGCAACCGCGATTGGTTCTCGACAATGCCGCAAGAATTTGAGGCGGTTTCGGGCGATTTCTGAACCGATGTGGATGATTCCGGGATCGTTCCAGTTCAGGAGAGCCGGAGGAAAAGGCAGCGACGATCCAATCAAGCGGCGACAAAGGAGAAGGTCCCGTCGGCGACCTGCTCCTCGCTCTCACTCTCTCTATCTCGGAGGGAATGGATCTTGCCTGAATGGTGTTTTGTGTGGGCCAAATGCTATGACAGCAAATCGAATCGAGGAGATGGATTCAAGCTGTTACGACTTACCGCTCGTTAGCTTTGTGGGAACGTATAAATACTTCAAATTTTTATAGAACGTGAGAATGCACAGATAAACCTTTCTCCTGAATCTTTGGGTCACGTAACTTTCCTTTTGCGACATCGGACTACTCGAATTCCTCCTCGCGCGTCGACAACATGGAACCCAATCATTCACCAACGTACACGAGGTAAATTTCAAGTTGAGAAGGATAAATCTTATTCAAACCAGACATTAGTTTTGGCCCAATCAAAAGAAAAACCGGCATAAATACGTCCGATTAACCTTTGGCGACTCTAATTTCTACAACTCTTGTCAACGGGAGTCTCTCAGCTAATCAAAAGCGCCATTTTAACAGTAGTTGCACCGAGCGGGCATGAGAAATATCATGCAAAGTTAGATACGAAGCTTTGTACTCCTCTAATTCAATTTGTCCTGTTTATGTTTTTAACCAGGACTTTCCTATTAATGTGCACACACGTTGCACCACTTTTCTAGAAAAAAAATGATTGAATAGACTGTTCTTTTAGAGGATTCACTTGTTCGGTGCGTTTTGATCTTGCTGAGAGATTATTAGGTCGAGAAATTATACTTGTAAAAGTTTACTATTTTGCTTGATAGCTAAATGAGATGCATCATACGACAAGTTAAGGTCTTTGTGTATTTAGGATTAGGTAAAAGTAAAAGTGTTTTTTTTTATAAAAAATTTGGTCATATTTTCCAATCAAACTCGGGCCGAAGTGATTGTCACGGACATGAAGCCTTGCCCGTCGTAATAGAAATTGAACTTCTCCGGGTTTGTCGGGCATAGTCATTGCCACGACAGCCTTCGACCCATCGCCTCTGGTAAAAAAAAAATTGGATTTGGCTTACACTAAAGTCACCCCAATTCGACAACTCGATCATTTGCTATTATCCCATAGATATTGTTTACAAGTGCCACTTGAAACTAAATTAAATCAATTTATAGTTTACGTTATATTGACGGCCTTTGGATCTTTGCATAATCAGTGTCTTGAAAATCAAACTACACCAAAATTAAATATACTTAATAAGTGTCTCCAAAGCATTCATTAACGCTACGCCCCTTGCATGGGGCCCAAAGAACTGTAAAAAAACTTGCTTTCTGCCTTGCATGTATAAGAGCGAGCTGCTTGGAGAGTGAAAACCCTTGTTAGCACCTAAATTTTAATTTTAGGAAAATGCATTGATTAAACAGAAAATGAGAATTAACCTTGATTCTAAAAAAAAAAAACGATTAAGGCCAAGAAAGGGGTTTTAAATGGATTATGGCTCTTGAATTGCATATTTTTATATATAATGGTCGAGATTAGATCCTGGTCCAATTAGGAGCTCTAATCCAACGGTTGAAAATGAGCCTTACCTTTATTGAGATTAGGAACCCTAATGTTCTCTATATATACCTTATTATAACGAGGGTTAAGGGAGGCCAACACAATTTACACATACGGCTGAATTTTAGAGAGAGAGAGAGAGAGAGAGAGAGAGAGAGAGAGAGAGAGAGAGAGAAAGAATTGGGGAAGAGGAAGAGAGAATCTGGTAGACGGCTGCCGGCTGTTATGGCGTTTCTGGCCGATTGGATCGTTGGATCGAGCTCATTTTTTGTGTCCAAGGTTCACATAATCCCTTCTTCATCTCCACCGTTCGAAACTTTGAAAAGAGCTCTCCTGGTGGTCGAACAACAGCTCAATCGGTAGCTGTTCCTGGCCGTGGGTACTGTTCATCCGCCGGCTGTTCTTACGTTTCTGGCCGATTAGACCGTTGGATCGAGCTCATTTTTTGTGTCCAAGGTCCACATAATCCCTTCCTCATCTCCACCGTTCGGATCTTTTAAAGGAGCTCTCCTGGTGGTCGAATAATAGCTCAATCAGTAGCTGTTCCTTACATCGGGTACTGTTCATCCGCTGGCTGTTCTTGCGTTTTCGGCAGATTGGACCGTTGGATCAAGCTCATTTTTTGTGTCCAAGGTCCACATAATCCCTTCATCATCTTCACCGTCCGGATCTTTGAAAGGAGCTCTCCTGGTGATTTAATAACAGGTTGATCAGAAAAAATTCCAGGCGCGGACTCTGTTCACCCGCCGGCATTTCCTGCGTTTCCAGCTGATTGGACCGTTGGATCGAGCTTATTTTTTGTGTCCAAGGTCATATCAAACCCTCCTTCATCTTCACCGTTTGGATCTTTCATGGAGGTCCCCGGCTATCCGATCTGATTGCTTTGGAAACTCAATTTTTTTGAGGTACAGTCCTTATTTTCTCGAAAAATTTATCTGCATAATTTGGGTGATTAATTGGTGAAATTGATTTTCGGTTATGTTCATACATGGTTATTACTGATTTTGAGGATGAGACAAATGCATAAAATTCTGTATATATTTTTCGGCATTGGATATATTTGATATGTTGTGATTTGAATTTGAAATAATCCGAACCTCAATTGTATCCATAATTTTGTCAAGAAAATCTCGGATTTAGTCAATCTGACCTTTCACCGTTTAGGTCCGATTTGCTATCTCCGAAAAGCCAATTTTTAATACGAGATGCGGAAATTTTGAAAAATTCGAAGATATGATGGTCGAGATGTTGGCGATCGCGATTCTGTTCGAATGTTCGCTGATAGATTGATTGATTGATTAATTGATTGATAGATTGATTGATTAATTAATTGATCGACTGATTGGTTTTTACCATATCCAGAAAATTTCTAAAAAAAAAATGACAGTTGCAATTTGAGTTGGCAGATTGTTATCCTGATTATGGATTGATTAGTGGATGGATTGATTAATTAATTTTTGCCATGTCTAGAAAATTAGTTGCCGAGGATAGGATAGTTTCTTTCTCTTAAAAAATCCGAAAATAAAAAACAATTGCATGTCATCTTGCCACGTCATTTAGTCACGTCATCTTGCCATGTCATTTTGCCACGTCATCTTGCCACGTCATTTTGCCATGTCATTTTGCATTGCCATGTCTTTTAATCAAGTCATCTTGCCATGTCATTTTGCCACGTCATCTTGCCATGTCATGCATCGCCGCCGTGTCATATCATTTCACGTGTCATGTAGTTAGGTTGCATCAACATCATAAAGTAAAACAAAAAAATAAAAATAAAAGATAGGAAATTGTTCATTATATTATCATACATTTTTTTGACAATTGCTTATTCATGCATCATTATCATTTTTGAAAATCATGCATAATATGTCATAACATTCGCATGTCCAATATTTATATGCATGTGTCTCATTCTATTTTGTCATGTCTTTAGTACCATGTTTAGGATGTTCATACTAATTTAATTAATTGCATAATAGTTTGCATGCTAATGAATTGCATGACAGATTATGTTTTCACTTAAGATCTTCACATGATTAGATTAATGGTCTTGCATTGTGCCCTAATGTCATGTAATTTTGCATGTCTTAATTAATTAGTTAATTTTGCATATAGGGCAAGATGACTTTGATTTCGCATGTTTTGCATATCACCCATATCATTTAAATAGTTTCATGCATTGCATAAAAAAAAAAAACAAAATTTCAAAAGAGACACCTCATTCGAGCTTTAAATTGATTCAATCTGAGTCGTCGATTTTAGGACATCTCATGTGGAATTAAGGTACCAAAAGGGCATTAGTTTTAATTAACTAGTGTAATCAAGTCCTCGAATCCATAATCTCTGGTTCATAGAAGTAAAATGGTCCTCCCGCCGTTTTACTTAGGTTCCTAATCAACCTACCAAAAAAATGATTAGTGGCGACTCCAAATTCTAAATCATTTCGATAAAATTTAGGTTGCGATTTGGTAGGGCTTGGGAGAGTCCGTATTAGGTTAGTCACCTGATAATCCATTAACCTAGAAATAATTTGATTTTTAGGTCGCGACAGCTTGGCGACTCCGCTGGGGACTTTGCTTTAATTTTTCGAAAAATTAAGACTTAACTGGTTCACCTGAATTTTTTCGGAAAATTAAAAGCTTTAGTGGACTTAGGCCTGTTGAAAATTGCATGGATGTCTCGCATTTGGCGATCTTGATTGAATCTCACCTTAAGGTATTAAATATTCTTGCAGGGTCAGAGTGATAAGGGGAAGTGTTTGTTAATAATTTTTTTTTTTGCAGGCTAGGAGTTATAAGGGGCGAGTGTTTGTTGACCTTTGTTTTGCAGTTTGAAGGAGTTTATGTATATGAGTTTATATAGAAGCGCTGTCTTGATATAACCTGCTATGCATGCCTTAGTTGGATAGACACTACACCTTGCACACACAACCCGCCGTTGGACCTGAATGGCTAGGCTTAGGATGATGCTTGGTTAGGGACATTTCGGCCATTACCCTGTGGCCCGAGTTGTCCTTTTCAAGTTCCGAACCTTTCTAAATCGGTGCCAAGAGTGAGTACCCTCGTCACTTACCCTGGTGATGCGGGTTTTCACTTGGCTGAGCAGGATGTCCACGGGGGACCTCGATCCAGCCACAAACCCTAGTTGGCTTGGTCCGAGTATCCTTGGGGCTCCACCTTTGAAGCATATTAGTTAGTAAACCTCACGTTTCATGTGTATGTCTATGCGATTTACATTATGGTCGGTCAGAAAGTAAGTATTTTGCCACTCTCCTTCGTGATTTACTTACTTTATTTTTGGTCGGTCCATGATAGGTTTCAGTCAGATTTTGAACTTAATCCCATGGTCTTTAAAAAAAAAATCAAATGGATGAGTCATTTAAAAAAATTAAAAATAGCCAAATGATCCCTCAGGGAATTTTACTGATCAATGAAGAGTCTGTCACATTTTTCCTTAATGTTTCAATGGATGCAAGATTTTCTGGACAAATTTAACTTGAAAATTCATTGTGATGAAAGTTCCTCCCAGAGATGTTCCAAATGTCAGAAGGATTTTATCACTTTTTTTTTTCAAGGTTATAATGTGCAAGAAATTTTTCCCAAAAATCACATCGTTTTTGATAAGGAAAGTTTGCTCACTTTTTACATAAAAAGAAAAGAAAAGAAAATCAGACCAATCAATCAGTCATGGACCGACCTCTCTTCAGTCATATACTCATTGGTCCACTATCTTTTGTAGGTGATTATGGATCGTCGAGAAAACACTAATTTGTATAAGGCCATTCATCTATCATACATGACCACACGAAGTCTCTGAGTGCTACGATAGAAGTGGAGATAGCGCGAGCAGAGAAAAGACAAAAAAAAGCTCAAAGCAAAGTCAGAGGAAGAATGGGACAAAAGAAGCAAAAGCATCATCACAATAGCAAGAAGTAACCATCCAAAAAGCTTCTCAATGCTCATGCTGCATGAGTAATGCCAAAGAATTCCCAAGTGAGTTCATCAAGATCTTGCATGTTCTCATTTTTTCGCAGATTCTAGATGGTGCAAATTGAAGACATCATCAAGCGAAGCAGGAAATAGTCAAGCAGTGGAATTTGTTTTTCTTAGTTTGATCAAACACATTATTCTGTTTTAGTTAATTATCATTAAGCTTAACAAATTCTTCGAGTGAATTTCAAGGTTAAGCCTAGTGAGGCTTCATTGACAGATCCAGTTGCTAACTTGGATTTTCAGTAGCCATAGAGAATTCATCACCCAACGTAACAAGTCAGGTTGTCTCTTTTCAATCAAACTCTAAAATTGGCTTTCTACTACTTCCCCTTGATTTTTGTTTTGCATGGTTTCTTTTCCAGTTCTGATTCCCAGTGACTATTATACAATTATGGTGGATCCTCGTCGACGTCATTAATCTGGACATGTTCCATTAATCATCTCACCTTGCCAAGAGCCATTGATGGCTGCACAAGTTAAACCAACGATCATCAATATTTCAAATTAGGATCAATTTAGGGGCAATGGGGCAACTTCTCAAATCTGAGCATTCATTAGTCTAATCAATCCTTGGACGGCCATGCACACGGCAATCATGCAATTGAAGCAGGCTAAATGGCGAATCCCAATTCATCATCCATTTTAGGCGATTCCATGCTTCACCGTCAATCATTTCTCACAAGATACCAGAACTAGCATTGGTGCCCACAATAGCTCCGTACATGATCATTCATCAGTAATCAATCAGATGGATCAAATGTACAACGATCCTTGAAGATCCTTACGTCAAGTTTCAGCACTCACCTTCGGCGATCCCTATACTGATCGACACTTCCGTTGGTTGTCCTTTGATCAGCCCAATAATGATCCTTGGGGCAATTCTTTGATGGCACGAGCCAATAGAGGACTGTTTGCAGAGTCCCCATTTCCCTGGGGAATTCAAGACCAGAGTTCACCTAAGCATGAAACAAGGGGCATCTACAGCCGTCAAAGCTTGATCGAGGCACGTCCAACTATAGGCATCGATCAGCTCAAACCTCATTCCATCAATCAGTCAAGGCTGACTCATGCTACACCCTCGATAGATCCAGTTATCGTGCCATGTCAAAAGTTGAGGAAAGACAAAGGCCGCCCGATCTCAAAGGGAGTATTTCTTGCCCTCGGCTTATCATTAGAAATAACCTTCTATTTTCCTTCTTGCAGGTGCCAAGCTAGGAAACATCATTTTCGATAGCTACCACTGGGGCAAATTGACAGTCAAGAGCATCTCAAAATTTTGCTCGTTTCATCTTTGAGACCATATTCATGCACATCTTTCCTATGCAGGATCAGGTGGAAAAATAAACTATTTGTCAAAGTTCAAAATTGAGTTCCCAAACACTAGCCATGTCTGGGGCAATCTCACATTTTGGCAAAAGCTATACCCATCATGATTGAAAATGGGGGCCAGCAGACCTTGACTTAGGAAAAGGAAGTATTTTTCTCTGCCTCATGTGATTTTTAAGTGATACCTTCTTTATTTGCAGGACCATACGACCGTCCATGATGGTGATCACTATTGAACGGGGGCAACCAAAGTACTCAAGTCTTCTCTCGACTCGATCATGCATATGATTTCCTTGCACTGGGGCAAGGATAGAAATGAGCTAGCCCTCAACATAAGGAGTAGGATCCCCAAGTTGTTTCATTTTCTCACATGTTCTGGGGCAACTTAGATTTTCTCGTTCCTAAAAATCTTCTCGCATTCTTGCATGGTCATTTTCTTGAACATAATGCTTGGAATTTTTATATCCATGAACTTTAAGAATGCTCACCCATTTGCATAATTCATGCATGATTATTCTTCATGATTTGATTTACCGACTCTGAATAGGGGGCATAAACTGCATATGGTGCATTGAGTTGTATAGAATGGGGAATGACAGGATGATGAAAGGCAAGCCATTTCCACACATCTCAAAATTTTAACCCCCAGTGAGTTGAGTGGTATTATTCCGCATCCTTCAGGGCAAAATGTTTTCTCGCAAAAGGTACGATAGCCGAGGTGACAGAGGAATTTATTTCTCTAACCCAAACACTAGAGGTTATCCATTGTTACCCCCTTTTGAGCGGAGGTTTCACTTCTGTTACCCTGTCAAGAACCACCCACATTGGGACAAAACAGAAAATTCCAGAAGCAAGTTAACGTAAATGGTTAGAAATTCTATTGCTTGGACTAACATCAATCTTCGGGTGTTCTTTTGCATTTATGCTCGAACATTAATTCAAGTGCCTTAGGATGATGAAGAGCATTCATTTCTATATCCTATACACTTCATCCATTGTATAGCCCACTTGAGCCTGCAAATTCGTTTCTTGAACCCAAGTTGGTGATCATATGATCAATTCAAAGCAAATATGGCTGATCTCTGAGCAGAAAAAGTTAAAAAAATCGGGTCAATAGAAAATCCCCGAAAAAACTCGTCAAAAGGCTGAAAATGCAGTAGCCAAGTGAGATTAAAAAAAAGGAAGAGAAAGGGCAAAGAAAATGCTGATCTCTCAAAAACATCTAGGGCATATAAAAGTAAAACGCCTGGTAAAAGCAAGGCCAATGCCTATTCAAATTCTTGCTCATTTGCAAAATACTACTGAATGTCATTGCACAATTCTCTTGTAAATGGGAAAGATGTTGAGAGAAAAACCTAGGAAAATATCAAAATACAAGTCTTGTCAAGAACCATCCCACATTGGGGCAAAACAGAAAATTCCAGAAGCAAGTTAACGTAAATGGTTAGAAATTCTCTTGCTCGGACTAACATCAATCTTCGGGTGTTCTTTTGCATTTATGCTCGAACATTAATTCAAGTACCTTAGGATGATGAAGAGCATTCATTTCTATATCCTATACACTTCATCCATTGTATAGCCCACTTGAGCCTGCAAATTCGTTTCTTGAACCCATGTTGGTGATCATATGATCAATTCAAAGCACATATGGCTGATCTTTGAGCAGAAAAAGTTAAAAAAATAGGGTCAATAGAAAATCCTCGAAAAAACTCGTCAAAAGGCTGAAAATGCAGTAGCCAAGTGAGATTAAAAAAAAGAAGAGAAATGGCAAAGAAAATGCTGATCTCTCAAAAAAATCTGGGGCATATAAAAGCAAAACGCCTGGTAAAAGCAAGGCCAATGCCCATCCAAATTCTTGCTCATTTGCAAAATACTGCTGAATGTCATTGCACAATTCTCTTGTAAATGGGAAAGAGGTTGAGAGAAAAACCTATGAAAATATCAAAATATAAGTCCTGTCAAGAACTACCCCACATTGGGGCAAAACAGAAAATTCCAGAAGCAAGTTAACGTAAATGTTAGAAATTCTCTTGCTCGGACTAACATCAATCTTCGGGTGTTCTTTTGAATTTATGCTCGAACATTAATTCAGGTGCCTTAGGATTATGAAGAGCACTCATTTCTATATCCTATACACTTCATCCATTGTATAGCCCACTTGAGCCTGCAAATTCGTTTGTTGAACCCATGTTGGCGATCATATGATCAATTCAAAGCAAATATGGCTGATCTCTGAGCAGAAAAAGTTAAAAAAATCGGGTCAATAGAAAATCCCCGAAAAAACTCGTCAAAAGGCTGAAAATGCAGTAGCCGAGTGAGATTAAAAAAAAAAAAAAGAAGAGAAAGGGCAAAGAAAATGCTGATCTCTCAAAAAAATCTGGGGCATATAAAAGCAAAACGCCTGGTAAAAGCAAGGCCAATGCCCATCCAAATTCTTGTTATTTGCAAAATATTGCTGAATGTTATTGCACAATTCTCTTGTAAATGGGAAAGAGGTTGAGAGAAAAACCTATGAAAATATCAAAATACAAGTCCTGTCAAGAACCACCCCACATTGGGGCAAAACAGAAAATTCCAGAAGCAAGTTAACGTAAATAGTTAGAAAATCTCTTGCTTGGACTAACATCAATCTTCGAGTGTTCTTTTGCATTTATGCTCGAACATTAATTCAAGTGCCTTAGGATGATGAAGAGCATTCATTTCTATATCCTCTACACTTCATCCATTGTATAGCCCACTTGAGCCTGCAAATTCGTTTCTTGAACCCATGTTGGTGATCATATGATCAATTCAAAGCAAATATGGCTGATCTCTGAGCAGAAAAAGTTAAAAAAATCGGGTCAATAGAAAATCCTCGAAAAAACTCGTCAAAAGGCTGAAAAAGCAGTAGCCAAGTGAGATTAAAAAAAAAGGAAGAGAAAGGGCAAAGAAAATGCAGATCCCTCAAAAAAATCTGGGGCATATTGTTGACACCTGATTTTTGACCTAGCCTTTTTCATTTTTTATTTTTTGAAAAATCATAAAAAACTCATAAAAAGTCAAAAAATTACAAAATCAACTTTGGTGGCCTTGGCCAAGCCCAAGGAACCATTCTTGACCAAAAAAATAATTTTTCATATTTTTCATATTTTTTAATATTTTTTAGAAAATAGAAAAATACTTAAAAAATAAAGAAAAATAGCATTTGAGGTCACAAAAATATGGAAAAATGGCCAATATTTTTATTTTTAATCCCTTGTATTTTTGACCTCACAAAAAAAAAATCCAAAATCAGATTCAATCTTAGGTGTTCCTTTGTAACCCGCACCATTGAATTTGAGAAAAAAATACCAATTGAGTCTTTTAATTTGCAATTTTGGCATTGTTTTAGATTTTGACATTCAATCTAACTGTCCCCTATTTCAATTTAGCCCAATTGTTTACGCAATTTTCTCAATTGCACGGATTTGACAAAATTACATACTAAAATTGCATTTTAGTCCTTGAAATTAAGCATAATTGAAATTACTTTCAATTCAAGGGCTATCATTGCAAATTAAACATGCTACCCAATGGATTTCACCATTTTAAATCGATTGGCATAGGTGGTTTGACCCAATTTGATCATTTGCACCCTCAATTGCACAAATCCCCAATTTGCAATTACTTGAAAAATTTGGGGGTTTTATAGAAATTGATGAAAACTTTTGGGCAAAACCACATTTCTAGATAGAATTCATGCCCTAGATTCGATTATGAGGTTCAATTGCAAAATTTTTCCATTAATTTGGGCTTAATTTGAAAAGTCCTATTCGGGACCAGTTCAGACCGGTCAGACCGCCGGTCGGACCGGTTTGCTACAGTGTCGTCTTCCCCAAAGAGCTCGAGCAGATGAACAGTGACGGACTGAGTTTCGAAGGCCAAATTGAAGGGCAATTCGCGACTAATTGAAAGAGGAATGGTGGGCGTCTTGTTCTTTACCTGAAGACCTACCGATCGAGACCAACCCCGAGACGAATGGCCGCCGGAAGAGCTCCGGCAAGGACGGTCAAAACCGTGGTACCTGCGAAAGTCAACAAATGCCAAACACAGCACTAACCCATGCCAAATTCATGCGAAATAAAGCTCTCCACGGAACCAAATAGGGTTGAGCGAAGTGCCCATCAGCCCCGACTTAATTTTGACCAAATTGCACGTGATTACACGTGCCAAACAGAATCAGTTGGAGACCCGTTCGGCGACAAAAAATTGAGAAAGCTATATAAGCTAAACAGGCCTTCGCGAAGAGAAGAGGTTGATTCAGTTGCAGAGGGGCGAAACTGAATCGAGAGAGAGAAAGAAAATGCGAGAGAGAGCTCGTTCTCCGACCCTCCGTCGTCGAGAACTTGAGTTCGACTGCAAAGCACTGGTTAGGCCGTCTTCGGCCAAACCGAAGCTGAAGAAGACCGTCAGAAGTTCGTTTTGAGTGCCAGGAAGCGATCGCCATCAACCGCGCAGCCCAAAACCGCCAGAACAGGTAATCCCGAACTTCGAGCTCAAGCTCAGGTCTTCAATGGCGGACTTTGATTATGGCTTCAATCTTTGCAATTCCAGTGTGCTTTTCATCCTTTAGACATTACTGACCATGTCCGCGTCTTCATTTTGCATTGATTTTGCTCACATGCCCCGAATCGAGTCTTCCGATTTAGCCTCCATAGCCGATTCTTGCCCAGCCAAATCTGGGCCGAGCGAGCTCAATCGGAGCTCGAGGTAAGTCTTCTGGACCTCCATTGATGCTATTCTGTGACTGAACTTCTTTGATTTTGAGTAAATCGCATGATTGAGCTTCCATGGCCGTACTCGGTGATTTGCACGATGTTCTTGATTCTGCGAATAAGATGTTTCGATTCTTAGATATGTCGAACTAGAGCTAATCGCGAATCGATTGCCGTTGGTCTCGAGCGATTCCATTAAGATTTCACCGCACGATCATCGCCGGAGAGCCATAGCCGTCCATTCTGTCGGAGTCGCGAGGTTGAAGACGAAGCTGACATGGCGTGGTCAACTGGTCAAATGTCCAGATGTCATCCCGTGATTGGTCCACGTAGTGTCGAGTCAGCATGGCCGTTAGGGTCTGTTATTCAAATAAAAAGAATCCAACGGCCGAGAATAATCGAGTCTAATAAATGGTGACCGTCCGATTAGCAAGTAAAAATATCCGAAAATAATTTTTAAATCGGAAATTCGAGTTGATCAGAAACGGTGTCGTTTGGCTAAGTGGGAGGGCGACGTCGTTTAGGTTAGTAAGATTGGACGGCTCAGATCAAGTCTCATGTTCGAATCGTGTCCGTTAGTTTTAGTAAGTCAATCAAACGGTTCAGCTCGAGTCTTCGCTTAATCTAGACCGTAGGTTCTAGTAATCAAATCCAATGGGCGCGGATTAGCCACGCGGTTCAGTGTGGGCCGTCGGATTAATTCCGAGTAATCTGAAAATAAAAAACGTTAGAAACGGCGTCGTTTTGACTGCGGGTCGCGCGGGTCTGGGTCTGGGCCGGGTTCCGACCCGAGTGGGTCGGGTCGACCCGGTCCGAATCATTTTTTTTTATATATAAAAAAAATCAGAAAATGATTTAAAAAAATAAAAAAAATCAGAAAAATCCTAGAAAATCAAAAGAAAATGTAAGAAAATGCCAGAAAATCCAAAAAAAATATGGAAAAATTGTGGGAAAATCCTAGACATTCCAGAAATCTCCAAAAATCTAGGGTTGACCACAGACAGCTGGTCAACCCTATTTTTGGGGTTTCTTATCCGTTCTTCCAAGACCCGACGACATTACCTTTTAGGGGTAAGTCGCCTCTACTGTGTATGGGAGATAAGACTGATAATGCCAAAGTAAGAATTAGGGTCGGGTAGGCGACCAATTCTTAGGTTTGGGTTTTCGAGTCCCGCCTCTTTTCTCAAAATGACGATTTTGCCCTTCAATGGGAAAATTGTCTTTCTTGTCTCAAATCGAGTTCTGAAAATTGCTTGAAGTTAGGGTTTGGGTCAGGTGGACGACCAACCCTAATATTTGAGATTTTCAGTTCTCATCTTTGTCCAAAATGACGACTTTACCCCTCCAAGGATAAAATCACTTGAAAATTCCAGAAAAATCCTAGAAATTCCCGAAAAATAGGAAATGGATTGGATTGATGGCCAATCCTATTTCCACTGTCTTTTGACTTCCCAATTCATCTAAAATGACAGATTTACCCTTTTAAGGGTAAATTTTCCCCTAATTGTTCAAAATTACGATTCCCCCCCTCATGGGCGAATTATGTCCAAATCACTCCTAAGCCTTGATTGATATTTCTCTAGGCTAATAGGGCCTCATTAGGGATACCATGCTGATTTCATGTGTTTTATCCGCATGCATTGGATCCTTGATTTGCGCATTTATTCCTATTGATTGTGATTGATAGGATAGCAATTCCTATCTGCATGAATTCCTAGATTTAGGATCCGTACCCCACTCATCTGTATGAAATCCTAGGATCAGATAAACCATTCAGTTTAGGTACCGAAAGGGCGTCAACTCTGACAGTTGGCGTAACTAAGTCCCCGAACCCACTTCTCTGGTTTCCGCAGAATCGAATAGACCACTCCCAACTATTCGATAGGGTTTCCAATCGTATCCTCCACAAAACGATTGGTGGCGACTCCTTGGCATGTACACTCATCACATGTCACTAGACCACACTGAAGGTCAATCACGTATATCCAGCAGTTGCGACTTGGGTAATGGACCTTGGGAGAGGCCCGCGTCCGATCAAGCCAGCGATCGGGCGGCCCATTAGCCCGTTCCCCGCCTCCGCGCCGCGAGAGGGTCGCGACAGACTGGCGACTCCGCTGGGGATTGAACCCAGAATCTCTGGTTTCGCAGACCAGAGGACTTGAGCCGATTAAGAAGTTGTTTGGTTTATCTGACCTTGTTTTCTGCAGATGCTCTCGAAGGTGAGGTACGTACACTAACCATTGTGTTAGATGTTTTTGCAGATTGGAGAAATAAGGGGTTAAGTGATTGTTGACGTTTTTCCTGCAGGTTGGAGTTGGGAATGTATGTTTATTTTTATGCACATACTGAAGCGGTGTTTTGATACAAACTGCTGTGCATGACTTTGCATTGTGATGATCACGACACATCGCACACACTGGCGGTCAAACCCCGACTGCAAACCACCTCTAGGTTACCTTAGATAGGGAAAGGGTGCGAAAAGGATCTTGTGTTTTATGGCACTTGAGACTTTCGTGTTCGTTCCCGCCTACCATCTGCATTGGCGATATCTAGCCCTCTTGGGTAGGTACCCTTGGAGAGGAATCTGCCTCGTGTAGATCGTGGGAGCTTGAGCCCTAGGTTCCTCACCTGATTTTTTCTTTAGAGTATACCCACTTGTCTCATGCGCATGTCTATGGATGGTTGGTATACCTAAAACCACCCATTGATACAGGGGGCATTCAACATCCCCCAAAGTGTGGTTGGTAAGACATTTATTTGTAAATGTACTTTATTTCCTGCTCCATGACATGACTCATACATTGCATACACCCATACGCATTAGCATCATGAAGATTACTCAAAGTGACTAATAGGAACAACAATGATTATAGGATAGGATGTCGCTGTTTCCTAAGAGTTCAACAGAGTTGGTAACTTTCGAGTACTTGAGAAAAGTCACTCGCCCTGGACCGAACACAAGGCTACACTTCACTAGATTCGTGCATGGATGGGAACTGACTGGACGTAAGCTAGGATATGCTGAGGACTGTCAAACCCGCTACTACGTCGATAACCTCAAGTTTAAGCGACAAGCAGACGAAGGGATGAAGAATTACCTAGAGATGAAGAAACAGCGTCGCAACCAGCTGGCTAGGGAAACGTATGCCCGTCGAAAGGCTGAATTGCTGGCCAGAGAGAACCTACCCATGATCACTTCTTGGAGTAGGAAGAGACGCCCTGCGATCAAGACCAAGCCAAGGCGTATCACACTCAAGAAAGTAGAACCCGAGAAGACTCCCGAAGTCATCATACCCTGGACTAGAGAGTGGCCAGAGGAACTACAACCTCTCGACCAAACCACTGAAGATAACACCCTACCCTAGATTAAGGGAGAGCTCCTGACCGACTGTCATTTGGGTAGACTTCTGAAAAAGAGTGATCTAGGTCCTCACGTTCCTTGGCTTTTATGGCTTTCTTATTTGAAAAACCTCTCTTTACCCTTCTTCCATTAGGCATCTTGATTGTAATAAAAGTTCATTCCACTTTGTTCTTTTGATGTATTGACCAATGGAATGTGACATTGCTGTTCCCTTTAGTCACGGAGTAAACCTGACTAAATTGCATAATTCACTTCCCTGAAATGTAAATTAGGCTTTGAGTCAGGCTTTCAAGACCTGAAAAAGGGTCCTAATCTTCATTTCTTCAAATTGAACTATGCAATCAAGTTAGCTCATGCATGCTTCATGACATCTGCATATTCATACATTTAAAGTAACTTCTGGCGATTGACCTTTTAAAAATCATTTGCGTATTTTAGACTTGATGGGAAAGAATGATATTCAAGTGTTCAAGATCCCCCGAGCTGAACTCCAATCATGGTGGGATGGCATGGGAGAAGCCAGCCAGAAGTATGCCGAATCACGACTAGGGTACGTACTGGACCTATTAAAGATTGAGTGCCCACCTGCCTTTATTCAAGCCATGGCGCTCTATTGGGACCCTACCACCGCTACATTTTGTATGGAAGGACTAGAGATCACTCCCACTATCGAGGAATACAGCGTCGTCATCGGAGTTGAGTTCACCCCTACACTCGTCCGACCCCCAATAGGACTGGAACCCCTAAGTCAAGTGGCTGAATTCCTGGACACAAACCTGAATGAAGTCAAAGCAGATGCAAAAAGCAATTCTGGACGGATTTCCCTGTCTTTCCTTATAAACCGATTTTCCCGCCTTCCTGCTTCTAAAGGAACCAAATCTGGTAGAGCCTTTATCTTGGCATTCTTTAGCTTTGTGCTATTCTCAATCTCAAATGTCACCTTCGACCCTATCATGGCTATAGTAGCTAGGCAAATCTGTTGTGGGTGGGATTACTCAAACATCCTCCTTGCCGAAACCTTCCTCTCCCTAAATCGTTTCAAGAAAAACAAAAAGGGAATCTTTAGAGCTTCTAGTGATCTTCTGTATCTGTGGTTCACATCCCATATCAGAAAATTCCACATCCGCATGGGTTTCACTGAAATCAGCCCCAATGCACACCCTCTTAAAACATTTGCTAGAACCCATACACGTGTTCCTAAGTTCAACTTTATAGAATGGAAGAACTTCCTCAAAGTCCTAAAACCCGAACAACTCCGATGGCGGCTAAGGTTGCCGACGCTGAACAAGGTCAGATTGACCTGCGATGACGGGAGTCCAGTTCCCCTGCTAGGGTTCACGGGCGCAACTGCATACTATCCGAGGAGGGTGATTCGGCAGTTTGGGGCACTACAAGAGATCCCTTCTCCACCGCAACATGATACCTTCTTCTTTGACATACCAAGCAAGACTCTCACGGAAGAGGAGAAGAGACAGTTCGAAGCCAAGGTGGCATCCATCACACGCTCTTTGAAGAATTCCCAGGATGAAGGAATAAGTTGGCCAGAAGACATGACTCGTGAAGAGAACATCCATAGGGCTACCACTGAATACATTCAACACTTCAAAGCGATCCGACGAAGCCTTGTCGAGCCCTACATACCCGAATACATCGTGCCGTACGTACCGGGAATAGAGCCTTACATACCCGAAGACATGGGACCACTGTCATGTTCAGAAGATGAGGAGCCCCAGGCTGAAGAGGGGAATCCATGCTGGGATGATGAGGATACCTTAGACCTCAAACGTCCTAGACTTGAATAGGCTATTCCATCAAGTGTAAAATAAGCAAACATTATGATGCCTTCTCATACATTCTCATTTCTGTGGAATACTATCTTGGACACATAAGCATGAATGTGAACATGTTTTGCAAATGCATAAAAACTATCGTCAGAAATTACGCTTCTTTCAATTCCATAAATTCTTGTGATTCCGGCGCAAGGCGCAGAGGTAACGAGCTTTGACATTGATGATGCGACGAGCGTTGTCGTCGGAGAGGGGGTTCTTGGGGTGCTTGGATCTGGGTCTGGGTTTGTTGAGGCCGTCGCTGAGGGACCAGGGGTCTGGGTTTGTTGAGGCCGTCGCTGAGGGACTAGGGGTCTGGGCCGACGGAGCAGCGAAGTGGACTTAGGGGACTTGGGGGTCGCCGGAAACAGAGGAATGAGGCAGTTGCCGGATATGAAGCTCGACCTCGCCCACTCCATTCATCCACTTCTCGTTCGTTTCCCACTGGTGGCGATGCTGATGACCATGGTGGCAGTTCGAGGTCCGGAGCCTCGTGGTGCTTCGGGCGTCGGCGGTCTCGTCGCCCATGGATGGGATGGGGACACGCTGTTGCGAGCTTCACTGGTCGGTGGTGAGCGAGGGTGAGAGCTGGCTCGGAACGTCAATGGACTGAGCACGATGCAATAATGGACGAAGACAGAGGCGGCAGCATGGTGTCGGGTCGAGCATGGAGGGTGGAATAGCAGAATGTGTGAGGAGGAAGAAGATGGAGTCGCGGGTCTCGGATGACTGTCATCCGAACATGGTGAAGTGGTGCAGCGGCATCGGTGAAGTTGTAGACATGAACTGGCAGGTCTGGCGTCACGTCGGCATGGTGGGAGCTCGGGTGGTAGTTGGACAGTGACGAGCTTGGAAGCGTCAGGCGCGGTTAGGTTTGAAGGACTTGGGCTGTACAGAGGCGGAGGAGGTGGCTGCAAGTGACTGGCGGTGATGTCGACGAGGAGAGTGAGGAGGGCGCCGAAGAGAGTGACGAGAACGGCAAAGGGTAAGTCCTTCCAGGGGTGGTGAGAGGCGACAACGCAGTCGGAGAGGGCGTCGTAGGCTTTGGGGAGGACATGCACGAGGGAGGTGGAGAGGGTGACGCCGGCGGTACGAATTGTATTAGATCCCGGTCTGTTTGGCGTCGAGGCCGGTCGCCGGTAGTTGGTCGGCGTTGCGGTAAGAGCACGGCGTTAGTGTATCCAAATGGTAGCTGCGGCTGTGTCTCCCCTCCATGCAGCTCTTCGGCCTCAGCCCTGCATACCTCCCATTCGCTCCCTTTTTTTTTTGAAAACCTTTATCAAGAGCCTTCAATTTTTTTATTTTCTTCTCTTGCGTTGGCCGACCGTTTTTCGTCCACTCTCCCGGTCGGCCATCTCTTTTTTTTATTCTCCAAACACCTGTACTGTTACTCTAGAATATAAAACACAATATCTTGCCAAGCTTTATCTCAAAGTTTGACCATTTTCCCTTCCTTGATGCTGATGAAGATGGCGATGATGGCGGTCTCCGAGGCATGTTTCATGATAGGGGTGGTCTTCGGACACCGAAAACTCAAGCTTAGAAATTACAAGATAACATGCGTGGAGCAGAAGCATCCGATGCCAATCAGCCTCTATGCGAGTCAGGAAATTTCCAAGACCAAAGATGACACACTTGAAGAGGAAATTAAAATAAAACTATTGAATATTTTTGTGTATTTTTCTGACCACGAATGGTATTTTTCTGATTTTTTTTGGGTATTTTTAATAATTAAATAAATTCGAAAAAATTATTGAAAATTATGAAAAATATTTTTTGTTCAATATTGGTTCCTGAGGCTAAGCCAAGGCTTCCAAAGTTGATTTTGTGATTTTATGACTTTTTTTGATATTTCTAATTAATTTAAAAGAATAAAAATCCCAATAATAAATGGTTAAAAATCAGGTGTCAACAGCTGCCCCTCTTTGAGAGGAATCTCGTTAGAGGTTTCTCTCAAAGATAAGGTGGCGCCTAATTCTTAACCGACTCAACTGGGAAAACGAGAGAAGAAATGCTATGATATTGAATTCTTAAGGCTCTTTGATGAAAGCTCCAATTAATCCCTGGTTTGATCCAACAATTTGAACATGGGCCGGAGTGAGAAAGGCTTACCTGAAGCTCACCTGTCGGACGCTGCCGGTTGCGACGACTTTCAAGAGGATGCCTAGGACTCGTCAGAATATCCTAGGGAGATTAAGCTCTGACTTGTATGGTAGGTCATACCATTATGGGATTCCTAACGGTTAGGAATCTGAGGAAGGCGCATCCCACGCCCTGGGATTTGCCAAGGATTTTGATCCGTATGGTGGATCGGACCTTTGTGTCGATGCTTATGGCGGTTTCTACCGTATTTGACCCTTCATGCGGTTTCTACCAGTGAGCTGACCCTTATGGCGGTTTCTACCATGAGTTGACCCTTCAGGCGGTTTCTACCATAAGTTGACCCTTTAGGCGGTTTCTACCTTGAGTTGACCCTTCAGGCGGTTTCTACCTTTAGTTGACCCTTCAGGCGGTTTCTACCTTTGTTTGCTTTGAAAAGGGGTCTCATGACGAGGGTTCTCCACGTCCGATGAGACTGTTTGATATTTTTGAAAAGGGGGTCTCATGACAAGGGTTCTCCACGTCCGATGAGACTGTTTGATATTTTGAAAAGGGGGTCTCATGACAAGGGTTCTCCACGTCCGATGAGACTGTTTGATATTTTGAAAAGGATTTTTTTTTTAAGGGTTTCTCTTCCCCAAGAAAATATTGGTAATCTTTGAGAAGACAGCAATTGTCCAATTGACAAAATTTTATGACTTAAGCTTTAGTCATGAGATGTGCATTTTGATGCTGGAGGTTATCCAAAACATTTTTGCAACGTGCAAATGTGATCACGAATCCCTTGCATGGAAAATCTGGATCCACAGTTTGAAAATTCCCAAAAAGAGTTTGCTCAAAACGTCAATTGGAATATTTCTCGACAAGGAGGCCATCTCACCTGTTTTGAGGTGATGATTTTTAGGGGATGCACTCAATTCCCTACTGACCTGTGCCTAGGTTTTAGGCTCATTCGCAGCGCATACATTTTGATCGGTCGGGAGGTCTTCCACGGGACCGTAATGTTGGGCTTGGATATTGGTTTTCAAGGGGGACCCGCTTTGGAGTCGAGGCCACTGAATGAAATCCTTCACCATCTGCTCCGGGTTTACAAGTCAAGAACCCTGCAAAATGAGAAAGAAATAGTCTTGCTCGTACTTCTTCGAGCTAAGCTATATGTCAACCCAAGTGTCTTAGTCAGAGAAGACTCCTTCGGGGTCGTAACATTGGTAGGATTGGGGACAGAAAAAGGCTTGTTTTTGGCCCAAAATTCTTGGAGAGTTTGACATTGGTGATCATTGCAGATTTGCTACCTGTCCTTTCTCTTTCGCGCCTTTATTCCGCGCTTGACACCATTTGGCGAGCAGCCTTTTTGGAATTTGGCTCCTTCGGGGATTTCCTCTTTTCCCATCTAGACTTTATTGTGGGTCAATCAAACAGCTTGCACGGGCATCAGCCTTGCTTTTACCAGGCACTTTGCTTTTTCTTGATGCTGGGGATTTTTTCTTTGTTGAAATCCCGCCTTTTCTTTTCCTTTGGAACTACGATGTTCAGAAAATTGTGCTAGATATACAACTTGAATCATAGCACATTTAAATGCCGATATGAAATTTTTCTATAAATCCCATCTCTTGATTTCTTTCGTTCTTGGAGTGATGCAGTTTCTATCTTGAAACATCCCATGATCACCAACAGGGGTTTATGAAATGAATTCGCAGGCTCAACTTGGCTGTGCAAAGGATATGGTGTGTGGGATAGAGAATGAATGCTTCTCGTCATCCTATGGCACTTGGATTACCATATAAACAACACACAAAGATTAATGTTAGTCCGAGCAAGAAAATTTCTAACCATTTTCTCCTGATGCTGCTGGACTTACTTCCTTTTTGCCCCGGTGTGGGGTGGTTCTTGACAGGGTTAAGAATGAAAACCGCCGTTCAAGTGGGTTGTCAACGGTCACCTGTAGTGTTTATGATATGAAACGAACGCCTCCGTCGTCCCAATCCATGTAATCGCTGCGAATGGTCCCTACCTCCGTAGGTCCAGATTTTACTATTTGATTCGCTCCACTCATCTCTCAAGTGTATGTAGGATGTGTTTGGATTTGAGCTTGCCTCTCTTTTGAGGAAACATCCTTTTGAGAGTTTTGAACAACTTCTGATTGGAAAAATCTCTTTCGTTTTCCCAAAAATTTTACCCGTCAAGGGGATTTTATGGTGCACAATGCGTGTTCAGACAACCTCATGTTTCGAAACATGAATGCCAATGAAGTTAGAATTCCATGTCTTTTCCAGACATCAGATTTTGAAAGCTTTTTTTTTCTTTTTCTCTCTGTGTTTTTGGTTTAACATCTTCAATGGATTGGGGGAAAGGGATACCTACCTGTCCACCGTGGCTGGAGATCCCCTAACAGGTAGTATGTGGGATGTAAAAACTCGTTCGTCTCCAAGGCGATTCCCCTGTCAAGGGTAGACAACGAGTATCAATTCATATTCTCGAATTCAAGACAAATTGGGACGATACAACTTTACTCTTGGTTCCCATCCCGTTCTGATGTTGCGTATTGATATGAACCACGTCTATCAAATCCGCCTATCCATGTTTGGAGTGGTTGCAACATCGATGGTTCCTTTGCCCCCAGCTGGGCAGCGTCTATTCTGTTATTTGAACGCATGACTCCTTGAGTGATTTATCCATGTTTATCATCTGAGAAGGAAAAGAAAGAAGACATTACTTCGGTATCCGACTGGAGATCGTTTAGGAACGATACATCGTTTTACCAAATGGGTGGCTTCGCGGCCGAACGCATTTTGTATTGAAGGGGTAGATCCCATTATGCTCCGCGGGTGATAGTCAATGTTCATGGAACTTGCTCCACGGATTAAGTGATTAATCCACGGCCCTCGGCTTGAAGATGCTCAAAGGGTGATGTTGACACTCACGCGCGATTAGTTCTAGATATTAATGAAAGATGTTCCCGTGGGAACCTTACAGTGCGATCAACAACATATTCAACAGGAGTATTCAACCCCCTTTCCTCTAAGCATTTTTCATCGAGTGACCATGCCTTGCATCAGACGTTTGATCACCGGCCTTGCGTCACCACTGCGATGGTCCTCCGGCTCCAAACTGATCGAGCCAAAGATTGAACTCATCGCCAAGGAAATTGCTCGGGTCTTCGAGCCATTGATGTTCAAGTTGGGTATCAACGATTGTTGGGGGCAGATTTCTTTCATTGCCTTCGTTGTGAGGGACTGGAGTCTTTGAGCTGGAACCTTCATCATTGCCCTGTTGGGGTTGAGACATACATCCCTGAAGAGTATTGATCCAAGTGTCCAACTCCTCATCAAGGAAATCACCTGTTCTTTCTAGCCCTTGGTGCCCGGATTGGGTGTCGTCAACTGTAGGCGAGGGATTCCTCTCTTTGCTCTCGTCATGAGCAATTTGACGCCTCGAATTGGAACTTCCTCCAATGACCGGCAGGTTTATATGTGCACTCTCTACCAATGCCAGATCCGCTTCAGGGACAGCATTAATGACCGAATCGCGCTCAAACTAAGGAATCCCTATGTGCTGGAACTGTGGTATATACTCTTGAGGAGTATTGAGATAGCTCGGTGGAGCATTCTGATTTGGGTTAGAGGAGTCGCTGACACGACTGCTGGTCCCGTCATTGCTGAAATGCGGTTGGGTGCTCTCGGCCCTCCAATCGTCGTGGTTGTAACTCTGCCCGGCACTTGAGCTCCAACTGGCTTTATGATGGTTTAACGCTATCCTTCCATCCCTCAGCAATCTCCTATAGTACTTGAGGTGAGACTCGACGTTAATTCTAGAGAGCCCCGGCACATTCATAATCTCGAGTATGCGTAGCGGGCTAGCCGAATCAACTCCCAGCTCTCGAATTGCATCAACAAATTTGGTGTGAAGTTCATAGGTCCAGTAAAACCTTGTTCTCTTATCACCCAAAATATCGTCAATACTTCGGTAGCTATTCTCTACGGGATCTAGTTGTTTCAAAAGTTGTCCAGGGAGGGACTCACCGACTTCGGATTGGCTGGCTGCGACAACGAGTTCGTCATTGAGAGAACTCCCCCTGTGATGATTCATATCCCATTTCTCAGAGGATGTTGGTGTTGATCCTATGGTGTTGACTTGTTCATGCAGATCTCCGGCGGTATCTGGCTGTGTCGGAAAATGCTGTGGAGAATACGGTAACAGCTGAGCGTTATTCGTCAACAGGGATGGTTCATCGAGGAACACCTCGCCGAGGACAACAGGATTACCACAATTAAGGCAGGTGGCCTTGGTCAGAGCTTCCTTATATCTCGCGCTTTCAGCTTGAAGCTTCTCATTCTCCTCCTTCAGGGCCAATAACTCATGATCTGCGTATTGCTGTTTCACCCGGGTTCGTTTGTTGGCGAACCAAAACTTGACCTTCGAAAGCTCCAATCCTATTTTTCGGCTCAACTCCATTTTCTGTTGTCTGTTTGGAGTGGGGCATTCATTGAAGAAAGCCTCGAGCTCTCGGATTTGGCCTGGAGTGTGGCGTTGTAGTTGCTTTCTTTTCCGACTCCGGTCATCATTGTATACTCCTTCTTCGTAGCTGAAACCTAGAATTTCATCGCTGGAGGAGTCAGTCTCCATGGTCTTCGGGCAGGATTCAGCTCCAGGATCTTCAAAGTCTCCCAGCAGTTCGTGCTCAGAAATGTCCAGGTCGGGCGTTTCTAGCAGATGGGAATAGCTTTTAAACATGATGGATCGGAGTATCTCGGGCTGATCTAGTTCCCTCAGCTTTCTCTATTCGCTCTTACGTGTTTGCTCACTCTAGAAACTTTCTCAAGTGATTGTGTGTGTCCTAGAACCATCCTTCAGGCTGCATATGAAGGCCAGCAAGCAAGCGCTCCTCCCGAGGCCCTGTAATTACTCATCGTCTGTATTCCCCTTTCTTTTTCCCGTGATAGGATCACAAACTCTTTTGCATTGATTCGGTTTCATCGAGTATTGCGCTCGTCCCCTAGTTCAATCTTCAAAGTGGTGGGTCTACAATCTTTCGGCGCCTTTTATGATTTGCTAGGCCCGAGAACGTGGGGAGCAGCGGTGGACCCGCAATTAATGACTCCGTTTAATTCATTTAGCCCCATGGGAATTAACGCTATGATCTTCTCTCAACCCCTTTTCATCGTTCAAACGAAAGTGGCATTTTCCCTGTGCATGCTGTTACTCTTCCTTTCAGCATCCCGGGCGCTTGGTGAGGAATGAGTTCGTGGCCACTCAAAATTTTAAAGACCGTCTCTGGTTTCAGACTTAATCTAACAAGGGATCATCACAACTGAGCATGACGATGTTCGTCAATAGCGTTGGTTTTAATATAGAATTAACTATAGTCATTAAAGAAAAATGTTCCCGTAGGAACTTTACAACAGATAAAATGAGTGATCTACTCGTGAACATGTTCTTCTTTCTATGGGTGTTCGTGGTGACCGACCCATCGTGCCCCGAGTCAAGTGCTAGATCATGGCTGTCCAAGCATGCCAGCTTCCCACTGATTGAACAAGGCATCGAGCCCCTCATCAAAGAAATCGTCTGTCGTGGGTTGACTAGCGGCAGGCAGAGCACCAACCGACTGCTGCTCGAGTGGAGGAGTGCGCACTCGCTGTACTTGTGATACGCGCTCTTGAGAAGTGTTGAAATGGCCTGGGAGGACATTCTGATCAGCTTTCAGTTTGCCGGTGGTCGGGTTGCTAGCTTGATTGACGCTTAGATTTGGCCGGGTATCTCTTGATGCCTGAGCATTACAATGGCGGTCGCCCCTAGCTTTTGAGCTCGAGACGGATTCCTCCCGGTTTAGCTCCGCTCGACGTTGTTTTAATAGCTTTCTGTAGGCAGCAAGGTGGTTCCTGACCAGCTCCTTACTAAGCCCCGGTACATTCATGGCCTTGAATATGCGCGTCGGAGTTGCTGAGTCAATCCCCATTTGGTGAACCATGTCTAGGAATCTGGAATGCAGTTCAGGGGGCCAAGCGAACCTCCTCTTATCGTGGCCCAAAAGTGCATCGATGGCTTGACGACTGATTAACTCATCTCCAGCAGGACCCGACCCTATCGAAAATTGTTGTGTATGAGGCTGATATGCTTTGAGCTGGTTGGCGGTAACGTCCAGCTCCTTGAAACTATAACTCCAATCAAAGCGATGCAAATCCCATCCCCCAGGAGGCATTTGTATCATCTTTGTAGGATCATCCTGCTCATGCGTGACTCCGGCAAAATCTGGTTGAGCAGGAGATGTCCCGAGGGAGTAGGGTGGTAAATGAACGTCTTCAATCATCGCGTGAGGCTTATCGGGGAATATCTTACCGAGGGCGACGAGGTTATCGCAATGAGGGCAAATGGTAATATTGAGAGCTTTTTCATACCTCATGTTTTCTGTTCGCAGCTTTTGGTTTTCTTCCTTTAAAATCTCGACCACCTGACGTTTGCGTTGAGCCCTCGATTTGGATCTCCTATTTTGAAACCAAAACTGGATCCTCGACTGATTAATCCCCAACTCCCGACTCAATTCAATTCTCCACTTCTTTTTCATGTAATGGCTTTTACTGAAAAGGGTTTCCAGCATTTGGGTTTCCTCCTGAGAGTATTGGTGAGGATGTCTTCTTTTCCCGAGTTGAGCATTGTGGATGTCGTTGTCGTCGTCGCTGTGATCTTGATTTCCGTTGCCAGAAGTGTTGGGCTCCATGGTTTTGGCGTTAGACTTGATCTTGGAATCTTCGAGATCCCTCTGTGGTTCAATTTCTGAGATTTTTGAGTCAGTCGCCTCTAGCAGCTGACAGTAACCTCTTAAATATGTTGGATTGAGAAATGTTTGATTGGTTCTTGCCCACTCAGATCTCTACTCTTTCCTGTATGCTCACTCCCTATAAAGTTTTCTTCGAGTGACTTTGCATGTTCAGGAGACGCTCCTCAAGCATCATTAGGCAAACGTTCCCCCTCAAGACCTTGAATTTCTCGCTTAGCTTTTCAACGTGATGGGACTGCCAAACCCTGTTAGGGCTCTCTTCGATAGTTGCGCTTTCCTCCCACCTAACTCTAATAATGGTGATCCCGACAAATCTTTTGCATCTTTTAATTGATGAGCCGAAAATCGCGGACCGAAACGAATCCAATGGTTCTCGTGAGGGGACCTCCTGCTTTACCCCCTAACTGGGCTCCACCAGCATTATTACTGAGACCCTTCATCATCCTCGAGTCGCTATAAAATGAGGAATTAATGTATGGAAGGTTAACGTTTTTCGCATAATCAGCTTCTTCCTTCTAATCTCTCTGTTAAACTCGTCTTATTCTCAAGCCAACCCAACGCAAATGGCCTCTTCTCCCGTACGCACTTTTTCAACTGATGTCTTGGCCCAGTGGGAAAAGCTTTATAACCTACTGGGTCGCGGTTACGCGCACATAACCAATCATTCTGCAACCGCGGATGAAATCCGTGTCCTGCTCGAGGACTTAGATACCACTTCCCTCGAAGGTACTACGCTGGGGAGGGAATATAGAACTTTCCCGACCCTCTTTGCACACTCCTTAGAGGCCTACCGTGTTGCTGATCGGGAGGTTCTCGTGGCTCGCGTCTTGCGGGCTCGTTACCAGGATCGGTCTGATCATTTGGTGCTGACCAACTATTTGGCCGATAGTCACAAAAAGGCCGTCGAGTTTGCCAATGAGAGGGTCGCGACGTTGCTTCGCGAGAGGAGAAAACTGGTGGATCAATTGGCCCTATCCCTGACCGCTGGCGAGCACGACCGCCACAATGTCCTATTGAGGCTGCAAAGCGACTGGCAGGAAGAACGGCTTGACAAAATAACCGCAGACATAGCTCACGGGAATGGATTAGTTCGGGACTTGGAAATAATCACCGAAGAACATGAGGTCAAGGTCACTGAGGTTAAGGGAGAATGCAGAAACCTTTTCCTCAAGCTCGCGGACCAGGACATGCGGAGTCGTGAGTACGGGCAGAGCATTAACAACATGGAGGGTCAGTTGGGCTCCTTTGTGTCGTTAATTAGGGCTCACTTTGGCTTTACTTTTCCGCCCCGAATTGTATGACCTGCTTCTGAAAACCCTCCGCTGAGCAAAATAAATGAAAGTTCTTGTGTGTGTGTTTTAACTTCTGTATGGTTCATTTTTTCGAGCATCCGAACATCTTCGACTTGGGTGAGCCGAACCATAATATCAATAAGCCGAGCAAATATGTCCTGATTTTATAACTCGCTCATGATCAGATGAGATAATAGCCTTAGACTTGTCCAGGAAAAGATTTCTCTCTATTACCTATTTCTTACCTGCAAATAAAAAGACAGAATCAGAAGGGATAATTTGAAAAAGAAATCAAAAACCCCTCTCAATCCTATGCTTGCCCATGATTAATAAGGACAAGAACTTTTACAAGGGTTTTAATCTTGCGCGAAAAGTTTTTATCAATATTCCTCGAAAGAAAGCATACTATTGAAAGGAATGTAATTCACAATAATCGCTTTTGATCAATTTCGAGAGGAACGAATTACTCAAAAGTGCGAGGCACAATAACGTGTTTTAAATTTAATTAAAGATACGGCATCCAAATCAAGGCCGTTTTGTTAAGAACGAGAGTAATTTGGACATCTATCTCGTCATTAAATTCAAAACAGCGCCGATATTCTCGATCAATTATCGTGGATTACTAGCGACGTAAAACATGCATGGACCAATTCAAGTGTATAATTCCTTCTAGCGAAATTGGGGTTGGATTACCCTATACGACCAAAAGGGTCGTGCAAGATTTCCAATTTTAATTTCCTCTAAAGGAATTATAAACTTGACTTGGGAGTATTCAGATGATTAGAGAAAATGCCACCATCACATTCCCATGACCTGTCAAAAGAAATACAACCAAGTTCCATCTAAATGTGTACACCAATAGATCCCTAATACAATCACTCTAAGGGGTGAGATAGAGAAAGCCTCGATAAAAATAAACCCTATACAAGAGGATTAGTAATGGAAAATGAAACAAAGGAATGTGATCCTAACGTTTAAGGATGCCCCAAGTTCGATCTGTGACTTCCGGATCACTTGCCCCAACTCGTCATCTTCATTGGACGATATCTCAATAATGTCCATAGTAGGCTCCTTTGTTGCTCACTCAGTGCTTGTCATGGGATATCATCCTCTTCGTCTTCTATCAAGGACGTTTGGGAAAAACACACATCTATCCTTGAAATGGCATTTAATCTAATCACCAGAATGCAATGAATGAAATGCCTATATTTATATGAACTGTAATAGATTTGAGGGATAGAGAGTCTTACCAACCAAACTCGTCGACTTATGTGCGGTTTTAGGTGTACCAACCGCCCAAAGACATGCGCATGAGACAAGTGATGGTGAACTTCTAAAAATCAGAGGGTTTGGCACCTAAAGTTAAGGTTCCCACTTCGAGTTCTAAAAAGAGCCGATTCCATTGCACAGCTATCGTTGCATTGGGACTCGATCCATAGTTCGAAGCGAGCGGAATTGACAAGTGGATTACCCCGCGTTTTTCCTCACGGAGATTCCATTTTCAATTCCTTCTATTGTGTTCCTATAGGCGACGCCCGGGGTTTTAGGCGCGGTTGTGTGTGTCCACGTGTTGTGATCATCACAATGCAATTCATGCATAGCAGTTTATCAATCAGCACTTCAAATCATCCACACAACATACATTCCTACGCCCAACCTGCATAAGACAATGTTAATCACGGACTACACCCCTTATTTCTCCGATCTGCAAAAACATATAACCCCTATCATGAGCGGACTTACCTCACCTTCAAGAGCACCTGCAAGGTTAGAAAAATCACTCAACGTTTTAATTACGGCCTAAGTCCACTTGAGGTCTAGAACCATAGGTTCTAGAACAAAGGTCCCCAGCGGAGTCGCCAGCTGTCGCGACCCGTCCGAAAATCAAAACGGACGCGGCTAATGGATTACCGATCGCGGGCTTTGGATCGGCGCGGGCCCTCCCAGGCCCATACCAAATCGCGGCGGGAATGTCTTTTGAGGGATTCGACAATAAGAGTCGATCGCTTCCGACCTTAGCGTGGTCGTGGTGGCATGTGCAACTTGTGCATGCATTTGGAGTCGCCACCGGTCTTTCTTGGAGGGTAGACCGGAAACCTTACTGATCGATTGGGAGAGATCGATCAGTTCTGCAGAACCAGAGATTTTGGGTTCGGGGACTTGGTTACGCTGGTGTTATTACCAACGCCCTTTCGGTACCTAACGCGAATGGTTTTCCTAATTAAGACTTCTTGCAGGCGCAATTTTAGGTGAGGTAGGCTTGATTCAGGGTTCCATGCAGATTGGAAAAACTATTCCTATCAATCACAATCCATTTTAATGAAAGCGCAATCAAATACATAAATAAATCACACTAATGCACATCAATTCAAATCAACGGTTTCCTAGTACAGCCATAAGGACTTAGATGAGGAATGATTTGGGAGGCAGGGGTGAAATGGAATGATTTGGGGGACGATTAGCCCGAAGGGCAAAATCGTCATTTTTGGAAGGGACCGGGTTCAAACACCCAGGAGGAGCCTTGGCCAGTTGATTGTGGCCATTTCCTATTTTTCTGGGATTTTTCTAGAATTTCTTGATTTTTCTCCAATTTTTTTTGAAATTTTTTTATGATTTTTTATTATTATACTTTTTTTTTATTTTTTTGGATTTTTGAATTTTTTTTATTATTAAAACCGGTCTGGGTCGGGCTCTGGATTTGGGTCTGGATCGGGTCATCGGGCCTGATCAGGCCCGAATAGGAAGAGCCAATCCAGGCCCGATGAACAAAGCAAGAGGCCCAAGCCTCATATTTGTTTTCCTCATATGAGCCAGGCCTCTAATTCAGACCGTTGGCCCAACTCCCTCACGCTCCAACCTTCAAATTCTTTAAAATAAAACAGCCCAACCCACTAGCCGGACTCTCTTCCTTTACCACAACCCACTTGAAAAGCCCATACTAACCTTATTATCACTATTCATCGTCTCCATCATCGCGTCACCTTGCTTTGCGAAGACCCGACGGCGACTCTGCTCCTTCGACACCAACAGCCCTCAATCGACTCGCTGTCCGGACTCATTCATCATGTCACCGCCACTATCCCTCGCGTCGACTTCCTCGTGGAAACACCGGATCTGCTCGTTGTCGGGACTCGCTCATCACCACCCTCACGTCATATTCGCCTTCTCACTTCCCCACCAAGGACCTGATGATAGCGGAGACGACGTGCTTGCCATAGAAGTGCCCGTCCCAGTCATCGTGCAAGCTGAACCATCTGCTCAGGGGTTCGCCTGATCCATTTAGGTGTCTAGACGCGCGAGTTGTGATTCCGGCGCAAGGCGCAGAGGTAACGAGCTTTGACATTGATGATGCGACGAGCGTTGTCGTCGGAGAGGGGGTTCTTGGGGTGCTTGGATCTGGGTCTGGGTTTGTTGAGGCCGTCGCTGAGGGACCAGGGGTCTGGGCCGACGGAGCAGCGAAGTGGACTTAGGGGACTTGGGGGTCGCCGGAAACAGAGGAATGAAGTAGTTGCCGGATATGAAGCTCGACCTCGCCCACTCCATTCATCCACTTCTCGTTCGTTTCCCACTGGTGGCGATGCTGATGACCATGGTGGCAGTTCGAGGTCCGGAGCCTCGTGGTGCTTCGGGCGTCGGCGGTCTCGTCGCCCATGGATGGGATGGGGACACGCTGTTGCGAGCTTCACTGGTCGGTGGTGAGCGAGGGTGAGAGCTGGCTCGGAACGTCAATGGACTGAGCACGATGCAATAATGGACGAAGACAGAGGCGGCAGCATGGTGTCGGGTCGAGCATGGAGGGTGGAATAGCAGAATGTGTGAGGAGGAAGAAGATGGAGTCGCGGGTCTCGGATGACTGTCATCCGAACATGGTGAAGTGGTGCAGCGGCATCGGTGAAGTTGTAGACATGAACTGGCAGGTCTGGCGTCACGTCGGCATGGTGGGAGCTCGGGTGGTAGTTGGACAGTGACGAGCTTGGAAGCGTCAGGCGCGGTTAGGTTTGAAGGACTTGGGCTGTACAGAGGCGGAGGAGGTGGCTGCAAGTGACTGGCGGTGATGTCGACGAGGAGAGTGAGGAGGGCGCCGAAGAGAGTGACGAGAACGGCAAAGGGTAAGTCCTTCCAGGGGTGGTGAGAGGCGACAACGCAGTCGGAGAGGGCGTCGTAGGCTTTGGGGAGGACATGCACGAGGGAGGTGGAGAGGGTGACGCCGGCGGTACGAATTGTATTAGATCCCGGTCTGTTTGGCGTCGAGGCCGGTCGCCGGTAGTTGGTCGGCGTTGCGGTAAGAGCACGGCGTTAGTGTATCCAAATGGTAGCTGCGGCTGTGTCTCCCCTCCATGCAGCTCTTCGGCCTCAGCCCTGCATACCTCCCATTCGCTCCCTTTTTTTTTTTGAAAACCTTTATCAAGAGCCTTCAATTTTTTTATTTTCTTCTCTTGCGTTGGCCGACCGTTTTTCGTCCACTCTCCCGGTCGGCCATCTCTTTTTTTTATTCTCCAAACACCTGTACTGTTACTCTAGAATATAAAACACAATATCTTGCCAAGCTTTATCTCAAAGTTTGACCATTTTCCCTTCCTTGATGCTGATGAAGATGGCGATGATGGCGGTCTCCGAGGCATGTTTCATGATAGGGGTGGTCTTCGGACACCGAAAACTCAAGCTTAGAAATTACAAGATAACATGCGTGGAGCAGAAGCATCCGATGCCAATCAGCCTCTATGCGAGTCAGGAAATTTCCAAGACCAAAGATGACACACTTGAAGAGGAAATTAAAATAAAACTATTGAATATTTTTGTGTATTTTTCTGACCACGAATGGTATTTTTCTGATTTTTTTTTGGGTATTTTTAATAATTAAATAAATTCGAAAAAATTATTGAAAATTATGAAAAATATTTTTTGTTCAAAATTGGTTCCTGAGGCTAAGCCAAGGCTTCCAAAGTTGATTTTGTGATTTTATGACCTTTTTTGATATTTCTAATTAATTTAAAAGAATAAAAATCCCAATAATAAATGGTTAAAAATCAGGTGTCAACAACCGCCGGTCGGACCGGTCAGACCGGTTTGCTACACTGTCGTCTTCCCCAAAGAGCTCGAGCAGATGAACAGTGACGGACTGAGTTTCGAAGGCCAAATTGAAGGGCAATTCGCGACTAATTGAAAGAGGAATGGTGGGCGTCTTGTTCTTTACCTGAAGACCTACCGATCGAGACCAACCCCGAGACGAATGGCCGCCGGAAGAGCTCCGGCAAGGACGGTCAAAACCGTGGTACCTGCGAAAGTCAACAAATGCCAAACACAGCACTAACCCATGCCAAATTCATGCGAAATGAAGCTCGCCACGGAACCAAATAGGGTTGAGCGAAGTGCCCATAAGCCCCGACTTCATTTTGACCAAATTGCACGTGATTACACGTGCCAAACAGAATCAATTGGAGACCCGTTCGGCGACAAAAAATTGAGAAAGCTATATAAGCTAAACAGGCCTTCGCGAAGAGAAGAGGCTGATTCAGTTGCAGAGGGGCGAAACTGAATCGAGAGAGAGAAAGAAAACGCGAGAGAGAGCTCGTTCTCCGACCCTCCGTCGTCGAGAACTTGAGTTCGACTGCAAAGCACTGGTTAGGCCGTCTTCGGCCAAACCGAAGCTGAAGAAGACCGTCAGAAGTTCGCTTTGAGTGCCAGGAAGCGATCGCCATCAACCGCGCAGCCCAAAACCGCCAGAACAGGTAATCCCGAACTTCGAGCTCAAGCTCAGGTCTTCAATGGCGGACTTTGATTATGGCTTCAATCTTTGCAATTCCCGTGTGCTTTTCATCCTTTAGACATTATTGACCATGTCCGCGTCTTCATTTTGCATTGATTTTGCTCACATGCCCCGAATCGAGTCTTCCGATTTAGCCTCCATAGCCGATTCTTGCCCAGCCAAATCTGGGCCGAGCGAGCTCAATCGGAGCTCGAGGTAAGTCTTCTGGACCTCCATTGATGCTATTCTGTGACTGAACTTCTTTGATTTTGAGTAAATCGCATGATTGAGCTTCCATGGCCGTACTCGGTGATTTGCACGATGTTCTTGATTCTGCGAATAAGATGTTTCGATTCTTAGATATGTCGAACTAGAGCTAATCGCGAATCGATTGCCGTTGGTCTCGAGCGATTCCATTAAGATTTCACCGCACGATCATCGCCGGAGAGCCATAGCCGTCCATTCTGTCGGAGTCGCGAGGTTGAAGACGAAGCTGACATGGCGTGGTCAACTGGTCAAATGTCCAGATGTCATCCCGTGATTGGTCCACGTAGTGTCGAGTCAGCATGGCCGTTAGGGTCTGTTATTCAAATAAAAAGAATCCAACGGCCGAGAATAATCGAGTCTAATAAATGGTGACCGTCCGATTAGCAAGTAAAAATATCCGAAAATAATTTTTAAATCGGAAATTCGAGTTGATCAGAAACGGTGTCGTTTGGCTAAGTGGGAGGGCGACGTCGTTTAGGTTAGTAAGATTGGACGGCTCAGATCAAGTCTCATGTTCGAATCGTGTCCGTTAGTTTTAGTAAGTCAATCAAACGGTTCAGCTCGAGTCTTCGCTTAATCTAGACCGTAGGTTCTAGTAATCAAATCCAATGGGCGCGGATTAGCCACGCGGTTCAGTGTGGGCCGTCGGATTAATTCCGAGTAATCTGAAAATCAAAAACGTTAGAAACGGCATCGTTTTGACTGCGGGTCGCGCGGGTCCGGGTCTGGGCCGGGTTCCGACCCGAGTGGGTCGGGTCGACCCGGTCCGAATCATTTTTTTATATATATAAAAAAAATCAGAAAATGATTTTAAAAAATAAAAAAAAATCAGAAAAATCCTAGAAAATCAAAAGAAAATGTTAGAAAATGCCAGAAAATCCAAAAAAAATATGGAAAAATTGTGGGAAAATCCTAGACATTCCAGAAATCCCCAAAAATCTAGGGTTGACCACAGACAGCTGGTCAACCCTATTTTTGGGGTTTCTTATCCGTTCTTCCAAGACCCGACGACATTACCTTTTAGGGGTAAGTCGCCTCTACTGTGTATGAGAGATAAGGCTGATAATGCCAAAGTAAGAATTAGGGTCGGGTAGGCGACCAATTCTTAGGTTTGGGTTTTCGAGTCCCGCCTCTTTTCTCAAAATGACGATTTTGCCCTTCAATGGGAAAATTGTCTTTCTTGTCTCAAATCGAGTTCTGAAAATTGCTTGAAGTTAGGGTTTGGGTCAGGTGGACGACCAACCCTAATATTTGAGATTTTCAGTTCTCATCTTTGTCCAAAATGACGACTTTACCCCTCCAAGGGTAAAATCACTTGAAAATTCCAGAAAAATCCTGGAAATTCCCGAAAAATAGGAAATGGATTGGATTGATGGCCAATCCTATTTCCACTGTCTTTTGACTTCCCAATTCGTCTAAAATGACAGATTTACCCTTTTAAGGGTAAATTTTTCCCGAATTGTTCAAAATTACGATTCCCCCCCTCATGGGCGAATTATGTCCAAATCACTCCTAAGCCTTGATTGATATTTCTCTAGGCTAATAGGGCCTCATTAGGGATACCATGCTGATTTCATGTGTTTTATCCGCATGCATTGGATCCTTGTTTTGCGCATTTATTCCTATTGATTGTGATTGATAGGATAGCAATTCCTATCTGCATGAATTCCTAGATTTAGGATCCGTACCCCACTCATCTGTATGAAATCCTAGGATCAGATAAACCATTCAGTTTAGGTACCGAAAGGGCGTCAACTCTGACAGTTGGCATAACTAAGTCCCCGAACCCACTTCTCTGGTTTCCGCAGAATCGAATAGACCACTCCCAACTATTCGATAGGGTTTCCAATCGTACCCTCCACAAAACGATTGGTGGCGACTCCTTGGCATGTACACTCATCACATGTCACTAGACCACACTGAAGGTCAATCACGTATATCCAGCAGTTGCGACTTGGGTAATGGACCTTGGGAGAGGCCCGCGTCCGATCAAGCCAGCGATCGGGTGGCCCATTAGCCCGCTCCCCGCCTCCGCGCCGCGAGAGGGTCGCGACACATATAAAAGCAAAACGCCAGGTAAAAGCAAGGCCAATGCCCATCCAAATTCTTGCTATTTGCAAAATACTGCTGAATGTCATTGCACAATTCTCTTGTAAATGGGAAAGGGGTTGAGAGAAAAACCTATGAAAATATCAAAATACAAGTCTTGTCAAGAACCACCCCACATTGGGGCAAAACAGAAAATTCCAGAAGCAAGTTAACGTAAATGGTTAGAAATTCTCTTGCTTGGACTAACATCAATCTTCGAGTGTTCTTTTGCATTTATGCTCGAACATTAATTCAAGTGCCTTAGGATGATGAAGAGCATTCATTTCTATATCCTCTACACTTCATCCATTGTATAGCCCACTTGAACCTGCAAATTCGTTTCTTGAACCCATGTTGATGATCGTATGATCAATTCAAATCAAATATGGCTGATCTCTGAGCAGAAAAATTTAAAAAAATCGGGTCAATAGAAAATCCTCGAAAAAACTTGTCAAAAGGCTGAAAATGCAGTAGCCAAGTGAGATTAAAAAAGAAGAAGAGAAAGGGCAAAGAAAATGCTGATCTCTCAAAAAAATCTTAGGCATATAAAGGCAAAACGCCTGGTAAAAGCAAGGCCAATGCCCATCCAAATTCTTGCTATTTGCAAAATACTGCTGAATGTCATTGCACAATTCTCTTGTAAATGGGAAATAGGTTGAGATAAAAACCTATGAAAATATCAAAATACAAGTCCTGTCAAGAACCATCCCACATTGGGGCAAAACAGAAAATTCCAGAAGCAAGTTAACGTAAATGGTTAGAAATTCTCTTGCTCGGACTAACATCAATCTTCGGGTGTTCTTTTGCATTTATGCTCGAACATTAATTCAAGTGCCTTAGGATGATGAAGAGCATTCATTTCTATATCCTATACACTTCATCCATTGTATATCCCACTTGAACCTGCAAATTCGTTTCTTGAACCCATGTTGGTGATCGTATGATCAATTCAAAGCAAATATGGCTGATCTCTGAGCAGAAAAAGTTAAAAAAATCGGGTCAATAGAAAATCCCCGAAAAAGCTCGTCAAAAGGCTAAAAATGCAGTAGCCAAGTGAGATTAAAAAAAGAAGAAGAGAAAGGGCAAAGAAAATGCATATCTCTAAAAAAATATGGGGCATATAAAAGCAAAACGCCTGGTAAAAGCAAGTCCAATGCCCATCTAAATTCTTGCTCATTTGCAAAATACTGCCGAATGTCATTGCACAATTCTCTTGTAAATGGGAAAGAGGTTGAGAGAAAAACTTATGAAAATATCAAAATACATGTCCTGTCAAGAACCACCCCACATTGGGGCAAAACAGAAAATTTCAGAAGCAAGTTAACGTAAATGGTTAGAAATTCTCTTGCTCGGACTAACATCAATCTTCAGGTGTTCTTTTGCATTTATGCTCGAACATTAATTCAAGTGCCTTAGGATGATGAAGAGCATTCATTTCTATATCCTATACACTTCATCCATTGTATAGCTCACTTGAGCTTGCAAATTCGTTTCTTGAACCCATGTTAGTGATCATATGATCAATTCAAAGCAAATATGGCTGATCTCTGAGCAGAAAAAATTAAAAAAATCGGGTCAATAGAAAATCCCGAAAAAACTCGTCAAAAGGCTGAAAATGCAGTAGCCAAGTGAAATTAAAAAAAAAGAAGAGAAAGGGCAAAGAAAATGCTGATCTCTCAAAAAAATCTGGGGCATATAAAAGCAAAACGCCTGGTAAAAGCAAGGCCAATGCCCATCTAAATTCTTGCTCATTTGCAAAATACTGCTGAATGTCATTGCATAATTCTCTTGTAAATGGGAAAGAGGTTGAGAAAAAAACCTATGAAAATATCAAAATACAAGTCCTGTCAAGAACCACCCCACTTTGGGGAAAACAGAAAATTCCAGAAGCAAGTTAACGTAAATGGTTAGAAATTCTCTTGCTCGGACTGACATCATTCTTCAGGTGTTCTTTTGCATTTATGCTCGAACATTAATTCAAGTGCCTTAGGATAATGAAGAGCATTCATTTCTATATCCTATACACTTCATCCATTGTATACCTCACTTGAGCTTGCAAATTAGTTTCTTGAACCCATGTTGGTGATCATATGATCAATTCAAAGCAAATATGGCTAATCTCTGAGCAGAAAAATTAAAAAAATCTGGTCAATAGAAAATCCCCGAAAAAACTCGTCAAAAGGCTGAAAATGCAGTAGCCAAGTGAGATTAAAAAAAGAAGAAGAGAAAGGGCAAAGAAAATGCTGATCTCTCAAAAAAATCTAGGGCATATAAAAGCAAAACGCCTAGTAAAAGCAAGGCCAATGTCCACCCTGATGTATCTAACAATATCTCCTAGAGGGGGGTGAATAGGAGATTCTGAACACAATTGAAATTTCTTGCGGAATGAATAAAGTTCAGTGTACGATTAGGAACAAAAACAGTATAATGGTGTGCAGAAAATCTAAACACAAAGGTAAGAGTTTAGAGAAGAGAATATTGCACACGAATTTTATAGTGGTTCGGCTTAGATCAAGCCTACGTCCACTCTCCCACGATGACAGCCGATCGGCTGGATTTCACTATGAAGAATCAAGAAGATTACAATCACTCAAGTGTTTTGTTTCCTTCTCACACAGATTTTCACAGTGAAGGATTTTGAATACTCAGTATACTCTCAGATGAAACTCAAGTTATTCTTGCACTTTGGATTGATGTTCGCTCTCTCACTCTCTGGTCGACCATTATTCTTCTTTTATACTCCTCTGCCTCCGAACTAGCCGTTGGATTCCAGCCAAGGGATCGCTCTTCAATCCTTGATTGGACGTTATCAATCGTGATTGAACGAGACTGTATTTTCAGAAGATATGTAGACCGTTGAGTAAGATATTGAACCCTTCTGATTCAGTCGCCCATACAACTGAATCTCCAGCTTCCATAAGTGTGATAAGTTTGAGTTGATTCCCGAGGATATTTTCCTTAGAAGATGATATCCTATTTAGAAAGTCCCTTGATTGACAAGAGGGGATATCAGGATAATTGAATATCACTTACCTTGATCGGAAACCTGCCATTCGTAGGTCTTCGTGTTTTTTAAAATGCAGGAACTGATCTTTCTTCAGATTCGTCTAGGAGAAGTTTGATCAGTTGACATGGAATGGTAATACGGAGATTTGATGCGATCCATCCGTCACTGTTTGGATCGTCAAGAGCACTTCCATCTGACTCTACGTCAGAAGCACTTCCATCTGACCCTACGTCAGAAGCACTTCCATCTGACCCTTCGTCAGAAGCACTTCCATCTGACCCTTCGTCAGTGCGACAGAATTGGAATCACTCAATCTGCTGCTTACACATTCTTCCTGCATCACATTACATTAGACAATATCTTTTGAAGGTTTTGTCAGAATCAAAATATAGGAGTATTTCCACAACAATCTGCCCCTTTTTGATGGTGACAAAAACTTCTCCAGTTTCAAATTTAAGGGAAAATTAAACCAGTGATAATTTAATAAAAGTGAGTAGCCATCGTATTTGCCCCTGCAGGTAATCATCATTAGAGTGAAATATAATGAAAGCATGATCATAGTAAGATTATCCTGCAATAATCCTGCACGAATTATCCTGCAAAACGGTAGGTTAGATTTTCTCCTCCTTTCCTCTAAATTGAGATATGATATGATTAGATAAGTATGGTTAGAGATAATCTATTTAGACTGCATAAAAATTCAACTTCTCCCCCTTTTTTGTCAACATTAAAAAAGTTCTTGAAATGATAATGCGTTTATGAAGAGAAAAAGAAAAAGTTTTTAAGAAGAGGGATGATCGTCAGGCACAACATCAGTCTCCTCTCGGGAAGGTCCTGCAAAACTGCTTCTCAGCATCTGAGCATGGTCTCTGACAGCTTGAGGAGAATGCATGTGTGAAGCTGTTCTGTCCGTTCTGACCAGTGTGTATGTAGGCAGGTTGGCTATCTCATCACGAAACGTTTTCCCATAGACATCAATGGATTTTTTTAGCCTAGTCACCTGACTAGTCAGACCCTGCAGCTGTCTATCTGTCTTCTGTTCAAAAGCCTGCAGTTGCTGAACAAATCTTGTTTCCATTGCAGCCATTGTCTGAATGACAGTATTTTGAAAATTGTCAAAATGCGCATGAAGGTCCATATGTGGGTTTGGAGCTGTAGGTTCTAAAGTCTCCCCCTCAGTTTGAGCCTTAGTGAAGGCTTGAGAAGCTAGGACTTCAGTGTGAAAGACATCTGATATGATAGTCTCGGGCTCTTTCTCCCCCTGAAGTATAGCTCTTTTTCCTTTGTCCTTTGATGGAGGCACGGAGACTATTTCTTCATCAATGTCCATTGGAATGGACTCTGAACTGGACAATTGATCTTCTCGTGCTATTGCTGAGGCCAGACTTGTAGCACCTTTCTGGATAGTGTGTCTGGTGGAGGAGACAGAGTAGGCGTCAAAGTCATCTTGTTCTTGCTCCTGCTCTTGTGGCGCCAATGTTGCTAGAACTTGAGCTAGCAATTCCTCATGATCACAGTTGATGATTTGGATGTCATACTCTGTGTCATCTGCAAATCGTGCAGCTTGCTCCTCATTCCACATTGTAAGGAATTCTGCCTCAGTCAGATCACAGGGATACACAATTTTTTCTTGTTGTTGTAGTCCTGTATCATCTACTTCTTCCTTGACTCCTTCAGCATTCTGATTTTCGGACTGACCAGCTGCATTTGATCCTCCTCGAGATGGGGTAGCCTCAGAATCATATTCCCCTGTTTCTTCACTTGCGTCTGAGTTCGTACCAGCAGGACTTTCTGTTTGTTGACCCTTAACTGCCATGACTTTTCTCTTCTTGGGAGATCTCTGTCGTGACTCTTCCTCAAAGTCTACAATGACTGGTTCATTGTTCTTCGTTCTCCATCCAGCAGGAGTCATCTTGAATCCCATCTTTGTTACCATAGTCTCTCCAGCAGTCATTAAAGGAATTTCTTGCTCGACAAAGGCACCTAGGCTATCAATCTTGAAATGATTGATTATTTTGAAGATCAACGCCGCATAAGGAAGTTGTCCCTTTGGCTTGACAGCTGATCTGTACATATGCATTAGAACAGTGTGAGCAAAAGAAATCCTTTGTCCTGTCAAGATTCCCCATAACAGCTTTGCCTCGTACTTTGAGATATCTGTCTTTGATGCTGCCTTGGGTCTGAGACATTCAATGATCACTTTGTGCATCATGATATGTTTCAGGGGAAAGTCTGTGTAGGCAATGTGTGACTTTGATTCCCTTGAGAAACTCGATTTGCCAGTCAGGAAGCAGAAAGCTTCACTTGCAGTGATATCTAAGGGTTTGAAGTCTCCCTTTCTGGTTCCCATGATTGAAGCCAATTCATCAACAGTTAGAAAATATTGCTTTCTTTTGATTGTGAAAGCCAGAGAGTTGAAGTTGACAAACTGAAGATTTGAATAGAAGTAAGCTACCATATTAGGAAAAGTGTAGCCTCTCCTAGTTATAAACTGATCTAGCTTCATCTTTTCTAGATGCTTCCTCAGATTGATGCCATTGTTGTCAAAGTACTTTAACTCAAATACCCTTTGAGGTATAACACCTCTCTACTTCATTGCTTCAAACCGTTCTTTGTGAGCCTGATTCTGGAACAATGGATCAGTAAAGCTTTTATCCAAATTAAAGCCTATATTTTTCACAAATTCATTGAACAGAATGTCATCATCATCTTCCACCTTCGCCTTCGTACCACCAGGTCTAATTGGAGATCGTCTACGTTTCGAACTTGTCTCTGCCACTTTCTCCTTTCCTTTGCTAGAGACAGACGTAGGTTTTTCTACAGCAAGTGGTTCAACGATTTTTCCAGGCAGACTGAGAAACTCCAAAAGTTCGCTCTCACTATCAAGGTGATGAGTTTTCAGCAGTTTTCTAAGTTCGTTTCCAAAATCTCCAGCGTCCTTGATTCTATCATACATTGGCTTAATAGAATGGGCCATAGATTCCTTTATTTCAAAAGCAGACAGAGATAGACCTTTTTTCAGGCGGAGTGCTTCTCGTTGTTCGTTGATTTGGGTATCTGTGAGTTCCGCGCTGCTTGCAGTTGATGCGGAGAACTTCCTTTTGGTCTGAGGCGTCTTCTTCGAGTCAGAGACTTATTTTGGAGCCATTGATGCGTAGAAAGTTTGAAACTCTGAGTGAAAGAGTGTTGCTTTGAGGAGGAAATCGAGAGCGAGAGGTTTTCAACACGGTTTTAGGGTTTTGATTTGAGAGAATTTTGAAAGTAGGAGAACAGAGGTGACGGTTCAGCGTTTTTTTTTTTTTATAAAAGAGGCGGTTATTTTTGGAAACACAAAAGAAAATTTGATTTAAAAAGGAATTCTTAAAAAAAATATTCACGGTCAATCAGATATTAAGCAATATCTATTCATATAAGGAACTTACCTAAAAGATAGCTTTTAGAGATAACTGACCTTTTGATTTAAGAAAAGTGTGAATTTTTTCTTACGCGCCTTTTTGGCGTCGCTTATGACGCTCCTTCTGATGCTCCTTCTGACGCTCCTTCTGACGCTCCTTCTGATGCTCCTTCTGACGCTCCTTCTGATGCTCCTTCTGACTCTTCTTCTAATTCTCCTTCTGATTCTTCTTCTAATTCTCCTTCTGACTCTCCTTCTGACTCTCCTTCTGACTCTCTTTCTGACTCTCCTTCTGACGTTCCCTGTTCTAAGGTATACTTAAGAAGGAAGGTTAATAATAGATAATTCATTTCTTATAAAATTGAAACTCTGTTTATCAAGTGGTTTAGTAAAAATATCTGCAAGTTGATTTTTCGTGTCAATGTATGAAATGTTAACATCATGGTTTTGAACATGATCATGTATGAAGTGATGCTTGATCTCAATATGCTTTGTTCTTGAGTGAAGTACAGGATTCTTTGTGAGATTTATGGCACTTGTGTTGTCACATAGGATTTCCACAGTTGATTCTTCAACACCATAGTCATTGAGCTACTGTTTTAGCCAAAGTATTTGAGTGCAGCAGCTTCCAAGAGATACGTATTCTGCTTCAGCTGTACTGAGTGCCACTGTATTTTGCTTCTTTGAGTACCATGAGACAAGCATGTTTCCCATGAGTTGACAGGTTCCTGATGTACTTTTTCTATCAATTTTGCAACCTGCAAGATCTGCATCTGAATAACCTTTTAGTGTAAAATCGGAAGATTTAGAATACCACAAACCATAGTTGGGATAAGTCCATATGTATTTGATTATTCTCTTGACTGCTGATAGGTGTGATTCTCTTGGACTTGACTGAAATCTTGCACATAAGCAGACACTATATAGTATGTCGGGTCTTGAAGCTGTGAGATAGAGTAATGATCCGATCATGCTTCGATATAGTTTGGGATTGACTTCTTTTCCATCCTCATTCTTATCTAATTTGGAAGAGTGAGACATAGGGGTTTCTGTCTTCTTGCCATTTTCCATACCAAACTTCTTCACTATTTCCAATGCATACTTCTCTTGAAATATGAAGGTTCCTTTCTGGGATTGATGAATTTGAAGACCAAGAAAGAACCGTAATTCTCCCATCATACTCATCTCAAATTCATCCTGCATTGTTTTAGAGAATTTCTTGCAGAGAAGTTCATTAGAGGAGCCGAATATAATATCATCAACATATATTTGAACTAAAAGGATATCTTTACCTTTTCTTTGAATAAAAAGAGTGGTGTCTACATTACCTTTAGTGAAGCTGTGTCGAGATAAAAAGTTACTTAACCTTTCATACCAGGCGCGAGGTGCTTGTTTCAATCCATAGAGAGCCTTTTTTAAGACAAATACCAGATCCTTTTCTCTAGGTTCTTCGAAGCTAGGAGGTTGTTCTACATATACCTCTTCTTTGATGTAGCCGTTTAGGAAGGCACTTTTCACGTCCATCTGAAAAAGTTTGAAGTCATTGTAACACGCATAAGCAAGAAGTAGCCTAATGGCTTCTAACCTGGCAACCGGTGCATAGGTTTCATCATAGTCTTTTCCTTCTTCCTGAGAATATCCTTTTGCTACAAGTCTTGCTTTGTTTCTCACAACCTTTCCTTTGTCATCAAGTTTGTTTCTGAATACCCATTTTGTTCCAATTACTGGACGATTTTTGGGACGATTGACTAGTTCCCAAACATTGTTGACTTTGAACTGATGTAGCTCTTCCTGCATTGCATTTATCCAGTTTTCATCTGCTAATGCATCTTCAATCCTTTTTGGCTCCAATTCAGATACCAAGGCGATGTTGCTCATTGCTTGCTTGAACTTGGATCTTGTTCTTACACCATCATTTATGCTGCCTATGATAAGTTCCTTTGGATGACTTGACTTATGCTTCCGGTTTTTGTCAAGTGCATCATTTGAGGATATTTTGGATTCATTCTGATCATCTTCTGGTCTTTCTTCAACTGCTGAAGTTTCCTTCTGAACATTCTCCGAATTCACATCTGATTCTGCTGGTGAGTTTGTGACTTGATGAAGTGTATGCATTTGAATGGATTCAGGTTCATCATCCTGGTTGCTTTCATCGAACTTGATGTTTACTGATTCCTCTATGCCGCGACCCTCTTGAGGTTATCGGGCTCTCGAGGGCTAATGGGCCGTCCTGTCTGGTCGGACGCGGGCCTCTCCCAAGGTCCATTACCCAAATCGCAACGGAGGTATGCGTGATCGACTTTCAGTGTGGTCTAGTGACATGTGCTAAGTGTGCATGCCATGGAGTCGCCACCAATCATTTTTTTAGGGTATGATTGGACCACCCAATCGAATAGTTGGGAGTTTCTATTCAATTCTGCGAGAACCAGAGAAATGGTTTCGGGGACTTAGTTACGCCAACCGTCAGAGTTGACGCCCTTTCGGTACCTAAGTTGACTGAATTTTCTAGCCTGAGATTCATGCGGATGAGTAAGGTATGAACCATAAATCTAGAAATTCATGCAGATAGGAGTGATTATCCTGGCAATCACAATCAGTAATAAAATGCGCAACTCAAGGAATCTAGATATGCAAATAAATCACATGGCATTCCTAGTAATGTCCTATTTATCAATCACAGCTCAAGAATGATTTAGCTGTCCTAGCCGTTCTACACTCGATCTAACCTAAGAAAAGCATTAGGAAGCATCGCAGGAGTTCGAGAGTACTCACATGGGGTTCGCCGTGCCTTGGTTTGGTCTTGGACGAGCTATCGAGCTCATGCCGACCCGATTATATTTGGGGATCCACTCGGCGTTTTACACCATGAAATCATTTGAAACAAAAACGAAAATATTCAGCAAGGGGCATTTATTGTAATTGGACATCAAGACTAAAAAAGATGTAGAAATTTACAAATTAAAAGACTCGAATGATATTTTTTTTGCCAAATTCAACTCTATGCGTCGTGAAGAAACACATGCAATTGAACTTGAATTTTGACTATTTATGAGTTCAAAATGAAAAGAAAATTAAAATAAAAATATTGACTATTTTTCTATATTTTTACGACATCGAATGCTATTTTTCTTCATTTTTCATGTATTTTTCTATTTTTGGAAAATATTAAAAAATTGAAAAATTATTTTTTTTTATCAAAAATGGTTCCTTTAGTTTGGTCAAGGCCACCAAAAATGATTTTTTAATTTTTTTAACTTTTTATATATTTTTTATGAATTTTTAAAAAATAAACTATGAAAGACTGATAAAAAAATCAGGTGTCAACACTCTACAGTACGAGTATTCTTGTTGTAGACTCTGTAGGTTTTGCTTGTTGTTGAATATCCCAAGAAAGTTCCTTCATCTGATCTTTCATCAAACTTTCCAACTCGATCATTAGCATTCTTTAGAATAAAACATTTGCAACCGAATACATGAAAGTATGCAATATCAGGCTTTCTTTCTTTGAAAAATTCATAGGGAGTTTTCTCAGAAAAAGGTCTGAGGGAAATTCGATTTAAGATATAACAAGCTGTTGAAACAGCCTCAGCCCAAAAGTTAGAGGCAATTTTACTTTCTATAAGAAGAGTTCTGGCCATTTCTTGCAACGATCTATTTTTCCTTTCTACTACCCCATTTTGTTGTGGAGTATAAGGAGCAGAGAAGTTATGCTGAATTCCGAAATTAGTGCAAAAATCTGAGAAATTTTGATTTTCAAATTCTCCCCCATGATCCGTTCTCAAACTGGAAATAGTGTAACCCTTTTCATTTTGAATTCTTTTAGCAAGTTTTGAAAAGGATATGAAAGCTTCGTTTTTGTGAGCAAGAAATGAAACCCATGTAAATCTAGAGAAGTCATCAACTATGACAAGACAATATTTCTTACCTCCAATGCTTAGAGTTCTATTTGGTCCGAAGATGTCCATATGAAGTAGCTGCAGACAACGCTTAGTAGAAACTTGATTTAAAGACTTAAAAGAACTTCTTACCTGCTTACCTAGTGTGCATGCATGACATAGTTCACTTTTCTCAAATTTTGTTTGAGGTAATCCTCGAACAAGTCCCTTCTTGGAAAGTTTTGAGATATATTTCATACTAATATGGCCTAACTTTCTGTGCCAAAGATCAGATTCATCCTTGACAGAAATAAGACATTTAGCATGTTCACAGTCAGCATTAATATCTAAAAGATAAATATTCCCATGCCTTCGTCCCGTGAAGGATTGCTTTTTATCCTTGCTCATACCTGTGCATTTTAGATCTTGGAACCGAATATCATATCCAGAGTCACAGAGTTGACTTACAGAAATCAAGTTGTAGTTCAATCCTTTGACTAGAGAAACATCTTTAACGGTCAGATTTCCAATCTTTACATTTCCTTTCCCGATCACTTTACCCTTGTTCCTTCCTCCAAACGACATACTTCTTCCATCACAATCTGAGAGGGATATAAACACTTCTGGATTTCCAGTCATGTGACTTGAACAACCACTATCTAGAAACCATTTGTTCTTCCTTTTCTTTGGTACCTGCAATAGATAACCAACTTACTGTTTCTTTGGTACCCATGTTTTCTTGGGTCCTTCTGTGTTAGTATATTTTGACCTTTTAATAGGTCTCCAGATTTTCTCGCAGTAATCCTTAGTATGGCTAGGATCACCACAGTTCACACAAGGTTGTCGAATGTAGGATCTAGTAAAGTGCTTATAAAAATGATGCTTGTAATTGGAAAACGTTGGTTTTCGAAATTCAGTTTTAAAGACATTTCTTTGGCTACTTTCCTTCTTAAAACCTAACCCAGATCGATCATTGAAGGGTATCTGTTTTGATATAATGCTATTCAGAGTTTCTGAGCTTTGTGAAAACCTTTTTGATATAGTAGTAGTTTTTTCTTTCAAGGAAGCATTTTCTCTTGAAACATAATCATGATTTTCTTTCATCTGGTGAAATTCTTGTTGTAGAAAACTAATTTTTTCTTCTTGAGACACATTCTGTTGTTTTAAAGAAGTATTTTCTTTTTTCAAACAAGAAACCTTCTCAAGGGCTTCTTTGTAGTTTCTACATAATTCATCTATATATTCAACGACTTCATCAGGGAGTTCAGATGAACATACCTCAGTTTCTGAATCTGAACTTGAGTCTGATTCGGCCATGAGACAGATATTTGCATAATCATTCTCGCTTTCATCAGAATCACTCAAAGTTTCTGCCTTTAGAGCCTTCTTGTACTTCTCATACTTGAGTTTGTCCTTTTTCAAAATTGGGCAGTTCGGTTTGATATGACCTGCTTTCTTACAGTGGAAGCAAATCACATCTTCGCTATCTTGTGAGTCGTTGCTTGATATTTTTACCTCACTCTTTTTCCAAGATTTCTTTCCTTTGATATTTCTGCCTTTCCGAGCCATCTTCCTAAATTTCTTGACCATGAGGGCTAATTCTTCGTCATCCCCATCTTCATCATATGTGTCAGAAAAACATTGATTAATTTGACTTTTTAATGCAATAGATTTTTTACCTTTCTGTTCTCCCTTTTTGTTTGCTCGTTCTGTTTCATAGGATTGCAAAGTGCCGACTAGCTCATCCACCGAGAGAGGTCTAATTGTTTGGCATTCTTGAATTGATGGCTTGATGTAATTCCAATCATCTGTGAGTCCTCGTAGTATCTTCCTGACTTGCATTGGTTCAGCAATAGGTGCACCTTGTCTTGCAAGTCCACTTGCCAAAGTCTGAAACCTGTCTATCATATCTGCAATAGATTCATCAGGCTTCATTTCAAATGCTTCATAGTCACTCAGTAAAATACTGAGCTTTGTTTCTTTCACACGATTTGTTCCTTGAAAGGTAACATGAAGTCTATCCCATATTGCCTTAGATGATTCTTCCTCTGAGACACGATTATAAAGAGGAGTAGATAAGGCACAAAAGAGAGCATTGACAGCTTTAGAATCAAGGCCTTTTCTTTTAGCCTTTTCAGCATCAGTCATTGTTGTGACAATGTTTACTCCGTCAGCAGAGGTTGGATTTGTGGTATTTGCAGGAACTATTCCATTTGTAACGACATCCCACATCAGATCATCATAGGCTTTGAAGAACCACTTCATCTTGTTACTCTACATGTTGTAATCCTTTCCATCAAAGTATGGAGGCTTGTTGGCAAAGTGCGAATCGCTTGTTCCTGAAGAGTGATTGCTAGACATAGTAGATCGTTAACTCTGAAGTCAATAGACATTTCGTAAAATGAGCAACTAACTCTGATACCAATTGATGTATCTAACAATATCTCCTAGAGGGGGGTGAATAGGAGATTCTGAACACAATTGAAATTTCTTGCGGAATGAATAAAGTTCAGTGTACGATTAGGAACAAAAACAGTATAACGGTGTGCAGAAAATCTAAACACAAAGGTAAGAGTTTAGAGAAGAGAATATTGCACACGAAATTTATAGTGGTTCGGCTTAGATCAAGCCTACGTCCACTCTCCCACGATGACAGCCGATCGGCTGGATTTCACTATGAAGAATCAAGAAGATTACAATCACTCAAGTGTTTTGTTTCCTTCTCACATAGATTTTCACAGTGAAGGATTTTGAATACTCAGTATACTCTCAGATGAAACTCAAGTTATTCTTGCACTTTGGATTGATGTTCGCTCTCTCACTCTCTGGTCGAACATTATTCTTCTTTTATACTCCCCTGCCTCCGAACTAGCCGTTGGATTCCAGCCAAGGGATCGCTCTTCAATCTTTGATTGGACGTTATCAATCGTGATTGAACGAGACTGTATTTTCAGAAGATATGTAGACCGTTGAGTAAGATATTGAACCCTTCTGATTCAGTCGCCCATACAACTGAATCTCCAACTTCCATAAGTGTGATAAGTTTGAGTTGATTCCCGAGGATATTTTCCTTAGAAGATGATATCCTATTTAGAAAGTCCCTTGATTGACAAGAGGGGATATCAGGATAATTGAATATCACTTGCCTTGATCGGAAACCTGCCATTCGTGGGTCTTCGTGTTTTGTAAAATGCAGGAACTGATCTTTCTTCAGATTCGTCTAGGAGAAGTTTGATCAGTTGACATGGAATGGTAATACGGAGATTTGATGTGATCCATCCGTCACTGTTTGGATCGTCAAGAGCACTTCCATCTGACTCTACGTCAGAAGCACTTCCATCTGACCCTTCGTCAGAAGCACTTCCATCTGACCCTTCGTCAGTGCGACAGAATTGGAATCACTCAATCTGCTGCTTACACATTCTTCCTGCATCACATTACATTAGACAATATCTTTTGAAGGTTTTGTCAGAATCAAAATATAGGAGTATTTCCACAACACACCCAAATTCTTGCTCATTTGCAAAATACTGCTGAATGTCATTACACAATTCTCTTGTAAATGGGAAAGAGGTTGAGAGAAAAACCTATGAAAATATCAAAATACAAGTCCTCAGTAGAAAGTTCGTACTGTTCCTCAAGCAATATTCTTTGAAGGCCAAGATCGGTGACAAATCTGCAATGATCACCAACATAAAACCCTTCTCATATAGTTTTCCTGGGCCAAAACAAGCCTTTTTGTTTCTCAGTCCCCAATTCTAACCTACGCTACAACCCTTCGAAAGTCTCTTCCGATTAGGGCACTTGAGTTAACGTAGAGTTAAATGATTTTAAGCATCGCTCGAAGAAGTTCGAGCAAGATTATTTCTCTCTCATTTTTGCAGGGTTCTTGACTTGTAAACCCGAAACAGATGATGAAGATTCTCTTTCAAATAGTCTTGACTCGGACATGAGTCCCCTTTGAAAACTATTGACCTAGCCCTCATTATGGTCCTAATTAAGACCTCCAGATCGGCATGGTCATACCAATTGCGAGATTACTCGGACCCTTGTCAAAATGCGATGATGGTGAGATTCAGTGATTTCTCTTGCAGTCAGGATAAACAGCTTTTCTTGAGAGTGAGAAAAAACCCTTTCGGACCGGAGTCCCCCATTCATATTACGTCCGAGGTATTCACAATGTGATAACCTCCATGAACAGAATTGGTAATGCAAACTTGATAGAATAGTTATGCATGAACCACATGATAAGTCATAAGCAAGATGCACAATGCAAGATTAACAGAGTAATTTTGCATGATTTCATTGATGAATTTCTGCAACTATGTTTGCACAGGTCACCTCTTATATTGCATGACAGGTAGCAATTCCTGGTGATCGAGTTACCTCTCAAGATCTCGAAATTCATCCAAGGACCAATGAATGAGCAAACCTTACTGGCAAATGCCTGTCGCGACCCGTCCGAAAGCGGACGCGGCTAATGGATTACCGATCGCGGGTCTTGGATCGGCGCGGGCCCTCCCAGGCCCATACCAAATCGCGGCGGGAGTATTCTTCGACGATAAGAGTCGATCGCTTTCGACCTTCAGTGTGGTCGTGGTGGCATGTGCAAATTGTGCATGCATTTGGAGTCGCCACCGGTCTTTCTTGGAGGGTAGACCGGAAACCTTACTGATCGATTGTGAGAGATCGATCAGTTCTGCAGAACCAGAGATTTTGGGTTCGGGGACTTGGTTACGCTGGCGTCATTACCAACGCCCTTTCGGTACCTAACGCGAGTGATTTTCCTGGCTAAGAGTTCATGCAGGCGCAATTTTAAGCGAGGTAGGTTTGATTCAGGGTTTCATGCAGATTGGAAGACTATTCCTATCAATCACAATCAATTTTAATGAAAGCGCAATCAAGTGCATAAATAAACCACATCGATGCACATCAATTCAAGTCAATGGCCTCCTAGTATAGCCATAAGGGCTTAGGGAAGGCGTGATTTAGGACCAGAGGCAAAATGGGAAGATTTGGGAACGATTAGCCCGAAGGGCAAAATCGTCAATTTTTAGAAGATTTGGATACCGAATTACCCAAAGTATTCCATGGCCAGTTGATTGTGGCCATTTCCCATTCTTGAGAATTTTTTTTTGGAATTTCTTGATTTTTCTTCAATTTTTGGAAGACGATTCGCCCAAAGGGCGAAATCGTCATTTTAAGAATGGTCGGGGTTCAAAACGCCCGGGAAGAGTCTTGGCCAGTTGATTGTGGCCATTTCCTATTTTTTGGGATTTTTTAGAATTTTTCTGAATTTTCCGAATTTTCTTGAATTTTTTATGATTTTCCATTTTTTTATTGATTTTTCAAATTTTTATTATTTTTTTTATTATTTTCTGAATTTTTTAATATTTTAAAATATTTTCCGGGCCGGGTCAGACCCGGCCCGCGCCTCGCGGGCGCCCGGCGCGACCCTACGGGTCGCAACCGGCCTAAAACGACGCCGTTTTTGATTTTTTGAGAATTTTCTAATTTTTTTTACATTTTTTTTTATTATTCGAAAAAACAAAGATCGGATAGCCCAAAACGTGCCACGTGGCTTCGTCTCGGACGCCCGATCTTTCGCTAGATCGGACGGTCCGAAGAGTACCACACGGCGAAATCACAACCGTCGGATTAAGATTAATTTATTTTCTTTTTTAGAAAAACCCTCTAAACGGACGCGCCAGATTGTGCCACGTGGCGACTCCTGGTGCGTCCGATCTCAGACAAGATCAGACGCTCCTCGGAGAGCCACTTGGCCCAGTCTGAGCCGTCCGATTTGCATCTTTTTTATATTATTCGAAAATCATTTATAAATTCCGAAAATCTTTTTTTTATTTTCCAAAATTCCCAGATCTCGACACGTGGCACATTGTCCACCGTCGGATCTGGATTTTATTTTTGAAAGGCCCGGTCCCACCACGCTGACGTGTCTGCTGACGTGGCATGCCACGTCATCGTTGACCGTTGACCGGCCGGAGGGTCGCCGGGGAAGATGATGAATAGTGCAAAATTCCGACGACCCTCGCTGGAGAGCCCAAACCGACGTAGAAACGTCGCCGAATCCCACATATTTTGATACCAAATCAATCTTCACCAGACCCAAATCAACAACCGACCATTTCATAGCCGAAACAACGCCCGAAACTGCCCTAAATAGACCAACCCCGAACCGGCGCCGGCGAGCCCATTCGCCTAGATTTTTTTTCTATCTGAACTCAACTTCATTCTATCACAACGCATCCAATGAAGTTAGGGAAGCTTACCTGAGGTTGTTTAGACCTCGAAGACCGCCGCTGCGCCGGTGAGAGCTCCCAGCTCGGTCCGAGCACGCTCGAGCTCCGGCTATGGCTTCCGGCGCGGTTTCAATGCAAAAAACAAAGGTAAGTCGGGCTTAGAAGTGGTTCTAATGAAGATTTAAGGTCCCTAGTGTGCAAATGAAGCTCGGGGGTGGCACGACCGAGAGCCAAAAAAATATAAACTCATTGAGGCATTTCATCGAACAGGTTACGTGCATTCAAGAAATGAGAGTCGGGCGAGGATACCGACCTTTTTGGAGTTCACCGACGGCCACCAAGCTCCGATGGTGATCTATGAATGTCGCTGAGAGTCCGGGGTTGCCAGTTTTTCCCCGGTCTTCGCCTCAAATTTCTCTAAAAATCCTCTCCCTCTCCCGGCCGAATTCTCCCTTTTTTCTCTCTCCCCCCGGCCTCCTTTTGGTCTATGGCCGACCACCATTTTGCGCCCATTCACCTCAAAAGGCTGCCCATCGTCCACTTGCCGCTGTCTCCCACTTTGGTCGCCCTTTTTCTTAGAAAAATCCTCCGGCTCCACCTCCCCTGCTTCCCTTTTCCTCTGGCCGTGCGGGTCTGCAACTAAGTTGCAGACCCGGTCGGACCTGGTCGGGTCGGGTCTGACCCGACCGGCCCGGTTCGACCAATTTTGCCCAATTAAGTCCCAAATCGACCCATTTTCATGAAATTGATGGCAAAATCGGACTCCTTGACATGTTTTCTATCAAATAGGGGTATTTTCGTGAATCAATTGATTGAAATTTAGTTAAAACCCCAAATTGTCCCTAGGATCCGAAAATGATTTTTGCTTAATCGATGACCTAAATGACCAAATTAGTCAAAATTGAGGCCACCAATGGATTCAGAATGATGAAAAACATAGGGTAAAGATGTTTAATTTCAATGGGTACGCCCGTATGAAATTTAATTTCAAGAATTGCGAAATCGGGGACTAAATTGAAAGATTTTTATGCAATTAAGCCATTTTGGTTAAAATTGATCAAATTGGAGGGCAAATTGACATAATTGCACTTCGAGACTTTAGAATCCAATGTCATAACTTATAAAAAGTGAGAATTGAAAATTGAAAGACTCGAAAAGGATTTTTTTGTGCCCGATTCGGGTTTATGTTTATGAAGGAACATAGTGACCCAAGCCTAATTTTCAAGATTTAAAGTGACACACTTGAAGAGGAAATTAAAAAACAATTATTGAATATTTTTTTTTGTATTTTTCTGAGCATGAATGGTATTTTTATGATTTTTTGGGTATTTTTAATAATTAAATAAATTCGAAAAATATTAAAAAATACCAAAAAATATTTTTTGTTCAAAATTGGTTCCTAAGGCCAGGCCAAGGCTTCCAAAGTTGATTTTGTGATTTTATGACATTTTTTGATATTTTTAATTAATTTTAAAGAATAAAAATCACAATAATAGATGGTCAAAAATCAGGTGTCAACAGCTGCCGACCAGGTAGTCTTCCAAATCCTCAGGTAAGTATATCTTTAACCTGAACCACTTTAAGAGAATGGGTGAAAGTCCTTTCTTACTGAAAGTTACTCATTCTATTTGGTCAAAGTTTGTCGAAGGGATCAGAAAGATTTCCTTATTGACAAAATCTCTAGTGGAGCTTTTGTCACGACCTAAAAAAATATTATAGGCTAATGGATTATTAGGTCAATTAAATTAACTAACCTAACTCGGACTCTCCCAAGTCCTACCAAGTCGCAACTTAGGTTTGTTCGTAAAAAAAATATTCAATCGGAGCCGCCACTAATCATTTACGGTAAGTTGATTAGAAACCTATATAAAATAGCGGGAGAACTATTTTATATCTACGAACCAGAGAAATTGAGTTCGGGGACTTGGTTACATTAATAAAAAAAATTAATGCCCTTTCGGTACCCAATTTTCATGAAAAATCCTTAATTTGATGAATTGAATTTTTTCGGGATTTTCTTTTATTAAAAGCAATGCTAATGCAATCTAACTATATGACATGTGAAATAACATGGCAAGATGACGTGACAAAATGCATGATATGGCAAAATGCATGACATGGCATGGTGACGTGGCAAAATGTATGACGTGGCATAATGACGTGGCAAATAATGCATGACGTGGCAAAATGCATGACGTGGCAAATATGCATGACGTGGCAAATATGCAGGACGGGGCAAAATGATATGCAAGCTAAATTATACGATATAGCAATGGAAATGACATTTTTTTGTATTTTTCGTGTATTTTCGGATTTGAAAAAAAAAAGTGAAAAAAAAACACCCTAAAGTCAAAAGAAATACAATTTTAACTTAAGAAAAGCATGGGATTTTTTTTTTGAGATTTTTCTGGAATTTATTTAAACATGAAAACACAGAAAATTTGAACAAAAATAAACAATATTGCCCATAAAACACCTCGAAATCCGAAAATTCGATTTTATTCACAATATCCCCCGAGATTAGGGTTAGCAAGTGAATATATTATAGATTAACCGTCGTCCCTATATACATAGGGCAATCCTTGAAATTCTATTCATGAATTAGCAATCCGCTCCTCAAGATTGATGATTTGACGTCTAATTCACACGTACGGGCACGATCGTACTTCGAGATCGAAGTCATATTTTACCTTTAATGTACGTTTTCCGAAGGGGCAAGGCACAATTGGGAGCATGTGTTATGGGCAAGTTTGTTTAAAATTGTGCATATATTTTTTAGAATTTTCAAAGACTATCCACCAAGGATTGACATCTTTTAGATTAAGAAGGATTATCTCTTAGGAATTTTTAGAGAATTTTAGATAATCTTCCACATTTAAAAGATATCTTATTTTAGGTGTGGATCTTCAATCTTCAGAATTTTAGGAAAGTTATCTTTAGGATTTAGAAAGATTTTAGATAATTCCTAAAATTTCAAAAATTAAGCCCAAGATTTTGATTGGATTAAAATTTTAACTGATATCTTGAAGCTTTCCAAATCTCGAATCCTATCCCCACGACAATCACCCAAATTTCGAATACCCATAGATCTTGAACCTATCTTCATCCAAAAATACTCCAAATAATTCATGAAGATCAATTTTCAGTTCAATCAAGACAAGGATTCGACCATCATGCAGCACATGGAAATTCAACGTGACGAAATTCGTGCATCACCCATTGATTCCATCCGAAAAGATTAACTCCATGCTATAATTTCATGCACTTGGTTTTTCAAAATCCATTAGAAAGAAATTAAACATGAATCAAACTAATTGATCAAGGCATGTGGACGTCTAGCACGTATAATGAGCTACACGCATGAATCACAATCAACAGTTAGCAACCTTACCTTTTAGAGGAGTTTCCAGCAAACCCAGATCTGGAAAAAATTGTCCAGAAGGCGTCTATTTGAACCTGACCTCTTTCAAAATAAAAACAAAAATGGGAGCGGGGCTGGACAGTGACGTCTATAGGATTATGGAGTCGTCGACAAAAAGGCGGCAAGGAGCACAGTGGGACAGCGGCACGAACAGAACCGGAGGGGCAGCGGCGCACGAGCAAGGACAGCGTCGTCGAGGACAGAACCGCAACGAGGAGGGAGCGTCAACAGAGGAGAAGCAGCGTCAACGTCAATAGAGGAGAGAGTGAGATGAGAGATATGTGTGCAGATTTGTTTTCCCTCAATGATCAAACCCTCTCTCTAGCTGTTTCACTCCAGAATTCTCACGTCTTCTCTCTATTTTTTATGAATGAGATTGTCCCCCTCACTTCTCTCTATTCTCACGTGAATTCTGAGTGTATCAACCCAAATTTTTTTTTTTTGCCGCCCCACTGGTGGATGCGGAAATCCCCTCCTTTTATAGACGTGAGAAGGTTGGGCTCCAAGACAAAAATCCAATCTCCACGCATGATTCCCTTCTTTTGAAATATAGTCTTGCCTCTTTCAAACAAAAAGAATATACGCTATCTATATTTGCAATTATCCCCCAAATTTGATAAGATCATTCTGTGCATATTTTTTTTTTTTAAATTCTCATCCCCCGTTTCCAAAACTCTCCACCCACGTACACAGGAATGGATGGGCTTAAATGAGCTTTGCCATAAACTAGATAGGTAATTAAAATCCAAAGCCCTAACTTTAAATCTCCCAAACCAAGGCCGAATTGAAACACTGAAAGGCCTTCTAATTTTCAGCTCATAATCTCTCACGCCTTATATGTTTCGGCCACCGCTCCTCCTGCACTTGTTGAATTCTTCAGTGTGAGTTCTCGTTCGTTGCCCTAACTGACTCATCTCCGTCCATGCAATGATATGCACTTAATTGAAAAAAAAATCGAATACTCAATGCATGAGAAATTTATTTTTGCAAGAACTATGACTAATCCTTATTTTGTGCTTATATGAATAATTTTCTAAAAAATCAAAATTTAGGTGTCAACAGCTTTACAATGCAAGTAGAAGCTCACAAGTTGTTGCATTTGCATTAAAGTTCATGCAAAACACCATTTTCTTATGAACTGAACAGGTTGAGCATGCCAATTCAGCAAATCCTAAAAGCCTGGTTTCAATCAACTCAGGTAAGTTTTCTGATTCTTTTTCAGACTTGGATGACCGCATCTTCAATGTTGTAGGTATCAAGCTAAGCACGGTGATCTAGACAGAAGATCCCAAAAGACAATCAGGCTCGCTCGATCCATAACTCGAGCACCCTATTCAGTTTTTTCTCAGATTACGATACCAGCATTTCGTAATTCTGTCCACTGTTTCACATAAAGAATGAATGTGACTCAGATTTTCTCAGATTGCGATACCAGCATTTCGCAATTCTATTCGTTGTTTCATGTAAAGGATGAACATGATTCAATTTTTCTCAGATTGCGATACCAGCATTTCGTAAATCTGTTCGCTGTTTCACATAAAGGATGAATGTGATTCAGATATTCTCATATTACGATACCAGCATTTCGTAATTCTGTCCACTATTTCACATAAAGGATGAATGTGATACAGTTTTTACCTGATTGCGATACCATCATTTCGCAAATCCGGCCCGCAGCTAATGCTTCACGTGATGAGCGGATGATCGTGGTTCGAAAGCTTTACTCGCAGCTAATGCTTCATGTGATGAGCGGATGATCGTGACGCAAAGGCATTCCTCAACTGACATTCCACAGGATGAGCGGATGATTGTGGTTTGAAAGCTTTATTCTTAGCTGACATTCCACGGGATGAGCGGATGATCGTGGTTCGAAAGCTTTACTCCCAGCTAATGCTTCACGTGATGAGCGGATGATCGTGACGCAGATGCATTCCTCAGCTGACATTCCACAGGATGAGCGGATGATTGTGGTTTGAAAGCTTTATTCTTAGCTGACATTCCACGGGATGAGCGGATGATCGTGGTTCGAAAGCTTTACTCCCGGCTAATGCTTCACGTGATGAGCGGATGATCGTGAAGCAGAGGCATTCCTCAGCTGACATTCCACGGGATGAGCGGATGATTGTGGTTTGAAAGCTTTATTCTTAGCTGACATTCCACGGGATGAGCGGATGATCGTGGTTCGAAAGCTTTACTCCCAGCTAATGCTTCACGTGATGAGCGGATGATCGTGACGCAAAGGCATTCCTCAGCTGACATTCCACAGGATGAGCGGATGATTGTGGTTTGAAAGCTTTATTCTTAGCCGACGTTCCATGTGATGAGCGGATGATCGTGGTTCGAAAGCTTTACTCACAGCTAATGCTTCACGTGATGAGCGGATGATCGTGATACAGAAGCATTACCGATATGCGATCCAGAACTCGCAAATTCGGCCTACAGACATCTTGCGTCGCCCCGAGTCAGGAAGAAAGAAATTCCTGAGGACGGGTGGGCCCAGTACCTTAAGATCCTCCCAGCCCTGGTAATTAATGGAATCCTCAGGGTATAAGGTATTTGCAGAAACAGATACCCCTTACGCGATCCATGCATGAGTTCTTTGAAAAAAAAAGAAGTTAGACGCATGTTATTTTCAATCTTGCATTGCATCATTTCAAAAAAAAAAAATTAGGTGCCACTTTTGGTCTTTGAGCGAAACCTCTCTGAGCATTCACTCAAAGAGGGGCAAGCTGTTAGCACCTAAATTTTAATTTTAGGAAAATGCATTGATTAAACAGAAAATGAGAATTAACCTTGATTCTAAAAAAAAAAAATCGATTAAGGCCAAGAAAGGGGTTTTAAATGGATTAGGGCTCTTGAATTGCATATTTTTATATATAACAGTCGAGATTAGATCATGGTCCAATTAGGAGCTCTAATCCAACGGTTGAAAATGAGCCTTACCTTTACTGAGATTAGGTACCCTAATGTTCTCTATATATACCTTATTATAACGAGGGTTAAGGGAGGCCAACACAATTTACACATACGGCTGAATTTTAGAGAGAGAGAGAGAGAGAGAGAGAGAGAGAGAGAGAGAGAGAGAGAGAGAAAGAATTGGGGAAGAGGAAGAGAGAATCTGGTAGACGGCTGCCGGCTGTTATGGCGTTTCTGGCCGATTGGACCGTTGGATCAAGCTCATTTTTTGTGTCCAAGGTCCACATAATCCCTTCTTCATATCCACCGTTCGGATCTTTGAAAAGAGCTCTCCTGATGGTCGAACAACAGCTCAATCGGTAGCTGTTCCTGGCCGTGGGTACTGTTCATCCGCCCGCTGTTTTTGTGTTTCTGGCCGATTAGACCGTTGGATCGAGCTCATGTTTTGTGTTCAAGGTCCACATAATCGCTTCTTCATCTCCACCGTTCGGATCTTTGAAAGGAACTCTCCTGGTGGTCGAATAATAGCTCAATCAGTAGCTGTTCCTTGCATCGGGTACTGTTCATCCGTTGGCTGTTCTTGCGTTTCCGGCAGATTGGATTGTTGGATCAAGCTCATTTTTTGTGTCCAAGGTCCACATAATCCCTTCTTGATCTCCACCGTCCGGATCTTTGAAAGGAGCTCTCCTGGTGATTTAATAACAGGTTGATCAGAAACCATTTCAGGCGCGGACTCTGTTCACCCGCCGGCATTTCCTGCGTTTCCAGCCGATTCGACCGTTGGATCGAGCTTATTTTTTGTTTCCAAGGTCATATCAAACTCTGCTTCATCTTCACCGCTTGGATCTTTCATGGAGGTCCCTGGCTATCCGATCTGATTGCTTTGGAAACTCAATATTTTTTAGGTACGGTCCTTATTTTCTCGAAAAATTTATCTGCATAATTTGGGTGATTAATTGGTGACATTGATTTTCAGTTATGTTCATACATGGTTATTACTGATTTTGAGGATGAGACAAATGCATAAAATTCTGTATATATTTTTCGGCATTGGATATATTTGACATGTCTTGTGATTTGAATTTGAAATAATCTGAACCTCAATTGTATCCATAATTTTGTCAAGAAAATCTCGGATTTAGTCAATCTGACCTTTCACTATTTAGGTCCGATTTGCTATCTCCGAAAAGCCAATTTTTAATTTGAGATGCGAAAATTTTGAAAAATTCGAAGATATGATGGTCGAGATGTTGGCGATCGCGATTCTGTTCGAATGTTAGCTGGTAGATTGATTGATTGATTAATTGATTGATTGATTGATTGACTGGTCGACTGATTGGTTTTTACCATATCCAGAAAATTTCTAAAAAAAATGACAGTTGCAATTTGAGTTGGCAGATTGTTATCCTGATTATGGATTGATTAGTGGATGGATTGATTAATTGATTTTTGCCATGTCTAGAAAATTAGTTGTCGAGGATAGGATAGTTTCTTTCTCTTAAAAAATCCGAAAATAAAAAATAATTGCATGTCATCTTGCCACGTCATTTAGTCATGTCATCTTGCCATGTCATTTTGCAACGTCATCTTGCCACGTCATTTTTCCATGTCATCTTGCATTGCCATGTCATTTAATCAAGTCATCATGCCATGTCATTTTGCCACGTCATCTTGCCATGTCATGCATCGCCGCCATGTCCTATCATCTCACGTGTCATGTAGTTAGGTTGCATCAACATCATCAAGTAAAACAAAAAAATAAAAATAAAAGATAGGAAATTGTTCATTATATTATCATACATTTTTTTTGACAATTGCTTATTCGTGCATCATTATCATTTTTGAAAATCATGCATAATATATCATAACATTCGCATGTCTAATATTTATATGCATGTGTCTCATTCTATTTTATCATGTCTTTAGTACCATGTTTAGGATGTTCATACTAATTTAATTAATTGCATAATAGTTTGCATGCTAATCAATTGCATGACAGATTATGTTTTCACTTAAGATCTTCGCATGATTAGATTAATGGTCTTGCATTGTGCCCTAATGTCATGTAATTTTGCATCTCTTAATTAATTAGTTAATTTTGCATATAGGGCAAGATGACTTTGATTTCGCATGTTTTGCATATCACCCATATCATTTAAATAGTTTCATGCATTGCATAAAAAAAACAAAATTTCAAAAGAGCACCTCATTCGAGCTTTAAATTGATTCAATCTGAGTCGTCGATTTTAGGATATCTCATATGGAATTAAGGTACCGAAAGGGCATTAGTTTTAATTAACTAGTGTAATCAAGTCCCCGAATCCATAATCTCTGGTTCGTAGAAGTAAAATGGTCCTCTTGCCGTTTTACTTAGGTTCCTAATCAACCTATCAAAAAAATGATTAGTGACGACTCCAAATTCTAAATCATTTCGATAAAATTTAAGTTGCGATTTGGTAAGGCTTGGGAGAGTCCGTATTAGGTTAGTCACCTGATAATCCATTAACCTAGAAATAATTTGATTTTTAGGTCGCGACAACCCTTACGCTATATACCAACAGCAGCAGATCCTGTCCTTTCCCTTCTTTTTGACTTTCATGCCCTACTTGCCTCATATATCCCCTGAACATATTTTTTATGGGCAGGGGATCCGGAAATGTATAGAGATCAAAAGAAAAGCTGAATGCTCGAAAAAGGGGTGTTCGGATCCCCTGCCAAGCTCCCCCCTGTCAAGGTGTGCCCAGGTCAATCGTGGCCGACCGTTCAATCATGGACGGCCACGATTTGACATTGAAAAGGTAGAAAAAAAAATGAACAGTGCATGAACAGTACAGCCGCAATTTGATGTGATCGTGACCGTCCGTGGTTGAACGGACGGCCGCGATTGATTCGGGCACACCTTGACAGGGGGGAGCTTGGCAGAGGATCCGGACGCCCCTTTTTCGAATCTTGCGTTCATCGAGAACGATGCCGTTAACTTTCATTTTTCATTAATAACGCTAAGAGTGGACAATTTTCTATATGATTTTCAGCGTAAGAAAATTGGACTACTATGTTTGTAACCAGTCTTGCAAGTCGTCAAATAGAATATTCACTCACCATTCCACACCGTCTTTCATCGTTACCTCGAATCGTGACCTAAATTTCACTTTTTCTTTCCCTTTTTATTCGCCCAAAGGAAAATTTATGTCTTTGGTATTATTCATATTTTACTTTAAATCGTTTCATTGATATTCATATTATTTTCCTAAAAAAGCGAAATAAAAAAAAAATTCTCGGGTAGACACTGAAATCAGACCGAAAAAAGGGGTAAGTCCCAAAATAGATTTCAAGACAAGCAAGGTAGATTCCGGGTTCAAAAAAATTTGGAACCGGTTGTAATATTGTTGATTTCAAGGTTTATGTCCAGAACCTACTCACGTGGCCATGCTCATCCCTAGTTAAGAGTGCTCTTATGTCACGTTTGGTAATCCTAAACGAAAAAGTTCAAATGAACTATGAATGGGATTAAGTTTTGTGTAATCCAAATGGTAAAATAAATTTCAAATTATCATATCCGGTAATACCTTGAAATTTGGGATATGAGGTTTATTATAATTTGGAAATTATTAAAATTTACCATAACAGTGAAGAGATCAGTGGAGATTCATTTCAAAAGTTGCCAAAGAAAGGAAAGTGTTGGGAATCGCAAGAGTCACGACTCTTCGTAATCCAAGCTCATCGTAAAGTGGAGTCTTGGAAGATATTAAGTTGTTGCAATTATTATCTAGAGAATAGGAAGAGTCCTAGACGTTGTTATCTAGGAGATTATGTTCATTTATTAGCTTTAAATGTCATGTATCTGGACGTGTCTGTTCGTTTGTCTAGAGAAGTCGTAGAGTCATGCCTACAGCCTATAAATAGGCGTGTTTTGTAATCGTTTAGTAGAACATGAGAGTGAATAACATTTCCAGAATTTCCTTCTTCAAACACTTAGGTATCAGAGTGCTGCGCCTCTAAGATCCAACATTTGGTATCAGAGCCAGTGAGAGCCAATTTGGCTAAGTTTTTTCTCTCGAGTCAGATGGCTTCTGTGAGTGGTACTGGGATGGTCCAACCTCAACTCCCGAGGTTCGATGGGAAGAATTTTGAGCATTGGAAGATCCAGATGGAGGTGCTATTCGGGTTTCAGGAGCTGACCGAGATTGTGGAAGAAGGATTCGAGGAGCCAGAAACGGCAGCAAATTTGACAACGGAGGAGCAGAAGACGCTAAAAGAGAATCGTAAGAAAGATCGTAAGGCTCTCTTTTACATCTTTCAAGCGATAGATTCGTCAATCTTTGTGAAAGTGGCGAATTCGAAGACGGCGAAAGAAGCTTGGGGCACTCTCATCAACATTTACAAAGGCGTTGAGAAGGTCCAGAAGGTTCGGCTTCAGACTCTTCGACGACAGTTCGAGCTCCTTCAGATGGAAAAGTCGGAGTCCATTTCCGATTATTTCTCACGGACGTTGGCTCTTGTCAATCAAATGAAGGCCAATGGTGAGACTATTCGGGATCAACAGATTGTTGAGAAGATTCTTCGAACTCTAACTTTGCAGTTCGAATATATTGTGACTTCCATCGAAGAGTCACGAGATCTCTCTGTCTTGTCCGTCGATGAGTTGGTGGGCTCTCTACAAATGCACGAGCAACGAATCAAGGAGAAATCCAAGACGGTGGAGGAAGCTTTGCAAAGCCAGTTGGTGTTGCCTGATGAAAAGAAGAATCTTTCTAATCAAAGGAAAGATCCAAAGCGGCAAGAGAAGTATGCCGGACAACAAAAAGATAAGTCCTTTATTCAGTGTTTTAATTGTAAAAAGTATGGGCACTATAAATCTGAATGTCGGAGCAAGAAGACTGGTGGTCAAAAGTTCCATGCTAAGGTAGCAAGATCCGTCGATAGACATGTCGATGGAGATGGTGAGCAAGGTAATGCTCTTTTATTCACATGTAATTCTGCGGTGGAGAACCAGAAGAATGTTTGGTACTTAGACACCGGGTGTAGCAATCACATGTGTGGCGAGAAGGAGTTATTCTCAAACTTCGATGACACCTTTCGTTCGGAGGTGAGATTTGGGAACAATACCAAAGTTCCTATCATGGGAAAGGGAACTATTAAAATCAAGGCGAAGGATGGGTCGGTTCAAAGCATTTCCGACGTCCATTATGTTCCCGGTCTTCGAGAAAATCTTCTAAGTATGGGACAGTTGTCCGAGCGAGGCTATCTCATGACCATTAAGGATGAGATTTGCACGGTTCATGATGGCAAAGGAGGATTGATTGCAAAGGTAAAAATGGCTCGAAATCGACTTTTTCCTTTGTATATTAACTATGCTACGTCATGTTTTAGTGCCTCGGTGCAAGATTTGACATGGCTTTGGCACAAGCGGTTCGGGCATGTGAATTTCGACAGCTTAAAGCTGTTGTCTCAGAAGAAGATGGTACGTGGACTACCTGAAATTTCTTCTCCGAAGGAGATTTGTGAACCATGTGTTGTTGGGAAGAAGTGTATGTTGACACCTGATTTTTTACCATTTATTATTGTGATTTTTATTCTTTAAAATTAATTAAAAATATCAAAAAAGGTCATAAAATCACAAAATCAACTTTGGAAGCCTTGGTTTAGCCTTAGGAACCAATTTTGAACAAAAAATATTTTTCGGTATTTTTAATATTTTTCGAGTTTATTTAATTATAAAAATACCCAAAAAATTAGAAAAATACCATTCGTGGTCAGAAAAATACCCAAAAATATTCGATAATTTTGTTTTAATTTCCTCTTCAAGTGTGTCACTTTAAATCTCAAAAATTCGGCTCGGGTCACTATGTTCCTTCACAAACATAAACCCGAACCGAGCCTAAAAAAAAAAAAAAAAAACTTTTTCGAGTCTTTTAGTTTTCAATTCTCACTTTTTATAAGCTATGACATTGGATTCTAAAGTCTTAAAGTGCAATTAGGTCAATTTGCCCTCCAATTTAATCAATTTTTACCAAAAGGGCTTAATTGCACATTTTTCTTTCAATTAGTCCCCGGTTTCACGGATGTATACGTATGCTCTACGTATTTATACGTCATACGTATTTATACGTTATGCATATTTGTACTGTTTGGTAACCTCTTTAACTCTTGTAATAATAATAATGGTTATTATTTTTAACACCTTTGTTAGTGCATTTTTTTTAGCATTTTTGTATTGTGAGTGCTATTGCTAGTGCTATTTTTAAATAGCATTTTTGTATTATAAATTGTGAGTGCTATTGTTAGTGCTATTTTTAAATGACATTTATTTATCATAAATTGTGAGTGCTATTGTTAGTGCTATTTTTAAATGGCATTTATTTATCATAAATTGTGAGTGCTATTATTAGATAGAATTTATAATTGTTAGTGCTATTTTTAAATAGCATTTTTGTATTATAAATTGTGAGTGCTATTGTTAGTGCTATTTTTAAATAGCATTTTTGTATTATAAATTGTGAGTGCTATTGTTAGTGCTATTTTTAAATGTCATTTATTTGTGAGTGCTATTTTTAGATAGAATTTATAATTGTTAGTGCTATTTTTAAATACAATTTATTGGAAGGTATTTTTGGCTATAAAAGGATGGCAAGAGTTTTGAGGTTGAAGGGAGAGACATTTTGTAGAGTGTGCAAATTTTTGAGAGCTTAGAGAGAAGAACACAAACACTCTCTATATTCTCATAATCTTGAGTGAGCAAAACATATTAAGTTCGGAATATTGATTCCGCATATTGCTAGCACAATTGTTGTGGAGTTATTAGTCGTCTCCCCGTTCGTCAATTGGTGGTGCGTCCGAACTAGATGCCTAACACTTGTGGAGGCTGAGATCGAAGAACATCGAACCGACACCTCCGTTCAATCACGCTACGAGAGGTAATCTATTTACTCCCTTTGAGACTTTGTGATTTTTTTCGATTGAAATGCACGAAGTACGCCTCTGGAGATACATGTATGGGTTGTTATTTATTTCCGCTACGTGTTACGTGGATCCCAATAGTGGTATCAGAGCCAATCCTTAGGTGTTTTCGTGCATTTAATTGATTTTTTGCAATTTTTGCAATACTATGGCCAATATGTATTAACGAATTGTTCGTCTTACATGGCTAATGGAGATTGATTATTTTATATGATAAATTAATCAACGTAGCAAAAATTGAGACTAAATCAATTTTGAATCGAAATTTATGGCTATCTTATTTTACGTAAAAATTCTGAATATGATTCAACGTAGAATTTTTATTGTGCCTTCCTAAGTTTTAAATTGTGAATTTATTACTTACGTGAAAGGGTGGTGATCATGGAAAAATCCCTAATCAATGTGATTGATGTATATATGAATGTATGATGATTATTTATATATTTGGGGTTGTAATTATTAAATGGAGGCTGCGTACTCCTTTTATTTTTCATGTAATTTTTATTTTTAGCATAGTCAATTGTTGATGTAAATGCTACGAGGATTACGTGGAGGAGCCTTTTAAGTCGGCGAGCTCTTTGGGGCCCAATTCTTGAAGAGTTCAAGAAACCAATAAGAAGCGAAGAGCGGCTCTCCGTTATTAAAATATTAAAATGATTAAATGTGGTCTCATTGGCTCGAGACCCATTAAATCATAATTCCATGATCACCACGCAGGATAGATGTTTATGTGATTGACATCTATTTATTTATTATGATTACGTGAGCATGTTAAACTGGTTAATGTGCAAAGTCAGACTTACCTCACCCAAAATTACGCCTGCATGAAATCCTAGTTAGGAAAATCACTCGCGTTAGGTACCGAAAGGGCGTTGGTAACGACACCAGCGTAACCAAGTCCCCGAACCCAAAATCTCTGGTTCCGTAGAACTAATCGATCTCTCCCAATCGATCAGTAAGGTTTCCGGTCTACCCTCCAAGAAAGACCGGTGGCGACTCCAAATGCATGCACAAGTTGCACATGCCACCAAGACCACACTAAGGTCGAAAGCGATCGACTCTTATCGTCGAATCCTCCTGAAAAATACTCCCGCCGCGATTTGGTATGGGCCTGGGAGGGCTCGCGCCGATCCAAGACCCGCGATCGACAATCCATTAGCCGCGTCCGCTTTCGGACGGGTCGCGACAGTGTAGAGAAAGCTTCCCTTCGGGAAAATCATGGAGAGCGTCAAGACCGTTGGAGTTGGTGCACTCCGACCTCTGTGGACCGCTCGGTGAGTCGTCGAATCGGGGGTACAGGTATTTTGTTACCTTCATCGATGATTTTAGCAGGAAAACATGGGTTTATTTCTTGAAGCAAAAGTCAGATGCCATCGATGCTTTTAAGGAATTCAAAGCCTATGTAGAGAAGCAAAGTGGGCATGGAATTCGGATTCTCCGAACTGATCGTGGCACGGAATATTTGGTTGGAGATGTTTTCTTCAAGCAGTGCGGCATCAAACATCAGTTGACAGCACGATATACTCCTCAACAGAACGGAGTAGCGGAGAGAAAAAATCGCACTATTGTTGATATGGTACGTACTATGCTCCATTCCAAATATTTGCATAAGCATTTCTGGGCAGAAGCGGTTGCTTGTACTATTTACTTGTTGAATCGCTGTCCAACTAAAGGTCTTGAGTTCAAGACACCGACGGAGGTGTGGAGTGGTCAAATCCCTTCAGTTCAGCATCTTCGTGTGTTTGGGTGTATTGCTTACGCCCATGTGCCTAATGAACTTCGCAAAAAGCTTGATGAGAAGAGTGAGAAATGCATCTTTCTTGGTTACAGCAATGAGACGAAGGGTTATCGGTTGTATAATCCTATATCGAAGAAGGTGGTTATCAGTCGAGATGTCACCTTCGACGAGGAAGCTGAGTGGATGTGGAACAGGGAAGAGAAGAAGCAGTTTCATTTTGTCTTCGATGAGGAGGAGTCAGTTCAATCTGAACCAGCAACGAGTTCGATGCAGCCTACTTCGACAGCAGATCCTGTCGAAAATCCTGTTGAAAATCTTGTCGAAGATCGTGTCGAAAGTTCCTCCCGTCCACGGCGAGAACGAGTTTTACCTGCTCGTTTGAGGGATTATTCTTTGTCGAATAATGATGACCCATCTGATGAAGAAATTGTCAATTATGCTCTTTTTGCAGATTGTGATCCGACACACTTTAAGGAGGCTTCCCAAGATAGTGGTTGGATTCATGCCATGGATGATGAGATATATGCGATCGAGAAGAATGATACGTGGGAACTCACGTCTCTTCCAGAAGGCAAGAAGTCCATCGGTGTAAAATGGGTCTACAAAACCAAGCGTAAGCCTAATGGTGATGTTGATCGGTTGAAGGCTCGTCTTGTAGTCAAGGGTTACAAACAGAAACCCGGGATTGACTATTTTGAGGTATTTGCTCCGGTTGCAAGAATGGATACTATTCGTATGATTTTTGCTTTAGCAGCTCAAAGGCGCTGGAAAATACACCAAATGGATGTCAAGTCCGCATTTCTCAATGGCGTACTTGAGGAGGAGGTGTATGTGGATCAACCGGAGGGCTATGTCAAAACAGGACAAGAGGGCTTAGTCTACAGATTGAAGAAAGCTCTTTATGGCCTCAAACAAGCACCACGAGCCTGGTATACCAGAATTGATTCTTATTTCTTGACTCATGGTTTTATCCGCTGTCCTTATTAGCATATTTTATATGTCAAGGTTGGCTTGAATGGTGAAATACTCATTGTTTGCTTATATGTCGATGATCTCATATTTACTGGAGATTGTCAAGAAATGATTTGTGACTTCAGGGAGGCCATGACCCGTGAGTTCGAGATGACAGATATGGGTCTCATGTATTATTTTCTTGGCCTAGAAGTTACTCAATCGGAGGATGGTATTTTTGTTTGTCAACAGAAGTATGCCAAGGATATTCTTGAGCGTTTCTAGATGGCTACTTGTAAACCAATTAGCACTCCCATGGAGGAAAGATTGAAGTTGACAAAAGAAGGAAGTGGTTCTGAAGTCGATCCCACTTATTTCAAGAGGTTAGTTGGGAGTCTACGATATTTGACTTCTACTCGGCCAGATCTTGTTTATAGTGTTGGGATGATAAGCAGATTTATGGAAGTTCCTAGACAATCACACTTGCAGGCGGCAAAAAGGATTCTTCGGTACATTAAAGGTACTGTGGATGATGGTATATTCTACACTTTTTCTAATGATTTTCAGCTTGTGGGATATACAGACAGTGATTGGGGAGGTGATATTGGAGAAAGAAAGAGTACTTCCGGTTATGTTTTCTCTTTAGGAAATGGGATTTTCTCCTGGTCTTCGAAGAAGCAGCAGGTGGTTGCTTTGTCCAGTGCAGAAGCAGAATATATAGCAGCGGCTTATTGTGCTACTCAAGCAGTTTGGCTACGTTCGATGCTCGCTGAACTTCGTCATAAGCAAGAGCATTCGACGGTGATTTATTGTGATAATAAGTCAGCCATAGCACTTGCAAAGAATCCAGTCTTTCATGGAAGAAGCAAGCACATCGATATAAAGTATCACTTCATTCGAGATCTAGTGAAGTCCAAGGAGATTGTGCTGCAGTATTGCAAGTCGGAAGACCAAGTGGCTGATATGTTTACGAAGCCGTTGAAGACAGACTCCTTCCTTAAATTCAAGAGAATGATCGGCATGGTCAAGATGAGCTCGGTTTAAGGGAGGCTGTTGGGAATCGCAAGAGTCACGACTCTTCGTAATCCAAGCTCATCGTAAAGTGAAGTCTTGGAAGATATTAAGTTGTTGCAATTATTATCTAGAGAATAGGAAGAGTCCTAGACGTTGTTATCTAGGAGATTATGTTCATTTATTAGCTTTAAATGTCATGTATCTGGACGTGTCTGTTCGTTTGTCTAGAGAAGTCGTAGAGTCATGCCTACAGCCTATAAATAGGCGTGTTTTGTAATCGTTTAGTAGAACATGAGAGTGAATAACATTTCCAGAATTTCCTTCTTCAAACACTTAGGTATCAGAGTGCTGCGCCTCTAAGATCCAACAGAAAGCCTTCTTGATCTCTTCACTCTTCCAAAAGCCAATGACTTAGCATGGACGTGTGGTACACAAATTATTCCATACGCATAACATTGGTGCAATAGTACGGCTCGACCAGTAATACAGTTGTATCCTTACGTGCGCATCAATTTTTTTGACAGTATGATCCGAAAGGAAGCTCGTATGAAGGTCATTCAGATGTTAAATACGATGATATATGCTATATTATTACCACACCAACATATGCAAAAGATTAATTATGCACATGATGCTCATTCGACATTCTGTTGATTGGACAGCCAACGAGGTAATAGTTGGTTATGATGATATACTGGAGATGAGTTATGAATAAGCGATCCTTTTATCCTTGGAGATTCTCAATGTGCCTCGTTGATGTGGCAAGCCAGTGCTGTGGCTAACAAAAAGCATTAATAAGCAATCTATGAGCCTTGGAGATCTTGGAAATTTCAGAATTTCAGCCATTTGATGGTGTTCTTAGAAGTATTTGTGTTAAATCTAAAAGAAGCTGGCAAAAGTGGGATGTGAGATAGCTAATAGAACATGTAAGATGAGAAACCCCTGATTGTATGTGATGTCGTTATCAACTTTATAACCCTATGAAGAAATGAATGGACATGAATTCAAAGTCCTCCAGTTTCTAATAAGCAGAAATTAACTATATCTATTTCTTTTCAACTTAAAGCATTGTTCTGTTCCTTTTGATGTAGTTACGATGGCTAGACAAAATTTACACGAAGATTAGAAAAGGTGTGCACATATTCACGAACTTCATTCCTCCTTGGGAATCCACCGGCTCCACCAGAGGCTCTTTCGGCGCTGGTTGAGCTCATCCATGCTCTCATTTAATGTACTTATGATCTTCCTTTGGAGACGAAGAGCTGAGGCTAGAGCATTTTTTTGAGCAGTTGCCTTCTTGTTTGGCGCCATTTCCTTGCAGAAAAGAAGCACCCGAAGGTCTTATAAAAGATTTTCACGATTCATGGGAGGATGAAACAGAGATGTAGGATATGAAAGTTGTGTCCTGATCAAACTATGCCCTTGCTCCTTTTGCTTTCAAAACTACTTGGCCTTCTGTGGACTTATTTTCTTCGTTACTTACTCAAGTTTATCAATGAAATGAGCTATCTCGCTTACAATTAGCTTAGCAGCGTACCTCTGCGTCCAAAAAGCAGAGAAAAGTGGAAGAAAGAGACCTTTGGCAATGGGTGAAGTGTGAGTTCTTTGAATGGAGGAGTGTCAGTGTAATTTAGAAGTGAAAAACTACAGTCACTCGGAATGGTTTAGATACTGACTCTAAGCTCCTGAAGCTGAGCTTCTGTGAAACCACCATGTTGCTCCGTCCCTGACTTAGCCATAAGCCCAATGACCCATTTGGCAGCCTCCTCATAATCATGTCGCGTGGCTGGAAAGAGTTGCAACCTCAGTTTCTGCATGAAGGATAAAGCCAAGAGTCCTTCTCTATCAAAGTACGGATGAGCTAATGCTGCTTTCGCACTAGTTCTTTTCCTTGGTTTGTAGCGAACCTGTTCGAAATTGGTGATCCATTTTCAAGACTCTAGTTCAAACTAGAGAAACCTAGAAACTATTAGCATGGGCAACGTGAACCCATGTGAAAGAAGAGAAGTCAAAGGCGGTGAAGAAAAAAAATTATTAAAATAATGGTTGGCGGTGGTGTATATGGCGGTTCATGAAGTCTATAAATAAGGGGTGCTTATGTCTTTCATCTGTTGTACAAGTTTTTTCATGTAAGCAATGTAGTCCCAAGTGGAAGAAGGTCTTCACATTGGAGACTATTTTGTAAGTTTTTCTATTTATTAATTTTATATCAAACATCCTTTTATTTTGCTAGTCTACTTGTCATTATAATTCTCTATATTACATACCAAATACACATACACTTGCACACACGCTTCAGCAAAATATCAAACAGTGTTATCAAAGCCACGTCCACAATTCGTTGGTCTTGAGCGTTTGTTCGAACCAACTTTACGCAAAAACCAACAGAACCATTGATGTCAGAAGTTCCCATCCTATTCCACCATCTAACAGCTCGAACCCCCTCGTTAAGTCAGGGCTGGCGCGGGGTTCTAAGCTTCTTCTCCATGCGACCAGATCGTAGTTACACCTTTTGAGCTGCCGGTTGAATTGTATGAGACTACTATCTGTCCTTAATGATGGAAATGCCTGTGTGAGAGCGGGCTGCCTTTAGTTAATGCAGCTTATTGCATCAAGCAAACCATATATACAACATTGTAGAAGGAGATAAATCTACGGGAGTTTTAGCTTCGTACCTGCTACATCTGAAACTATGTGCAAGTGACATGCAGATGTGGCTTTCAAAATTCTATTGTCCTACTATGACCAACTTATTAACCATTTACCAAAGTCTTCAACAATAACCTACTTTAATTTATTCCTGGATTAAATGGGTGGTGTTCTAAATAGATGATACCTGTACAAGATAACCGTTGACCTAGTGAACTTCAAGGTTTAAAGTAACAGGTTTTTGCATGTCTACCATCAACAAAGCACATGAACATACGCACTGAATTTGTGATATATAGCCTTGTCATCGTAGTATCTTGAGATGATTCTTGCATGCAAAATCTCATGCCCTTACCGTTTTGCTCAATTTTTTGTGTACATTTATCTTCGTTAGTGTTGACACCTAAATTTTGATCAACTTTTTTATTTTTATTTTTATTTTTTTTGAAAATTCATAGAAAATCCATAAAAAGTTGAAAAATTGAAAAATCAATTTTGGTGACCTTAGCCAAGCTAAATGAACCATTTTGACCAAAAAAATAATTTTCGTAATTTTCATTTTTTTTAATATATTTTCGAAAAAAAAGAAAAAAAAGAAAAAGAAAATCAAGAAAATCAAGAAAAATAATATTGGAGGTCACAAAAGTATATAAAAATAGTCGGTATTTTTATTTTTATTTTATCCATTTTCTGACCTCATAAATAGTAAAATTCAGGTTTGATTTTAGGTGTTCTTTGATCATCATAAAATTGAATTTGGCAAAAATATTAGTAATGATTAAAAGGAAAAGGAGTGAAAACATCATCATTTAAAAGGAAAAGGGGACTAATCATTTTGTTTTCACTTTTGATTATTTTATTATTATTTTTACTTTTTAATATTTTATTATATTATTATTATATTACTATTTCATTATTTTATTTTATTTTTATTACTATTTATACTCCCCCCCTCATCATCCGTAGCTTCCTCTCCTCCTCCTCCTCCTCCTCCTTCTTCTTCTTCTTCTTCTTCTTCTTCTTCTTCTTCCTCTCCCACGCTCATTTTTTTCCCCATATTCTCTCTTCCATTTTTTTTTTGGTCATCACACTACCACCCTCCACATTTCTTGTGTTTCCGGCCGATTGGACCGTTGGATCGAGCTGATTTTTTGTGTACAAGGTCTTATTGATCCCTTCTTCATATCCACCGTTCGGATCTTTAAACAAATCTCTCAAAGTGGTCGTACAGCAACCAAATCAGAAGCTGTTCCAGGCGTGGGAATTGTATACCCGCCGACATTTCTTGAGTTTCCGGCCGATTGAGCCGTTGGATCGAGCTAATTTTTTGTGTGCAGGGTCTTCTTAACCCCTTCTTCATATCCACCGTTCGGATCTTTAAAAAGATCTCTCCAAGTGGTCGAACAGCAGCCAAATCAGAAGTTGTTCCTGGCGCGGGAACTGTTCATCCGCCGGTATTTCTTCAGTTTTCGATCAATTCGACCATCGGATCGAGGTAAAATTTTGTGTATAATCTCATCTCAATTCTTTCTTCATCTTCACCGTTCGGATTTGTGAAAATAGTTCAACGTCCTCCTCATCCGAGCTCGGATTATTGTTTATTTTGTATTTTTTTCGTATTTACTGTGTATTTACTTTATGTCATAGCATTTTTATATTTCGCATAAAAGACCCAGAATCGGAAGGCCGAGCCTCCTGTTGGTGTCTAAATATTTACTGTGTATTTACTTTATGTCATAGCATTTCTATATTTCGCATAAAAGACCCAGAATCGGAAGGCCGAGCCTCCTGTTGGTGTCTAAATATTTGTTGTGTATTTACTTTATGTCATAGCATTTCTATATTTCGCATAAAAGACCCAGAATCGGAAGGCTAAGCCTCCTATTGGTGTCCAAGGTGTTTTATTTATTTATTTTCTGTAAATCATATTGTGCTACCCCAGAATCGGAAGGCCGAGCCTCCTGCTGGTGGTTTATACCCCCCACACATTGTTGCACGAGCACCGACGGACTCCGACGTCGTAAAATTCACCGGATCCCATCTCCTTTGCTTATGTTTATGTTGTATAATGACTTAATATCTTCTTTATTTTTTGCATTGTGTTGCGTCCTATAAAAACAAAAACAAAAAAAATGCTAGATCGGACGTCTGCAGATGAGCCACGTGTCGTGATTAGGTGATTTTCAGAATAAAAAAAATTTCCAAAAAAATGAATTATTAAGGAAAAATTCAAAAAAAAAATTGAGAAAAATTGCAGAAAATTCCTAAAAAAATTCTAAAAATTTTTGAAGGCTGAAAATGACAAAAAAAATTGATTTGTTTCCATTTTTTGGATTTTCTCCCATTTAATCCAAAATGGCGATTTTACCCCTCAAAGGGTAAATCGTCTTTGATATTCCGATGAATTGTGGAAATTGCTTAGAATTTGGTGATGGGCCAGATAGGTGGCTAAACCTTATGTCTAAGCTTTCCACATTTCATTCCCATTTTTAGAAAATGACGATTTTACCCCTTCGAATGGTAAATCGGTTTCTAAAATTCCAGAAAATCATGAAAATTGCAAAAAAAATAGGAAATTGGTCAATTGAGTGACCAAACCTATTTTTGACATTGTTTTACTCCGGATTCATTCCGAAATGACGATTTCTCCCTTTTTAGGCAAATCGTCCCTTTTGTCTCAAAATTACGACTTTACCCCTGATGGGTAAAATCATGTCTAAATCATTCCTAAGCTTGATTGATACTTATTTAGGCTAATAGAGCCTTATTAGGAGTGTCATGTTGATTTGATGTGTTTATTTTGCATATTTGGATTCATTGATTTGCGCATTTTATTATTGATTGTGATTGCTAGGATAGTCATTCCTATTTGCATGAATTCCTAGATTTAGGATTCGTACTCCACTCACCACTCATCTGCATGAAATCTTAGGTCAGAAAATTCAGTCAACTTAGGTACCGAAAGGGCGTCAACTCTGACAGTTGACGTAACTAAGTCCCCGAACCTATTTCTCTGGTTATCGCAGAATTGAATAGAAACTCCCGACTATTCAATAGGGTGGTCCAATCATACCCTCCAAAAAATGATTGGTGGCGACTCCATGGCATGCACACTTAGCACATGTCACCAGACCACACTGAAGGTCGACTACGCATACCTCCGTTGCGATTTGGGTAACGGGCCTTGGGAGAGGCCCGCGTCCGACCAGACTGGACGGCCCATTAGCCCTCGAGAACCCACGGCGAATCTCGAGAGGGTCGCGACAGACTGGCGACTCCGCTGGGGACTTAGAGAACTTGAGCCGATTAAAAAGTTGATTGATTTTTCTGACATGTTTTATGCTGATGCTCTTCAAGTTGAGGTACGTACTTTAACCCTTGAGGTGTTAAATGTTTTTGCAGATTGGAGAAATAATGGGTGAAGTGTTCGTTAACTCTGTCTTATGCAGGTAGGAGTTTAGGATGTATAATTGTGTGGATGTTTATATTGAAGCGGTGTTTGCTAAATGAAATGCATGTTTATTGTTTTAGCACGACACAATGAACACACACAGCCGCGCCTAAAACCTCGGGCGCTCTCTTTAGGAAAATAATAGAAGGAATTGAAAATGGAATCTCCGTGAGGAAAAACACGGGGTAATCCATTTTTAATTCTGCTCATTTCGAACTATGGATTGGGTCCCAATGCAACGATAGTTGTGCAATGGAATCTACCCTTTCTAGAACTCGAAGTGGGAGCCTTGGCCTTAGGTTCCAAACCCTATTTTTGATTCTTAGAAGTCAAACCTCACTGGTCTCATGCGCATGTATGTGAATGATTGGTACACCTCGAAACCAAAAGGTCATTCAGCGCCGCTTATGAATCAAAATCCAAAGACTTGTGCGAAGAATCAGTCGCGAGTTTAAACGAACCAGGATGGCATGGAAAAACGCTGGACCACCCTGGAGAGTCAACTGATGAGGGCAAATGCCTTTTGACCGGGGCAGCCGGGTCAAGTGTAAAGATGTGTCGTTCCTAATTGATTTTCAATCAGATACCGGCATAATATTTCCTATCTTTTCCTCTCAGGTGAAAAACAGGTACAGAAGGAAAATCCATTTGTGGATAGACACGAGGGACATGTTTTACATGGCATACATTTGTCAAAAATGTCCTCATCCGATCACATGCAAGATGATCATGGAACGATGGTGAAACTGTAATCGTTCCAATAAGCCATTCGAATATTATACATGACGGGGACCTTTATGTCTTTTGTCTACAGGATAAGATGGTCAAAGACAAACGAAAGAAAATTTGTCTTCCCTATAAGACAGAAAGAAATGTGCCTTCAGCAGATGTCACCCATTGGGATTGCAATGACAAATTAAATCAAATTATGAAGAAGGAGCAACCTAATTAGGATTGGCTCTCCCTAAGTCGAAAAAGTTGTATCTGTTCCAAATCAGATTGACTGGTTCACGAGTTGATATGGTTTTTCATTCTTGCAGGTGATGACGAGAATGAATGGGACCACTGAAGAATTTCCCCCGTCTTGGACGCCAGAAGTGACCAGAGCGGGGATAGTAAATCCGTAATCGTTTCAATTAAAGCTCCTTACGCGGTGATTGACTCTTTCACTCCTTTCATCGCGCAGGTTGTTGAAGTACTCAATCACGAGTAAATCCAAGCTTACTGATGTCAAATAGCCTGAATGCATCAATGCGGTAGGATCAAATTGCCTATGACTAAATCAGCCAGCCCCAGACAAAGCATCCAGTGGCTGGGGACAAATCGCTCCGCTACCCGGAAAAAAGAAACATCAAATACTTCAAATGGCGACGATGATCGAGAGAATCACAAAACCGCCACATGAAAAATCCCAAGAACGTCAAGCCATCTAGATATGGATAAAAATAATTGAAGATTCTGACAATTGAGATAGAAGATCAGAATCGGCGAAACCCATGGGAGTGAGTTCTCCCATTTTCTTTGAAGAGGCCAAACCGGGGGCAAACTCTCATGATCCCCCATAAAGACGCATCGGACCAGGGTTATTAAATCCAGAGATAACAAACATCAAGACAAGCCTTACCAAGGCAAAATACTTGAAGAACACCGTCCCTTCAAATGTTGGAAACCCCGAAGGGAGTATCTCTTTCCTGAAATTTCAAATGAAGTCAAAACCTACACCTGTTTCTTCATGTGCAGGTGCATGGACGTTGTCAAAATTGAATTGAAAATTGCCAACAAATACAGAAAGTGCTAAGGCATGTTGCCAGGATAAACGTCGCCCAACTGGGGCAGAACGGCCGTTAATCTCACGAACAACACCCATAAATACAGACGAGAGAAGACATTCCCAAAGTGGATGATGATTGCAGCAAAATGCAGGAATGAATTTAGTTGGGGCAGGCATGAAAAACCATGCCTAACTGGGGCAAGTGAATCATTTGTACGCCGGACGTTTCTTCTCTGGCAAAATCCAGGGACGCAATGACATAGTCGTCCGCATCAGAAGTAAACCCCAAGATACAAATTTGGGTGAACGGTAACTTTGTATCGTTCCAATTTGATCTCCAAAGATCCCACATGTAACATGAGTTTTTCCTCATTTAGCAGGAAGGCGTTGGCGCCGAAAGCCACAAAAGAAAAGAACTCACTAATTGGGGAGCGAACAAAATTATCGGCCTTGGAAGTCATGCACTCCAAGAAATGGTCTTTGATTATAAGATCGAGTGGAGGGTAAAAAGTATCGCTTCCACACATCATGCTTTGACATGCATTCCGATAACAATTTCCTTTTTCCTTGAATAAAAGGAACTTTGAAGAATGGCGCTGGAATGCGCCCAAAAACACAAATGGATCTCCTCTGGGGCAAATCCTTGAGAATGATTCATCGCCAACCAAACGGAGGGATCGTGGCCACAATATAGTTGGCCAATTTCTGCAAGCCGCGCGTTTGTGTTCAAATGAAAACGCCAAGCAAGAACAAGGCGGTATCGTTCCAATTTGTCTTGAATTTTGGAACGCAAACCGACACTTATTGTTTGTTTTTTACAGGGGCTCGCCATCAAGGCAAAACGAGTTTTCACATCCTATGTATTACCCGTTGGAATACATGACCAAGGGTAAATTGTATCGTTCTAATTTTTTGAAAAATTCGTGAACGTACAATAACACGTTTCTTCCGCATTTTCAGGGATCTCCAGCCGCGGGGGACAGGTAAGTATCCCTTTCCCCAATCCATTGAAGATGTTAAATAAAAAACAGAGAGAAAAAGAAAAGCTTTCAGAATCAAATGTCTAGAAAATACATAGAATTCAAACTTCATTGGCATTCATGTTTTAAAACAGGAGGTTGTTTGAACATGAATAAGAACATGCATGGTGCATCATAAAATCCCCTTGACGGGTAAAATTTTTGGAGAAAATGAAAGAGATTTTTTCCAATCAAAAGTTCAAAACTTTCAAAAGGACGTTTTCTCAAAAGACGAAAGGCAAAGCCTAATCCAAACACGTCCTATACACACTTGAGAGAGAAGTGGAGCGGATCAGATAGCAAAATTTGGACCTACGGAAGTAGGGACCATCCGCAGCGATTACATGGAATGGGACGACGGAGGCATTCGTTTCTTATCCCCAAACACTACAGGTGACCATTGACAACCCCTTCGAACGGCGTTTTTCATTCTCAACCCTGTCAAGAACCACCCCACATTGGGGCAAAATGGAGGTGAGTCCAGCAACATCAGGAGAAAATGGTTAGAAATTTTCTTGCTCGGACTAACATCAATCTTTGTGTATTGTTTATATGGTAATCCAAATGTCATAGGATGATGAGAAGCATTCATTTCTCTATCCCACACACCATATCCTTTGCATAGCCAAGTTGAGCCTGCAAATTCATTTCATAAACCCATTGGTGATCATTGCAAGTTCCAAAGCAAAGACAAATCACTTCAGGAACGGAGAAGTTCAAGACTTAGGGTTTACGAAGAAAACTACTAAGTTGATACTCAAGCGTGCTAAGAGCCAAGTCATATATCTAGCACAATTGCCAAGCATCCCACTTTCGACAAGAGATTAAAGAAATCCCCAGCATCAAGAAAAAGCAAAGTGCCTAGTAAAAGCGAGGCCGATGCTCGGGTGAACAATTTGATCGATCCCTAAAGAAACCTGGTAGGGAAAAGAAGAGGAAAAAACCCCTAATGGAGTCAGATCAAGAAGACTGCTCCCCAAATGATGTCAGCCGTGGAGCAAAAACACAGAAAGAGTTGTCAACCTCTTAATACCACAAGAGACGCTCTCTAAAGAGCTGGTGCACACCTCAAAATCGGTTGCGCACCTCAAAGACTAAAGATGCAGAAAGGAAATGACAGGAGGCAAATCAGCAATGATCACCAATGTCAAACCCGTCACGAATTCTGGGCCAAAAACAAGCCTTTTTCGGTCCCCAATCCTACCAATGTCACAACCCTGAAACAGTCTTCTCTGACTAAGACACTTGGGTTAACATATTGCTTAGCTCGAAGAAGTACGAGCAAGACTATTTCTTTCTCATTTTGCAGGGTTCTTGACTTGTAAACCCGGAGCAGATGGTGAAGACTTTCATTCAATGGCCCCGACTCAAAAGTGAGTCCCCCCTTTGAAAACCAATATCCAAGCCCAACATTACGGTCCCGTGGAAGACCTCCCGACCGATCAAAATGTATGCGCTGCGAATGAGCCTAAAACCTAGGCACAGGTCAGTAGGGAATTGAGTACATCCCCTATAAAAATCATTACCTCAAAACAGATGAGATGGCCTCCTTGTCGAGAAATATTCCAATTGATGTTTTGAACAAACTCTTTTTGGAATTTTCAAACTGTTGATCCGAAATTTCCATGCAAGGAATTTGTGATCACATTTGCATGTTGTAAGAATGCTTTGGATAACCTCCAGCATCAAAATGCACATTTCATGACTAAAACTTAAGTCATAAAATTTTGTCAATTGGACAATTATTGTCTTCCCAAAGATTATTAACATTTTCTTGGTGAAGAAAAATCTTTCAGGTTTGAACTTTCTGCAGGATACCTGGAGAACCCAGCTCTCAGAATGTCGGCTCAGCAGACTCAAGTGAAGCTTTGTCAAAATAAAATCTTTCACTCCTTCAAAACTGAATTCCCGACAAACTTCGGGATCTCTAAAAAAAAGGGGAAGAAAAACCCTTTTAAAAGAAACAGTCTCATCGGACGTGGAGAACCCTCGTCATGAGACCCATTTTCAAAAATCAGGCAGTCTCATTGGACGTGGAGAACCCTCGTCATGAGACCCATTTTCAAAAACCAGGCAATCTCATCGGACATGGAGAACCCTCGTCATGAGACCCCTTTTCCAAAATATCAAACAGTCTCATCGGACGTGGAGAACCCTCGTCATGAGACCCATTTTAAAAAATCAGGCAGTCTCATCGGACGTGGAGAACCCTCGTCATGAGACCCATTTTCAAAAATATCAAACAGTCTCATCGGACGTGTGTCGCGACCCGTCCGAAAGCGGACGCGGCTAATGGATTACCGATCGCGGGCCTTGGATCGGCGCGGGCCCTCCCAGGCCCATACCAAATCGCAGCGGGAGTATTTTTCAAAGGATTCGACGATAAGAGTCGATCGCTTTCGACCTTCAGTGTGGTCGTGTGTCATGTGCAACTTGTGCATGCATTTGGAGTCGCCACCGGTCTTTCTTGGAGGGTAGACCGGAAACCTTACTGATCGATTGGGAGAGATCAATCAGTTCTGCAGAACCAGAGATTTTGGGTTCGGGGACTTGGTTACGCTGGTGTCGTTACCAACGCCCTTTCGGTACCTAACGTGAGTGATTTTCCTAACTAGGAGTTCGTGCATGCGCAAGTTCGGGTGAGGTAGGTTTAATTCAGGGTTTCATGCAGATGGGAAGACTATTCCTATCAATCACAATCAATTTAAATGAAAGCGCAATCAAGTGCATAAATAAATCACATCAATGCGCATCAATTCAAATCAACGGCTTCCTAATATAGCCATAAGGGCTTTGGGGAGGCGTGATTTAGGACCAGGGGTAAAATGGGAAGATTTGGAGGCGATTTAGCCCGAAGGGCAAAATCGTCAATTTTTGGAAGGTTTGGATACCGAATTACCCAAAATATTCCATGGCCAGTAGTTTGTGGCCATTTCCCAATTTTGAGAATTTTTTGGAATTTCTAGATTTTTCTTCAATTTTCTGGAGGACAATTCGCCCAAAGGGCGAAATCGTCATTTTAGAGGGATCGGGGTTCAAAACACCCGGGATGGGCCTTGGCCAGTTGATTGTGGCCATTTCCTATTTTTGGGGATTTTCTTGGATTTTTTAGAATTTTTTTTTTTTGGAAGACGGTTTGCCGGAAGGGCAAAACCGTCATTTCTGGAAATATCGGGGGTCCAATGACCCGAAACAGGTCGTGGCCAGTTGAATGTGGCAATTTCCTATTTTCTGGAATTTTTTAGAATTTTTCTGAATTTTCCGAATTTTTTTTATTTTTTTTTTATGATTTTCCATTTTTTTATTGATTTTTGAATTTTTTTTATTATTATTTTATTATTTTCTGAAATTTTTTTAATTTTTTTTTTAATAATTAAAATTATTATCAGGGCCGGGTTGGACCCGGCCCACGACCCGGACCCGTGCCCAGGCCCCGGCCCGCCTACTCAACGGCCAAAACGACGCCGTTTCGCAACATTTGGACGAACGCTCAAGATCGCGACACGTGGCACGTTCTCCACCGTGCGATTTTGATTTTAATTTACTCTCGGCCATGGCCCACTACGCTGACGTGGCTGCCGACGTGGCATGCCACGTCAGCGTTGACCCGTTGACCGCCGGCGACTTCGCCGGAGAAGACGATGAATAGTGCTTTTTCCGGCGAAGTCGCCGGAAAACTCGCCGGAGGACCCCAAATCGACGTAAAAATAACCCTTTCGAGCCCCGATTTCGGCACCGCTCAACCCCCCACGAACTCTACATCAACTATCAACAAAAACATGGTAAATGGGACGTCGGAAGAGCCTCGAAACGGCGGCCACCGAGCCGACTCCGGCGAGATAAATGCAGAAATTTTTTTTGCTTTAATCTCAACTTCAATCGTTCGAGTGACATCCCATGACAGGTTAAGGACTTACTTGAAGCTCATTGAAGGTTGACAGTCGCTTGAAATGCCTCGTTGAGCTCTCGGTCCGAATTGTGGCCGTTCGAAACCTCGGAGCTCGGTTTTCCGGTTCGAGGGTCGTCGGCGGCTACGGCAGCTTCGGCGATGATCTGCGGGCGAAGGCAAAGGTCCAGAACCGTCGCTCGAATCTCGGTCTCCTGTCAAAGCTTCTCTCTCTCTCTCGGCCGTGCTCTCTCTCTCTCTTTCTCTCTCTCTCGGCCATCCCCTCTCTCTCTCTCTCGCGGCTCCTTTTCTGCCGCATGGCCGACCGCATTCGGTCGTGGAATCTCACCCAACGTCCACTACTCGTTGTCCTCCAAAGTCCCCTCGACCGGCCGGCCCCTTCCCTCCTTTCTCTCTTTCTTTTCCCTTTGTTTTTTTGCCAGTGTGTCGCGCGGGTCTGCAACTGAGTTGCAGACCCGGTTCGGACCGGGTCGGGTCGGGTCCGACCCGACCGGCCCGGTTCGACTCTCCTCGCCTAATTGAACCCCAAATCAACCTATTTTCATGAAATTGATGGCAAAATCGGACTCATTGACATGTTTTCTATCAAATAAGGGTATTTTCACGAATCAATTGATTGAAATTTGGTGAAAACCCCAAATTGTCTCTAGGATCCGAAATTGATTTTTGTTAAATTGAGGGCCCAAACGACTGAATTAGTCAAAATTGAGGCCACCAATGCATTTAGCATGATGAAAACTATAGGGTAGAGATGTTCTATTTCAATGGGTATGTCCATACGAAATTTAATTTCAGAAATTGTGAAACCGGGGACTAAATTGAAAGAAAATTATGCAATTAAGCCCTTTTGTTTAAAATTGATCAAATTGGAGGGCAAATTGACCTAATTGCGCTTCAAGACTTTATAATACAATGTCATAGCTTATAAAAACCAAGAATTGAAAATTAAAAGACTCGAAAGGGATTTTTTAGGCTCGTTTCAGTTTTAGGTTTATGAAGGAACCCCATGAATCGAGCCAAATTTCCCTAATAAAAAGTGAAAATATTAAAGAGGGAATTAAAATAAAATTTCTGAATATTTTTTTGTAATTTTCTGACCACGGATGGTATTTTTCTGATTTTTTGGTTATTTTTAATAATTAAATAAATAACAAAAAATATTAAAAAATACAAAAAATATTTTTTGTTCAAAATTGGTTCCTAAGGCTAGGCTAAGGCTTCCAAAGTTGATTTTGCAATTTTTGACCTTTTTTTGCTATTTTTAATTAATTTTAGAAATAAAAACTAAAATAAAAGATGGTCAAAAATCAGGTGTCAACAGCTGCCCCTCTTTGAGAGTGAGCTCGTCAGAGGTTGCTTTCAAAGACAAAATGACACCTGAATCTTAACCGACTCGACTGAGGAAAAGAAATGCTGTGACATCGGGTCTTTAAGCCTTTTTTATGAACGCCCAAATTAATCACCGGTTTACTCTTGCAATTCGAACATGGGTTGGATTGAGAGAGGTTTACCTGAAGCTCACCTGTCGGATGCTGCCGGTTGCGATAACTTTCAAGAAGATACCTGTCGCGACCCTCTCCGCCTCGAGCGTCATCAGAGTGTGGGCTAGCGAGGGCTAATGGGCCGCCCGATCGCTGGCTTAGATCGGACGCGGGCCTCTCCCAAGGTCCATTACCCAAGTCGCAACTGCTGGATATACGTGATCGACCTTCAGTGCGGTCTAGTGACATGTGAAAAAGTGTACATGCCAAGGAGTCGCCACCAATCGTTTCGTGGAGGGTACGATCGGAAACCCTATCGAATAGTTGGGAGTGGTCTATTCGATTCTGCGGAAACCAGAGAAGTGGGTTCGGGGACTTAGTTACGCCAACTGTCAGAGTTGACGCCCTTTCGGTACCTAAATTGAATGGTTTATCTGATCTTAGGATCTCATACAGATGAGTGGGGTGCTGATCCTAAATCTAGGGGTTCATGCAGATGGGAATATCTACCCTATCACTCACAATCATTAAAAATAAGTGCGCAAATCAAGGATCCAATACATGCGGATAAAACACATGAAATCAACATGGCATCCCTAATGAGGCCCTATTAGCCTAGAGAAGTATCAATCAAGGCTTAGGAGTGATTTGGACATGATTCGCCCACGAGGGGCAGAATCGTAATTTTGAACAATTCGGGGACAATTCACCTCAAAAAGGGCAAATTGGTCATTTTAGATGAATTGGAAAGCCAAAAGACAAGGGAAATAGGATTGGACATCAATCCAATCCATTTCCCATTTTTCGGGAATTTCCAGGATTTTTCTGGAATTTAAAAGTGATTTTACCCTCAGAGGGGTAAAATCGTTATTTTGAACAAAGATGAGAACTGAAAATCTCAAATATTAGAGTTTGTCGTCCACCTGACCCTAACCCTAATTTTAAGCAATTTTCGGGACTCAATTAGGACAAGAAAGACAATTTTCCCATTGAGGGGCAAAATCGTCATTTTTGAGAAAAGGGGCGGGACTCGAAAACCCAAACCTAAGAATTGGTCGCGTACTCGACCCTAATTCTTACCTTGACATTATCGGCCTTATCTCGCATACACGGCAGAGGCGACTTACCCCTAAAGGGTAATGTCGTCGAGTCTTGGAAGAACGGATGAGAAACCCCAAAAATAGGGTTGACCAGTTGTCTGTGGTCAACCCTCGATTTTTGGGGATTTCTGGAGTGTCTAGGATTTTTCCACATTTTTTCAACATTTTTTTGGAATTTTCTAGAATTTTCCAGCATTTTTTTGGATTTTATAGGATTTTTCTGATTTTTTTATTTTTTTTTTTAAAATCATTTTCGAATTTTTTTTATTTAAAAAAAAAAATTATTCGGGCCGGGTCGGGTGACCCGGCCCACGGCCCGCGGGTGGGCGGTCCGACCCGCTCGGACCCGACCCGAAACGGCGCCGTATTACGTCTCCCGCTCGAATTTCAATTCCCGCTCAAACTTGAACCAGCGGCCCTGATTGTGCCAAGTGGCGGGCTACGGACGGCCTGATCTTCATGATGAGCCAACGGCCTAGATTGAAACACCCGATTGAACTACAGCCGTTCGATCTAAAGGATTTTTAATTTTCAAAAATCATTTTTTATCTTTGAAATTTCACGATCGCGACACGTGGCCAAATATCCACCGTCCGATTATTTTTGTTATTCGGTTATAACAACCGATGCTGACGTGGCTGCCACGTGGGCGCCACGTCAGCGACACGTCAGCGTTGACTGGTCAACTCTCGTTGACCAGTCAACAGCTCGCCGGGGAAGACGATCGGCGCCGGCTCTGTTTCGCCGGCGCCTCGTCGGAGGCCGTTTTCTCCTCGCTCAGACCACGAAATTGCATGAAACTTCCGCCATTCGACTCGTACAGATCTCATCTACCACATATCCAAGCCTCTACACAGCAGATCATCATTTCATCTACATGCTACTTCCGGCCGAAGTTAGGCTCCGGCGGCTATTCGTCCTAGCAATATCTAGCGTTATCTAGCTAAAAGAATCAATCAGGAAGCATCACCGCGGGTTGAGGAGACTTACCTGGCCATCGCGAGGACTCAGTTCGACCTATAAGGAGCTATAGAACTCACGGCCAGTTGGTCAAGGTCGGGGGTTGACTCGGTGGTTTCAGACGCCAAACAAGCAAAAACGAAATGCAACGGAGATTAGCAGAGCTCATGGAACAGATTAAGACCAATAACAAGCAAAATGATCGACATAATCGTGAGATGCCATTGGAGGCCGAGCTCGAGTTCGAAGGTGTTTCTCACCTGTTTCAAGAGCGTCGGTGAATGTGAGTCGATCCGACGCGTTCTCCGAGTTGAGGCGAGGCTAATGGGAATGGCGGCGTCGAACGATGTCGTCCGGATCGTCAAGGATCCGAGCTCAAATTTCTCGAGCTCGGAGCTTCAATGGCCGCCTTCTCTCTCTCTCTCTCTCTCTTCTCACTCTGTTTCTTTTGTCTGTTTCTCTCTCTCTGCCTCTACTCCTCTCACTCCGCGAGCTCCTTCTCCGCCAGTTCTCCCTCTCGCCTCCTCTCTCTCTCGCCTGCTCTCTCTGTCTTCGCCCGCTCGAGCTTTCTCTCTCTCTCTCTCCTTCTCTCTCCTCCTGCGAACAGAATTCCCCCTTCCTTTTACTCCGTTTCCTTTTTGTTGCCAACCGATTTCCCAGCAACTCACTTCTCAACTGATCCTCTCTTCCCTTCCTCTGTTTGTTTTTTGCGCGAACCACCCCCATCCTGCGCGACATCCTCTTCCAAGATCCCACAAGCAGAGAGCGTTTTTGCTCTATTGGTTTGGTCAACCGGGTTGACTGGGTCGGTCAACCCGACCCAGTTGACCCGGTTCTAAATTTTCTGTTCAAATTGGACGTCCTGATGTACCAATATCACAAAATTGACATCAAAATTAGACTCTATGGCACAGACTCCACCTAGAAATGTGATTTTCGTGACAATTTCCTTTTCAATTGATTGAAAACCCCAAATGTGGAGTAGGATCCGAATTTGATTTTTGTCAAATTGAGGGTCCTAATGGGCAAATTGACCTTAATTGAGCCCGCTATTAGATTCAGGGGATCGAATACTATAGGGAGGAAGTATTGGGATTCTATGGGTGTCCCTCAGAAAAGTTTAATTTCGGAATTGGCATAATAGGGACTAAAATGAAAAGATTTTTATGCAATTAGGTCCCTAAGGCCAAAATTGATCAAATCAATGCACAATTGAACCAAATTGAAATGTCGGGCAATCAAAATGAATGTCAACACTTGGAAAATGCAAAAGTTTGCAAATAAAAAGACTCAAAATATATTTTTTTGACAAATTTAACCCTGTGCGTTACAAAGAAACACACAAAATTAAACTTGAATTTCGACTCTTGATGAGGTCAAAATGACAAGGGATTTAAAAGAAAAATATTTACTATTTTCCTATATTTTTGTGACCTCAAATTCTATTTTTGTTGATTTTTCTAGTATTTTTCTATTTTCTAAAAATACTAAAAAATGTAAAAAATATGAAAAATTATTTTTTGGTCAAGAATGGTTCCTTGGGCTTGGCCAAGGCCACCAAAGTTGATTTTGTAATTTTTTGACTTTTTATAAATTTTTGTGATTGATTTTTTTTTTGATTTTTTTTTTTTTAAATTGAAAAAGACTAGGTCAAAAATCAGGTGTCAACAGCTGCCCCTCTTTGAGAGGAATCTCGTGAGAGGTTTCGCTCAAAGACAGGTGACACCTGAGTCTAGACCGACTCGACTGGGGAAAAGAAAAACGAATCTTGACATTCAATCTTTCTTGCTTTGCTGGTAAACGCTCTACTTGTTCTGCTCTGAGTACTGTGAGAGAGAAAGTAGAGAGACCCACCTGTTACTTACCTGTTGATCACCTGCCTGATGCTCGTACGGCATGCGCGGTGTATAGCGGGTTCAAGTGAATACCTAGGGACTCGTCTTTTGAGTATCCTAGGGCGGTTAAACTCTAGCCTGTATGGTAGGCCGTACCAGAATGGGATTCCTACACTTGACAGGAACCTGTGAATGACGCACCCAGTCTCTTAGGGATTGTTAGGGATTTTGATCCGTATGGTGGATCAGACCATGAATAGGACTCCTTTCTGCTAGGAACCTATGGATGACGCACCTAGTCTCTTAGGGATTGTCGGGGTTTTGATCCGTATGGTGGATCAGACCATGAGTAGGACTCCTTTTCTGCTAGGAACCTATGGATGACGCACCCAGTCTCTTAGGGATTGTCGAACATTTTGATCCTTCAAGGGGATCAGGCCGAGAATAGGATTCCTTTCTGTTAGGAACCTATGGATGACGCACCCAGTCTCTTAGGGATTGTCGAACATTTTGATCCTTCAAGGGGATCAGGCCGAGAATAGGATTCCTCTCTGCTAGGAACCTATGGATGACGCACCCAGTCTCTTAGGGATTGTCGAACATTTTGATCCTTTAGGGGGATCAGGCCGAGAATAGGATTCCTCTATGTTAGGAACCTATGGATGACGCACCCAATCTCTTAGGGATTGTCGAACATTTTGATCCTTCAAGGGGATCAGGCCGAGAATAGGATTCCTTTCTGCTAGGAACCTATGGATGACGCACCCAGTCTCTTAGGGATTGTCGAACATTTTGATCCTTTAGGGGGATCAGGCCGAGAATAGGATTCCTCTATGTTAGGAACCTATGGATGACGCACCCAGTCTCTTAGGGATTGTCGAACATTTTGATCCTTCAGGGGGATCAGGCCGAGAATAGGATTCCTCTCTGCTAGGAACCTATGGATGACGCACCCAATCTCTTAGGGATTGTCGAACATTTTGATCCTATATTCTAAGGAATTAACTAAGATTTATACAAATGAGGTGTGCCTAACCTTTAGGCTTCACCAAATGAGCTATTCTGGGTTTAGAGGTTACCTAGAACCTCACAGAAAGCTGATCTTGAAAATTGTCCTTTCGACATGCAATGCGTTATTCTGGGATTTGGGGATTCCAAGTATCCTGCAGAAAACTTAAACCTGCAAAAGCTTTGATAAGATTCTTCTGGGATCTAGGGGCTAGCTGAGATCTCATAGAAAGACTATCTTGAATGTTGTCCTTTTGACATTGAAGGTGACATTCTGGGATCTGGGAGCTCCAGGTATCCTGCAGAAAGTTTCAAACTGTAACACTGGGATCTCACACAGGGGGATAATTTCAAACATTGTCCTTTTGACATGGGAGGTGACATTCTGGGATCTGGGTACTCCAGGCATCCTGCAGAAAGATCAAACCTGTAAATTTGAAATCTCACAGAGGGATGATTTCGGAGATTGTCCTTTTGACATTGAATGTGACATTCTGGGATCTGGGGACTCCAGGTATCCGTCAGAAGCTCAGGCATATAAACTCTCCTTCTTAGAGAAATGTGTCATTTTGAGACCTAGAGAAGTTGTGCTCTTCTGAGATATGGGATTGCCAGGAATTCTGCAGAAGTTTAGACATGTTAAATGCTTCTCACCAAGAGTGATACAAGCCATTTTAGGAGCTGAAGTCATCAAGAATCTTGTAGAAGTTCCAGTCTGAAAATTTTCTTACCAAAGGCACATCAATGGCCTTTAAGTTATATCTGATGTCAAACTGACAGCGCTTTATGACTTATATCATAGTCATGAAAAATTTTAATAAATGCATTACGATGCTGGAGGTTATCCAAAACACCTTGCAATATACGGAAGAGATCAAAAATCCCTTGTGAGGAAAGTTTGAATCAAACAATCTGAAATTAACCACATGAGTTTGGTTAAAACGTCCATTGGAGTATTCTCATAAAAAAGGACTTCTCACCGTTTTGAGATAATGGTCTTTTACCAAGAATGCACTCGAATTTCCTATCAAACCTGCGCCTAGGGTTCAGGATCATTCGCAGTGAATACGCCTCGATCGATCAGGAGGACTTCCAAGGGACCGTAATGTTGGGCTTGGTCAACGGTTTTCAAAGGGGACTTGCGTGCAAGTCAAGGCTTTCGAAGATAAGTCTTCAATATCTGCTCCAGGTTTACAAGTCAAGAAACCTGCAAAATGAGAAAGAAATAATCTTGCTCGAACTTCTTCGAGCTAAGCTTAGACATTAAACCCTATGTCAATCCAAGTGCCTTAATCAGAAAAGGCTTTTCAGGGTTGTAACGTAGGTAGGATTGGGGACCAAAAAAGGCTTGTTTTTGGCTCAGAATATGCGAAGGGTCTAACATTGGTGATCACTGCAGGTTTGCTGCCGATCTTATCCTTTCTGGTTCAAAGAGCGTCTTCAATCTTTGAAGTGCATTAGTAGTCTTTGAAGAGCATTGTCAGTCTTCGAAGCGCACATTTGTCTTTAGAGAATATCTCTTTCATGTTGAGACTGTGTCAACATTTTGTCTACACTTTCATCATCTGAGTGTGACATAATCTGGGAGTATCCTTTGCTGTCCAGCTCCCTTGGGATTTTCTTTTACAATCAGATCTCACTAGTGACCTATACAAAGGTATCATGCCATCTTTTGGCATTTACAAGATCAAACACCTGATTCACAAGTGCACAAATATTTGGACGGGCATTGGCCTTGCTTTTACCAGGCACTTTGCTTTTTCTTGATGCCCAAGATTGGATTTTTCTCTCTTTTTGCTTTTTGAGATCCCATCTTTTCTTTTCTTTTGGGGATCAGAATTTTCAAATGAGTGTGTTAGATGTACAATTTGAATCTCAGCACTCAAACATTAATCTAGGAATTTTTATAAATCCTGTATTTTGAACTCTTCTGCTCTTGAAGTGATGTCGCTTCCGTCTTGTAATATGCAATGATCACCAACGGGTTTGCGTAACGAAGTACAGGCTCAACTGGGCTGTGCAAAGGGCAAAAGTGTATAGGATAGAGAAACGAATGCTTTTCGTCATCCTAAAGCACTTGAACTACCATAGAAGTTAAAATGACAAGCAACACACGAAGATTGATGCAAGTCTGAGCAAGAGAATTTCTAATCATTTACCTCCTGATACCGCTGGACGTATCTCCAGTTTGCCCCACTGTGGGGTGGTTCTTGACAGGGGTATAGAATGAAACCGTCGTTCAAATGGTCATCAATGGTTACCTGTAGTGTTTATGATAGAGAAACGAACGTCCCCGTCGTTTCGATCCGTGTAATCACTGCGAATAACCCTTGCTTCCGTAGGTCAAGGTCTCGCTGTTCTTACCACTCCACTCATCTCTCAAGTGTGTATAAGACGTGTTTAGATTAGGCTTGCCTCTTGTCTGAGGAACCATCCTTTCGAACAATTCTAAACAACTCTTGTTGGAAAAGTTCATTTTGCTTTCTCTAGAACTTTACCCTCCAAGGGGGTTTATGATGCACAATGTATATTTCAATTATGTTCAGATAACCTCCAGATCTAAACATGAATGCCAATGACCGTGAGGACTTTGCGTCTTTCTAGACATGAGCTTTGATGTATGCCAGATTTCAAAGGGCCTCCCAAATTCTAGCAATTAGGATCCTGAGAGTCTTAAAAACCTAAAAGATTGGGAAAGGAATACTTACCTGCCCAGCGCGGCTAGGGATTCCTGAAAAACATAAAAGGAATATGTCAGTGTATGCTCTTGAATTTCAGAAAATTAGAACGATACATTTTACCCTTGATCATGCACTCCAATGGAAGTGGATAGATTCGCGAAAATCTGCATTTTTCTTAACAACACAAGATGGTTAAGTTGTTCTAAAATTTCTTAAAATTCTCAGTCTTTGGAGAAGAAGACGTGCACCTGACCACCATGACGTTAGGTCTCCTTGATCATACGTTCCAACTTATCGCGACCCTGCTTCCTTGGATCCTGCAATATTGAACACATGCTAATGTATGCATAGATGCATGACATGCTTATGCAAAGACTATCATGAAGAGTAGGCTCAATTCGAGGCAGGGCATATGACCGGAATCTGATTTTATTTCAAGGGTAATATTTCTTCACAGCATCTGAATTCACAGGGTGCCCCAATTCTTCTCCCTCGGAGTTTACAAGAATTAATGCTCCTCCCGTGAGGATCTTCTTAATAATGTAGGGGCCTTCGTAATTTGGAGTGAATTTTCCCCCTGGATGGGTAGTACTTGGTAAAACTTTCCTAATTACCAAGTCATTTACTTCGAAGTTTCTGGTTTTGACTTTTCGATTGAACACCCTGGCCACCCTCTTCTGGTAAGTTTGTCCATGGCAAATGGCTTTAAGACGTTTCTCATCTATTAAGTTCAGCTGTTCATATCTGTGCTTGAAATACTCTGACTCAGAGAGTTTATCTTCGGATAAGATTCTCAAAGAGGGAATCTTAACTTCTACTGGTAGAACTGCTTCTGTCCCATATACCAAACTATAGGGAGTTGCCCCTGTAGAAGTCCTGATCGACGTTCGGTAAGCCATCAAGGCGAAGGGCAGCCTTTCGTGCCAATCTCTGTAGTTTTCTGCTGTTTTAGCCAAGATTCTCTTGATATTTTTATTGGCGGCTTCCACTGCCCCATTCATCTGTGGGCGGTAAGGAGATGAATTCAGATGTCTAATGCTAAAGTGATCCAGCAGACCATCGACAATCTTGTTGTTTAGGTTGGACCCATTATCTGTGATGATCGCTTGAGGGGTACCATACCGGGATATGATATCTCTTTTGACAAATCTGGCCACATTTCTTGCAGTGACATTCTTGTAAGAACTGGCTTCTACCCATTTGGTGAAGTAATCAATCGCTACCAAGATGAAGCGATGACCATTCGAAGCCATAGGATTAATAGGCCCTATCATGTCTATCCCCCACATAGAGAAAGGCCAAACTTCAGACATTTGATGTAGTTCGTTCGGGGGTGCGTTAATCTTATCCCCGTATATTTGGCATTGGTGGCATGACCGGACGTGCTGACAGCAGTCTGATTCGATGGTCATCCAATAATAGCCTAGCCGCATGATCTTCCGGGCAAGGAGGTGGCCGTTCATGTGAGGCCCACACGCACCTTCATGAATCTCTTTCATGAGAATATTTGCTTCTTTGGCATCTACGCATCTCAGTAGAGTGGAATCGAACGATCTCTTGTATAGAATTTGTCCATTGAGGAAGAACTTGCTGGCCATCTTGGTTATGTATTTTCGGTCTCCTGACTGGCATCCTTCAGGGAATTCCCTTTTCAAGAGGTAATTCTTGATGTCATAGTACCATGGCTCTCCATCACATTCTTCTTCGATTAGCATGCAATAAGCTGGCTTTTCAACAATGCCGATCCTCAGAGGTTCTATATCCAACCCTTTAGTCGTTTGTAACATCGAGGCTAGGGTGGCTAATGCATCTGCGAATTGGTTGTGAGACCTTGATAGGTACTCGAATGACACTTCTTCGAACTTGAGTATCAATTTTTCAAGGTATTCATGGTAGGGGATGAGTTTTGCATCTTTCGTCTTCCACTCCCCTTGTGTCTGTAGAATAATGAGCATAGAGTCTCCAAAGACCTGCAATCTAGGTATCTTCATGGAAAGGGCCAGTCGTAGGCCCAGAATGCATGCCTCATATTCTGAAATATTGTTGGTACAAGGGAAAGTTATCTTTGCCGCGACAGGGTAATGTTGGCCATCTGGGGATATCAGTACTGCCCCAGTGCCTGCCCCTGATAGGTTAACAGCACCATCGAAATACATGATCCACTTATCCTCTGCTAAGTTCAGAATTCGGCTTTCTGTGTTCGTTACTTCAGGGGATTCAGTGCTCGATGGGTTTTCTGCCAGCATGTCCGCTATAGCTCTCCCTTTTACCGACTTCTGTGGAGAACATTTAATGTCAAATTCAGACAACATTACTTGCCATTTTGCCAGTTTCCCAATTAAAGCGGGTTTCTCCAAGAGGTATTTGACGGGGTCGTTTTCTGTTATGAGCTGAATGTGATGATGTAGGGTATACTGCCTTAGTCTTCGTAGTACCCATACTGCTGCTACACAGGCCCTTTCAACTGGTATATATTTTGCTTCAGATGGCGTGAATTTCTTACTCAGGTAATAAATGGCCCTCTCTTTTCCATCTATCGGGCTTGTCTGGGCAAGTAAGGCTCCCAAGGACTCTTGTCGTATGGTAAGGTATAAGGTCAATGGGTGACCAGGAATTGGTGGCACAAGCACCGGTGGTGTGATCAAATAGTTTTTGATCATTTGGAATGCCTTGCTGCACTCGGCGTCCCACGTTATTTTCGCGCCTTTCTTAAGCAATTTGAAGATAGGCTTAGCCACATCAGACAGCTGATTGATGAACCTGGCAATATAGTTCAATCTCCCTAGAAGGCTTCTCACTTCTTTTACTGTGGATGGAGTTGATAAATCGTGGATGGCTTGGATTTTTGAGGGATCAATCTCAATGCCCCTGTTGCTGACTATGAACCCAAGGAGTTTCCCGGATCTTGCCCCAAACACGCATTTGTTAGGGTTCAACTTTAACTTGTATTTGCGCAGGCGCTCAAATAATTTTCTTAATACCTGTATGTGATCTTGTCCTTTCTTGGATTTAGCGATCATGTCATCAACATATACTTCAATCTCTTTGTGGATCATATCATGGAATAACGTGACCATAGCCTTCTGGTAGGTAGCCCCGGCGTTTTTCAATCCAAAGGGCATGACTTTGTAGCAAAAATTTCCCCATGGTGTGGTAAATGCAGTCTTGGGTTTGTCTTCTTGTTTCATGGAGATTTGGTTGTATCCCGAGAATCCATCCATGAATGAGAATAATTCATAACCCGCCGTACTATCCACCAATACATCAATGTGGGGGAGTGGAAAATCATCTTTTGGGCTTGCTCTATTCAGATCTCGGTAATCTACGCAGATCCGAACTTTTCCGTCTTTCTTCATGACGGGGACTATATTTGCAACCCAGTCTGAATATGGGATAGCTTCAATGAAGCCTACCCTAAGGAGTTTCATGACTTCTTCCTTAATCTTGTCTTCTAACTCGGCTTTCATCCGCCTACTGCCTTGTTTGACAGGTTTGATGCCAGGATCCGTGGGCAATGCATGTTCCACAATCTTAGGGTCAAGGCCTGGCATATCCGCGTAAGACCATGCGAAGATGTCTTGATATTCTTTTAGTAGCTTGGTGAACTCGAGCCTTTCATCACGGGATAGGTGTCCGCCGATCTTGACCTCTTTGACGTTCACGGTGTCTCCCAAATTAATGACAATTGGTTCTTCTGAGGTAGGAGGCTTTGATTCTTCAAAGGTGTTCCAATCCCTACGGATAGACGCGTAATCCTCGTCTTCATCTTCCTCAATGCTATAGGAGTGGTTAATGGAGGGATCCGAATTTTGCAACAACCTGGTATGCATGTTTGAGATGATATGCCTGAAATGTCATGAGTATGGTTAGTTTGTGCTCAGTAAAAATGGCATGCATGCTTATGTAAAGTCTTTTTGAAAAAGTTTTTCGAAATAGATGTAGGTACAGATGGGACTAATCCTCATGTCATTGGATATCCCGGCCCCTTGAAAATCTTTTGAAGATTAGGAATCATATGGCAAATCAGGCCTCAAGCTTCTATATGGAAGACCATTATCATCATCGGGCTGATTCGTGGTTCCATATGTCCTTAACAAAACATGCGTGGTTTTATTGAATGCGAAATGGGCCGCGTTACAAGATGTGCTATTTGGACCAACGGCCGGAGATCCAAAGGCGTTTTCTTATGCGTTCAATAAGGAAAGAAAATACAGTGAAATGCAGAAAGTTCTAAACACAGTATTTAAAGATGAAGGAAGAGTCTATTTACTCAGAAGAAGTGGCTTCACTGTCCAACCACTCCATGATGACATTCACAGAGTCATCTTCGAGAAAAGGATTTGTCAGATCTGGTTCCATCGGCGAAGTGATACCCTCTTCGGATAACCATTTGGAGTTCTGGTCGAAGTAGGTATTTAAGGGATTCTTGAACATTCGAGACCTTCCCTTCCAGGTTGGAGAACCGATGAATGAGCTATTCGGGCTGTTTTCGCCTCCACGGCGTCCCAGGCTCTTGCCTCGGCCTCGGCTTGTTGCTTTCGGGATAGAATCATTCATGGGATACTTCCGGTACCCCAAGCCCATTTTATGTGGATTAGCCTTCAACTGTAGCGGGGCATTTATACCCTGATTATGTTTGCCTAGGCCTTTTTCAGGATTGAACCCGTATGCCAGCAGCATCTTAGCTGGTAGAAGACTGGCTTCTGAGATGTAAGGAGTTCTCAACTTCGATCTTACTGGGGTATGAACTGTTGCTACCAACTCTAGGGAGTGATAGCTCGCTTCAGTTTTCTCTTCAGGCTCAATATAGGGAATGGCACTGCTCTGGTATGCCTGGAGGTCGACTTCCCCATGTACGGTAATCACCTTCCCATCTACAACGAAACGTACTTTTTGGTGCAGGCTTGAAGGGACAGCTCCTGCTGTATGGATCCAAGGTCTTCCTAGCAGGAATCCAAATGCACTGGGTAGATCCATTACTTGAAAGTTTATAGAGAACTTTGTCGGGCCGATGAATACGTCAAGCTCGATCTCTCCCTCTACAGTCTTCCTCATGCCGTCGAATGCTCTTACAGCTGTCTTGGATGCCTTGACCATCTCTTCATTGATTCCCAGCCTCCTTATGGTAGCCAAAGGACAAATGTTAAAGGCTGATCCGTTATCGATCAATACATGTGCCACTCTTTTGCCGTTACATTGGGCAGAGATGTATAAAGCTTTGTTGTGCCCCCTTCCTTCCATGGGGAAGTCCTCGTCAGAGAAGCTCAACTGGTCTTTTAAGAGAATTGCCCCTACAAAGTCCCCTAGTTGGACCTCATTAATTGTTTCAGGGACATGTACTTCATTGAGTACCTTCAATAGTGCGTTCTTGTGCTTCTCTGAATTGATGAATAGGTCTAACAGGGATATCTGAGCGGGCATCTTCCTCAGCTGCTCTATCACTTCAAACTCACTGGTTTTGATGATCGATATGAGCTTTTCGGCATCTTCCTTTGAGACATCTCTTTTTTCGGATTCACCCTCTCTGGGGGCATAAAATCTTCCAGACCTCATTATTGCATCTACTTGTGTGGTCCCATAGTCCCAATGAACAGCTTTGGGATCATACTCTTCTACTGGGGGGACTTTTATCGTTACAGTTGTCTGATGAGGTATCTCTGGTCCTGACGTGTTGCTTTCTTCCTCTTGAGGCAATTGAATTACGACAGGCCTCACCGGGCAATCTTCTACCTTGCCCAGGCTATCCAGCTCATCCAATCTGATCACCACGGTTGTGGCTACTTCGATCATCAATATGGCGTTGTCGAGTTCTTCCATATTGTTTGAGGTTTCTGGTTGAGAGAGATCATCCATACCTCCCCATCCGTCCGGTATGATGTCTTCAATCTTCTGATAAAAGCTGGTAGGGGCCGAATATTTCACCTTGAAATTGTATCCTCCAGAATCTTGACCCAGGTTGTCTATAATTTCGCTCTTCTCAAGTGCGTCGACCATAAATTTGAGGTCTGCTAGACTTCTCCTCCTGGCTTCTATTTCGTCTTCTTCAAATTCTTCTTCTGATTGAGTGGCCGGCCCCAGATCGTTTGCCAATTTCTCACGTGAGGTACCACAGGTGCTACTCTGTTCAGCTGTGATCAAGAAGTGGTTTCCTTTCAAAGATAGAGATGCTTCAATCCCTTCGAATTCTTCATCAGTAATGTCGGACATTATCCCCAAGCTCTTCATCTTGTTGATACACAACTTCCTTTGGTCGGTTGATATCTCCCCCTCTTTTGGGTATGATGAAGCGGTTGTTAGCAGGTTGGCCAGCTTAGGCATATCTACCTTCAGTTTAAGGTAGTCCTCTTCTTCTTCAGTGAATATTGCCCCTATTGCTTGATGATCTGGCAACGGATTTTCTTGTACATTTGGGGCTGCTTTGTCAAATTTCAAAATCTGACTATCGATTAGGGCTTGCACTTTCAGCTTCAGGACATAGCAGTTATCCACATTATGCCCTCTTTCGCCCATATGGTAGGTACAGGTCTGGCTCTCATCAAAGCCAGGATATCTTGCGGGGTTTGCCCTAGGTGGTTCTTTTGCCACCAAGTGTTGCTCCAGCAGCATCGGGAGTAGCTTGGATAATGGTCTCGGGAGCTGAGAGAATTGTCTCTGGGGTTGCTTTCTTTTAGGCTCTTGTACCTTTGGCGCTGACCAGGATGATCCGCCTTTGGCCTGATTAGAATTGCCAAATGGCTTTAACTTGTGGGGATCTGGTATAAATGCTATGTCCAGTCCGGCTTCTCTTTCCTTTCTCAGAGGGTACTGCTTCCTAGTAGGAGCTTCCTGAGGCCTTCTTTCTTTCAAGGCCCATTCCAGCCTCTCAGCAACCTTAATCAGGTGTGCGAATGTCTGACATCCAGAAGTGTTCAGTCTGTCAAAGTACTCGTAGGGGAGTGCTTTTAGGAATAAGTCGATCAGCTCCTCTTCTGGAATTGAAGGCTTTACTTGGGTAGCCAAGGCTCGCCATCTCTGAGCATATGTCCTGATCGATTCGCCCCTCACTTTTGAAGTTCGTAGGAGGTCTTCTCTTGTTGGGGCTGTAGCCGTGTTAAATTTGTACTGCCTGAGGAAGTCTTCAGCAAGGTCCTCCCATCCGTCATAATCCTCTAAGTCTAGCTCAATAAACCAAGCCAGAGCGGCGCCAGCCAAACTCTCTTGGAATGTGTTCATTAACAACGGAATGTAATCCGAGTAGTGCGCCATCTTGAGCAGGTAGTACTTGAGGTGGGCACGGGGACAGCCTGTCCCGTTGTATTTTCTCACGAACTCTGGCTCCCTATAGTCAGGAGGAGTCTCTATTTTAGCAAAAGGAGATATTTTGTCGAAGCGGGCCAGCTCATAGCCTTGACTGCTCAGGCATTCTTCGATCTTGGCCAATCTCTTAGCCTCTGCCTCTGTCTTCACAGTTTGTTTTCCCTTCTCCTCTTTTTCAAGGTTGATGACAACAGGCGAGGCTTTTTGTTGTGCCCGACTATTTGGTTCATGAACGTTTTCCTCTGTATGTTGGGTATCCCTTGTTGCTTCTTTATCTATTACATCAGGTACCATGGAAGGGCTTGAGTTGTTCTGATTGTGGGCGGTTGTCTGTCTAGCTTGGTTGGTCTCCAGCATGGCCTTAATGTCAGCCATCATAGTCGCCAGGGCAGTCATCTGAGATTCCAACATGCCTACGCGCGGAGTCAATTCCTGCTGTTCCATTCTCGTCTTTAGGCGGGTACGGAAACGATGCGTTGGCAATTCCGTGATGAGAGTGTACCTGTTTAAAAAGATCTCTGTGAGTGCTTCGCTTATTTAGCAAAAAGAAGCAGCTAATTCTTTTAGTTGCATGCTTCTTGTCAGTAGATGAGAAAAAGGGCCACTTTGTGAGCCTTAGCCTCATGTAAGTAGTTCTTTTAATCATTTCCCGACAAGAACTCATGGAATTAAAAGAAGCGTAATTTCTGACGATAGTTTTTTATGCGTTTGCAAAACATGTTCACATTCATACTCATGTGTCTAAGATAGTATTCCACAGAAATGAGAATGTATGAGAAGGCATCACAATGCTTGCTTATTTTACACTTGACAGAATAGTTTATTCAAGTCTAGGACGTTTGAAGCCTAAGGCATCCTCATCATCCCAGTATAGATTCCCCTCTTCAGCTTGGGGCTCTTCGTCTTCTGAACATGACAGTGGTCCCAGGTCTTCGGGTATGTAAGGCTCTATTCCAGGTACGTACGGCACGATGTATTCAGGTATGTAGGGCTCGACAAGGCTTCGTCGGGTCGCTTTGAAATGTTGAATGTATTCTGTGGTGGCTCTATGAGTGTTTTCTTCTCGAGTCATGTCTTCTGGCCAACTTATTTCTTCAGCCTGGGAATTCTTCAAGGAGTGTATGATGGATGCCACCTTGGCTTCAAATTGTTTCTTCTCCTCCTCCGTGAGGGTCTGGTTTGGTAAGTCAAAGGAAAAGACACCAGGTCGCGGTGAAGAAGGGATCTCCTGAAGTGCTCCAAACTGTCGAATCACCCTCCTTGGATAGTATGCAGTTGCGCCCGTGAATCCTAGCAAGGGGACTGGGCTTCCGTCATCGCAGGTCAATCTGACTTTGCTCAGCGTCGGCAACCTTAGCCGCCATCGGAGTTGCTCAGGTTTTAGGACTTTGAGGAAGTTCTTCCATTCTACAAAGTTAAACTTAGGAACACGTGTATGGGTTCTAGCAAATGTTTTAAGAGGGTGTGCATTGGGGCTGATTTCAGTGAAACCCATGCGGATGTGGAATTGTCTGATATGGGATGTGAACCACAGATACAGCAGATCACTAGAAGCTCTAAAGATTCCCTTTTTGCTTTTCTTGAAACGATTTAGGGAGAGGAAGGTTTCGGCAAGGAGGATGTTTGAGTAATCCCACCCACAACAGACTTGCCTAGCTACTATAGCCATGATAGGGTCGAAGGTGACAGTTGAGATTGGGAATAGCACAAAGCTAAAGAATGCCAAGATAAAGGCTCTACCAGATTTGGTTCCTTTAGAAGCAGGAAGGCGGGAAAATCGGTCTATAAGGAAGGATAGGGAAACTCTTCCAGAATTGCTTTTCGCATCTACTTTGACTTCATTTAGGTTTGTGTCAAGGAATTCAGCTACCTGACTTAGGGGTTCAAGTCCTATAGGGGGTCGGACGAGCGTAGGGGTGAATTCAACTCCGATGACAGCGCTGTATTCCTCGATAGTGGGAGTGATCTCTAATCCTTCCATGCAAAATGTAGCGGTGGTAGGATCCCAGTAGAGCGCCATGGCTTGAATAAAGGCAGGTGGGCACTCAATCTTCAGTAGGTCCAGTAGGTATCCTAGTCGTGACTCCGCATACTTCTGGCTGGCTTCGCCCATGCCATCCCACCATGATTGGAGTTCAGCTCGGGGGATCTTGAACACTTGAATATCATTCTTTCCCATCAAGTCTAAAATATGCAAATGATTTTAAAAGGTCAATCGCCAGAAGTTACTTTAAATGTATGAATATGCAGATGTCATGAAGCATGCATGAGCTAACTTGATTGCATAGTTCAATTTGAAGAAATGGAGATTAGGACCCTTTTTCAGGTCTTAAAAGCCTGACTCAAAGCCTAATTTGCATTTCAGGGAAGTGAATTATGCAATTTAGTCAAGTTTACTCAGTGACTAAAGGGAATAGCAATGTCACGTTCCATTGGTCAACACATCAAAGGAGCAAAGTGGGATGTACTCTTATTACAGTCAAGATGTCTAATAGAAGAACGGTAAAGAAAGGTTTTTCAAACAAGAAAGCCATAAAAGACAATGGAACGTGAGGGTCTAGATCACTCTTTCTTCAGAAGTCTACCCAAATGACAGTCGGTCAGGAATTCTCCTTTAATCTAGGGTAGGGGAGTTATCTTCAGTGGTTTGGTCGTGAGGTTGTAGTTCCTCTGGCCACTTTCTAGTCCAGGGTATGATGACTTCGGAAGCCTTCTCGGGTTCTACTTTCTTGATTGTGATACGCCTTGGCTTGGTCTTGATCGCATGGCGTCTCTTCTTACCCCAAAAAGTAATCATGGGTATGTTTTCTTTGGCCAGCAATTCAGCCTTCTTGCGAGCGTACGCTTCCCTGGCTAGCTGGTTGCGACGTTGTCTCTTCATCTCCAGATAATCCTTCATCATTTCGTCTGATTGTCGCTTGAATCTGAGATTATCAGCGTAGTAGCGGGTTTGACAGTCTTCAGCATACCCCAGCTTACGTCCAGTCAGTTCCCGACCATACACGAATCTAGTAAAGTGTAGCCTCGTGTTTGGTCCGGGGCGAGTAACTTTTCTCAAGTACTCGAAGGTCACCAACTCCGTAGAGCTCTTAGGGAACAGCGACATCCTACCCCATAATCATTGTTGTTCTCATTAGTCACCCGAGTAATCTTCATGATGTGAATGCACATGGATGTATGCAATGTATGAGTCATATCATGGAGCAGGAAATAAAGTACGTTTAGAGATAAATATCTTACCAACCATACTTTGGGGGATGTGGAATGCCCCCTGTATCAATGGGTGGTTTTAGGTATACCAACCATCCATGGACATGCACATGAGACAAGTGGGTATACTCTAAAGAAAATCGAAAATCAGGTGAGGAACCTACGGCTCAGGCTCCCACGATCCACACGAGGCAGATTCCTCCCCAAGGGTACCTACCCAAGAGGGTTAGATATCGCCAATGCAGATGGTAGGCGGGAACGAATACGAAAGTCTCAAGTGCCATCAAACACAAGATCCTTTTCGTATCCTTTCCCTATCTAAGGTAACCTAAGGGTGGTTGCAGTCGGGGTTTGACCGCCAGTGTGTGCGATGTGTCGTGATCATCACAATGCAAAGTCATGCACAGCAGTTTGTATCAAAACACCGCTTCAGTATGTGCATAAACATACATTCCCAACTCCAACCTGCAGGAAAGATGTCAACAATCACGCCACCCCTTATTTCTCCAATCTGCAAAAACATCTAACACAATAGTTAGCATACGTACCTCACCTTCGAGAGCATCTGCAGAAAACAATGTCAGATAAACCAAACAACTTTTTAATCGGCTCAAGTCCTCTGGTCTGCGAAACCAGAGATTCTGGGTTCGATTCCCCAGCGGAGTCGCCAGTCTGTCGCGACCCTCTCCGCCTCGAGCGTCATCAGAGTGTGGGCTAGCGAGGGCTAATGGGCCGCCCGATCGCTGGCTTAGATCGGACGCGGGCCTCTCCCAAGGTCCATTACCCAAGTCGCAACTGCTGGATATACGTGATCGACCTTCAGTGCGGTCTAGTGACATGTGAAAAAGTGTACATGCCAAGGAGTCGCCACCAATCGTTTCGTGGAGGGTACGATTGTCGCGACCCTCTCGAGGTTGCATGTGGGCTCTCAAGGGCTAATGGGCCGTCCAGTCTGGTCGGACGCGGGCCTCTCCCAAGGCCCGTTACCCAAATCGCAACGGAGGTATGCGTAGTCGACCTTCAGTGTGGTCTGGTGACATGTGCTAAGTGTGCATGCCATGGAGTCGCCACCAATCATTTTTTTGGAGGGTATGATTGGACCACCCTATTGAATAGTCGGGAGTTTCTATTCAATTCTACGATAACCAGAGAAATGGGTTCGGGGACTTAGTTACGTCAACTGTTAGAGTTGACGCCCTTTCGGTACCTAAGTTGATTGAATTTTCTGCAATTTTTCTCAAATTTTTTTTGAATTTTTCCTTAGTATTCACTTTTTTTGAATTTTTTTTTATTATAAATTTCCTGAAAATAAGTCCCAACTGAACGGTCCCTAACTCGCCACGTGGCGTCTCGGTGACAATCGAATCATTTTAATTGTTGTAAAATTCGAATTTTATTTCTTTTAATGTTAAATTTTTTTTTTATTCTGAAAATCATCGGATCACGACACGTGGCTCATCTGCAACCATCCAATCTAGCATTTTTTTTGTTTTTATAGGACGCAACACAATGCAAAAAAAAAAAAATAATAATAAAGAAGATATTAAGTCGTTATACAACATAAACATAAGCAAATGAGATGGGATCCGGTGAATTTTACGACGTCGGAGTCCGTCGGTGCTCGTGCAACAATGTGTGGGGGGTATAAACCACCAGCAGGAGGCTCGGCCTTCCGATTCTGGGGTAGCACAATATAATTTACAGAAAATAAATAAATAAAACACCTTGGACACCAATAGGAGGCTTAGCCTTCCGATTCTGGGTCTTTTATGCGAAATATAGAAATGTTATGACATAAAGTAAATACACAGCAAATATTTAGACACCAACAGGAGGCTCGGCCTTCCGATTCTGGGTCTTTTATGCGAAATATAGAAATGCTATGACATAAAGTAAATACGCAGCAAATATTTAGACACCAACAGGAGGCTCGGCCTTCCGATTCTGGGTCTTTTATGCGAAATATAGAAATGCTATGACATAAAGTAAATACACAGCAAATATTCAGCAACCTTAAAATTCCAGAACATAGCCTATCATCTTAGAAAGCCATCACCGAAAATTTCACCTTAAAAGGAGTCCAAATGAGTGAGATATGACCACAATACCTCAATTCGCTCGATTTTCGTCGACTGTTTTTCAAAAAATCACCATAATTTAACCAGACCTCGAAAATTCACGAAACCAACGGGAAATTGTTAAGGACATCTTAACTTAACCTGTGATGGTCAGAGGGAGGCGCAAAGGTCGCCGGAAGGGCTGATCGTGGAGGACGACGGCGGCGGCAGAAACTGGTCGTTACAGGGTCAGCAGCGACCTTTGCTCATTCAAACGGCTCCATCGGACGAATGGCTGGGCCAAATGAGCCTTATAATATATCCCTGGAAAGATAAGACGATAAGCTTTCTATTGGAGGTGGTTTCGCCTCGATCTGATATTGGACGACGGAGTTATGACCGGAACAGTGAGATGGTTCGGGAAAGGGAGAGGAGAGAGGAAGAAGAAGAAGAAGAAGAAGAAGAAGAAGAGGAAGAGGAAGAGGAAGAGGAAGAGAAAGAGAAGCGACGGATGATGGGGGGAGGTGCCTAAAATACTAAAAATAAAATAATAAAATAATAAAATAATAATAATAATAAAATACTAAAAAGTAAAAAAATAATAAAATAATCAAAAGTGAAGACAAAATGATTAGTCCCCTTTTCCTTTTAAATGATGATGTTTTCACTCCTTTTCCTTTTAATCATTACTAATATTTTTGCCAAATTCAATTTTATGATGATCAAAGAACACCTAAAATCAAACTTGAATTTTACTATTTATGAGGTCATAAAAATGGATAAAATAAAAATAAAAATACCGAATATTTTTATTATTTTTCTTGATTTTCTTTTTCTTTTTTTCTTTTTTTTTTTGTATTTTTCGAAAATATATTAAAAAATGAAAATTATGAAAATTATTTTTTTGGTCAAAATGGTTCATTTAGCTTGGCTAAGGTAACCAAAATTGATTTTTCAATTTTTCAACTTTTTATGGATTTTCTATGAATTTTCAAAAAAAAAATAAAAATAAAAAAGTTGATCAAAATTTAGGTGTCAACAGCTGCCCCTCTTTGAGAGGAATCTCGTTAGAGGTTTCTCTCAAAGATAAGGTGACACCTGAGTCCTGATCGACTCGACTCGGGAAACTAAAGGAAAAGGAGTCATGACATCCAATCTTCATGCTTGTCCATGTGTGCTCTTTCTTGAAGGGGGAAACATTCATTTGACATGAGAGAGTGAGATAATAGAGAGACATACCTGCTACTTACCTGTTCGATGTTTGTGCGATTTTTCGCGGTGTTTGATGGATTCGAGAGAATTTCTAGAAACTCGTTACTAGAGTATCCTAGAGAGGTTAAGCTCTGACCCGTATGGTAGGTCAAACCATAATGTGATTCCTAACTGATAGGAATCTAAGGAAGACGCGTCCCATTTGAGATTTGCCAATGATTTTGATCCGTATGGTGGATTGGACCATTGAGTTGACCATTTAAGTGATTTTCACTATTGGATTGACCCTTCAGGCGGTTTCTACCTTTGTTTGACCCTTTAGGCGGTTTCTACCTTTGTTTTGACCCTTCAGGCGGTATCTACCATTGTTTTGACCCTTCAGGCGGTATCTACCATCATTGCTTTGAAAAGGGGGTCTCATGACGAGGGTTCTCCACGTCCAATGAGACTGCCTGGTTTTTGAAAAGGGGTCTCATGACGAGGGTTCTCCACGTCCGATGAGACTGCCTAAATTTTGAAAAGGGGTCTCATGACGAGGGTTCTCTACGTCCGATGAGACTGCCTGACTTTTGAAAAGGGGTCTCATGACGAGGGTTCTCCATGTCCGATGAGACTGCCTAAATTTTGAAAAGGGGTCTCATGACGAGGGTTCTCCACGTCCGATGAGACTGCCTGATTTTTTTAAAATGGGTCTCATGACAAGGGTTCTCCACGTCCGATGAGACTGCCTGATTTTTGAAAATGGGTCTCATGACGAGGGTTCTCCACGTCCGATGAGACTGTTTCTTTTAAAAGGGTTTTTCTTCCCCTTTTTTTTAGAGATCCCGAAGTTTGTCGGGAATTCAGTTTTGAAGCAGTGAAAGATTTTATTTTGACAAAGCTTCACTTGAGTTTGCTGAGCCGACATTCTGAGAGCTGGGTTCTCCAGGTATCCTGCAGAAAGTTCAAACCTGAAAGATTTTTCTTCACCAAGAAAATGTTAATAATCTTTGGGAAGACAATAATTGTCCAATTGACAAAATTTTATGACTTAAGTTTTAGTCATGAAATGTGCATTTTGATGCTGGAGGTTATCCAAAGCATTCTTACAACATGCAAATGTGATCACAAATTCCTTGCATGGAAATTTCGGATCAACAGTTTGAAAATTCCAAAAAGAGTTTGTTCAAAACATCAATTGGAATATTTCTCGACAAGGAGGCCATCTCATCTGTTTTGAGGTAATGATTTTTATAGGGGATGTACTCAATTCCCTACTGACCTGTGCCTAGGTTTTAGGCTCATTCGCAGCGCATACATTTTGATCGGTCGGGAGGTCTTCCACGGGATCGTAATGTTGGGCTTGGATATTGGTTATCAAAGGGGGGGACTCACTTTTGAGTCGGGGCCATTGAATGAAAGTCTTCACCATCTGCTCCGGGTTTACAAGTCAAGAACCCTGCAAAATGAGAAAGAAATAGTCTTGCTCGTACTTCTTCGAGCTAAGCAATATGTTAACCCAAGTGTCTTAGTCAGAGAAGACTGTTTCAGGGTTGTGACATTGGTAGGATTGGGGACCGAAAAAGGCTTGTTTTTGGCCCAGAAATTACGAAGGGTTTGACATTGGTGATCATTGCAAATTTATCACCTGTCTTTTCCATTCTGCATCTTCAATTTTTGAGGCATGCAACCGCTTTTGAGGTGTGCACAAACTCTTTAGAGAGCGTCTCTTGTTGCGTTCAGAGAGCGACTCTCTCTATGTCTTTGTTCTGCGCTTGGCACCATTTGGGGAGCAGCCCTTTTGGATTTGGTTCCTTCAGGGATTTCTTCTTTTCCCATCCGGCTTCATTGTGGATCAATCAAACAACTTACACAAGCATCGGCCCTGCTTTTACCAGGCACTTTGCTTTTTCTTGATGCCGGGGATTTTTATCTTTTGTCGAAATCCCGCCTTTTCTTTTCCTTTGGAACTACGATGTTCAGAAAATTGTGCTAGATATACACCTTGAATCATATCACACTTGAACGCCGATATGAAATCTTTCTATAAATCCCATCTCTTGGATTCTTCCGTTCTTGGAGTGATGCAGTTTCCATCTTGAAACATGCCATGATCACCAACATGGGTTTATGAAATGAATTTGCAGGCTCAACTTGGCTGTGCAAAGGATATGGTGTGTGGGATAGAGAAATGAATGCTTCTCGTCATCCTATGGCACTTGGATTACCATATAAACAACACACCAAGATTAATGTTAGTCCGAGCAAGAAAATTTCTAACCATTTTCTCCTGATGCTGCTGGACTCACCTCCATTTTGCCCCGACGTGGGGTGGTTCTTGCCAGGGTTGAGAATGAAAACCGCCGTTCGAATGGGTTGGCAATGGTCACCTGTAGTGTTTGGGGATATGAAACGAATGCCTCTGTCATCCCGATCTATGTAATTGCTGCGAATAATCCCTACTTCCGTAGGTCCAGATTTTACTATCTGATCCGCTCCATTTCTCTCTCAAGTGTGTATAGGACGTGTTTGGATTAGGCTTTGCCTCTCGTCTTTTGAGAAAACGTCCTTTTGAAAGTTTTGAACTTTTGATTGGAAAAAATCTCTTTCATTTTCTCCAAAAATTTTACCCGTCAAGGGGATTTTACGATGCACCATGCATGTTCTTATCCATGTTCAGACAACCTCCTGTCTTAAAACATGAATGCCAATGAGTTTTGAATTCTATGTCTTTTCTAGACATTAGATTCTGAAAGCTTTTCTTTTTTATTTAACATCTTCAATGGATTGGGGAAAGGGATACTTACCTGTCCCCCGCGGCTGGAGATCCCTGAAAATGCAGAGAAAACATGTTATTGTACGTTCACGAATTTTTCAAAAATTTAGAACGATACATCCTACCCTCGGTCGTGTACTCCAACGGGTAATTCATGGGGTGTGAAAACATGTTTCACCTTGATGGCGATCCCCTGTCAAAGACAGGAATTAGTTGTCAGTTTGCGTTCCAAAATTCAAGGCAAATTGGAACGATACAGCCTTGTTCTTGCTTTGTGTTTCCATTTGAACACAAACTCGCGGCTTGCAGGATTTGGCCCTCTATCTTGTGGTCTTGATCCCTCCGTTTGGTTGGCGATGAATCATTCTCAAGGATTTGCCCCAGAGGAGATCCATTTGTGTTTTTGGGCGCATTCCAGCGCCATTCTTCAAGGTTCCTTTTATTCAAGGAAAAAAGAAAATTTTTATCAAAATGCATGTCAAAGCATGGGACGTAGGAGCGATACTTTTTACCCTCCACTAGGTCTTATAATCAAAGACCATTTCTTGGAGTACTGACTCCCAAGGTCAATAGCTTTATTCGCCTCCTCGTTGGCGAGTTCTTTTCTTTTGAGGCTTTCGGTGCCAACGACTCCCTGTTAAATGAGTAAAAACTCATGTTAGGCATGTGGTCTTCGAAGACCAAAATGGAACGATACAAGGTTACCGTTCACCCATATTCGTATCTTGGGTTTAATTCTGATGCGGACGACTCTACAGTTGCGTCCATTGATTTTGCCAGAGAAGAAACGTTATTCTTTGTCCGGCGCACAAATGATTCGCTTGCCCCAGTTGGGCATGATTTGTCGTAGCTAGGTGACGCTTACCCCAGCTAACTCCCTTTTGCATTTTGTTGCATTGACGCATTCAGGCTATTTGACATCCGCAAAAATGGGTTTACTCGTGATTGAGTACTTCAACAACCTGCGCGATGAAAGGAGTGAAAGAGTCAATCACCGCGTAAGGAGCTTTAATTGAAACGATTACGGATTTACTATCCCCGCTCTGGTCACTTCTGGCATCCAAGATGCTGGAAATTTTTCAATGGGCCCGTTCATTCTCGTCATCACCTGCAAGAATGAGGAACCATATCAACTCGTGAACCAGTCAATCCGATTTGGAACGGATACAACTTTTTCGATTTAGGGAGAGCCAATCCTAATTAGGTTGCTCCCTCTTCATAATTTGATTCAATTTGTCATTGCAATCACAATGGGTGACATCTGCTGAAGGCACATTTCTTTTCGTCTTATAGGGAAAATAAATTTTCCTTCGTTTGTCTTTGACCATCCTATCCTGTAGACAAAAGACATAAAGGTCCCCGTCAGGTATAATATTCGAAGGGCTTATTGGAACGATTACAGTTTCACCATCGTTCCATGATCATCTTGCATGTGATCGGATGAGGACATTTTTGACAAATGTATGCCATGTAAAACATGTCCCTCGTGTCTATCCACAAATGGATTTTCCTTCTGTACCTGTTTTTCACCTGAGAGGAAAAGATAGGAAATATTATGCCGGTATCTGATTGAAAATCAATTAGGAACGACACGTCTTTACACTTGACCCGGCTGCCCCGGTCAAAAGGCATTTGTCCTCATCAGTTGACTCTCCAGGGTGGTCCAGCGCTTTTCCATGCCATCCTGGTTCGTTTAAACTCGCGACTGATTCTTCACACAAATCTTTGGATTTTGATTCATAAGCGGCGTTGAATGACCTTTTGGTTTCGAGGTGTACCAATCATTCACACACATGCGCATGAGACCAGTGAGGTTTGACTTCTAAGAATCAAAATAGGGTTTGGAACCTAAGGCCAAGGCTCCCACTTCGAGTTCTAGAAAGGGTAGATTCCATTGCACAACTATCGTTGCATTGGGACCCAATCCATAGTTCGAAATGAGCAGAATTAAAAATGGATTACCCCGTGTTTTTCCTCACGAAGATTCCATTTTCAATTCCTTCTATTATTTTCCTAAAGAGGGCGCCCGAGGTTTTAGGCGCGGCTGTGTGTGTTCATTGTGTCGTGCTAAAGCAATAAACATGCATTTCATTTAGCAAACACCGCTTCAATATAAACATCCACACAATCATACATCCTAAACTCCTACCTGCATAAGACATAGTTAATGAACACTTCACCCCTTATTTCTCCAATCTGCAAAAACATTTAACACCTCAAGGGTTAAAGTACGTACCTCAACTTGAAGAGCATCTGCATAAAACATGTCAGAAAAATCAATCAACTTTTTAATCGGCTCAAGTTCTCTAACTCCCCAGCGGAGTCGCCAGTCTGTCGCGACCCTCTCGAGGTTGCATGTGGGCTCTCAAGGGCTAATGGGCCGTCCAGTCTGGTCGGACGCGGGCCTCTCCCAAGGCCCGTTACCCAAATCGCAACGGAGGTATGCGTAGTCGACCTTCAGTGTGGTCTGGTGACATGTGCTAAGTGTGCATGCCATGGAGTCGCCACCAATCATTTTTTTGGAGGGTATGATTGGACCACCCTATTGAATAGTCGGGAGTTTCTATTCAATTCTACGATAACCAGAGAAATGGGTTCGGGGACTTAGTTACGTCAACTGTTAGAGTTGACGCCCTTTCGGTACCTAAGTTGATTGAATTTTCTGCAATTTTTCTCAAATTTTTTTTGAATTTTTCCTTAGTATTCACTTTTTTTGAATTTTTTTTTATTTGATTTTTTTTTATTATAAATTTCCTGAAAATAAGTCCCAACTGAACGGTCCCTAACTCGCCACGTGGCGTCTCGGTGACAATCGAATCATTTTAATTGTTGTAAAATTCGAATTTTATTTCTTTTAATGTTAAATTTTTTTTTTATTCTGAAAATCATCGGATCACGACACGTGGCTCATCTGCAACCATCCAATCTAGCATTTTTTTTGTTTTTATAGGACGCAACACAATGCAAAAAAAAAAAATAATAATAATAAAGAAGATATTAAGTCGTTATACAACATAAACATAAGCAAAGGAGATGGGATCCGGTGAATTTTACGACGTCGGAGTCCGTCGGTGCTCGTGCAACAATGTGTGGGGGGTATAAACCACCAGCAGGAGGCTCGGCCTTCCGATTCTGGGGTAGCACAATATAATTTACAGAAAATAAATAAATAAAACACCTTGGACACCAATAGGAGGCTTAGCCTTCCGATTCTGGGTCTTTTATGCGAAATATAGAAATGTTATGACATAAAGTAAATACACAGCAAATATTTAGACACCAACAGGAGGCTCGGCCTTCCGATTCTGGGTCTTTTATGCGAAATATAGAAATGCTATGACATAAAGTAAATACGCAGCAAATATTTAGACACCAACAGGAGGCTCGGCCTTCCGATTCTGGGTCTTTTATGCGAAATATAGAAATGCTATGACATAAAGTAAATACACAGCAAATATTCAGCAACCTTAAAATTCCAGAACATAGCCTATCATCTTAGAAAGCCATCACCGAAAATTTCACCTTAAAAGGAGTCCAAATGAGTGAGATATGACCACAATACCTCAATTCGCTCGATTTTCGTCGACTGTTTTTCAAAAAATCACCATAATTTAACCAGACCTCGAAAATTCACGAAACCAACGGGAAATTGTTAAGGACATCTTAACTTAACCTGTGATGGTCAGAGGGAGGCGCAAAGGTCGCCGGAAGGGCTGATCGTGGAGGACGACGGCGGCGGCAGAAACTGGTCGTTACAGGGTCAGCAGCGACCTTTGCTCATTCAAACGGCTCCATCGGACGAATGGCTGGGCCAAATGAGCCTTATAATATATCCCTGGAAAGATAAGACGATAAGCTTTCTATTGGAGGTGGTTTCGCCTCGATCTGATATTGGACGACGGAGTTATGACCGGAACAGTGAGATGGTTCGGGAAAGGGAGAGGAGAGAGGAAGAAGAAGAAGAAGAAGAAGAAGAAGAAGAGGAAGAGGAAGAGGAAGAGGAAGAGAAAGAGAAGCGACGGATGATGGGGGGAGGTGCCTAAAATACTAAAAATAAAATAATAAAATAATAATAAAATAATAAAATAATAATAATAATAAAATACTAAAAAGTAAAAAAATAATAAAATAATCAAAAGTGAAGACAAAATGATTAGTCCCCTTTTCCTTTTAAATGATGAAGTTTTCACTCCTTTTCCTTTTAATCATTACTAATATTTTTGCCAAATTCAATTTTATGATGATCAAAGAACACCTAAAATCAAACTTGAATTTTACTATTTATGAGGTCATAAAAATGGATAAAATAAAAATAAAAATACCGAATATTTTTATTATTTTTCTTGATTTTCTTTTTCTTTTTTTCTTTTTTTTTTTTGTATTTTTCGAAAATATATTAAAAAATGAAAATTATGAAAATTATTTTTTTGGTCAAAATGGTTCATTTAGCTTGGCTAAGGTAACCAAAATTGATTTTTCAATTTTTCAACTTTTTATGGATTTTCTATGAATTTTCAAAAAAAAAATAAAAATAAAAAAGTTGATCAAAATTTAGGTGTCAACAACGATCGGAAACCCTATCGAATAGTTGGGAGTGGTCTATTCGATTCTGCGGAAACCAGAGAAGTGGGTTCGGGGACTTAGTTACGCCAACTGTCAGAGTTGACGCCCTTTCGGTACCTAAATTGAATGGTTTATCTGATCTTAGGATCTCATACAGATGAGTGGGGTGCTGATCCTAAATCTAGGGGTTCATGCAGATGGGAATATCTACCCTATCACTCACAATCATTAAAAATAAGTGCGCAAATCAAGGATCCAATAAATGCGGATAAAACACATGAAATCAACATGGCATCCCTAATGAGGCCCTATTAGCCTAGAGAAGTATCAATCAAGGCTTAGGAGTGATTTGGACATGATTCGCCCACGAGGGGCAGAATCGTAATTTTGAACAATTCGGGGACAATTCACCTCAAAAAGGGCAAATTGGTCATTTTAGATGAATTGGAAAGCCAAAAGACAAGGGAAATAGGATTGGACATCAATCCAATCCATTTCCCATTTTTCGGGAATTTCCAGGATTTTTCTGGAATTTAAAAGTGATTTTACCCTCAGAGGGGTAAAATCGTTATTTTGAACAAAGATGAGAACTGAAAATCTCAAATATTAGAGTTGGTCGTCCACCTGACCCTAACCCTAATTTTAAGCAATTTTCGGGACTCAATTAGGACAAGAAAGACAATTTTCCCATTGAGGGGCAAAATCGTCATTTTTGAGAAAAGGGGCGGGACTCGAAAACCCAAACCTAAGAATTGGTCGCGTACTCGACCCTAATTCTTACCTTGACATTATCGGCCTTATCTCGCATACACGGCAGAGGCGACTTACCCCTAAAGGGTAATGTCGTCGAGTCTTGGAAGAACGGATGAGAAACCCCAAAAATAGGGTTGACCAGTTGTCTGTGGTCAACCCTCGATTTTTGGGGATTTCTGGAGTGTCTAGGATTTTTCCACATTTTTTCAACATTTTTTTGGAATTTTCTAGAATTTTCCAGCATTTTTTTGGATTTTATAGGATTTTTCTGATTTTTTTTATTTTTTTTTAAAATCATTTTCGAATTTTTTTTATTTAAAAAAAAAATTATTCGGGCCGGGTCGGGTGACCCGGCCCACGGCCCGCGGGTGGGCGGTCCGACCCGCTCGGACCCGACCCGAAACGGCGCCGTATTACGTCTCCCGCTCGAATTTCAATTCCCGCTCAAACTTGAACCAGCGGCCCTGATTGTGCCAAGTGGCGGGCTACGGACGGCCTGATCTTCATGATGAGCCAACGGCCTAGATTGAAACACCCGATTGAACTACAGCCGTTCGATCTAAAGGATTTTTAATTTTCAAAAATCATTTTTTATCTTTGAAATTTCACGATCGCGACACGTGGCCAAATATCCACCGTCCGATTATTTTTGTTATTCGGTTATAACAACCGATGCTGACGTGGCTGCCACGTGGGCGCCACGTCAGCGACACGTCAGCGTTGACTGGTCAACTCTCGTTGACCAGTCAACAGCTCGCCGGGGAAGACGATCGGCGCCGGCTCTGTTTCGCCGGCGCCTCGTCGGAGGCCGTTTTCTCCTCGCTCAGACCACGAAATTGCATGAAACTTCCGCCATTCGACTCGTACAGATCTCATCTACCACATATCCAAGCCTCTACACAGCAGATCATCATTTCATCTACATGCTACTTCCGGCCGAAGTTAGGCTCCGGCGGCTATTCGTCCTAGCAATATCTAGCGTTATCTAGCTAAAAGAATCAATCAGGAAGCATCACCGCGGGTTGAGGAGACTTACCTGGCCATCGCGAGGACTCAGTTCGACCTATAAGGAGCTATAGAACTCACGGCCAGTTGGTCAAGGTCGGGGGTTGACTCGGTGGTTTCAGACGCCAAACAAGCAAAAACGAAATGCAACGGAGATTAGCAGAGCTCATGGAACAGATTAAGACCAATAACAAGCAAAATGATCGACATAATCGTGAGATGCCATTGGAGGCCGAGCTCGAGTTCGAAGGTGTTTCTCACCTGTTTCAAGAGCGTCGGTGAATGTGAGTCGATCCGACGCGTTCTCCGAGTTGAGGCGAGGCTAATGGGAATGGCGGCGTCGAACGATGTCGTCCGGATCGTCAAGGATCCGAGCTCAAATTTCTCGAGCTCGGAGCTTCAATGGCCGCCTTCTCTCTCTCTCTCTCTCTCTTCTCACTCTGTTTCTTTTGTCTGTTTCTCTCTCTCTGCCTCTACTCCTCTCACTCCGCGAGCTCCTTCTCCGCCAGTTCTCCCTCTCGCCTCCTCTCTCTCTCGCCTGCTCTCTCTGTCTTCGCCCGCTCGAGCTTTCTCTCTCTCTCTCTCCTTCTCTCTCCTCCTGCGAACAGAATTCCCCCTTCCTTTTACTCCGTTTCCTTTTTGTTGCCAACCGATTTCCCAGCAACTCACTTCTCAACTGATCCTCTCTTCCCTTCCTCTGTTTGTTTTTTGCGCGAACCACCCCCATCCTGCGCGACATCCTCTTCCAAGATCCCACAAGCAGAGAGCGTTTTTGCTCTATTGGTTTGGTCAACCGGGTTGACTGGGTCGGTCAACCCGACCCAGTTGACCCGGTTCTAAATTTTCTGTTCAAATTGGACGTCCTGATGTACCAATATCACAAAATTGACATCAAAATTAGACTCTATGGCACAGACTCCACCTAGAAATGTGATTTTCGTGACAATTTCCTTTTCAATTGATTGAAAACCCCAAATGTGGAGTAGGATCCGAATTTGATTTTTGTCAAATTGAGGGTCCTAATGGGCAAATTGACCTTAATTGAGCCCGCTATTAGATTCAGGGGATCGAATACTATAGGGAGGAAGTATTGGGATTCTATGGGTGTCCCTCAGAAAAGTTTAATTTCGGAATTGGCATAATAGGGACTAAAATGAAAAGATTTTTATGCAATTAGGTCCCTAAGGCCAAAATTGATCAAATCAATGCACAATTGAACCAAATTGAAATGTCGGGCAATCAAAATGAATGTCAACACTTGGAAAATGCAAAAGTTTGCAAATAAAAAGACTCAAAATATATTTTTTTGACAAATTTAACCATGTGCGTTACAAAGAAACACACAAAATTAAACTTGAATTTCGACTCTTGATGAGGTCAAAATGACAAGGGATTTAAAAGAAAAATATTTACTATTTTCCTATATTTTTGTGACCTCAAATTCTATTTTTGTTGATTTTTCTAGTATTTTTCTATTTTCTAAAAATACTAAAAAATGTAAAAAATATGAAAAATTATTTTTTGGTCAAGAATGGTTCCTTGGGCTTGGCCAAGGCCACCAAAGTTGATTTTGTAATTTTTTGACTTTTTATGAATTTTTGTGATTGATTTTTTTTTTGATTTTTTTTTTTTAAATTGAAAAAGACTAGGTCAAAAATCAGGTGTCAACAATACCTAGGACTCATCATTTTATCCTAGGGAGATTAAGCTCTGACCTGTATGGTAGGTCATACCGTTATGGGGATTCCTAACTGGTAGGAACCTAAGGAAGGCGTATCCCACGCTTTGGGATTTGCCAAGGATTTTGATCCGTATGGTGGATCAGACCATAAGCGGTTCACCTACAGTAAGGCTTACCTAGGAAGATAACTTCTCCGACATTTAGAATTAGTCAAAGCTTTGATCCGTATGGTGGATCGGACCATGGGATTGATAAAATAACTTCTCCGACATTTAGAATTAGTCAAAGCTTTGATCCGTATGGTGGATCGGACCATGGGATTGATCCTTATGGTAGTATCTACCTTTGGATTGACCCTTCAGGCGGTTTCTACCTTTGGTTTGACCCTTCAGGCGGTTTCTACCATTGGATTGACCCTTCAGGCGGTATCTACCTTGATTTGACCCTTCAGGCGGTATCTACCTTTGGATTGACCCTTCAGGCGGTATCTACCTTGATTTGACCCTTCAGGCGGTATCTACCTTAGTTTTGACCCTTCAGGCGGTTTCTACCATTGGATTGACCCTTCAGGCGGTATCTACCTTGATTTGACCCTTCAGGCGGTATCTACCTTTGGATTGACCCTTCAGGCGGTATCTACCTTGATTTGACCCTTCAGGCGGTATCTACCTTAGTTTTGACCCTTCAGGCGGTATCTACCTTTGTTTGACCCTTCAGGCGGTATCTACCATATTTTGACCCTTCAGGCGGTATCTACCTTCATTTGACCCTTCAGGCGGTATCTACCTTGGTTTTGCTTTGAAAAGGGGTCTCATGACGAGGGTTCTCCACGTCCGATGAGATTTCCAGAATTTTGAAAAGGGATCTCATGACGAGGGTTCTCCACGTCCGATGAGACTGCTTGATTTTTGAAAACGGGTCTCATGACGAGGGTTCTCCACGTCCGACGAGACTGCTTGATTTTTTGAAAATGCGTCCTAGGACGAGGGTTCTCCACGTCTGCAGGAGGTTTTTGCTTCCCCAAGAAAATATTGGTAATCTTTGAGAAGACAGCAATTGTCCAATTGACAAAATTTTATGACTTAAGTTTTAGTCATGAGATGTGCATTTTGATGCTGGAGGTTATCCAAAACATTCTTGCAACATGCAAATGTGATCACAAATCCCTTGCACGGAAAATCTGGATCCAACAATTTGAAGATTCCAAAAAGAGTTTGCTCAAAACATCAATTGGAATATTTCTCGACAATGAGGTCTTCTCACCTGTTTTGAGATAATTGTTTTTATAGGGGATGCACTCAATTCCTTACTAACATGTGCCTAGGTTTTAGGCTCATTCGCAGCGCATACATTTTGATCGGTCGGGAGGTCTTCCACGGGACCGTAATGTTGGGCTTGGATATTGGTTTTCAAGGGGGACCCGCTTTGGAGTCGAGGCCACTGAATGAAATCTTCACCATCTGCTCCGGGTTTACAAGTCAAGAACTCTGCAAAATGAGAAAGAAAGAGTCTTGCTCGTACTTCTTCGAGCTAAGCTATATTTAACCCAAGTGTCTTAGTCAGAGAAGACTGTTTCAGGGTTATGATGTTGGTAAGATTGAGGACCGAAAAAGGCTTGTTTTTGGCCCAGAATTTATGAGGGGATTGACATTGGTGATCATTGCAAATTTGTCACCTGTCTTTTCCATTCTGCATCTTCAGTTTTTGAGGTGTGCAACCGCTTTTGAGGTGTGCACAAGTCCTTTAGAGAACGTCTCTCGTGGTATTAAGAGATTGACAATTATGGTCGTGTTTTTGCACCACGGCTGACATCGTTTGGGGAGCAGTCTTTTTGATCTGACTCCTTTATGGGTTTATTGGGGATCAATCAAACAGTTTTCACGAGCATCGGCCTTGCTTTTACCATGCACTTTGCTTTTTCTTGATGCTGGGGATTTTTTGTTGAAATCCCGCCTTTTCTTTTCCTTTGGAACTACGATGTTCAGAAAATTGTGCTAGATATACAACTTGAATCATAGCACATTTAAACGCCGATATGAGATTTTTCTATAAATCCCATCTCTTGATTTCTTCCGTTCTTGGGGTGATGCAGTTTCTATCTTGAAACATCCCATGATCACCAACAGGGGTTTATGAATTCGCAGGCTCAACTTGGCTGTGCAAAGGATATGGTGTGTGGGATAGAGAATGAATGCTTCTCGTCATCCTATGGCACTTGGATTACCATATAAACAACACACAAAGATTAATGTTAGTCCGAGCAAGAAAATTTCTAACCATTTTCTCCTGATGCTGCTGGACTTACTTCCTTTTTGCCCCGGTGTGGGGTGGTTCTTGACAGGGTTAAGAATGAAAACCGCCGTTCAAGTGGGTTGTCAACGGTCACCTGTAGTGTTTATGATATGAAATGAAGGCCTCCGTCGTCCCAATCCATGTAATCGCTGCGAATGGTCTCTACCTCCGTAGGTCCAGATTTTACTATTTGATTCGCTCCACTCATCTCTCAAGTGTATGTAGGATGTGTTTGGATTTGAGCTTGCCTCTCTTTTGAGGAAACATCCTTTTGAGAGTTTTGAACAACTTTTGATCGGAAAAATCTCTTTCGTTTTCCCAAAAATTTTACCCGTCAATGGGATTTTATGGTGCCCAATGCATGTTCAGACAACCTCATGTTTCAAAACATGAATGCCAATGAAGTTAGAATTCCATGTCTTTTCTAGACATCAGATTTTGAAAGCTTTTTTTTTCTTTTTCTCTCTGTGTTTTTGGTTTAACATCTTCAATGGATTGGGGGAAAGGGATACCTACCTGTCCACCGTGGCTGGAGATCCCTGAAAATGTAAAAGAAGCATATCATTGTATGTTCACGAATTTTTTTGAAAATAGAAACGATACATCCTACCCTCATGTACCCTAACAGGTAGTATGTGGGATGTAAAAACTCATTCGTCTCCAAGGCGATTCCCCTGTCAAGGATAAAAAATAAGTGTTAATTCATATTCCCAAATTCAAGACAAATTGGGACGATACAACTTTACTCTTGATTTTCATCCCATTCTGATGTTGCGTATTGATATGAACAATCTCTATCAAATCCGCCTATCCATGCTTGGAGTGTTTGTAACATCAATGGTTCATCTGCCCCCAGCTGGGCAGCGTCTGTTCTGCTATTTGAACGCATGACTCATTGAGTGATTTATCCATGTTTATCATCTGAGAAGGAAAAGAAAGAATACATTACTTCGGTATTCGATTGAAGATCGTTTAGGAACGATACATCGTTTTACCAAATAGGTGGCTTCGCGGCCAAACGTATTTCGTGTTGAAGGGGTAGATCCCATTATGCTCAGCGGGTGATAATTATGGTTCATGGAACTTGCTCCACGGATTAAGTGATTAATCCACGGCCTTCGGCTTGAAGATGCTCAAAGGGTGATGTTGACACTCACGCGCAATTAGTTCTAGATATTAATGAAAGATGTTCCCGTGGGAACCTTACAGTGCGATCAACAACATATGCAATAGGAGTATTCAACCCCTTTTCTCGAAGCATTTTTCATCGAGTAGCCATGCCTTGCATCAGACGTTTGATCACCGGCCTCGCGTCACCACTGCGATGGTCCTCCGGCTCCAAATTGATCGAGCCAAAGATTGAACTCATCGCCAAGGAAATTGCTCGGGTCTTCGAGCCATTGATGTTCAAGTTGGGTATCAATGATTGTTGGGGGCAGATTTCTTTCATTGCCTTCGTTGTGAGGGATTGGAGTCTTTGAGCTGGAACCTTCATCATTGCCCTGTTGGGGTTGAGACATACATTCCCGAAGAGTATTGATCCAAGTGTCCAGCTCCTCATCAAGGAAATCACCTGTTCTTTCTAGCCCTTGGTGCCCAGATTGGGTGTCGTCGACTGTAGGCGAGGGATTCCTCTCTTTGCTCTCGCCGTGAGCAATTTGACCCCTCGAATTGGAACTTCCTCCGATGACCGGCAGGTTCATATGTGCACTCTCTACCAATGCCAGATCCGCTTCAGGGACAGCATTAATGACTGATTCGCGCTCAAACTGAGGAATTTCTATGTGCTGGAACTGTGGCATATACTCCTGAGGAGTATTGAGATAGCTCGGCGGAGCATTCTGATCTGGGTTAGAGGAGTCGCTGACACGACTGCTAGTCCCATCATTGCTGAAACACGGTTGGGTGCTCTTGGCTCTCCAATCATCATGGTTGTAACTCTGCCCAGCACTTGAGCTCCAACTGGCTTTATGATGGTTTAACGCTATCCTTCCATCCCTTAACAATCTCCTATAGTACTTGAGGTGAGACTCAACGTTAATTCTAGAGAGCCCCGGCACATTCATAATCTCGAGTATGCGCAGTGGGCTAGCCGAATCAACTCCCAGTTCTCGAATTGCATCAACAAATTTGGTGTGAAGCTCATAGGTCCAGTAAAACCTTGTTCTCTTATCACCCAAAATATCGTCAATACTTCGGTAGCTATTCTCTACGGGATCTAGTCGTTTCAAAAGTTGTCCAGGGAGGGATTCACCGACTTTGGATTGGCTGGCTGCGACAGCGAGTTCGTCATTGAGAGAATTCCCCCTGTGATGATTCATATCCCATTTCTCAGAGGATGTTGGTGTTGATCCTATGGTGTTGACTTGCTCATGCAGATCTCCGGCGGTATCTGGCTGTGTCGGAAAATGCTGTGGAGAATACGGTAACAGCTGAGCGTTATTCGTCAACAGGGATGGTTCATCGAGGAACACCTCGCCGAGGACAACAGGATTACCACAATTAAGGCAGGTGGCCTTGGTCAGAGCTTCCTTATATCTCGCGCTTTCAGCTTGAAGCTTCTCATTCTCCTCCTTCAGGACCAGTAACTCATGGTCTGCGTATTGCTGTTTCACCCGGGTTCGTTTGTTGGCGAACCAAAACTTGACCTTCGAAAGCTCCAATCCTATCTTTCGGCTCAACTCCATTTTCTGTTGTCTGCTTGGAGTGGGGCATTCATTGAAGAAAGCTTCGAGCTCTCGGATTTGGCCTGGAGTGTGGCGTTGTAGTTGCTTTCTTTTCCGGCTCCGGTCATCATTGTATACTCCTTCTTCGTAGCTGAAACCTAGAATTTCATCGTTGGAGGAGTCAGTCTCTATGGCCTTCGGGCAGGATTCAGCTCCAGGATCTTCAAAGTCTCCCAGCAGTTCGTGCTCAGAAATGTCCAGGTCGGGCGTTTCTAGCAGATGAGAATAACTTTTAAACATGATGGATCGGGGTATCTCGGGCTGATCTAGTTCACTCAGCTTTCTCAATTCGCTCTTACGTGTTTGCTCACTCTAGAAATTTTCTCAAGTGATTGTGCGTGTCCTGGAACCATCCTTCAGGCTGCATATGAAGACCAGCAAGCAAGCGCTCCTCCCGAGATTCTGCAATTACTCATCGTCTGTATTCCCCTTTCTTTTTCCTCGTGATAGGATCACAAACTCTCTTGCATTGATTCGGTTTCATCGAGTATTGCGCTCGTCCCCTAGTTCAGTCTTCAAAGTGGTGGGTCTACAATCTTTCGGCGCCTTTTATGATTTGCTAGGCCCGAGAACGTGGGGAGCAGCGGTGGACCCGCAATTAATGACTCCGTTTAATTCATTTAGCTCCATGGGAATTAACGCTATGATCTTCTCTCAACCCCTTTTCATCGTTCAAACGAAAGTGACCTTTTCCCTGTGCATGCTGTTACTCTTCATTTCAGCATCCCAGGCGCTTGGTGAGGAATGAGTTCGTGGCCACTCAAAATTTTAAAGACCGTCTCTGGTTTCAGACTTAATCTAACAAGGGATCATCACAACTGAGCATGACGATGTTCGTCGATAGCGTTGGTTTTAATATAGAATTAGCTATAGTCATTAAAGAAAAATGTTCCCGTAGGAACTTTACAACGGATAAAATGAGTGATCTACTCGTGAACATGTTCTTCTTCCTATGGGTGTTCGTAGTGACCGACCCATCGTGCCCCGAGCCAGGTGCTAGATCATGGCTGTCCAAGCATGTCAGCTTCCCACTGATTGAACAAGGCATCGAGCCCCTCATCGAAGAAATCGTCCGTCGTGGGTTGACCAGCGGCAGGCAGAGCACCAACCGACTGTTGCTCGAATGGAGGAGTGTGGAATCGCTGTACTTGTGACACGCGCTCTTGAGAAGTGTTGAAATGGCCTGGGAGGACATTCTGATCAGCTTTCAGTTTGCCGGTGGTCGGGTTGCTAGCTTGATTGATGCTTAGATTTGGCCGGGTAACTCTTGATGCCTGAGCATTACAATGGCGGTCGCCCCTAGCTTTTGAGCTCGAGACGGATTCCTCCCGGTTTAGCTCCGCTCGACGTTGTTTTAATAGCTTTCTGTAGGCAGCAAGGTGATTCCTGACTAGCTCCTTACTAAGCCCCGGTACATTCATGGCCTTAAATATGCGCGTCGGAGTTGCTGAGTCGATCCCCATTTGGTGAACCACGTCTAGGAATCTGGAATGCAGTTCAGGGGGCCAAGCGAACCTCCTCTTATCGTGGCCCAAAATTGCATCGATGGCTTGACGACTGATTAACTCATCTCCAGCAGGACCCGACCCTATCGAAAATTGTTGAGCATGAGGCTGATATGCTTTGAGCTGGTCGGCGGTAACATCCAGCTCCTTGAAACTATAACTCCAATCAAAGCGATGCAAATCCCATCCCCCAGGAGGCATTTGTATCATCTTCGTAGGATCATCCTGCTCATGCGTGACTCCGGCAAAATCTGGTTGAGCAGGAGATGCCCCGAGGGAGTAGGGTGGTAAATGAACGTCTTCAATCATCGCGTGAGGCTTCTCGGGGAATATCTTACCGAGGGCGACGAGGTTATCGCAATGAGGGCAAACGGTAATATTGAGAGCTTTTTCATACCTCATGCTTTCTGTTCGCAGCTTTTGGTTTTCTTCCTTTAAAATCTCGACCACCTGACGTTTGCGTTGAGCCCTCGATTTGGATCTCCTATTTTGAAACCAAAACTGGATCCTCGACTGATTAATCCCCAACTCTCGGCTCAATTCAATTCTCCACTTCTTTTTCATGTAATGGCTTTTACTGAAAAGGGTTTCCAGCATTTGGGTTTCCTCCTGAGAGTATTGGTGAGGACGTCTTCTTTTCCCGAGTTGAGCATTGTGGATGTCGTTGTCGTCGTCGCCGTGATCTTGATTTCCGTTGCCATAAGTGTTGGGCTCCATGGTTTTGGCGTTAGACTTGATCTTGGAATCTTCGAGATCCCTCTGTGGTTCAATTTCTGAGATTTTTGAGTCAGTCGCCTCTAGCAGCTGACAGTAACCTCTTAAATGTGTTGGATTGAGAAATATTTGATTGGTTCTTGCCCACTCAGAGTTCTCCAATCTCTCCTGTATGCTCACTCCCTATAAAGTTTTCTTCAAGTGACTTTGCATGTTCAGGAGACGCTCTTCAAGCATCATTAGGCAAACGTTCCCCCTCAAGACCTTGAATTTCTCGCTTAGCTTTTCAACGTGATGGGACTGCCAAACCCTGTTAGGGCTCTCTTCGATAGTTGCGCTTTCCTCCCACCTAACTCTAATAATGGTGATCCCGACAAATCTTTTACATCTTTTAATTGATGAGCCGGAAATCGCGAACCGAAACGAATCCAATGGTTCTCGTGAGGGGACCTCCTGCTTTACCCCCTAACTGGGCTCCACCAGCATTATTACTGAGACCCTTCATCATCCTCGAGTTGCTATAAAATGAGGAATTAATGTATGGAAGGTTAACGTTCTCGCATAATCAGCTTCTTCCTTCTAATCTCTCTGTTAAACTCGTCTTATTCTCAAGCCAACCCAACGCAAATGGCCTCCTCTCCCGTACGCACTTTTTCAACTGATGTCTTGGCCCAGTGGGAAAAGCTTTATAACCTACTGGGTCGCGGTTACGCGCACATAACCGATCATTCTGCAACCGAGGATGCAATCTGTGTCCTGCTCGAGGACCTTGATACCACTTCTCTCGAAGGTACTACACTGGGGAGGGAATATAGAACTTTCCCGACTCTCTTTGCACACTCCTTAGAGGCCTATCGTGTTGCTAATCGGGAGGTTCTGGTGGCTCGCGTCTTGCGGGCTCGTTATGAGGATTGATCTGATCATTTGGTGCTGACCAACTATCTGGTCGATAGTTACAAAAAGGCCGTCGAGTTTGCTAATGAGCGGGTCGCGACGTTGCTTCGCGAGAGGAGAAATCTGGTGGATCAATTGGCCATATCCCTGACCACCGGCGAGCATGACCACCGCAACGTCCTGTTGAGGCTTCAGAGCGACTGGCAGGAAGAACGGCTCGACAAGATAACCGAGGACATAGCTCGCGGGAATGGACTGGTTCGGGACCTGGAAGTAGTCACCGAAGAACACGAGGCCAAGGTCGCCGAAGTTAAGGGAGAATGCAGAAGTCTTCTCCTCAGGCTTGCCGACCACAACATGCGGAGCTGGGAGTATGAGCAGAGCATTAATAACATGGAGGGTCAGTTGGGATCCTTTGTGTCGTTAATTAGGGCTCACTTTGGCTTTACTTTTCCACCCCGACTTGTATGACCTGCTTCTGAAAACCCTCCGCTGAGCAAAATAAATTAAAGCTCTCGTGTGTGTGTTTTAACTTCTGTATGGTTCATTTCTTTGAGCATCCAAACATCTTCAACTTGAGTGAGCCGAACCATAATAGCAATAAGCCGAGCAAATACGTCATGATTTTATAACTCGCTCATGATCAGATGGAAGAATAGTTGCAGATTTGTCCAAGAAAAGATTTCTCTATACTACTTGTTTTTCACCTGCAAATAAAAAGACAGAATCAGAAGGAATAATTTGAAAAAGAAATCAAAAACCCCTTTCAATCCTATGCTTGCCCATGATTAATAAGGACAAGAACTTTTACAAGGGTTTTAACCTTGCGCGAAAAGTTTTTATCAATATTCCTCGAAAGAAAGCATACTATTGAAAGGAATGTAATTCACAATAATCGCTTTTGATCAATTTCGAGAGGAACGAATTACTCAAAAGTGCGAGGCATAATAACGTGTTTTAAATTTAATTGAAGATACGACATCCAAATCAAGGCCGTTTTGTTAAGAACGAGAGTAATTTGGACATCTATCTCGTCATTAAATTCAAAACAACGCCGATATTCTCGATCAATTATCGTGGATTACCAGCGACGTAAAACATGCATGGACCAATTCAAGTGTATAATTCCTTCTAGCGAAATTGGGGTTGGATTACCCTATACGACCAAAAAGGTCGTGCAAGATTTCCAATTTTAATTTCCTCTAAAGGAATTATAAACTTGACTTGGGAGTATTCGGATGATTAGAGAAAATGCCACTATCACATTCCCATGACCTGTCAAAAGAAATACAACCAAGTTCCATCTAAATGTATACACCAATAGATCCCTAATACAATCACTCTAAGGGGTGAGATAGAGAAAGCCTCAATAAAAATAAACCCTATACAAGAGGACTAGTAATGAAAAATGAAACAAAGGAATGTGATCCTAACGTTTAAGGATGCCCCAAGTTCGATCTGTGACTTCCGGATCACTTGCCCCAACTCGTCATCTTCATTGGACGATATCTCAATAATGTCCATAGTAGGCTCCTTTGTTGCTCACTCGGTGCTTGTCATGGGATATCATCCTCTTCGTCTTCCACCAAGGGCGTTTGGGAAAAGCACACACATCTATCCTTGAAATGGCATTTAATCTAATCACCAGAATGCAATGAATGAAATGCCTATATTTATATGAACTGTAATAGATTCGAGGTATAGAGAGTCTTACCAACCAAACTCGTCGACTTATGTGCGGTTTTAGGTGTACCAACCGCCCAAAGACATGCGCATGAAACAAGTGATGGTAAACTTCTAGAAATCAGAGGGTTTGGCACCTAAGGTTAAGGTTCCCACCTCGAGTTCTGGAAAAAGCCGATTCCATTGCACAGCTATCGTTGCATTGGGACTCGATCCATAGTTCGAAGTGAGCGGAATTGAAAAGTGGATTACCCTGTGTTTTTCCTCACGGAGATTCCATTTTCAATTCCTTCTATTGTGTTCCTAAAGGCGGCGCCCGGGGTTTTAGGCGCGGTTGTGTGTGTCCATGTGTCGTGATCATCACGATGCAAGTCATGCACAACAGTTTATCAATCAGCGCTTCAAATCATCCACACAACATACATTCATACGCCAACCTGCATAAGACAATGTTAATCACGGACTACACCCCTTATTTCTCCAATCTGCAAAACATATAACACCTATCGTAAGCGGACTTACCTCACCTTCAAGAGCGCCTGCAGGGTTAGAAAAATCACTCAGCGTTTTAATTACGGCCTAAGTCCACTTGAGGTCTAGAACCATAGGCTCTAGAACAAGTTCCCCAGCGGAGTCGCCAGCTGTCGCGACCCGTCCGAAAGCGGACGCGGCTAATGGATTACCGATCGCGGGCCTTGGATCGGCGCGGGCCCTCCCAGGCCCATACCAAATCGCGGCGGGAGTATTTTTCAAAGGATTCGACGATAAGAGTCGATCGCTTTCGACCTTCAGTGTGGTCGTGTGTCATGTGCAACTTGTGCATGCATTTGGAGTCGCCACCGGTCTTTCTTGGAGGGTAGACCGGAAACCTTACTGATCGATTGGGAGAGATCAATCAGTTCTGCAGAACCAGAGATTTTGGGTTCGGGGACTTGGTTATGCTGGTTTCGTTACCAACGCCCTTTCGGTACCTAACGTGAGTGATTTTCCTAACTAGGAGTTCGTGCATGCGCAAGTTCGGGTGAGGTAGGTTTAATTCAGGGTTTCATGCAGATGGGAAGACTATTCCTATCAATCACAATCAATTTAAATGAAAGCGCAATCAAGTGCATAAATAAATCACATCAATGCGCATCAATTCAAATCAACGGCTTCCTAATATAGCCATAAGGGCTTTGGGGAGGCGTGATTTAGGACCAGGGGTAAAATGGGAAGATTTGGAGGCGATTTAGCCCGAAGGGCAAAATCGTCAATTTTTGGAAGGTTTGGATACCGAATTACCCAAAATATTCCATGGCCAGTAGTTTGTGGCCATTTCCCAATTTTGAGAATTTTTTGGAATTTCTAGATTTTTCTTCAATTTTCTGGAGGACAATTCGCCCAAAGGGCGAAATCGTCATTTTAGAGGGATCGGGGTTCAAAACACCCGGGATGGGACTTGGCCAGTTGATTGTGGCCATTTCCTATTTTTGGGGATTTTCTTGGATTTTTTAGAATTTTTTTTTTTGGAAGACGGTTTGCCAGAAGGGCAAAACCGTCATTTCTGGAAAGATCGGGGGTCCAATGACCCGAAACAGGTCGTGGCCAGTTGAATGTGGCCATTTCCTATTTTCTGGAATTTTTTAGAATTTTTCTGAATTTTCCGAATTTTTTTTATTTTTTTTTATTTTCCATTTTTTTATTGATTTTTGAATTTTTTTATTATTATTTTATTATTTTCTGAAATTTTTTTAATTTTTTTTTTAATAATTAAAATTATTATCAGGGCCGGGTTGGACCCGGCCCACGACCCGGACCCGTGCCCAGGCCCCGGCCCGCCTACTCAACGGCCAAAACGACGCCGTTTCGCAACATTTGGACGAACGCTCAAGATCGCGACACGTGGCACGTTCTCCACCGTGCGATTTTGATTTTAATTTACTCTCGGCCATGGCCCACTACGCTGACGTGGCTGCCGACGTGGCATGCCACGTCAGCGTTGACCCGTTGACCGCCGGCGACTTCGCCGGAGAAGACGATGAATAGTGCTTTTTCCGGCGAAGTCGCCGGAAAACTCGCCGGAGGACCCCAAATCGACGTAAAAATAACCCTTTCGAGCCCCGATTTCGGCACCGCTCAACCCCCCACGAACTCTACATCAACTATCAACAAAAACATGGTAAATGGGACGTCGGAAGAGCCTCGAAACGGCGGCCACCGAGCCGACTCCGGTGAGATAAATGCAGAAATTTTTTTTGCTTTAATCTCAACTTCAATCGTTCGAGTGACATCCCATGACAGGTTAAGGACTTACTTGAAGCTCATTGAAGGTTGACAGTCGCTTGAAATGCCTCGTTGAGCTCTCGGTCCGAATTGTGGCCGTTCGAAAGCTCGGAGCTCGATTTTCCGGTTCGAGGGTCGTCGGCGGCTACGACAGCTTCGGCGATGATCTGCGGGCGAAGGCAAAGGTCCAGAACCGTCGCTCGAATCTCGGTCTCCTGTCAAAGCTTCTCTCTCTCTCTCGGCCGTGCTCTCTCTCTCTCTTTCTCTCTCTCTCGGCCATCCCCTCTCTCTCTCTCTCGCGGCTCCTTTTCTGCCGCATGGCCGACCGCTTTCGGTCGTGGAATCTCACCCAACGTCCACTACTCGTTGTCCTCCAAAGTCCCCTCGATCGGCCCGCCCCTTCCCTCCTTTCTCTCTTTCTTTTCCCTTTGTTTTTTTGCCAGTGTGTCGCGCGGGTCTGCAACTGAGTTGCAGACCCGGTTCGGACCGGGTCGGGTCGGGTCCGACCCGACCGGCCCGGTTCGACTCTCCTCGCCTAATTGAACCCCAAATCAACCTATTTTCATGAAATTGATGGCAAAATCGGACTTATTGACATGTTTTCTATCAAATAAGGGTATTTTCGCGAATCAATTGATTGAAATTTGGTGAAAACCCCAAATTGTCTCTAGGATCCGAAATTGATTTTTGTTAAATTGAGGGCCCAAACGACTGAATTAGTCAAAATTGAGGCCACCAATGCATTTAGCATGATGAAAACTATAGGGTAGAGATGTTCTATTTCAATGGGTATGTCCATACGAAATTTAATTTCAGAAATTGTGAAACCGGGGACTAAATTGAAAGAAAATTATGCAATTAAGCCCTTTTGTTTAAAATTGATCAAATTGGAGGGCAAATTGACCTAATTGCGCTTCAAGACTTTATAATACAATGTCATAGCTTATAAAAACCAAGAATTGAAAATTAAAAGACTCGAAAGGGATTTTTTAGGCTCGTTTCAGTTTTAGGTTTATGAAGGAACCCCATGAATCGAGCCAAATTTCCCTAATAAAAAGTGAAAATATTAAAGAGGGAATTAAAATAAAATTTCTGAATATTTTTTTGTAATTTTCTGACCAAGGATGGTATTTTTCTGATTTTTTGGTTATTTTTAATAATTAAATAAATAACAAAAAATATTAAAAAATACAAAAACTATTTTTTGTTCAAAATTGGTTCCTAAGGCTAGGCTAAGGCTTCCAAAGTTGATTTTGCAATTTTTGACCTTTTTTTGCTATTTTTAATTAATTTTAGAAATAAAAACTTAAATAAAAGATGGTCAAAAATCAGGTGTCAACAACGTGGAGAACCCTCGTCATGAGACCCATTTTCAAAAATCAGGCAGTCTCATCGGACGTGGAGAACCCTTGTCATGAGATCCCTTTTCAAAAACCAGGCAGTCTCATTGGACGTGGAGAACCCTCGTCATGAGACCCCTTTTCAAAGCAAAACCAAGGTAGATACCGCCTGAAGGGTCAACACATGGTAGAAACCGCCTGAAGGGTCAACTCAAGGTAGATACCGCCTGAAGGGTCAAAATGATGGTAGAAACCGCCTGAAGGGTCAAAATGATGGTAGAAACCGCCTGAAGGGTCAATCCAATAGTGAAAATCACTTAAATGGTCAACTCAATGGTCTGATCCACCATACGGATCAAAATCCTTAGCAAATCCCAAATGGGACGCGTCTTCCTTAGATTCCTATCAGTTAGGAATCTCATTATGGTTTGACCTACCATACGGGTCAGAGCTTAACCTCTCTAGGATACTCTAGTAACGAGTTCCTAGAAATTCTCTTGAATCCATCAAACACCGCGAAAATCACACAAACATCGAACAGGTAAGTGGCAGGTATGTCTCTCTATTATCTCACTCTCTCATGTCACATGAACATTTCCCCCTTCAAGAAAGAGCATACATGGACAAGCATGAAGATTGGATGTCATGACTCCTTTTCCTTTAGTTTCCCGAGTCGAGTCGATCAGGACTCAGGTGTCACCTTATCTTTGAGAGAAACCTCTAACGAGATTCCTCTCAAAGAGGGGCAGCTGTTGACACCTAAATTTTGATCAACTTTTTTATTTTTATTTTTATTTTTTTTGAAAATTCATAGAAAATCCATAAAAAGTTAAAAAATTGAAAAATCAATTTTGGTGACCTTAGCCAAGCTAAATGAACCATTTTGACCAAAAAAATAATTTTCGTAATTTTCATTTTTTTTAATATATTTTCGAAAAAAAAGAAAAAGAAAATCAAGAAAATCAAGAAAAATAATATTGGAGGTCACAAAAGTATATAAAAATAGTCGGTATTTTTATTTTTATTTTATCCATTTTCTGACCTCATAAATAGTAAAATTCAGGTTTGATTTTAGGTGTTCTTTGATCATCATAAAATTGAATTTGGCAAAAATATTAGTAATGATTAAAAGGAAAAGGAGTGAAAACATCATCATTTAAAAGGAAAAGGGGACTAATCATTTTGTCTTCACTTTTGATTATTTTATTATTATTTTTACTTTTTAATATTTTATTATATTATTATTATATTACTATTTTATTATTTTATTTTATTTTTATTACTATTTATACTCCCCCCCTCATCATCCGTAGCTTCCTCTCCTCCTCCTCCTCCTCCTCCTTCTTCTTCTTCTTCTTCTTCTTCTTCCTCTTCCTCTCCCACGCTCATTTTTTTCCCCATATTCTCTCTTCCATTTTTTTTTTTGTCATCACACTACCACCCTCCACATTTCTTGTGTTTCCGGCCGATTAGACCGTTGGATCGAGCTGATTTTTTGTGTACAAGGTCTTCTTGATCCCTTCTTCATATCCACCGTTCGGATCTTTAAACAAATCTCTCAAAGTGGTCGTACAGCAACCAAATCAGAAGCTGTTCCAGGCGTGGGAATTGTATACCCGCCGACATTTCTTGAGTTTCCGGCCGATTGAGCCGTTGGATCGAGCTAATTTTTTGTTTTCAGGGTCTTCTTAACCCCTTCTTCATATCCACCGTTCGGATCTTTAAAAAGATCTCTCCAAGTGGTCGAACAGCAGCCAAATCAGAAGTTGTTCCTGGCGCGGGAACTGTTCATCCGCCGGTATTTCTTCAGTTTTCGATCAATTCGACCATCGGATCGAGGTAAAATTTTGTGTATAATCTCATCTCAATTCTTTCTTCATCTTCACCGTTCGGATTTGTGAAAATAGTTCAACGTCCTCCTCATCCGAGCTCGGATTATTGTTTATTTTGTATTTTTTTCGTATTTACTGTGTATTTACTTTATGTCATAGCATTTTTATATTTCGCATAAAAGACCCAGAATCGGAAGGCCGAGCCTCCTGTTGGTGTCTAAATATTTACTGTGTATTTACTTTATGTCATAGCATTTCTATATTTCGCATAAAAGACCCAGAATCGGAAGGCCGAGCCTCCTGTTGGTGTCTAAATATTTGCTGTGTATTTACTTTATGTCATAGCATTTCTATATTTCGCATAAAAGACCCAGAATCGGAAGGCTAAGCCTCCTATTGGTGTCCAAGGTGTTTTATTTATTTATTTTCTGTAAATCATATTGTGCTACCCCAGAATCGGAAGGCCGAGCCTCCTGCTGGTGGTTTATACCCCCCACACATTGTTGCACGAGCACCGACGGACTCCGACGTCGTAAAATTCACCGGATCCCATCTCCTTTGCTTATGTTTATGTTGTATAATGACTTAATATCTTCTTTATTTTTTGCATTGTGTTGCGTCCTATAAAAACAAAAACAAAAAAAATGCTAGATCGGACGTCTGCAGATGAGCCACGTGTCGTGATTAGGTGATTTTCAGAATAAAAAAAATTTCCAAAAAAATGAATTATTAAGGAAAAATTCAAAAAAAAAATTGAGAAAAATTGCAGAAAATTCCTAAAAAAATTCTAAAAATTTTTGAAGGCTGAAAATGACAAAAAAAAATTGATTTGTTTCCATTTTTTGGATTTTCTCCCATTTAATCCAAAATGGCGATTTTACCCCTCAAAGGGTAAATCGTCTTTGATATTCCGATGAATTGTGGAAATTGCTTAGAATTTGGTGATGGGCCAGATAGGTGGCTAAACCTTATGTCTAAGCTTTCCACATTTCATTCCCATTTTTAGAAAATGACGATTTTACTCCTTCGAATGGTAAATCGGTTTCTAAAATTCCAGAAAATCATGAAAATTGCAAAAAAAATAGGAAATTGGTCAATTGAGTGACCAAACCTATTTTTGACATTGTTTTACTCCGGATTCATTCCGAAATGACGATTTCTCCCTTTTTAGGCAAATCGTCCCTTTTGTCTCAAAATTACGACTTTACCCCTGATGGGTAAAATCATGTCTAAATCATTCCTAAGCTTGATTGATACTTATTTAGGCTAATAGAGCCTTATTAGGAGTGTCATGTTGATTTGATGTGTTTATTTTGCATATTTGGATTCATTGATTTGCGCATTTTATTATTGATTGTGATTGCTAGGATAGTCATTCCTATTTGCATGAATTCCTAGATTTAGGATTCGTACTCCACTCACCACTCATCTGCATGAAATCTTAGGTCAGAAAATTCAGTCAACTTAGGTACCGAAAGGGCGTCAACTCTGACAGTTGACGTAACTAAGTCCCCGAACCTATTTCTCTGGTTATCGCAGAATTGAATAGAAACTCCCGACTATTCAATAGGGTGGTCCAATCATACCCTCCAAAAAATGATTGGTGGCGACTCCATGGCATGCACACTTAGCACATGTCACCAGACCACACTGAAGGTCGACTACGCATACCTCCGTTGCGATTTGGGTAACGGGCCTTGGGAGAGGCCCGCGTCCGACCAGACTGGACGGCCCATTAGCCCTCGAGAACCCACGGCGAATCTCGAGAGGGTCGCGACAGTTAGCTGTGCATTAGCTTTCATATAGTTAATATTTTGTGAAAACTCGTTAAAAGTGAATCCAAGGAGGGAGCTGAACAGCGGTGAATAAAAGGTTGAAGTCATGTAGTGAGATTTCTAGGCCTAAAAAATGCTTGCAAGGACAAGCTGATGAACCGTTCGAACGTAGATTTCCCCCTGGATAATATTAAATCGTAGCAACATGTAATTCCAATGCAGATATGTTAGCTCACCATTTGTAGAAAAATGAGAAACAGTGCCGTAGATGTCAAATCTGTCTGGCAAATTCATATGTTTTTAAGAAAAATCATCAGAGCTGGAAAAACATTAAGGTCGAAACTTAAAGAAGCTTGATGTACATTAGTCAATCTTAACAAGACTCATGGTAGAGATCACACCTGCCATAAAATTGGGGAAAGTGCAGTAGCCACTGGAGCTGAAGGCGCAGAGGGAGTTTGAGTGCTCATAATGTACTGTTCTGGTGCAGCGTACCTGAGAAGTGACGAACCACAGAGAATTGTCACAAGTTATTAGAGGCACAGTATCAGAGGAAATCAGCTAACTCAAATCGACCAGCTAGAGAGGTCAGAGTACAAGAGGAATAAAAATTCACATTATTAACATATGGAAACCATTTGCATCCACCACTTCAGAAGAGTATTGATTTTCAAGAAGCGGACAATATTCCTTGTTTAAAGTTTAACAAAGCCATATCAATTTGTGTTCTGTACTAATATGATCATCAGAAGACATAATTACCACCGGCATATTTCTTCCTTATCAGAATTAACAAGTTGTATTCACTACGCACCATAACAGGAGAACACCCTCTCTCTCTCTCTCTCTCTCTCTCTCTTGCATTGGTTCCATCTCTCACTTCTCTTTAAGTCTGATCATTCTTAGAGCCCCTCGTTCTCTGTAAAAATGAGGAAAATCTCTTGTGGTTTTAAGGCCAAAATTCAATAGATGGCATAAAAATTCACGTAGCTAACTCGACTCAGTGAGAAAAGGTATTGACGTTTCTGATGTCATCTTTGGCCGGAATTCAGCAGACGAAAACAACTTAGAAAGCGTGTTGCCTCTCATAAGAAAACAAGACTGCATCTCCTAGTCGCGATTATCAATGGGTGAGACAAGGGCATGTCGCAAATGGCAATCAAAATCTGCACCAAAATTAACGATCCAATCTGAGTCGCGTCCTATGACCATGGAAAGGATTACAATTGTATACTGTATAGTATCAAGATTCTCGTATAAATTCCCTTGACATCTGTTAACATTCTTATACGAGGCCAGCATTCAATGGTACCTGTGCGTTTACACACACTTGAGATTGAAAAAGTTACCACCAATAGGTTCAGTAAAACCAATCATAAGGAGATGATCATCCCGTCGGCATGCAGATGATAACAAACTCGAGCGACCTTGCTCCCGTTTTGATCCATTACATCATGTAACAAATCTCCAAATGAAGAAATTAGCTCTATTTATACAAAACATGTATTCTGAAGACAGAAAAAAGTAAAATGTGAAATGAGTTTCTGAAGTATTGACGTGTAATTTAAAAAAAATGAAAATGTAAAATTAATAATAGAAAATTATTAAATAGACTGCACAAAAGAATTTGATTTTCCTCATGGAATGGCAAAAATTATTTTTTAATTCATTTTTAGGTTTCAGTTGTGCATCGAAAAATAATGTCATTTTCTTGGAAAATGGCTTTATGGAAAATATTTTCCAGAAGTACTTAATTTTTTAATGGAGTTTTAAGGGGAAAGAACAGTAGGAGCGCCACAACTTTTGTACGAAGATCACTTGAGTGCCTTAACCTTTTTTTTTTATCACCTGAGTGCCTCAACTTTTAGATATGGATCACTCGAGTACCATTTCCGGCGAAAGTCGATCACTTGAGTGTCAAATCCGGCAAATCGTCCTATGTGGATTTTTTTTTAATTTATAACCAAGGTGTCCGGGCCAGCTTGCAAGCTCCTCGACTATTCCTCGGGCCTACGTGGAATTTTTTTATCATTATTTTATTTATTTTTTAGCGACATGTCATTTTTTATAAAATTTTTAAGCTTATTTTTATATGTTTTGAAATTTTTTTCTGTAATTATCTTATTTTGATATCTGGGGCATTCTCATCGGCTTGAAGAAGATAGATTCCGACGACCTCACCGGCAACGATTGGCCAACCCACGGGCATCGGTCGGCTCGCCCTGGGCCGGCGAGGTCGCCACGGTCCTCAACCATGGCCGTCGCAGCCTCTATGGCCGTGGTCAAGGGCACGAAGGCCCTCACCAGATCTGAGCGAGGGCCCTAACAGCCCCGTCGCCCATGGGCGAGAGGGCCTCGACTGCACCTGGCGACGTCCGTTTTAGATCTAGTCGTCGGTCCGATACCCCATGGTTGCCGACGGTCTCAATTCTCGCATTTGTGCCAACAATCGCGGGTCTAGTTGCTTGGGCCAATGGATCTAGGGTTTGTGCATCTGTGGGTGGCCGAGGTCACGCGACCCTCGGTGTGCCCTCGCATGGCTTCTTTGAGGCTGCTGGGGCTTCGGATGCGATGAAGACAAGCTTGGTGCAGATTTGAGGCTACTGTGGATGGCCTCTGTTTTTGGTACTCCAAAACAGAGCATCACTGTGAGAAGAAGGGAGAGGGAGAGAAGGAGGAAGAGGAAGAGGATGGAGGCGGAGGTGGGCGACGAGAAGAAAGAGGACGTAGAGGTACAGCCAAAGGGGACGGAGGCGGAGGTGAGCGGAGGAGAGCGTGGCCGGTCGGCCAGGGGTTGGCAAGGGTCGCCGAGGACCCATTAGCCTTGAGCAAAGACCATGAAATAAGAAAAAAAATAATCAAAAAATTATGAAAAATTACACATGTATTAATATATTCGAAAAAATCGATCGCCGGTGCCACATAAGCATTTCCTATCGCTACCTCAGCTTTTCCGGTCGCCACGTAAGCTTTTTCGATCGCCACATAAGCGATGACACTCAAGTGATCCATATTTAAAACTAGAGGCACTCAAGAGATCTCCGTACAAAAGTTGTGGCACTCCTACTGTTCTTACCTCGAGCTTTAATGTAAGAGGATTGCTCCTAATTGATGCCCATGTGTTGTAGTCAATTTTTATTATGAAACAAGTTCCTTTGCCTATGCTGTGAATGGATAGATCATATTATGGATGATATATATGATAACAGCTTTAAATAAATTGAATGTAGGTATGAACCTTAAAAAAGAAAAAGAATCTTAGATCCACTTCATCAAATTTTCATTTGGCTTTGGCCGATGATAATACAACGATGGAAGACTGAAGACGACATCAAAATTTCTTTCGGTGCAAAAATCAAGAAACAGTGAAATTAATTTAAATGGGCCGAATGAAATATGGTAACGATTTGTTCTTTTAAATTAAGAAGCCAAAAAATGTCCGTGAATTAATGCATGTTTGCCATTTTAGCTCTATTGAAAACGCGTGCTTGCCATTTGTTGAGCATGCCGCAATCACATCAATGGTCATCTTTGAAATTGGGTCCTTCCGCATTGTCTTGACAGAAGTCCATCTCTCTCCTCTAATTATATCAAATACTGACCTTGATCGTTTCCGGCAATGGTGACGAGAAAGCGTTCCTTCCATCGCAAGAGGCGATTGCTGGAGAATTCTTCTTCCTCATAGGCTTTCGATCGATGCCAAGGGCGAAATCCTAGAGTCATGAATCCGAAGACCCTTTATCGTATTACACGCGCATGTTTTGCCATCTCAACTCAAGCGCTAAAAAAAAGAAACGAGAGAACCGTGAGTCGTCGGCCTGGATGGCGACATTATTCACTATGCTTGACTTTCTTTAATTTGAAAGCAGTAGGCCCTACTTTTCCGTGAAATAATGCATGTTTTCCTTTTCATTTCTCATGAAAATGCATGCTTGCCATTTGTCCTCCATGAATGCTTGCGTTGAACCCCACCGCAAGGGTGTGAAGAGTTTCACTGAAGTACGAAGAACGGCCACGCAAAGGGGGCAAAAAAAAAATTGTTTCTTATAAATAGACATAACCTAAACACTATGCAACACCATTTCGAAACTTCAGAAATCATTTCACAAGCGAGAATGGAACTTGCATTTATATTGTTTCTTGTTTTCTTAAGTGTTTCGATGTTTGTGATGGCAAGCATCCCCGAAGATGACCATCGAGATTTGGAAAGACGAGTTCAGATAATATCCAAACCATCCATGAAGACTTTTGTGGTGATCAATCTTTCAAAATTCTCAGCGATCTTCTCCTTTCGAAATTTGTGTTGTGTTCTACAATCTATCTTGCTCAGCAGCGTGTTTTTTTTTTTTTTTGGACAAATCACTCATGATACTTGGTATTTCTATGAAGACCCACGAAGGAGACACCATCGATTGTGTTGAAATTGACAAGCAACCGGCACTCCATCATCCACTGTTGAAGAATCACAAGATACAGGCAATGGATTTATCATTTTCTTCCTTTAATCCTACTTAGGAAGAAAACTGTGTTTAGTCAAACTCTCATTTCCCTTGCATTGACTTGCTCTACTCGATGATATTACAAACCGTCATTTTTGCAGACTAAGCCGGATATAAGCTTTGTTCATTCTCGTACTCCTTCAAAGGTTAAATCTGCACAGTTCAAATCGAGAGAACCTTGCCCTGTTGGAACAGTACCAATTCCTAGAATTACAAAGGAAGACTTGATAAGGGCAAAATCCGTAGGCAAGATGCCGTCCTCTAAGAGTCAGAATACTCTTTCTCAACATGTATGGCTCTCTCTCTCTCTCTCTCTCTCTCTCTCTCTCTCTCTCTCTCTCTCTCTCTCTCTCTCTCTCTCGCGCGCGCGCGCGTTGTGCTCTAATGCATCGGACAAGCACATTCAGATAGATCTATAAGATTTCTTTCCATTGAAAGCCTGAAGATAACCTATGAAAAGATTAAGATTCATAGGTTCTACATAATGAATGACGTATATTCTTGTCACAGCAGCCTCTGATATGCCCAAAATTTCTTGACATTAGAAAATAGTGGTCTGCCTATATGGGAGAAACCGTATAAATTGATCTTTTATAAGCAGTACCCAAGAAAAAATCCAAATGGTTGTGTTGTCCGTCCGAGCGAACAAAAATAAAAATGCATTTTCGAAAAATTGTGCTATCTCCCTTTAGAAACTAAACTCTCAGATCCAAATTGTGGGTATGATTCTGAAGCGTGATCACCACCGCACCACAACAGCCAAATCCCTTCTATAACTTTGATGCAGGTAGTTTCTTTGAGAGACGACATGACGAAAAATATCAAATATGGAGGTTATGGGACATCTAATATCTATCAATTGGCAGTAGCTGATAACCAAGTCAGCTCACATAACATGTGGATTGAAACTGGTCCCCCCGACCATATAAGCATGATTGCAGCGGGCTGGCAGGTGACTTCAAGTCGTCACCCGTATATGTAGAGAAGTTTTGAGATAAAAGATATAATATCCACTTGCTTTGACTAGGTTGCTCCACAACTATACGGTGATACCCGTCCTCGATTTTTCATATATTGGACGGTGAGTTTGAAGCTTGTTGATTTATTCTCCCAACGAATTTGGATTTCTAACTGAAGGACTATGGGACTTATGGTGTGCGCCCATGCTGGCAATCACACCCGCCACCACAGATAACCGCAATAGCGGTTATCTGCAATTTGAAGAGACGCCTCTCTTCACGTCAAACAGAACGACGTCAAAAAGACGTCAGTTCTTTCTCTTCCCCTAAGTGAGAACGACAAAAAGTCTCACTCCCTCCTCCCGACATTGAATCGCATCAAAGGCGACGAAGGACTCTCTGGACTGCGAAGGCGACATCTAATCTGTGGACAGTGGGTACGGTTCCTCGTGTAGTCGTACTCCGATCAGTGATCCAAGTAAGTGATTTCTGGGCGTTAATCAATAGTTTTCCGCACGTATTACGTATACGAATTAGGAATTAGTTTCCAACATTGGTATCAGAGCAATATACTTGTTTCCTGACCATATAATGATTTTGGTGAATTTGTGTTTTCTTTTTCGAAATCGTTTTGGGGCTTTTCTGACCGAAGAGATAAACGTCGATTCCGGTCAAATTCCGGCATATCATGGGCTGGCTTCGGAACAGCAAGGTCGCCTCGCTATGGGGAATAAAAGCCCTAAGATGTCTCGGCATTTGGTTGCTCACCGGAGACGAATTTTTGCGAAGGAAGTACGCGGTTAGGGTTTTGGGTCCGAGCGGTTTTTCGATCGATTCCTCGCAAAATACTTTGCCGCTCCTGTTGATTCTTGAACCTACATGGTCGCGCCGACGTGATGTTCAAAACCCACTATTAATTTTGTCTTATGGTGGGCTGTCGGAAAAGAATCAGACGGTGAAATGGGCGATGATAGCGGCGGCCGTTCTTGCGTGAAGGGAAATACAGAAAAATTTCCTTCTGTTTGCGCGAGGACGAAGGCTCAGTTTGGGGCAATTTCGGGCAGAGGGCAGCCATTCCGGGCAATGGCAATGGACATCAGAGCAACGTGGAATTGCTTTAAGTAGTAAAAAAAAAAAACCTGGGGGCAGAGCGGGCCGCCCACGTGCACTAAAAGGAGAACTTGCTGAAAGTGAGATTTGAACCCACCATCTCCACGAATGCCACGACTATGCCTTGCCACAAGACCACCTTGACTTTTGCTTGTTAAGGGTACGACCTTATTCTTCTTAAAGAAGATGATGCAGATTTGGGATAAGACCCAAGAAGCCGGCCCAGTCCGTGAAAAGGCCTGATCCAGTCCGTGACCGACTGCCGGAATTCCGACAGTTGACTGGTCTTCGTTGGCCATTGACCGTCGGACCAAACATTTCAAAATTACATTTTGGTCCCTGAGTTTTTCGAAAATTGCAATTTGGTCCTTAAACTTTTGTAAATTTTCAATTTGATCCTTGAACTTCTTGAAAATTGCAATTTGATCCCTAATCTTTGTCGAAATTACGTTCTGGTCCCTCAAGTCAACTTTGACCGTTGACCACGCGTTGACTAAATGGGCTGAAACTTTGATCGGCTCGTACGAGCTCGTTTGAGCTTCGATTGGGACGTACGAGGTACCATTACGTTTGTATCGAAATTGTCTTCGATTTGATATGCTATATGAGCATGTTTGACAAATGTAAAAAAAAAAATTATAAAATACGTATGATTGATATACATATTTTGCTTTTTTTTTTGAGTATTTTTCATTCGTATCATTTCTAATATAGAGGATGACTTATATGCTTATAATGATTGATGATAGCATGCATAATATTTTTTGAATTCTTGTTAGTTCTATCTTGTAATATGAGGTTAAAGTATAATTTGATGCGTGAATGGCTTACGCATTAGTTCAAATCGTGCTATAACAAATTACAAAATATGAAGATCATTATTTGATTTTTGATCTTTATTTGAGTGGGGAGTTCTAGAAAATTTTAGTAATTTCAGTGAACTCAATTTTACATAAATGATTATGTTAATGGTAATTTCAAGCGAGGATTCTCGGACGAGGATTGGGAACATAGTGAACTTTCGAATCTGAGACCTTATGTGAAATTATTCATTAATATAATTAGTTAGTGTAAAATAGATGCATAAATATATAGGCATCAATAATTCGAGAGTACATGTCTATTGAACTTTGTGTTCAAATACAATAGCTTGAGCTTATTAGATAATTGTAGCTAAGCTAGATTGAAAATAGAATTAGACGGCGAAAATTATGAAAATTGGAATAGGATCCAATATGAGCTAAAAGAGCAAATAGCACTATAAGCTCTTGACCTAGTTATGGAAGAATTTGAATATATGATTACTGCATTGTCAAAAAAAAGTACAAAGAGATACTTGCAATGAGAAACAAGTTGAAATCTATTGCTCGCATTATGTTGCTGAAGCAAGAACAATATTTTATACATGAGTTCAGGCATTTTTTTTATAAATGCTAAAGTCAAATGGAAGGCATTAATGAATTAATTTTGGTGAGATATTGGTCTCCAATTGGAACAGATCACTATAAGGTTTGATACGTATATGATGCCTTATGGGCAGAATATTAAATGGCCTTTGTGGCATATATCAAACAAATAAGTGAACTGTAAGATGCAGACTCCATTTTGACTGATGAATAGCAAGTGCAAGCAGTAGTCTGTTCTTTATTTCATAGCTATGTGCATATGAAAATCCACTAGATCCACATTATAAGTAAAACTTTTAAAGATATTATGCGACGCCTTAAACTAGAGATGGATTGCCTTCTGGTGGCAAAACCTAAAATCGACATTCGCAATGTTGATTCTAGTTTTAATGAGTTTTGTACTCAAGATATAAGCGTCAAGGTGGATTTAAGTAGTGGAAAGAACAATTCAAGATAGAAATCGAAGTTTAACAGACATAAGAAAGGAAAACGTCCTTTCAAGGAAAACATTTCAAAAATGAACTGTTTTCACTGTGGAAATAAAAGTAACTCTATTCATGATTGTGGTAAGTTAAAGAACTTAGAAATCCTTGTGCACTTAAGAGTGTTACTTGTATCTACAATTCAGTCTTTCAGGCTGAATCTTATCCTTAGTGGATTGTAGACTTAGGGACCACAGATCATATAGTTAAAGGATAGAAATACCTTAGTGGGATTTCAACGAGTTCCACATGGAGCAAAATGAGTAAATGTAAGAAATAACTTCTTATTGAAAGTTAAAAGAATTGGCATTAGCCAGATTGTATATGCGTGATGATCGCATTTTATTCCTACATAAAATGTTATATGCTCCAAAACACGACGGAATTTAGTTTTCGTGTTAGTTTGGTTAAACTTAGTTTTAGTTTGGACTTTCATAACAATGGTAACAACTTGTTGTAAGGAACAAGTTATTAGAATTCTAAATGGTTTAATTGTGCAGATTGTTGAGTACAATTATGTAATGTTATTCCTCATTTTCATCTTTGTGATGATATAAATATGTGGCATGCTAGGATAGGTAAAATAAGCTAAAAATGGCTTATTGGACAGTGTTGAAAATGTCGTTTAGCCTATTTATGAGCATTGCCTTTGGAAGGAATAACAATAAGGAAACTATTTAGAAAAGGAACAAGAGCTGAGTTTCCTTTGTTGATATCCATTCAAACATATGTGATTCAGTGAATGTGATAGCAAGGCATGAGGCTGTTTATTTCATCACATTTGTATAATTGCACTCGATTCGGGTTTATTGTTTTATGATTTTTCATAAATTTCAGGCATAAGTTGCTTTGAGAAAGTTTTATTTGAAATCCGATCGAGGTCGAGTTAATATATCTGATTAGTTCAGATGTTTATGTGATGAAAAAGGAATAGAATAATAGTTGACTATTCCATTGATTTCTCTGAATAATAGAGTTCTAGAGAGAAGAAATAGATCATAATAAATATGGTTAAGTCTGTGATTGTTGACACCTAAATTTTGATCAATTTTTTTTTCTTTTTCTTTTTTTTTTCCTTTATTTTTCGAAAATTCATAGAAAATCCATAAAAAGCTAAAAAAATTACAAAATCAACTTTGGTAGCTTTGGCCAAGCTAAAGGGACCATTTTGGATAAAAAATATTTTTTCATATTTTTCATATTTTTTATTATTATTATTTTCGAAAAATATATAAAAAAAAAGAAAATAAAAAAAAGTAGTATTCGAGGTCACAAAAATATATACAAATAGACGGTATTTTTATTTTTAATTTTCTTTACTTTAGGACCTCATAAAATAGTAAAATTCAGGTTCGATTTTAGGTGTTCTATGATCACCATAAAATTGAATTTGTCAAAAATATTAATAATGATTAAAAGAAAAAGGAGTGAAAACATCATCATTTAAAAGGAAAAGGAGACTAATCATTTTGTCTTCGCTTTTGATTATTTTATTATTATTTCTACTTTTTAGTATTTTATTATTATATTATTATATTATTTTATTATTATTATTTTACTCTTCCCCCCTCCCCCTCATCATCCGTCGCCTCCTCTTCTTCCTTCTTCCTCCTTCTTTTTCTTTTCCTTCTTCCTCTTCTTCTTCTCCTTCCTCCCCTGTAGCTTCTTCTTCCTTTTCTTTTCTTCTTCTTCGTGGACGCCTAAAATGGAATCCCCACCTTCCGCCGTCGTCACTAGCCGTCGTACCTCAAAGCCGCCGTGAACACTCCAAGACCCGCGGCCTCCACCCGTTTCGGAGTTTGGTTCGGGTTTGTTTTGGATCGGGCCAAATCCGTCATCGCCAAAGCGCGCTATCGCCTCCGGCGACTAATCCGGAGTCCTACCTCCTTCCTCAGAGCTTGTGAAGCCTACGCGCCGCTGGTGGAGCTCAGAAACGGCCTCGGGTCACCGTCCCGTCGTCGGAACGTGTCCGGGCGTGTCGGAGCGTGTCGGAGTGTGTCGGAGCGTGTCGGCGTGTCGGAGCGTGTCGGCGTGTCCGGGCGTGTCGGAGCGTGTCGGCGTGTCCGGGCGTGTCGGCGTGTCGGAGCGTGTCAGAGCGTGTCGGCGTGTCGGAGCGTGTCGGCGTGTCGAAGCCGTGTCCGAGCCGTGTCGAAGCCGTGTCGAAGCCATGTCCGAGCCGTGTCGAAACCGTGTCGAAGCCGTGTCCGAGCTGTGTCGAAGCCGTATCCGAGCCGTGTCGGAACAGTGTCGGAACAGTACCAGAACAGTGTCGGAACAGTTTCGGAACAGTGTCTGAACAGTATCTGATTTTGATTTTTTTTTTTTTTAAAAAAAATCATTTTAGTCTTAATTTGTGAAATTGACTATTGACATTCTAATGGCGATCGACAGGTAACGGGCATGGAGATGGTCGCAGGCTGGGGCTGGGCGATTGAAGGCCGGTGTCCAATCCGGTATGTTTTAGGTACCCGATCCGTATATTAGAATTATTTTTCTAAAATATTGCCTTTATAGACTTGATTTGCATGTATTTGTTTCAGTCTAGTGGTTAGCTTATTTATCTGGTTGAGTGTTATCTATTGTCAAAGACATGCTTTTTATTAAAAAAAAATTCGAAAATATTAAAAAATAATAATAATAAAAATCGATCAGAAAATGCTAAAAAAAATGAAAAACTAAAGAAAAATTCAAAAAAATTGAGAAAAATTGCAGAAAATTCCAAACAAATTCTAAAAATTTTCCAAGGCTGAAAACACCAAAAAAATCGATTTGTTTTCATTTTTGGGATTTTCTCCCATTTAATCCAAAATGGCGATTTCACCCCTCAAAGGGTAAATCGTCTTTGATATTCTGATGAATTGTGGAAATTGCTTAGAATTTGGTGATGGGCCAGATGGGTGGCTAAACCTTATGTCTAAGATTTCCACATTTCATTTCCATTTTTAGAAAATGACGATTTTACCCTTCGAATGGTAAATCGGTTTCTAAAATTCCCGAAAATCACGAAAATTGCCAAAAAATAGGAAATGGGTCAATTGAGTGACCAAACCTGTTTTTGACTCCGGATTCATTCCGAAATGATGATTTTGTCCTTTTTGGGCAAATTGTCCCATTTGTCTCAAAATTACGATTTTGCCCCTGATGGGCAAAATCATGTCTAAATCATTCCTAAGCCTGCTTGATGCTTCTCTAGACCAATATGGCCTTATTAGGAATGCCATGTGATTTATTTGTACATTTGAATTCATTGATTTGTGCACTTTATCATTGATTGTGATTGCTAGGATAGTCATTCCTATCTGCATGAACTCCTAGATTTAGGACTCGTACCCCACTCATCTGCATGAAATCTTGAATAGGAAAATCACTCGCGTTAGGTACCGAAAGGGCGTTGGTAATGACACCGACGTAACCAAGTCCCCGAACCCAAAATCTCTGGTTCCGCAGAACTGATCGACCTCTCCCAATCGGTCAGTAAGGTTTCCGGTCTACCCTCCAAGAAAGACCGGGTGGCGACTCCAAATGCATACACAAGTTGCACATGCCACCACGACCACACTGAAGGTCGAAAGCGATCGACTCTTATCGTCGAATCCCTCAGAAAAATACTCCCGCCGCGATTTGGTATGGGCTTGGGAGGGCCCGCGTCGATCCAAAGCCCACGATCCGTACTCCGGTGCTGGGGAAAAGGCCCGCGATCGGTAATCCATTAGCTGCGTCCTCTTCCGGACGGGTCGCGACAGCTGGCGACTCCGCTGGGGACTTTGTTCTAGAACCTATCGTTCTAGACCTCAAGTGGACTTAGGCCGTAATTAAAACGCTGAGTGATTTTTCTAACCATGCAGGCGCTCTTGAAGGTGAGGTAAGTCCGCTTACGATAGGTGTTATATGTTTTTGCAGATTGGAGAAATAAGGGGTGTAGTCCGTGATTAACATTGTCTTATGCAGGTTGGGCGTAGGAATGTATGTTGTGTGGATGATTTGAAGTGCTGATTGATAAACTGTTGTGCGTGACTTGCATTGTGATGATCACGACACGTGGACACACACAACCGCGCCTAAAACCCCGGGCGCCGCCTTTAGGAACACAATAGAAGGAATTGAAAATGGAATCTCCGTGAGGAAAAACACGGGGTAATCCACTTTTCAATTCCGCTCACTTCGAACTATGGATCGAGTCCCAATGCAACGATAGCTGTGCAATGGAATCGGCTCTTTCTAGAACTCGAGGTGGGAACCTTAACCTTAGGTGCCAAACCCTCTGATTTTTAGAAGTTTACCATCACCTGTTTCATGCGCATGTCTCTGGGCGGTTGGTACACCTAAAACCGCACAATAAGTCGACGTGTTGGGTTGGTAAGACTCTCTATCCCCCCAAATCTATCACTGTTCATATAGATATAGGCATTTCATTTATTGCATTCTGGTGATTAGATTAAATGCCATTTCGAGGATAGATATGTGCGTTTGTCCCTAACGTCCTTGATAGAAGACGAGGAGGGTGATATCCCACGACGAACACCGAGTGTGCGATAAGGAGCATACTATGGACATTATTGAGGTATCATCCAATGAAGATGACGAGTTGGGGCAAGTGATCCTGAAGGCACAGATCAAAACTGGGGCATCCTTAAACGTTAGGATCACATTCCTTTATTTCATTTTCCATTACTAGTCCTCTTGTATAGGGTTTATTTTTACTGAGGTTTTCTCTATCTCACCCCTTAGAGTGATTGTATTAGGGATCTATTGGTGTATACATTCAGATGGAACTTGGTTGTATTTCTTTTAACGGGTCATTGGAATGTGATAGTGACATTTTTTCTAATCATCCGAATACTCCCAAGTCAAGTTTATAATTCCTTTAGAGGAAATTAAAATTGGAAGTCTTGCACGACCTTTTGGTCATGTGAGGTAATCTAACCCCAATTTCGCTAGAAGGAACTACACACTTGAATTGGTTCATGCATGTTGTACACCACTGGTAATTCACGATAATTGATCAAGAATATCAGCGTAGTTTCAAATTTAATGACGAAATAGATGTCCAAACTACTTTCGTTCTTAGTGAACGATCTTAATTTGGATGCCATATCTTCAATTGAATTTAAAACGCGTTATTATGTCTTGCACTTTTGAGTAAGTCATTCCTCTCGAAATTAATCAAAAGCGATTATCGTGAATTACGTTCCTTTCAATAGTATGTTTTCTTTCGAGGAATATTGATAAAAACTTTTCGCACAAGATTAAAACCCTTGTAAAAGTTCTTGTCCTTATTAATCACAAGCAAGCATAAGATTGAAAGGGGTCTATGCTTTCTTTTTCAAATTATTCCTTCTGATTCTGTCTTTTTATTTGCAGGTGAAAAACAAGTAGTATAGAGAAATCTTTTCTTGGACAAATCTGCAACTATTCTTCCATCTGATCATGAGCGAGTTATAAAATCAGGACGTATTTGCTCGGCTTATTGCTATTATGGTTCGGCTCACTCAAGTTGAAGATGTTTGGATGCTCGAAGAAATGAACCATACAGAAGTTAAAACACACACACGAGAACTTTCATTTATTTTGCTCAGCGGAGGGTTTTCAGAAGCAGGTCATACAAGTCGGGGTGGAAAAGTAAAGCCAAAGTGAGCCCTAATTAACGACACAAATGATCCCAACTGACCCTCCATGTTATTAATGCTCTGCTCATACTCCCAGCTCCGCATGTTGTGGTCGGCAAGCCTGAGGAGAAGACTTCAGCATTCTCCCTTAACTTCGGCGACCTTGGCCTCGTGTTCTTCGGTGACTACTTCCAGGTCCCGAACCAGCCCATTCCCGCGAGCTATGTCCTCGGTTATCTTGTCGAGCCGTTCTTCCTGCCAGTCGCTCTGAAGCCTCAACAGGACGTTGCGGCGGTCATGCTCGCCGGTGGTCAGGGATATGGCCAATTGATCCACCAGATTTCTCCTCTCGCGAAGCAACGTCGCGACCCGCTCATTAGCAAACTCGACGGCCTTTTTGTAACTATCAACCAGATAGTTGGTCATCACCAAATGATCAGATCGATCCTCATAACGAGCCCGCAAGACGCGAGCCACGAGAACCTCCCGATTAGCAACACGATAGGCCTCTAAGGAGTGTGCAAAGAGAGTCGGGAAAGTTCTATATTCCCTCCCCAGTGTAGTACCTTCGAGAGAAGTGGTATCAAGGTCCTCGAGCAGGACACAGATTGCATCCTCGGTTGCAGAATGATCGGTTATGTGCGCGTAACCGCGACCCAGTAGGTTGTAAAGCTTTTCCCACTGGGCCAAGACATCAGTTGAAAAAGTGCGTACGGGAGAGGAGGCCATTTGCGTTGGGTTGGCTTGAGAATAAGACGAGTTTAACAGAGAGATTAGAAGGAAGAAGCTGATTATGCGAGAACGTTAACCTTCCATACATTAATTCCTCATTTTATAGCAACTCGAGGATGATGAAGGGTCTCAGTAATAATGCTGGTGGAGCCCAGTTAGGGGGGTAAAGCAGGAGGTCCCCTCACGAGAACCATTGGATTCGTTTCGGTCCGCGATTTCCGGCTCATCAATTAAAAGATGTAAAAGATTTGTCGGGATCATCATTATTGGAGTTAGGTAGGAGGTAAGCGCAACTATCGAAGAGAGCCCTAACAGGATTTGGCAGTCCCATCACGTTGAAAAGCTAAGCGAGAAATTCAAAGTCTTGAGGGGGAACGTTTGCCTAATGATGCTTGAAGAGCGTCTCCTAAACATACGAAGTCACTCGAAGAAAACTTTATAGGGAGTGAGCATACATGAGAGAGTGGAGAACTCTGAGTGGGCAAGAACCAATCAAACATTTCTCAATCCAACATATTTAAGAGGTTATTGTCAGCTGCTAGAGGCGACTGACTCAAAAATCTCAGAAATTGAACTACAGAGGGATCTCGAAGATTCCAAGATCAAGTCTAACGCCAAAACCATGGAGCCCAACACTTCTGGCAACGGAAATCAAGATCACGGCGACGACGACAACGACATCCACGATGTTCAACTCGGGAAAAGAAGACGTCCTCACCAATACTCTCAGGAGGAAACCCAAATGCTGGAAACCCTTTTCAGTAAAAGCCATTACATGAAAAAGAAGTGGAGAATTGAATTGAGCCGGGAGTTGGGGATTAATCAGTCGAGGATCCAGTTTTGGTTTCAAAATAGGAGATCCAAATCGAAGGCTCAACGCAAACGTCAGGTGGTCGAGATTTTAAAGGAAGAAAACCAAAAGCTGCGAACAGAAAACATGAGGTATGAAAAAGCTCTCAATATTACCGTTTGCCCTCATTGCGATAACCTCGTCGCCCTCGGTAAGATATTCCCCGATAAGCCTCACGCGATGATTGAAGACGTTCATTTACCACCTTACTCCCTCGGGGCATCTCCTGCTCAACCAGATTTTGCCGGAGTCACGCATGAGCAGGATGATCCTACGAAGATGATACAAATGCCTCCTGGGGGATGGGATTTGCATCGCTTTGATTTGAGTTATAGTTTCAAGGAGCTGGATGTTACCGCCGACCAGCTCAAAGCATATCAGCCTCATGCACAACAATTTTCGATAGGGTCGGGTCCTGCTGGAGATGAGTTAATCAGTAGTCAAGCCATCGATGCAATTTTGGGCCACGATAAGAGGAGGTTCGCTTGGCCCCCTGAACTGCATTCCAGATTCCTAGACGTGGTTCACCAAATGGGGATCGACTCAGCAACTCCGACGCGCATATTTAAGGCCATGAATGTACCGGGGCTTAGTAAGGAGCTGGTCAGGAATCACCTTGCTGCCTACAGAAAGCTATTAAAACAACGTCGAGCGGAGCTAAACCAGGAGGAATCCGTCTCGAGCTCAAAAGCTAGGGGCGACCGCCATTGTAATGCTCAGGCATCAAGAGATACCCGGCCAAATCTAAGCATCAATCAAGCTAGCAACCCGACCACCGGCAAACTGAAAGCTGATCAGAATGTCCTCCCAGGCCATTTCAACACTTCTCAAGAGCGCGTGTCACAAGTACAGCGAGTGCGCACTCCTCTATTCGAGCAACAGTCGGCTGGTGCTCTGCCTGCCGCTGGTCAACCCACGACAGACGATTTCTTCGATGAGGGGCTCGATGCCTTGTTCAATCAGTGGGAAGCTGGCATGCTTGGACAGCCATGATCTAGCACCTGGCTCGGGGCACGATGGGTCGGTCACTACGAACACCCATAGGAAGAAGAACATGTTCACGAGTAGATCACTCATTTTATCCGTTGTAAAGTTCCTACGGGAACATTTTTCTTTAACGACTATAGTTAATTCTATATTAAAACCAACGCTATCGACGAACATCGTCATGCTCAGTTGTGATGATCCCTTGTTAGATTAAGTCTGAAACCAGAGACGGTCTTTAAAATTTTGAGTGGCCACGAACTCATTCATCACCAAGCGCCCGGGATGCTGAAATGAAGAGTAACAGCATGCACAGGGAAAATGTCACTTTCGTTTGAACGATGAAAAGGGGTTGAGAGAAGATCATAGCGTTAATTCCCATGGAGCTAAATGAATTAAACGGAGTCATTAATTGCGGGTCCACCGCTGCTCCCCACGTTCTCGGGCCTAGCAAATCATAAAAGGCGCCGAAAGATTGTAGACCCACCACTTTGAAGACTGAACTAGGGGACGAGTGCAATACTCGATGAAACCGAATCAATGCAAGAGAGTTTGTGATCCTATCACGAGGAAAAAGAAAGGGGAATACAGACGATGAGTAATTGCAGAATCTCGGGAGGAGCGCTTGCTTGCTGGTCTTCATATGCAGCATGAAGGATGGTTCCAGGACACGCACAATCACTTGAGAAAATTTCTAGAGTGAGCAAACACGTAAGAGCGAATTGAGAAAGCTGAGTGAACTAGATCAGCCCGAGATACCCCGATCCATCATGTTTAAAAGTTATTCCCATCTGCTAGAAACGCCCGACCTGGACATTTCTGAGCACGAACTGCTGGGAGACTTTGAAGATCCTGGAGCTGAATCCTGCCCGAAGGCCATAGAGACTGACTCCTCCAGCGATGAAATTCTAGGTTTCAGCTACAAAGAAGGAGTATACAATGATGACCGGAGCCGGAAAAGGAAGCAACTATAACGCCACACTCCAGGCCAAATCCGAGAGCTCGAAACTTTCTTCAATGAATGCCCCACTCCAAGCAGACAACAGAAAATGGAGTTGAGCCGAAAGATAGGATTGGAGCTTTCGAAGGTCAAGTTTTGGTTCGCCAACAAACGAACCCGGGTGAAACAACAATACGCAGACCATGAGTTACTGGTCCTGAAGGAGGAGAATGAGAAGCTTCAAGCTGAAAGCGCGAGATATAAGGAAGCTCTGACCAAGGCCACCTGCCTTAATTGTGGTAATCCTGTTGTCCTCGGCGAGGTGTTTCTCGATGAACCATCCCTGTTGACGAATAACGCTCAGCTGTTACCGTATTCTCCACAGCATTTTCCGACACAGCCAGATACCGCCGGAGATCTGCATGAGCAAGTCAACACCATAGGATCAACACCAACATCCTCTGAGAAATGGGATATGAATCATCACAGGGGGAATTCTCTCAATGACGAACTCGCTGTCGCAGCCAGCCAATCCAAAGTCGGTGAGTCCCTCCCTGGACAACTTTTGAAACGACTAGATCCCGTAGAGAATAGCTACCGAAGTATTGACGATATTTTGGGTGATAAGAGAACAAGGTTTTACTGGACCTATGAGCTTCACACCAAATTTATTGATGCAATTCGAGAACTGGGAGTTGATTCGGCTAGCCCACTGCGCATACTCGAGATTATGAATGTGCCGGGGCTATCTAGAATTAACGTTGAGCCTCACCTCAAGTACTATAGGAGATTGCTAAGGGATGGAAGGATAGCGTTAAACCATCATAAAGCCAGTTGGAGCTCAAGTGCTGGGCAGAGTTACAACCATGATGATTGGAGAGCCAAGAGCACCCAACCGTGTTTCAGCAATGACGGGACTAGCAGTCGTGTCAGCGACTCCTCTAACCCAAATCAGAATGCTCCGCCGAGCTATCTCAATACTCCTCAGGAGTATATGCCACAGTTCCAGCACATAGAAATTCCTCAGTTTGAGCGCGAATCAGTCATTAATGCTGTCCCTGAAGCGGATCTGGCATTGGTAGAGAGTGCACATATGAACCTGCCGGTCATCGGAGGAAGTTCCAATTCGAGGGGTCAAATTGCTCACGGCGAGAGCAAAGAGAGGAATCCCTCGCCTACAGTCGACGACACCCAATCTGGGCACCAAGGGCTAGAAAGAATAGGTGATTTCCTTGATGAGGAGCTGAACACTTGGATCAATACTCTTCGGGAATGTATGTCTCAACCCCAACAGGGCAATGATGAAGGTTCCAGCTCAAAGACTCCAATCCCTCACAACGAAGGCAATGAAAGAAATCTGCCCCCAACAATCGTTGATACCCAACTTGAACATCAATGGCTCGAAGACCCGAGCAATTTCCTTGGCGATGAGTTCAATCTTTGGCTCGATCAATTTGGAGCCGGAGGACCATCGCAGTGGTGACGCGAGGCCGGTGATCAAACGTCTGATGCAAGGCATGGCTACTCGATGAAAAATGCTTCGAGAAAAGGGGTTGAATACTCCTATTGCATATGTTGTTGATCGCACTGTAAGGTTCCCACGGGAACATCTTTCATTAATATCTAGAACTAATTGCGCGTGAGTGTCAACATCACCCTTTGAGCATCTTCAAGCCGAAGGCCGTGGATTAATCACTTAATCCGTAGAGCAAGTTCCATGAACCATAATTATCACCCGCTGAGCATAATGGGATCTACCCCTTCAACACGAAATACGTTTGGCCGCGAAGCCGCCTATTTGGTAAAACGATGTATTGTTCCTAAACGATCTTCAATCGAATACCGAAGTAATGTATTCTTTCTTTTCCTTCTCAGATGATAAACATGGATAAATCACTCAATGAGTCATGCGTTCAAATAGCAGAACAGACGCTGCCCAGCTGGGGGCAGATGAACCATTGATGTTACAAACACTCCAAGCATGGATAGGCGGATTTGATAGAGGTTGTTCATATCAATACGCAACATCAGAATGGGATGAAAATCAAGAGTAAAGTTGTATCGTCCCAATTTGTCTTGAATTTGGGAATATGAATTAACACTTATTTTTTATCCTTGACAGGGGAATCGCCTTGGAGACGAATGAGTTTTTACATCCCACATACTACCTGTTAGGGTACATGAGGGTAGGATGTATCGTTTCAATTTTCAAAAAATTCGTGAACATACAATGATATGCTTCTTTTACATTTTCAGGGATCTCCAGCCACGGTGGACAGGTAGGTATCCCTTTCCCCCAATCCATTGAAGATGTTAAACCAAAAACACAGAGAGAAAAAGAAAAAAGCTTTCAAAATCTGATGTCTAGAAAAGACATGGAATTCTAATTTCATTGGCATTCATGTTTTGAAACATGAGGTTGTCTGAACATGCATTGTGCACCATAAAATCCCCTTGACGGGTAAAATTTTTGGGAAAACGAAAGAGATTTTTCCAATCAAAAGTTGTTCAAAACTCTCAAAAGGATGTTTCCTCAAAAGAGAGGCAAGCTCAAATCCAAACACATCCTACATACACTTGAGAGATGAGTGGAGCGAATCAAATAGTAAAATCTGGACCTACGGAGGTAGGGACCATTCGCAGCGATTACACGGATTGGGACGACGGAGGCGTTCGTTTCATATCATAAACACTACAGGTGACCGTTGACAACCCACTTGAACGGCGGTTTTCATTCTTAACCCTGTCAAGAACCACCCCACACCGAGGCAAAAGGGAAGTAAGTCCAGCAGCATCAGGAGAAAATGGTTAGAAATTTTCTTGCTCGGACTAACATTAATCTTTGTGTGTTGTTTATATGGTAATCCAAGTGCCATAGGATGACGAGAAGCATTCATTCTCTATCCCACACACCATATCCTTTGCACAGCCAAGTTGAGCCTGCGAATTCATTTCATAAACCCCTGTTGGTGATCATGGGATGTTTCAAGATAGAAATTGCATCACTCCAAGAACGGAAGAAATCAAGAGATGGGATTTATAGAAAAATCTCATATCGGCGTTTAAATGTGCTATGATTCAAGTTGTATATCTAGCACAATTTTCTGAACATCGTAGTTCCAAAGGAAAAGAAAAGGCGGGATTTCAACAAAAAAATCCCCAGCATCAAGAAAAAGCAAAGTGCCTGGTAAAAGCAAGGCCGATGCTCGTGAAAACTGTTTGATTGATCCCCAATAAAGCCTAGTTGGGAAGAGAGAAAAACCCATAAAGGAGTCAGATCAAGAAGACTGCTCCCCAAACGATGTCAGCCGTGGTACAAAAACACGGACAGAATTGTCAATCTCTTAATACCACAAGAGACGTTCTCTAAAGGACTTGTGCACACCTCAAAAGCGGTTGCACACCTCAAAAATGGAAGATGCAGAATGGAAAAGACATGTGACAAATTTGCAATGATCACCAATGTCAAATCCTTCGTGATTTCTGGGCAAAAAACAAGCCTTTTTCGGTCCCCAATCCTACCAATGTTACAACCCTGAAACCGTCTTCTCTGACTAAGACACTTGGGTTAACATATAGCTTAGCTCGAAGAAGTACGAGCAAGACTCTTTCTTTCTCATTTTGCAGGGTTCTTGACTTGTAAACCCGGAGCAGATGGTGAAGATTTTCATTCGATGGCCCCGACTCCAAAGCGGGTCCCCCTTGAAAACCAATATCCAAGCCCAACATTACGGTCCCGTGGAAGACCTCCCGACCGATCAAAATGTATGCGCTGCGAATGAGCCTAAAACCTAGGCACAGGTCAGTAGGGAATTGAGTGCATCCCCTAAAAATCATCACCTCAAAACAGGTGAGATGGCCTCCTTGTCGAGAAATATTCCAATTGACGTTTTGAGCAAACTCTTTTTGGGAATTTTCAAACTGTGGATCCAGATTTTCCATGCAAGGGATTTGTGATCACATTTGCATGTTGCGAAAATGTTTTGGATAACCTCCAGCATCAAAATGCACATCTCATGACTAAAACTTAAGTCATAAAATTTTGTCAATTGGACAATTATTGTCTTCCCAAAGATTATTAACATTTTCTTGGTGAAGAAAAATCTTTCAGGTTTGAACTTTCTGCAGGATACCTGGAGAACCCAGCTCCCAGAATGTCGCCTCAACAGACCCAAGTCCTAGCATGACGTGGAGAACCCTCGTCTCGGGACCCCTTTTCAAAAATCTGGCAGTCTCATCGGACGTGGAGAACCCTCGTCATGAGACCCCTTTTCAAGAATCAGGCAGTCTCATCGGACGTGGAGAACCCTCGTCATGAGACCCCTTTTCAAGAATCAGGCAGTCTCATCGGACGTGGAGAACCCTCGTCATGAGACCCCTTTTCAAAGTCAAATCAACGGTAGATACCGCCTGAAGGGTCAAACCAAGGTAGAAACCGCCTGAAGGGTCAAATCAACGGTAGATACCGCCTGAAGGGTCAAACCAAGGTAGAAACCGCCTGAAGGGTCAAATCAAAGGTAGAAACCGCCTGAAGGGTCAAACCAAAGGTAGATACCGCCTGAAGGGTCAACTCAAGGTAGAAACCGCCTGAAGGGTCAAATCAAAGGTAGATACCGCCTGAAGGGTCAAATATGGTAGAAACCGCCTGAAGGGTCAAACCATGGTAGAAACCGCCTGAAGGGTCAACTCAAGGTAGATACCGCCTGAAGGGTCAAACCATGGTAAAAACCGCCTGAAGGGTCAACACAAGGTAGAAACCGCCTGAAGGGTCAATTAAAGGTAGAAACCGCCTGAAGGGTCAAATCAAGGTAGAAACTGCCTGAAGGGTCAATCCAATAGTAAAAATCACTTAAATGGCCAACTCAATGGTCTGATCCACCATACGGATCAAAATCCTTGGCAAATCCCAAATGGGACCTGTCTTCCTTAGATTCCTATCAGTTAGGAATCCCATTATGGTTTGACCTACCATACGGGTCAGAGCTTAACCTCTCTAGGATACTCTAGTAACGAGTTCCAAGAAATTCTCTTGAATCCATCAAACACGGCGAAAATCGCACAAACATCGAACAGGTAAGTGACAGGTATGTCTCTCTATTATCTCACTCTCTCATGTCAAATAAATGTTTCCCCTTCAAGAAAGAGCATACATCGACAAGCATGAAAAACTGGATGTCATGACTCCTTTTCCTTTAGTTTCACGAGTCGAGTCGATCAGGACTCAGGTGTCACCTTGTCTTTGAGAGAAACCTCCGAGGGGATTCCTCTGACGAGATTCCTCTCAAAGAGGGGCAGCTGTTGACACCTAAATTTTGATCAATTTTTTTTTTCTTTTTTTTTTTCCTTTATTTTTCGAAAATTCATAGAAAATCCATAAAAAGCTAAAAAAATTACAAAATCAACTTTGGTAGCTTTGGCCAAGCTAAAGGGACCATTTTGGATAAAAAAAATATTTTTTCATATTTTTCATATTTTTTATTATTATTATTTTCGAAAAATATAAAAAAAAGAAAATAAAAAAAAGTAGTATTCGAGGTCACAAAAATATATACAAATAGACGGTATTTTTATTTTTAATTTTCTTTACTTTAGGACCTCATAAAATAGTAAAATTCAGGTTCGATTTTAGGTGTTCTCTGTTCACCATAAAATTGAATTTGGCAAAAATATTAATAATGATTAAAAGAAAAAGGAGTGAAAACATCATCATTTAAAAGGAAAAGGAGACTAATCATTTTGTCTTCGCTTTTGATTATTTTATTATTATTTCTACTTTTTAGTATTTTATTATTATATTATTATATTATTTTATTATTATTATTTTACTCTTCCCCCCTCCCCCTCATCATCCGTCGCCTCCTCTTCTTCCTTCTTCCTCCTTCTTTTTCTTTTCCTTCTTCCTCTTCTTCTTCTCCTTCCTCCCCCGTAGCTTCTTCTTCCTTTTCTTTTCTTCTTCTTCGTGGACGCCTAAAATGGAATCCCCACCTTCCGCCGTCGTCGCTAGCCGTCGTACCTCAAAGCCGACGTGAACACTCCAAGACCCGCGGCCTCCACCCGTTTCGGAGTTTGGTTCGGGTTTGTTTTGGATCGGGCCAAATCAGTCATCGCCAAAGCGCGCTATCGCCTCCGGCGACTAATCCGGAGTCCTACCTCCTTCCTCAGAGCTTGTGAAGCCTACGCGCCGCTGGTGGAGCTCAGAAACGGCCTCGGGTCACCGTCCCGTCGTCGGAACGTGTCCGGGCGTGTCGGAGCGTGTCGGAGTGTGTCGGAGCGTGTCGGAGCGTGTCGGCGTGTCGGAGCGTGTCGGCGTGTCCGGGCGTGTCGGAGCGTGTCGGCGTGTCCGGGCGTGTCGGCGTGTCGGAGCGTGTCGGAGCGTGTCGGCGTGTCGGAGCGTGTCGGAGCGTGTCGAAGCCGTGTCCGAGCCGTGTCCGAGCCGTGTCCGAGCCGTGTCGAAGCCGTGTCCGAGCCGTGTCGAAGCCGTGTCGAAGCCGTGTCCGAGCCGTGTCGAAGCCGTGTCCGAGCCGTGTCGGAACAGTACCGGAACAGTGTCGGAACAGTGTCGGAACAGTGTCTGAACAGTATCTGATTTTGATTTTTTTTTTTTTTAAAAAAAATCATTTTAGTCTTAATTTGTGAAATTGACTATTGACATTCTAATGGCAATCGACAGGTAACGGGCATGGAGATGGTCGCAGGCTGGGGCTGGGCGATTGAAGGCCGGTGTCCAATCCGGTATGTTTTACGTACCCGATCCGTATATTAGAATTATTTTTCTAAAATATTGCCTTTATAGACTTGATTTGCATGTATTTGTTTCAGTCTAGTGGTTAGCTTATTTATCTGGTTGAGTGTTATCTATTGTCAAAGACATGTTTTTTATTAAAAAAAAAAATTCGAAAATATTAAAAAAATAATAATAAAAAAAATCGATCAGAAAATGCTAAAAAAAATGAAAAACTAAAGAAAAATTCAAAAAAATTGAGAAAAATTGCAGAAAATTCCAAACAAATTCTAAAAATTTTCCAAGGCTGAAAACACCAAAAAAATCGATTTGTTTTCATTTTTGGGATTTTCTCCCATTTAATCCAAAATAGCGATTTCACCCCTCAAAGGGTAAATCGTCTTTGATATTCTGATGAATTGTGGAAATTGCTTAGAATTTGGTGATGGGCCAGATGGGTGGCTAAACCTTATGTCTAAGATTTCCACATTTCATTTCCATTTTTAGAAAATGACGATTTTACCCTTCGAATGGTAAATCGGTTTCTAAAATTCCCGAAAATCACGAAAATTGCCAAAAAATAGGAAATGGGTCAATTGAGTGACCAAACCTGTTTTTGACTCCGGATTCATTCCGAAATGATGATTTTGTCCTTTTTGGGCAAATTGTCCCATTTGTCTCAAAATTACGATTTTGCCCCTGATGGGCAAAATCATGTCTAAATCATTCCTAAGCCTGCTTGATGCTTCTCTAGACCAATATGGCCTTATTAGGAATGCCATGTGATTTATTTGTACATTTGAATTCATTGATTTGTGCACTTTATCATTGATTGTGATTGCTAGGATAGTCATTCCTATCTGCATGAACTCCTAGATTTAGGACTCGTACCCCACTCATCTGCACGAAATCTTGAATAGGAAAATCACTCGCGTTAGGTACCGAAAGGGCGTTGGTAATGACACCGACGTAACCAAGTCCCCGAACCCAAAATCTCTGGTTCCGCAGAACTGATCGACCTCTCCCAATCGGTCAGTAAGGTTTCCGGTCTACCCTCCAAGAAAGACCGGTGGCGACTCCAAATGCATACACAAGTTGCACATGCCACCACGGTCACACTGAAGGTCGAAAGCGATCGACTCTTATCGTCGAATCCCTCAGAAAAATACTCCCGCCGTGATTTGGTATGGGCTTGGGAGGGCCCGCGTCGATCCAAAGCCCACGATCCGCACTCCGGTGCTGGGGAAAAGGCCCGCGATCGGTAATCCATTAGCTGCGTCCTCTTCCGGACGGGTCGCGACAGTGATAGCATAGTATCATCTTTTGTGATGATATTTTTGTTGATGGTTGTCTAGATACTTAACCGTATGCCTTATAAATCAGTTACCACCAATTCATATGAGTTCTGGACAGGTCGACAATGAGATTTGAGTTTTCTCAGACCTTGATATGCTCTCTATGCACACGTGTTCTCCCACAAGTTTGGGAAATTGGGCCCTAGAGGCAAAAGTATCTTCGTAATACTAAGAGCACTCGAAAGGGTATGTGCTATGCGTAAGCAGGAAAGTGGGGAGTGTAACTGAATTCGAATCACGAAATGTCGCATTCTTAGTGAATGAATTTCTAAAGGGCGAGATATTTCAAGACTATTATCTGTTTGAATTTTAGGATAATGACAATGATAGCTTATGGACATCTTGTCCAAGTGGGAGCAATGTGAGAAGTGGGGAATTTGTTTCGAATTAATCTCAATTGTAACCACTTGATGTGTAAAAGATGTCATTGTCTGATCCGAGTGGGAGCGTAATGGAGAATGATGTACTAAGTGTATGATCTAAATGATGTACTACGTGTACTATCTCTCCAATTTAGCGAATAAGTCGCAAGAAGCTTTATAAAGCTTTCATGGTTGCTCCAAAAGAAGAGAATAAGTCTAGGAGTATAAAATGAGGCTCCGATTTGCCTTGATAAAGAAAAGTGGATAGAAGCAATGGAAAAGAAATGGAGTTAATGAGATCAAACGAAATTTTGGGAATTGATTGATCTTTTGAATGGACTCACAGCCATTGGGAGCAAATGTGTTCTCAAAAGTAAGCGTAAAGCTGATGGCTTGTTTGAGAATTTTTTGGCTGACCTTATGGTGAATCGTAATATTCAATTCACTTTATTCTGGTAATAATGATAAGTATGGATCTAGAATTACATCAAGGATGTAAAGACTGCAATTCTCAATGGAGAATTAATAAAAGAAACCTATGTGGTACAACCTACAGGAGTTATGAATGAAGGCCAAGAATGTGGCCCTGAGCAGTCTTTGAGAAATTGATATATATGTTTTTCATGATGTCTTAGTGGCATATGATTTTGTAACAATTGATAAAAGGCCAATGTGTATATATCAAAAGATCCTAAAATCAATTTGTGATTTTATTATTATATGTTGATGATATACTCTTATTACAAATGGTAAAGGTTTGAGCCGAAATATGTGTCTTGAGACTCCATAAGGAGATAAAGAATGGAAAGTGATCCATATGCTAGTGCTGTTAGTAGCTCAATGTACGCTGTGATATGTTCGAGACCTGATATCTGTTATCCAGTTGGAATGGTAAGAAGGTACCAATCGAATAGAGGTCGAGTGTACTGAATTGCCGTCAATAGAATTCTGAGGTATCTGAAAGTACTGCTGATCAATTTACTGAATATTCAAGGTAGAGATCTGCACCTTGAAAGAATATTGATATTGATTGAGGGGGAGATATAGATGAGAGGAATTTTACTCTGGATTTGCGTTCTTACTGAGTAATGGCACCATATCATGGAAAAGTAAGAAGCAAATGTGTATGGCCTTATCCACGATGGAAGATGTTCTCGTGGTGTTATCAGCAGAAGTATAAAATGGTCTTTGACTTGAGAGATGTTTGGATCAATAAAGTATTGCTAAGAATGCTACAAGTCCAATTATTAGTTAATTGTGATAGTTAAGTAGCAAGAGCTTACACTGAGGATCCACTGCAAGACCAAATGTATTGACTCGGAATATGATGTTGTAAAAGACATGTTTGTATGAAAAGATGTGAACAGTGCATATCTACGCATAAGAATGAAAGCAGATCTTGTGATGAAATAAATTTCTAGAGATGTTTTGACTTGGTCATGTGTTGACAAGAAGGATTGGTTCTTTGCATTAGAATCTCTAGAAGGGCGTAGAAATTAGAATATTGGATGTTTAATGTTCCCCAAAGTTCACAGTGAATGAGTTAATGATATTTGTTATCATTATTAATGCCTATGACAATTAATGCTTTAATGATATTTGTTATCATTATTATTGTCTATGATTTTTGTGTAACATTTATGCATATTAATGTTCTGTACATTAGTTTGAGAAAGTATGTCGGACAGATAAGAGATTAGCTCACTCACACGGATAATCGCCTCTATTTACTGCGTGATGAATAGAGATGAGGCAATTTTAAGCTTATTATCTAGGTGATAATTGAGAGCTGGAGCTTAAAATATTTATGCCGCCTTAACAAGAATGTTAAGATGAGGACTTACTATTTATAATGTCCGAAAGTGAAATAAAGAGATTTTATTATTATTAGTCCTCCCACATATTTCACTTTATTTGTCTTGAATGCCAGATGAGAGTTCTGATGGAAACTCTTGGTTGGAGTTGTTACGTGAACTCTGGTTAGACATTGAGTATGTCTAAGTGATCATCTGTACGATATTAAAATAGGAAGACATACGCTCCATGGGGAAGGAGAAAATATCGTAATACGTACTTCATATTACGTATGCATTGTCGACCAATGAGAGTTGGCAAAAGTTATGATCTCAACTTTTTCAATGCCGTGTGAAACTCTCGAGGATAAAAAATTCCTCATTTGGTGCCCTCACGACTTTTCGTTATTCTCAAGATTTCTATTTAGTGTTCGCTATCTTAGGGTGTTACCTATGGTCATGAAATTGATTCGATCTAAAGGAACACTTCTAGAAAAGCGAGCTGAACTGAGATCGAGAGGTCTAATGGAAGAGGAAGATCGATTTCGAGATTTGAGTCACATAATAGATTTATGTTCACAAACCGGCCGGTTATGATTATTCAGTGTGATCATAATTGTGAATATAATATATCATACTTAAATGGGATCTAGAGAGAGATATGTATGTGACTGATCGATCTAGGGTACAAGCATACAGAAATATACTTTTGATTATGTCCATTTTGAGCTGTCATATACTCCCAACGGATATGTGACAATGAGCTCTCAGGTATGCTGGTCGCACGGATTATTTGTCAATATGAACTTTGCATATATAAAGAGAGTTATGCTTGGTCCTTTGTGGACAAGTGGGAGTTATTAGTCCTCTGTGGACATATATGAGCTGTTTGCCCTACATGGGCGAGTGGGAGATGAAGGACTATGGGACTTATGGTGTGCGCCCATGCGGGCAATCACACCCGCCACCACAGATAACCGCAATAGCGGTTATCTGCAATTTGAAGAGACGCCTCTCTTCACGTCAAACAGAACGACGTCAAAAAGACGTCAGTTCTTTCTCTTCCCCTAAGTGAGAACGACAAAAAGTCTCACTCCCTCCTCCCGACATTGAATCGCATCAAAGGCGACGAAGGACTCTCTGGACTGCGAAGGCGACATCTAATCTGTGGACAGTGGGTACGGTTCCTCGTGTAGTCGTACTCCGATCAGTGATCCAAGTAAGTGATTTCTGGGCGTTAATCAATAGTTTTTCGCACGTATTACGTATACGAATTAGGAATTAGTTTCCAACACTAACGATGAAGTTGGATCCTTGGGTTATTTTGTTTAACTGAAGAATCATTTTTATAGGGTAATGGCTACCGTGATGGATGTTACAACATGTTCTGCCAAGGTTTTGTCCAGCTGGATAGGTCAATCTTTCCCGGTATTCCATTCAGTAATGTTTCCTCTTTTGGTGGTCCTCAATTTGAGTTTTTTGTCCAAATCTTCCAGGTGAGCATGATTTTGAGGACATGGCCATTTACTTTCAAGACATAGAATTTATTGCAACTGATTTTTCTTCGGCAATCAATTGCACGATAGATGCGTGATGGGACTTATCCAGGAAGAAAGTCTTTGGGGTACATAAGTTAGGTACAATATTGAAAAAAAAAAAAAAACTACTCGTGCAAGCACAAAAAAAGGGGATTTTGATAGGCAAGTAATGTCGATCGACATCTTTAAATTTAATTAGTCATTTTTACAATGCATTAGAAATTTCTAACGTAGTAAATATGTACATATATAAAAATGACTATATGTGTGTATTATGAAAACTGTTGCAAATCTAATGAAACCGGTGAAAGGGTTTCATACTTCATTACCGAATATTCGAAGCAACCTGTGCGAAAGTTGTAGTCCATCTGCAACTTAGTGATTCCTGAATTACGTGAATGTTTCCATAACATATAATAATCGCACAAAAAACTGTTGGAGCTATAACATTTAGGGGAAAAAGGAGCATGTACTGTTTATGGTAACAGTTGGTTCAGTTTAAGTTTGGTCGAAAGCTAACTTATATGTTTATCCTTTTAGAAGTCATGAAATTAAGCTCAAATATGTGAAAGAACTTAACTTACGAGACGTTTTTGCTTGCATGCAGGATCCAGGCGAAAAGAATTGGTGGCTGGTTGAGGGTGATCCACCCACTACGGTTGGTTATTGGCCCAGTGAACTATTCTTACATTTACGCAACGGTTCGTTACATACCGCCTGGGGAGGAGTGGGTCTGGTCGGTAAAGATGGAATTTGTCCTCCGATGGGAAGTGGTCACAAGCCTGATGGCAATCCTACCCATGCCACGTACTTTCGACAACTTCAATGGATAGATGCGAACGGTACTCTCCAACGCCCTTCGCCAAAAACAGTCAAGTGGGTGGATAAATCCAATGTGTACGATCTGAAGAACTATGCCTATAGTTTCGGGCAAACATGGGGGTATTGGATTAGTTTTGGTGGTCCGGGAGGCTATTGTAAGGGAGGGACGGATGGTTAGTAATGCTATCATCTTGAGACACTAAATAAGTGAGTCTCCCGATTGTGTAAATTCTTAGTTTGAGCATTTCATTAGTATTAATCTTTATCTTCCTTTTTCTTAAGGCTGTGATTGGAATAACATGAATGAATTCTCATAGGCAAAGTTGGACCCATCAAATAGGCGAACATAATTGAGTTTGGGTTGGGTCGAAAACTTTCCAATCCAAATTGTTGACACGTAAATTTTATAATCCATATTGTTGGGAATTGTTCAAATAGTTCTAACCCTATTGCAAGGATGTCAATTCAATCATAGATTTGTCAATCTTGCCAATTTAGTCTTGAAATTTTGGGCGCAATTTCAATATAGTCCTTCCAACTAATTTTTTGCATAAAATCGCTAATATACTTCGCACAAAGGTATAAGACTAGATTGGCGAAACTTGAAAGTTTTATGGATGAATCGGCATTCGTACAATAAATGTAAAAATGAATGGGTAATTTCCAAATATGTTCACTACCAGTGTGCGCTGCACTCGTTATAAATTATAAGTTCATTTTTTCGGTCGAAAATTATAAGTTCATTTTTTTGGTCGAAAATTATAAGTGCACTTTATTTCCCCTTATTGCAATTAAAAAATGCACAAAAAGACATGCCTAACTTTAAATGATTCTAATTGTTGAAACGTATATGTTCCAAATATTTGAGCTATTTGCTAGTAGATGCAAGGTCCGATTTTGTTCGATTAGTAATCTGTAAAGTTTAAAAATGAATGTTAATTTTTCTTATATAAACTGATTGCCTTCTTTTACCTCACACATAGTCAAATTGACCAAGTTTTGACACCAAAAAATTACCCAAGGAGTCGCGTAGCAGGAATTTGAAAAAATCATAATGAACTACGGGTAGCTATGTAGCACCGATATCGGCACCGACATGCGGACACGACACGGCACGGCACGACACGATATGCTGACAAGTTATTTCTCAAAAATAAGAAATTCCAACATGTCTGGGACACATTATATATTAAATATATTTTTAAAATTAACATTTTGTAATTGATTCATTAAAATACACAAATATATAGATAAAAAAGGAACTTAAATGAATTTACGTTAAAATTGGAATAAATTGTAATCTTGTTTATCAAGATAGAGTCCTGTCACGTGTGACCAAAAAAGTCAAAAATCAAGAAACAAATGGGTAAAAAATCAACATTGAATAAATAAATATTTTGGCTATGCCTCTTGTGTTCCAGCTCATGTGATGGACAATCCTCTTTCACTTTGCACAGCTATGCATCTTGTCATGTCCTTTACTTTCTCTCTAGGGAAAAGTACACTGCAAGTATCTTAACTTTCGTACGGCGTGCACTTAAGTACCTTAACTTTCAAAGTGTTCACTTGAGTGCCTAAACTTTTAACAAGCGTTCACTTAAGTACCAACTTCTTTTAAAATCGTTCAGTTTAGTGCCAAATCTGACGTGACTAACCGAAAATCCGACACGTGGCATTTTAATTATTATTTATGCTGACGTGGCTCATCGGAGTTGGCACAAAAGTGAACGAGTTTAAAAGAAATTGGTATTCAAGTGATGATTTTTTAAAAGTTTAGGCAATCAAATGAACATTTTGAAAGTTAAGGCACTTAAGTGCACGAGTTGAAAAAAAGTTAGCACTCAGGTGAACACTTTGAAAATTAAGGCACTTAAGTGCACGCCGTACAAAAGTTGAGAGATTATTTCGTTAGGAATTGGGGGCTAAATATTGTGTGCGTTATTAAATGTAATTGGGGCTCGGGAAATACTAAGAGTGTTTGTATAACTCGAGTGATCTGTAATCTCCGTGTATCACTTGTTCTATAGTGGAAATCGTTACTGCTTTCCTCGTGGACGTAGGTCTTTACGACCGGACCACATACATCTGGTGTTCAATTTACTTTACTCGTTTTCTTTATTTATTTAATCGATCGCTTGTTCGGCGCAACACTTGTAATGGCACATTGAGTTATTTTCCTATTACAGTAGGCTCTGCTTTGAGTCCTTATTTTTTTTGCCCTAGTTATAGATGAGCTAACAGAAAATATCCAAAATAAGGTGCCGTGGTATATGCTTTTTGCAGATGATATTGTGCTTATTAATGAGACCAGGTTGAAGTTGATGCTAAATTAGAATTATGGAGAAGCACATTGGAGTCTAAGGGATTTAACATTAAATCGAATAAGACTGAATACATGAAGTGTAAGTTTACCACGGCAAGAGGAGGAGAACAAGAATATTTGAATATACTCGGAAAGGAGGTACCCCAGAAAGATGCTTTTAGATATCTATGATCAATTTTGCAAAATGTGGGAAGATTGATGAGGATGTAAGGCATAGAATCAGAATATGTTGGATGAAATGGCGCATTGCATCAGGGTTTTTGTGTGATCGCAAAATCCCTCTTAGGTTAAAAGAAAAAATTTATAGAACAGCAGTAAAACCCACAATGCTATATGGAGCTGAATGTTGGCCAGCACATAAGCAACATAAGCATAAAATGAGAGTTGCAGAAATAAGAATGTTAAGGTAGATGTGTGGGCATACAAGGATGGATAAGATAAGAAATGAAGATATTCGACAAAAAGTTGGAATAGAACTAGTGATAGAAAAAATGAGAGAACGTAGATTGAGATGGTTTGGACATATTATTCGAAGGCCCCTAGATGTTCCAGTAAAAACAAAAATTTGTTACCGAGAGTATGACATGAAGAAAAGAAGAGGTCGACCGAAACTAACTTGGTGAAAATAAAAAAATTATTTTCCCGCCAAGCCTTTGATCGCAAATAAAAAAATCATCTTAAGCGTGATTATATGTAGCAAAACTTCGATTGCTACATCCTATGCTTATAAGAAAAATTTTCAAGCTCTAACCAAAAGAATGAAGAAATTGCAATATATGAAGACAATAAGAGGGGAAGGGAAGAGCTACTAACATTATAGGGGAACTCTTTGCTCTGCATCCAATCTGCAAGTGCTGACTGCTCTTCAAATCGCCGTATAAGCCATCATTTTCCTCCTTTCTATGAAGAACTCTGGAACCATTTTCATTTCTTGGGGGACAATTTCAGAGAGAAAATACAATGCCGACTGGCAATGAAGCAAACTTGTGAAAAATGTTTTCTCTGCTTTTATATTTCCACGTGAATTAAAAGTAAGCCTGCGATTAAGCAAAGAGTCCATGCAGACTAGAAATTGGCGGGAAAATTGTCAAAAAATTCTTAAACTTTTTGGCCTTTTTGCCGATTGAGTCATGTTGGATGGAAATAGCTACATGAATGCTAGACATCCTACGTGGTGCCGTCGTAGACAATTTATAATGATACTTTTTCACTTTTTTGAATTTTCACATTTTAATTTTTTTTTCCTTTCTTCTTTTTCCATTTTTTTCCCTTCACAGGCCAACAGCCGAGGGAAAAAAAGAAAACAAAAAATTAAAATATGAAAATTCGAAAAAGAGTTAAAATATTATTACTAATTGTCCATTCGCAATGTCACGAAAGACTTGCGGCATGCACGTTAGTAATTTCCTGCCAATAGGACTAATCGGCAAAAGGTGAAATGTTTAGGACTGACAAACTTAAAAGGTTTAGGACTGAATTGGCAAAAATGCGAAAGATTTAGGGCTTTTTTAGTAATTTTCTCCAAGATCGACACAGCTACTAGAACAAGCTCTTTGGACGTGTTCATTCGGCCAAATCTCGACCATACCATCTTCAGTAGCCTTCTTCAATACCAAATCACTTTCCTCCTGTTCAAGAGCAAGCAGCAAAAGGAATAATGCATTGAATTCACGCCCACAACCCGACATAATAGAGCCCATTTCACCTTTCCCACTTTGAAGTTCTACGCCTCTAGGGCTTTCTTGAGTCCTCTTTAACATTCTTAGGGACAATACAGTAAATAAAATGTTTCATGCTATAGAATTTTCGTCTTTAATGTGGTAGTTGCTAGATGGCGAGATGCATTGTAAGTCATTAGATTATTAGTCGATCAATGGTCTTAATCAGAGGTCCTTTTGTATAAATGGGAAGCTTTTATACAATACTTAGACTAACAGAAAGCATTATCTCTCAGAGCTTCTCTCTAAACACTTTCATTTGGTCCGGTGAGTAAACGAGAGATCCCTGAAAAAATAATTTTCGCTGAGCAACTTTCGTTTGGTCCGGGTGAGTAAACGAGAGATCCTTGGAAAATAATTTTCACGGTTCTCAGCGACTGGTTAATAAACAAGAGCACCCAACTTTGAGCCATCAAACAGCAATAACATGTCAGATGAGAAACGCTTATTGATATCATTATCGACTAAGTACTATAGTTTTCTAATAAGCAAAAGTTAACTACATCTATTTCTTTTCAAATCATTCTATTAATCTACCTTGGCTAGACGAAATTTACATGAAGATTAGGAAAGTTGTGCACATATTTGCCATGGTCTCATTTAATGTACTTACTACTTATAATCTTCTTTTGGAGAAAAAGCTGAGGCTGGAGCATTTCTTCATCTAAATCTAAAAGCGCGAGCTTACAAAAATTGTAGTATTTACCGTCCGCCAGAGATTTGCGGACCTCGAAAGGGATGAGGAAATCCAGAGATTCGCGGCCTCGAAAGAGATGAGGAAAGAAGAGGCGGGGAGTATAGGCCACTGCAGAGCTTTAGACCACTAGCGAACTCCACACGTTGACGTGGGAGTTACACAGCTTCGAGACACGCCGGAAATGAAGAAGGCGATTGAGCGACAGTTTCAAAAGAATTTTGAATGAGGCTTGAGCATTTCCTCGGTAGCCAACCAATGATGTTAGAAGTTCCCATCCTATTCCACCACCTAAATCTAAAACTCCTCCTTTTGACGTGTGCCGGTTGAATTTTATGAGACTATTATCGGTCCTTGATGATCAAAACGCCTGTATGAGAGCAGACTGTCGAGTTAATGTAGCTTATTGCATCAAATATATACAGCATTGTAGGAGGAGATATATCTAAGGAGTTTAAGCTCTGTACATGATACATCTGAACCTACTCGCAAGGGACGTGCAATTAGCTTTCAAAAATCTCGTGTCCTACTATGACCAATTTATTTAGCCATCTATCAGAGCCTTTGGTAGAGGATACCTACACAAGATTTTCCAACGTTAAAGTATTTGTAGCTGAATTTGCGATATATAGCCATGTCATCGTAGTCCCTCAAGATGGTCTGGCATGCAGAATCTCATACCCTTATACAAAAATTTTACTCAATTTTCATGTAAATTTGTCTGCATTAGCTGTACATTAGCTTTCATATAGCTAATATATTGAAAAACTTGTTAAAAGTGAAACCAAGGACGGACCCAGCCAGTGGTGCGAGTTAAAGGTTGAAGTGATGTAGTGAGATTTCTAAGCCTAAAAAATGCAGATATGTTAGCTCATCATTGGTAGAAAAGGGAGACCAGTGCTGAAGATATAAAATCCGTCTAGCAAATTCATCTGTTTTCAAAGAAATCCATCAGAGCTAGAAAAACTAAAGTTGAAACAGAAAGAAGCTTGATGTACATTAGTCAATCTTAACAGACTCATGGTAGAGATCACAACTGACATAAAAACTGGGGAAAGAGCATTAGCCACTGGAGCAGAAGGCGCAGAGGGAGTTTGCGTGCTCATAATGTAGTGTTCTAGTGCAGCATATCTGAGAAGTGACGAACTGAAGAAAATTGTCACATGTTATTAGAGGCACAGTGTGAGAGGAAATCAGCTAACTCGAAACGACCAGTTAGAGAGGTCAGAATACAAGAGGAAAATTCACGTTAGTAAGATAAGGAATAAAGGATCCACATAGCTAACTCCATTCAGTGAGAAACTTAAGGCATGTTGTTTCTTGGAAGAAAAGGAGACCCTGCATCTCCTAGTCTTCAGTATCAATGGTTGAGACAAGGGCATGTTGCAGACGACAATAAAAATCTACGCCTAAGTTAATCTGAGTCATGTCCTATGAACATGGAAAGGATTACAACTCGTACAAATTCTCTTGACATGCTTATAGAAGGCAGCATTCGAAGCTACTCGTGGGTTTGCGGACACGAGAGATTGAAAAAGTTATGACCAATAGGTGCGGTAAAACCCATCATAAGGAGATCATCAGGCTGTCGGCATGCAGATGATAACAAACTCGAGCAACCTTGCTCCCATTTCACTCCAGTACATCACAAAATATGTCTCCAAATGAAGTAATTAACTCTGTTTATAAAAACATATGTAATCAGGACTGGAAAAAGTAAAATGTCAGTGCAGTTTCCTAAGTGTTCAGGTGTATTTTTGTCAACATTCTACTGCACGCATGTCTTGTCACATATCATGATCTACATGATGAGATACCACATTTAAAGAATGTTAAGGATGGTACCTTGGATCCAATAGAAATTCCTTTAGAATATAATTGATACCCACTCTAAGGTCTGCAGCTGCTCCAAGGTCAATTGTCTTGAATGAACGAGAATCTGCTCGATTTCCAGGGTAACATGTTGTGCTCTATGAAATATCAATTTCTTTCTACAGAGAAAAACACAAGCAACCTGTTTTTGCCATGTGATCAATACCTTCAGAAAAACAATGATCTGTCGCTTAATATCCCTATGCAGAATGCCTGTCCAATGAAGATCATCCAGGCAAAAGAGGATTTGTCTCATGATGGTTTGATTGATCCTATCCTCCCTTTCAATTCCTTTTGGCAAGTCCTCTGCCTCCCCAAGAATCATTGCTTCTACCTGACAAGAAATTTAGTCATAATTGAAGATGGCAGTCGAGGATGTAGGCCAATCTTCAAAGGTGAGGCTAAATGTAAATCTGAAACAAATAAAGTCACTTCCTTTTCCGTCATCTCCATCAATATCATAGCTCTAAATTTTCTCAAGATTCAATCATCTCAAGTCAACTCGATCGACAAATTATGATCTTAGTGGCGACATTATTTCGTAACCCTGCAATATATCAGTAAAGGATACGAATTGGTTGTAGGGCTTTATTCGGTAAAGGGATGTCCATTAAATTCTTAGCTGACCTTAGCAAGCAAACATAGCTGTTGCAAAATTGGTCCGAAAGGAACTCGACAGACACCCAATAAACTCCAAATCAATACCGATCCCTCCTATCTACTTTGAACTGTGACAAAATTATATATCTCAAGTATATAATACTGCTTCAAATCAAAATTGGTCTGAAAAAAACTCAACAGACATCCAAGAGAATCGGCAATGGATTCGTTTTGATTGTAACCCATGTCTGCAGCAGTATAGGATATTATGCCCGAGAATGCCTATCGTAATCTATTCTGTGAAGTACTTTCACCAGGAGGCTGAATGCCCTGGAAATGTCCAGGATCCTGTGGTCATGAATGGTTAAAAAGAACCTTACCCAAAAAAAAAAAAATGAATGGTTAAAAAGAAAATGAGAAAAGGAAATGGAAAAAAAAAAAAGGCTAAAGCTTCATGTAATCCCGATGATTTTTTAGGAATCATGGAGAGAAAGACATAGCTACTGACAAACGTTGTAATGGATGGTGAATTTCTTCATGCATGCGGACTTTCTGAGAATGAAGTTTCACCATATATCACTCCTCCACTTGCGGAAATTTCCATGTGATCAATGCTTCGAGACCAACAAACCAAACTTCAGCTTCATCCTTGTCTTTGCATATCTATTCATGAATGCAACTGGCCTCATGACGAACATCCGTAAGAAAAAGCCACTCGATTGTGACATGTACTCTACGGAAATTAGATGTGATTTGTTTTTTCCCCTTCACTAGGTGGCTAAGAAAGGGCTGTTACAAACTCACCAGATCCAAGGATCTATCATGCGGATAGGGGAAAATGACTGATACTCCTTCTCAGGTAGTGAATACTGCTGAAATATATTGCCTGAACGAAAAGCCATTTCGATAAGAAAATTGGAACCAGGGGATCAGAAACCTTTACAATATAACTGTAATCTTCCAAGAGAACGAAGAACACAAAATATAATTACTATGCAGAAGTAGAATCAGAATATTATGAGAAACAAAATCATGAACATGCATGATTTTGCTGAAAATTGTGAGTGCAATGGAAGAAGTGATGACTCAAGGGGAGATTGATGACAGCAGCATGGTTGGGGGAGAAAACTAATACGCATAACCATGAGAACGTTTGCTATCAACAGCTTCCTTTGGGCTTTTAGCATTTATGGTGAAGGCATGCTTCAGTTCATTCTTAAATCAGAGTAAATTGGGTTACTAGCCAATTCAACAACTAAAATAGCATTAATCACGAGTCTAAGACACAAAATCAGATAATCCCATGAAGCACATGGAAAACCTACGTACCTTAGGTACTTAGTGATCTCAAGTTGATTCTACTGTGCATCATATAATATGTAGAGACTATTTTTAAGATCTTTTCTCTTCCAGGCTCTCAAACACTTAACTAGTATCACAAGACTTACAGTGGCAAGGTGGAAAGGGGCAGAACTTTGGCTTCCTTCATCGACCATACTCCAGTAATTTTAGCGCCTTTTTTAGGTGCTGTACCTGCCTGCAATGAAAATTATGACTTTGACTACCCGGAAATTGTAGCTATAGAAATGCAATTGTCAAAGTTTCCCAAATAAGAATAGTCCTCATTGCGTAGTGTAAGAAAATACATCCTCTCTATCTACACTGAACCGAAAACTGTTGGCCACCTCTATAGATTGACATTGAAGACAGTTCTCCATTGAACGACTTTGTTTACATAGCATTAAGGCTTTTAAAAAACTTCATCCTCCACATCGTTAAATGATGGGTATAGATACAGTTCGCAGGAGAATATAGAGAAAAAAAAATTAAACAGGATAATGGCTTCCAAGTGATTGAATGTTTAAACGCTGCGAGATGCTGTGATGTAGTGTTTGATGATGCAGCATTTGAGTAATCCACGTGAAGTTCTCATGGAACTGATCATTAACAGCTTCTTTGCACTAAAGGAAAATACAGTAAGATACGAGAGCTACAGACCAAACCACGGGACAAAGTGATGCAACTACCACAGAGAACATGGGCACTATATCACCATCATAATCCAGCATACACAAATTGTCACCCCAATTTGTATATCAGTTGGAGGGAAAAAAAAAACGAAGCTATAAACAACAAGTAAGGGTAAAACCTGCTCGATATCCCTCTCCATATTGAGCAATTTTCTGAGGATCAGCCATTCAAAGTTTCAATGTCATCTGATGCCCAAACGCCCATCTGAGAACCTACCAGCGAGATCTTCAAATTCGGGAGGCGACTTCCAACTCCAGCCCATCCACAATCACTTCGACTTCACGTTCGTCGCTATAATTTCCAAACTAAACGAGGTACAAAAACCAAAATGCAGGTCGAAAGATTCCCCAACAGTGAGTCGCAAAAGGCGACGAAGCAAGAACTTGCAGACCGATTCCGAGGTCCGCAACAGCTCAAGGCCAATTTCGACGGGCTCGCCGAAACGGAATATTCTTCAGCGGCGACAGAAGACTGCGGCGCGCAAAATCGACGCAACCGCGATCGGTTCTCGACAATGCCGCAAGAATTTGCGGCGGTTTCGGGCGATTTCTGAGCTGATGTGGATGATTCCGGGATCGTTCCAGCTCGGGAGAGCTGGAGGAAAAGGAAGCGACGATCCGATCAAGCGGCGACGAAGGAGAAGGTCCCGTCGGCGACCCACTCCTCTCTCTCACTCTCTCTCTATCTCGGAGGGAATGGATCTTGCCTGAATGGTGTTTTGTGCGGGCCAAATGCTATGTCAGCAAACCAAATCGAGGAGATGGATTCAAGCTGTTACGACTGCCTACGGATCCTCTGCCCTGGGACCTTCCTGCCCAACGACTTACCGCTCGTTAGCTTTGTGGGAACGTATAAATACTTCAAATTATTATAGAACGTGAGAATGCACAGATAAGCCTAAACGTTTCTCCTGAATCTTTGGGTCACGGAACTTTCCTTTTGCGACATCTGACTACTCGAAATCCCCCTCGCTCGTCGACAACAAGGAACCCAATCATTCACCAACGTACACATGGTAAATTTCAAGTTGCTTATTCAAATCAGACATGAGTTTGGCCCAATTGTTGACACCTGATTTTTGACTAAGTCTTTTTCAGTTTTATTTTTGAAAAATCACAAAAAATTCATAAAAAGTCAAAAAATTACAAAATCAACTTTGGTGGCATTGGCCAAGCCCAAGGAACCATTCTTGACCTAAAAATAATTTTTCATATTTTTCACATTTTTTAGTATTTTTAGAAAATAGAAAAATACTAGAAAAATAAAAAAATAGAATTTGAGGTCACAAAAATATAGGAAAATAGTCAATATTTTTCTTTTAAATCCCTTGTCATTTTGACCTCATCTAGAGTCGAAATTCAAGTTTAATTTTGTGTGTTTCTTTGTAACGCATAGGGTTAAATTTGTCAAAAAAATATGTTTTGAATCTTTTTATTTGCAATATTTTGCACTTTTCGAGTCTTGACATTCAGCTTGACTGTCCGACATTTCAATTTGGTTCAATTGTGCGCTGATTTGATCACTTTTGGCTTTAGGAACCTAATTGCATAAAATTCTTTTCATTTTAGTCCCTATAATGCCAATTCTGAAATTAAACTTTTTTTAGGGACACCCATAGAACCCCAATGCTTCCTCCCTATAGTACTCGACCCCATGAATCTAATGGTAGTCCCAATTAGGGTCGATTCCTCCACAAAGAACTTCAATTTGGCAAAAATCAAATTCGGATCCTACTCTACATTTGGGGTTTTTGATCAATTCCATGCTTATTTCTCATAAACAATACATTTTCAAGTGGAATTCGTGCTGAAGAATCTAATTTTAAGATAAATTTCATGATTCTCGGACAATTAAAAACCTAATTTGAAGAAAAAAGGCTGAACCGGGTCGACTGGGTCGGGTTGACCAACCCAGTCGACCCGGTTGACCAGGTCAATTTAAAAAAGAGGACAGAAGGACTTGAATCCTTCTTCTTCGCGCACGCACAAGGCCACCCGGGGGAAAGAACAGTTGGGGGGAAATCAGTTGGAGAAGGGAGTCGGTTGGAGGAGTTCGCCAACGGACGCAAGAAGGAAAGACGACCAGGAGAACGACGAGAGCTCGCAGAGAGAGAGAGAGAGAGAGAGAGAGAGAGAGAGAGAGAGAGCCGCAGAGGGAACAGAAAGAGAGCGAACAGAGAGCGGGCGAAGAGAGCTCGCAGAGAGGGAGAGAGCTCGCAGAGAGAGAGAGAGAGAGAGAGCTCGCGGAGGGGAAGCGAGCGAAAAGAGAGAGAGACAGAGATTGGCGCCGTGGGGGAAAAGAAGCCGTGAGCTTCGAAGGCTCGACCACGCCGAGCGGCGCGAAACCGAAGCTTCGGATACATCCTCCGAGCTTCGTGACATCCCAAGGAATCTCCAGAACCAAGCGGTGTCGCATTTCATCGCCAAAACAGGTGAGACACTCTCCTGAACTCCCTCTCGGCCTTTAATGGCAACTTAAGCTAGGGACCGTCATTCGATGTGATTTTGGTTGCAATCGTTTTGTCTCCCTTCCCTAAGCATTTTCTCTTTTCATTGCATGTCATTTCATCGCCTAAATCGCCGAGTCGGCCCCCAAACAAGACGGATCGGTCGCGAGCTCCATGGCTCGTTCTAGACAAAACCGAAGCTCACCGATGGCCAGGTAAGTCTCTTCGATCTCCCATAATGCTTCTTGACTGATTGATACGCTTAGATATCGTCAGAAATGGCTAGGGCGGACTCTCGCCGGAGATTAGCTCCGGCCTAGGATGGTGAGATTGCCAAACTTGATTATGCTATGTTCATTGCGATATATGTTGTAGAGGAGATCCGCGGGAGTTGATTGGCGTTGGAATGATCGAGTTTGGACGTCGGAAGGCCGAGATATGGCCCTCCGACGAGGCGCCGGCGAGGGAGCGCCGGCGCCGGTCGCCTTCCCCAGTGAGTCGTTGACCGGTCAACGGCGGTTGACCGAGTCAACGGCCACGTGGCGCCCACGTGGCAGCCACGTCAGCCATTCGGTTATAACCGAACAAAATAAATTTGATCCGGCGGTGGAGAGCTAGCCACGTGTCGCGATCCTTTTTTTTTTCAAAATAAAAAATGATTTTCAGAAATTAAAATAATACCTTAAATCGAACGGTTGCAGTTCAATCTAGCTCTTTAATCTGAACCGTTGGTTCCTTGCATAGATCGGGCCATCTGTAGTCCGCCACGTCGCGCAATCAGGGCCATTGGTTCAATTTAGGCGGGAAATTGAAAATTCGAGCGGAATGGCCAAAGTGACGTCGTTTTGAGGCGGCCCGGATCCGGGCCGGGCCGGTCGCCGCGGGTCATGGGCCGGGTCACCCGACCGGGCCCGAATAACATTTTTTTAAATAAAAAAAATCAGAAAATGATTTTAAAAATAAAAAAAATCAGAAAAATCCTAGAGAATCCAAAAAACTGCTAGAAAATTCCAAAAAATTCCAAAAAAATATGGAAAAATTGTGGCAAAATCCTAGACACTCCAGAAATCCCCAAAAATCGAGGATTGACCACAGACAACTGGTCAACCCTATTTTTGGGGTTTCTTATCTGTTCTTCCGAGACTTGACGATATTACCCTTTAGGGGTAAGTCGCCTCTGCTGTATATGCGAGATAAGGCCGATAATGCCATGGTAAGAATTAGGGTCGGGTAGGCGACCAATTCTTAGGCTTAGGTTTTCGAGTCCTGTCCCTTTTATCAAAATGACAATTTTTCCCTTCAATGGGAAAATCGTCTTTCTTGTCTCAATCGAGTTCTGAAAATTGCTTAAAGTTAGGGTTTGGGTCAGGTGGACGACCAACCCTAATATTTGAGATTTTCAGTTCTCATCTTTGTCCAAAATGACGACTTTACCCTTCCGAGGGTAAAATCACTTGAAAATTCCAGAAAAATCCTGAAAATTCCCGAAAAATAGGAAATGGATTGGATTGATGGCCAATCCTATTTCCCCTATCTTTTGACTTTCCAATTCATCTAAAATGATAGATTTACCCTTTCAAGGTAAATTTTCCCGAATTATTCAAAAATTACGATTCTGCCCCGCATGGGCGAATTATGTCCAAATCACTCTTAATCCTTGATTGATATTTCTCTAGGCTAATAGGGCATCATTAGGGATGCCATGCTGTTTTCATGTGTTTTATCCGCATGTATTGGATCCTTGATTTGCGCACTTATTTCTAATGATTGTGAGTGATAGGGTAGCTATTCCCATCTGCATGAACTCCTAGATTTAGGATCTGTACCACACTCGTCTGTATGAAGTCCAAGGATCAGATAAACCATTCAACTTAGGTACCGAAAGGGCGTCAACTCTGACAGTTGGCGTAACTAAGTCCCCGAACCCACTTCTCTGGTTTCCGCAGAATCGAATAGACCACTCCCAACTATTCGATAGGGTTTCCGATCGTACCCTCCACGAAACGATTGGTGGCGACTCCTTGGCATGTACACTTATCACATGTCACTAGACCACACTAAAGGTCGACCACGTATATCTAGCAGTTGCGATTTGGGTAATGGACCTTGGGAGAGGCCTGCGTCCGATCATGCAACATCGGACGGCCCATTAACACTCCGCTCGAGAGGGTCGCGACAGACTTGCGACTCCATTGGGGACTTATTCTAAACCAGAATCTCTGGTTACGAATTCTAGAGGATTTGAGCCGATTAAAAAGTTGTTTGGTTTATCTGACTTTGTTTTCTGTAGATGCTCTCGAAGGCGAGGTACGTACACTAACCATTGTGTTAGATGTTTTTGCAGATTGGAGAAATAAGGGGTGGAGTGATTGTTGACATTTTTTCCTGCAGGTTGGAGTTGGGAATGTATGTTTATTTTTATGCACATACTGAAGCGGTGTTTAATACAAACTGCTGTGCATGACCTTGCATTGTGATGATCACGACACATCGCACACACTGGCGGTCAAACCCCGACTGCAACCACCTCTAGGTTACCTTAGATAGGGAAAGGATGTGAAAGGATCTCGTGTTTGATGGCACTTGAGACTTTCATGTTCGTTCCCGCTCACAATCCAAATTGGCGATATCTAGCCCTCTTGGGTAGGTACTCTTGGGGAGGAATCTGCCATATTTGGATCGTGGGAGCCTGAGCCATAGGCTCCTCACCTGATTTTCGATTTTTAGAGTATACCCCCCACTTGTCTCATGCGCATGTCTATGAGAGGTTGGTATACCTAAAAAAAAAAAATCCCGCTGATCATTGTAAGTATGACTTCTCTCTCTACTTGTTCACTTCCTAGTGAAATTTCATGATAGGAAATTCATGGAAATCAACCGAATGCCCTGGGTGTTTGAGTTTACAAATGAAAGTTTTTGACAATGAATTTTAGATACAAAAGTGGGAACACTTCTAAGCCGTCCCTACGGAATAGATGGTTCATCCAAATTTTCAATCATGGATTAAGATGACATTTCTTTTTGTCTAAAATTCTTCCAATTCAAGATTTTTGGGCGTAAAGTTAAGGCCATGTTTGCAATCACATTTTGTGTAGTGAGTTCTTAAAACAAAGATCACATGATTTTCACAAGAAAAATGTCACAAAGAAATCTTTCAAGATTAATGCCCCCATTTGCATATTAAACGTTTGGAATTAAATGGGTGTTTGATTGATGACCATGGATCGATCTTTTAATGACATATCCTCTTATCTTGAAATCTTGGCGGACATCAGATGCCCGTAAATAGGGATTATGGGATATTTATTGTCACCTTGCTTTCATTATAAGAGGCGACCTCATTGAGAGATGTCTTTGCTATGTAAAATGCTAAGTGTGTCTCCTTTCTGACAGGTTATACATGACATACATTTATTAAAGATTCCTTCATCTAATTGCATGCGAGATGTGATCAAACGATGGTAAAACTATAGTCGTTCCAATAAAAACTTCGAGTGTTATACTTGACTTGCTTGGTTATTTCTTTTGCCAACAGATCAAAACGGCTGAAGGCCAATGATGCGAGGGTTGTTTTCCCTGTAACATGAAAGGAGATGCGTCTTCATCAGGAGCCACCCATGGGGTTTCCAAAATAAGATGAATCGACAATGATAAGCCCAGAACAAGACAACGTGAAAAAAGAAAAAGGGGCAACCCGATTTGGATCAACCTCTCTAAGTCAAAAAGGGTGTAGTCGTTCCAAATTAAATTGATTTGTTTAAACAATGACATGGTCACTCACACTTGCAGGTGATTATAAAAGATGAATGAGGATCGTTAAGGAACATTCCTTCGTCTCTGATGCTCAAAGTGATGGGAGCTGAGGAAATATACTCTGGGGATAGTAAATCTGTGATCGTTTCAATTAGAGCTTTTTGTGCAACAATTGACGTATTCATTCCTCATGTCGTGTAGGTGAAATAAAAGGACTGTGTGAAGACGGCACTCGTCTCTTTAAAAAAAAAAGATTCAACTGTAAACCCTCAAAACTGGAGGTCAATGTGACATGGCATGACCGTCAATTGAAGCACGTCTCAAGGAGTACAAATACTCGTGTTTCTCATCATGAGATTGATGATCACTCAACCACAAAAGGGTGTATATCGTTCCTCATTTCAATCCTCTTAAGATATGAAATGATCATCTCCTTTTCTATATGTAGGGATGAAGAAAACTGAATGCTTATTTGCGAAGCAACACTTCAAGGTTTAAATGTACACAAATAGAGATAAATCTACACTTGTGGATCTCGAGTAGTAGGGTGCTTGAGGAGTGGCATGAAGTCATGACAAATCGAAAAGACCATGAAGAGATGATCGTTGCCCATCTTTAAATCAAGAGGGAGTATTTGTTTTAGTAATTGATTTTCATAATCAAAAGTCAAACATTTTTTCTTCCTCTCTAAACAGATTGAAATGCATCAATAGAGCGAAAGTGGCGAAAGATCACCCAACCTCAAGAAGGAAAGTGACAGAACCCAAAAAGTGTCGAATATCGTGCAACATCAAAGGCCGAGATCTCCGGATAATTACGATGAAGTTTCATCCTCTGTTGTTACAAAAGGGAGTAAATTGTCCCTTATTCTGATTCCATTTCATACAAATGACTGAGATGTTTCTCTTTCATATACAGAGAATGTTAGTTTAAGACAGGTGTCAGAATAGATTGAAGGGTGTCAAACGCCAAAATCACCTGACATGGAAGTAATTGACTCAACCAACAGGAAAGGCATTAGCATGATACAAGGAAGCTTCATATGGCTAAATCAGCTAACTCAAGGTGGAATACTCAGTTGCTAGGGGCAAATCATTTCCCTATCCAGAAAGCATGCCAAAGCCGAAGACAACAGATTCATCATGGTGATACATGGGGCGAGTCCCTGAAACAATGGTTATCACTCATGGAACATAATGGAATGAAATCCGTCCATTGAATACGAAAAGCACTTCGCCATAGCAGCAACCCTTCCAAGAAGAACAATGCCGAGCCATCCCTCTTGGTAGAAAAGGACGTATCGTTCCTAAATAAGTTTCAATCAGATGTGGAAATAATATTTCCTATCTTTTTCCTCTCAGGTGATGAACAGAGTTAAGACACCCAAGAAACAACGACTTCAAAATGACAGAACATGGAGTACCCACTTTTCATATCATCTCACACATGCATTTAGGATAGATGATTTCAAGAGCGTCATAATGGCTCAATCTGCGAACAAAATTCTCGAGAAAACTCGAAAAAGTTTCTTAACAATTAGAAGTCTCTTTGAAAAGAGCATTCGAAAAGAAAGAATTCAAACCTTACAGATTGGCATACTTGATAAAGAGATACTTTCTGTGAACAGAGTGAAAGGCACGAATCCATTTTTTCATTGCAAACAAGAATCATCTTAGATCACTTGCATCTTACATATCATGCATGCATCATTTATATGCATATTATTCCTTGAAAGATGTCGACAGGTCAAGGCAAAAGAATCCAAATGAAAAGGAAATGCCAAGACCCAAGGAACGAAGGGTAAATTGTATCAATTCCAATTGCCCATTTTGTATGCTGTTCAGACACGAACCTTCTTTCCTTTGATAGGGAAATATCAAATAGTTCAATGGCAACTATGATGGCTGATATTAAGGCAATGCCGGAAGCCTCCCAAGCCAGACAGACATTAGTTCCTAACAACTCAAGTCCATCACTTGCACCCGATATAGCTGATAAAGAAACGGCGGGAAATACTCAACGTATGGAGGAGGATATTCGTGAGCCGAATACCCCGTCGCAACAAAAAGCGTCCCATGTTGTTATCAACCTCGAGAAGGAGGAAAAAGTGAAGCAGACTATAAAAACTGAAGTGGAGGCAAAGGGACTTCGTGAGGAAGTATAATGGGACAGGCTGTCCACGCGCTCACCTCAAATATTACCTGCGCAAGATGGCGCACTATTCGGATTATATTCCACTACTAATGAACACGTTCCAAGAGAGTTTGGCTGGCGCCGCTCTAGCTTGGTTCATTGAATTGGACCTGGATGATTATGACGGGTGGAAAGATCTTATAGAGGACTTCCTCAGACAGTATAGGTTCAACACAGCTACGGCCCCGACGAGGGAAGACCTTCTACGAACCTCAAAGGCAATAGGAGAATTGATCATAACATACTCCCAGAGATGGTGAGCTTTGACGACTCAAGTAAAGCCGTCAATCCCAGACAACGAGCTGATTAATTTGTTCCTGAAAGCACTCCCCTACGAATACTTAGACAGGTTAAACGCCTCGGGACGTCAGACCTTCGCACACTTGATAAAGGTGGCTGAAAGGTTCGAATGGGCCTTAAGAGAAAGGAGGCCCCATGAAGCTTCTGCCAGAAAACAACCAAAGGAGGATCGTCATGGTCGGCACCAAAAGGGCAAGAGCCTAGAAAGAGGCAACCCCAAAAGCAGTTCTCTCAGCTCCCGAGGCCTTTGCCAAGCTACTCCCGATGTTGCTAGAACAACGTTTGGTGGAAAAGGAACCACCTAGGGCAAATCCTGTTAAGTATCCTGATTTTGACAAGAGTCAGACTTGTGTCTACCATATGGGCGAAAGGGGACATAATGTGGATGACTGCTATATCCTTAAGCTGAAGGTACAAGCTCTGAATTGACAGTCAGATTCTGAAGTTTGACAACGTGGCTCCAAACGTACAAGAAAACTCGCTCCCTGATCATCAAGCATTTGGGGCAATATTCACTAAAGATGAGGAAAACCACCTCCAGCTGAAGATGGACATGTCTAAGCTGACCGACCTTCTGGCGACCGCTTCATCATACCCAAAAGCAGGAGAGATCTCCGCTGACGTAAAGAGACTATGTATCGCTAAGATGAGGAGCTTGGGGATAATGTCCGATACTACCGATAAAGAATTCGAAGGAGTCGAAGCTTCTCTATCTTTGGAAGGAAGCCACTTCGTGATCAAAACTGAACGGGGTAGCACCTGGGACATCCCACACAAGAATCTGGTAGACAATCTTGGGCCAGTCACTTAATCAGAAGAAGAATTCGAAGAGGACAAACTGAAAGCTAAGAGGTGAAGTCTAGCAGATCACAGATTCATGACTAACGCACCTGAAATAGGTGAAATTATAGACAGCCTGGGTCAGGACTTTGGAGGGTACAACTTTAAAGTGAAGTACTCTGCTCCTCCTAGCTGCTATCAGAGAATGGAAGATATCATACCAGACGGATGGGGAGGCATGGATGATCCCGTTCAACCGGCAAAAGCCTTTTTCAAAAGAACCTGAGTCATCCTTGACCAGATGAGGGTTACTAAGCTTGGCACAAAGCAGTATGCCGAAACAAAGAGATCAAAGGATCAACAGCAGGGTTTAGCTGAATTATTCAAAGGAAAAAGAGAATACCCGAGATCTGCCACATCAGCAGTATTAGGCGACGATGACCGACATTGTCGACTGAGAGACGAAATCTCCTCAAGGGACTTTGACAACATTGTGTCAATGATTGAAACCGCTACGACTGTGGTAATTAAACTGGAAGAGCTTGACAGCTTGAATAAGGTAGAAGATTGCCTAGTCAAGCCTATTTTGATTCGATTGCCGGAAGAGGAAGAAGACGGCACAGCTGAACCAGGGACGTCTTATCAGACGACAGTAACTATAAAAGTCCCTCCGATAGAAAAGTACGATCCTAAAGCGGTCCACTGGGACTATGGGACAGAGGAAGAAGACGATGATGAAGGTTATGCGTCTATCTGCAGGAAATGGAATGCCTTTGAGGAATCAACGCCTCCTACTTCGGAAGAGCCGGTTACTGTTAATTTGGGGGATACTGAAAATATCAAAGAAGTCAAGATCGGTGGACATTTATCCCGAGATAAACGACTTAGGTTCACAGAATTACTAAGAAGGTCGTTAAGATGTCATGCGACAAATTTCAAAGATGTCAAGCTACCAAGAGGTAGATAAAAGTGATCGAAGATTCAGATGGTTGAGATAAATAACCAGAACCAGCAAAGAAGGTTCATTAGGGCAAACCCCTCCTTTCCTATCAAGAGACCAAGCTGGGGGCAAGATTATCATGCGCCACCAAGATAGCATATTGGAGCAAGTTATCAAGCCCAAAGACAACAAACGTCAAGACATGCCCTACTGGGGGAAAGCAACCGAAAGAGAAGATTTCCTTGATCAACGGAAATGCAAATACCTAAAGGGGAGTATCACATTCCTTGGTGATTTATGTAAAGTTAAACATGGATGAATACTTATTGCTTCATGTACAGGTACAAAGACCTCTTCAAATAGGATTGGAAATCGTCAAATGATACGAAAAGTACTAAGGCATTTGGCCAAGGTAGACGTCGCCCAACTGGGGCAAATAGATTGATGATATTACCAATACATTCAAGCATGGATGGAGGGATTCGACGAATGTTGTCCATATCAGCATACAATGTTGGAATGAACTCAATCAAAAGAGAAATGTCGACAATTGACAAAAGAAGGGTAGTTGGGTGTCGTATCCAATTTACTCATTTTTCTTACATTTGCTAATGTAGAACCATTTCTTTCTGTGGCAGAATACGCCATTATGACATTATCATGGGTCCAACAAAGAGGAAAACATCACAAGGATGGTCACAAGTGGCAAGATACATGAAGCAAACGACTTTCTCAAGCATTGGAAGGATGACACTTCAAAGGTGAAAAGTAAAGTGAAGATCCAAGTAAGAGATAATCCAAACTGGATAAGAGATCGCATGAAAATGCGAAAATGAATAGAACCATTTGACTGGGGCAAGCATTACCTAGCCATGACAAGTCATGCCTAATTGGGGCAAGCGAATCATCTACGCGACTGGATGCAAAAGTGGCATTTCATTCCCAGCAAGATCAATGAACGTGATAGAAGAATCGTTCACATCAGAGTCAAACCTCAAGATACGAACTTGAGTGAAGGGTAACTTTGTGTCGTTCTAATTTGATCTTCAAATGATCTTTCTCCTAATATGAATTTGCCCTAATTTCAACAGAAAATTATTGGCATTCAAAAGGACTCAGAAGGAAAGAACTCCCCGACTCAACTTCAAGGCGAGATGATCTTTGGAGATAACAGCTTCGAACTCCGAAGAATGGCATGGAAGACGTTCAAAAGATGAATGAAGCCATCGAGCAGGATTCATTGCCCCAATCAGATGAAGGCGTCATCACCATAGGTCGAAATGGCCGTTTTCTATAATCTACATATTGGCGTTCAGATTGGAATGCATGATCAAGAGGACTTAACGTCGTGGTGGTCAGGTACATGTCCTTTTTCTCCAAAGACTGAGAATTTCAAGAAATTTTAGAACAACTTAACCATCTTGTGTTGTTAAGAAAAATGCAGATTTTCACGAATCTATCCACTCCCATTGAAGTGCATGATCAAGGGTAAGGTGTATCGTTCTAATTTTCTGAAATTCGAGAGCATACACTGACATATTCCTTTTATGTTTTTCAGGGATCCCTAGCCACGCTGGACAGGTAAGTATTCATTTCCCAATCTCTCAGGTTTTTAAATTTCCAGAACCCTTATTACTAGAATTTGAAAGGCTTCTTGGAATCTAGCATGCATTCAATTCTCATGTCTATAAAGATGCAGAATTCTCACAGTCATGTCATTGGCATTCATGTTTAAACTTGGAGGTTATCTGAACATGATTGAAATATGCATTGTGCATCATAAATCCTCTTGGAGGTAAGTTTTGGAGAAAGCGAAGTGAACTTTTCCAACAAGAGTTGTTTAGAACTGTTTAAAAGGATGTTTCCTCAGACAAGAGGCAAGCTGGACCCAAACACGTCCTATACACACTTGAGAGATGAGTGGAGTGGAATGGTAAGGACAGCGAGACCTTGACCTACGGACGTAGAGGTTATTCGCAGTGATTACATGGATTGAGACGACGGAGGCATTCGTTTCTCTATCATAGGCACTACAGGTGACCATTGATAACCCTTTGAACGGTGGTTTCATTCTTTACCCCTGTCAAGAACCACCCCACAGTGGGGCAAACTGGAGGTACGTCCAGCGGTATCAGGAGGTAAATGGTTAGAAGTTCTCTTGCTCAGACTTGCATCAATCTTCGCGTGTTGCTTGTCATTTTAACTTCTATGGTAGTTCAAGTGCTTTAAGATGACGAAAAGCATTTGTTTCTCTATCCTATACACTTTTACCCTTTGTATAGCCCAGTTGAGCCTATACGTTCGTTTCACAAACCCGTGGGTGATCATTGCATATTCCAAGGTGGAAGCGACGTCACTTCCCGAGCAGAAGAGTTCAAAATATTGGATTTGTGAAAAATTCCTGAATTAATGTTGGAGTACTGAGATTCAAGCTGTACATCTAGCACACTCATTTGAAAATTCTGATTCCCAAAAGAAGGGAAAAGATGGGATTTCAAGGAAAAGAAAAAAGAGAGAAAATCCAATCCTGGGCATTAAGAAAAAGCAAAGTGCCTGGTAAAAGCAAGGCCAATACCCGTCCAAATACTTGTACACTCGCGAATCATGTGTTTGATCTTGTAAATGCCAAATGATGACATGATACCTTTGTATATACCACTAGTGAGATTCCAAGGGAGCTGGACTGCGAAAGATGCTCCCAATCATGTCACACTCAGATGATGAAAGCGTAGACAAGATGTTGACTCCGTCTCAACATGAAACAGATATTCTCTAAAGACAAATGTGCGCTTCGAAGACTGACAATGCTCTTCAAAGACTATCAATGCACTTCAAAGACTAAAGACGCTATTTGAACCAGAAGGGGCAAGATGGCGGCAAACTTGCAGTGATCACCAATGTTAAACCCTTCGTGTATTCTGAGCCAAAAATAAGCCTTTTTCGGTCCCCAATCCCTCCTACGTTACAACCCTGAAAAGCCTTTTCTGATTAAGGCACTTGGATTGACATAGGGTTTAATGTCTAAGCTTAGCTCGAAGAAGTTCGAGCAAGATTATTTCTTTCTCATTTTGCAGGTTTCTTGACTTGTAAACCTGGAGCAGACATTGAAGACTTCTCTTCGAAAGCCTTGACTTGCACGCAAGTCCCCCTTTGAAAACTGTTGACCAAGCCCAATATTATGGTCCCTTGGAAGTCCTCCTGATCGATCGAGGTGTATTCACTGCGAATGATCCCGAACCCTAGGCGCAGGTTTGATAGGAAATTCGAGTGCATTCTTGGTAAAAGACCATTATCTTAAAATGGTGAGAAGTCCTTTTTGATGAGAATACTCCAATAGACGTTTTACCCAAATTCTTTTGGGTAATTTCAGATTGTTTGATTCAAACTTTCCTCACAATGAATTTTTGATCACTTCCGTATATTGCAAGGTGTTTCGGATAACCTCCAGCATCGTAATGCATTCATTGAAATTTCTCATGACTATAATATAAGTCATAAAGTGCTGTCAGTTTGACATTAGAGACCATTGATGTGCCTTTGGTAAGAAAATTCTCAAATTGGAGCTTTTGTAAGATCCTTGATGACTTCGGCTCCTAAAATGGCTTGTATCACTCTTGGTGAGAAACGATTTACATATCTAAAACTTCTGATAGGTTTCTGGTAACCCCAAATTTCAGAAGAACACAACATCTCTTGGTAAGAAAGAGCCTACATGTTCAAGCTTCTGTAGGACCCCTGGTATCCCCAGACCTCAGAATGCTACTTCTTTTGTGAAGAATATATTTCAAGTTTAAACTTCTGCAGGACTCGTGGTAGCCCCAAGTCCCAGAATGACACATTTCTCTAAGAATGAGAGTTTATATGCCTGAGCTTCTAAATGATTCTTGGTAACCCCAGATCCTAGAATGCTATTTTTCTTGGTTAAACTTCTATAGGAATCATGGTAGCCCCAGATTCTAGAAGGATGCCTTGCTTTGTGAAGAAGAGCTTTCAAGTTTATTTTCCTGCAAGGTCCTTGGTAATTCCTTATCTCAGGAAAACACATTCTTATGAACAGTTTTGTAGGTTTGATCTTTCTGCAGGATGCCTGGAGTACCCAGATCCCAGAATGTCACCTCCAATGTCAAAAGGACAATCTTCGAAATCATCCCTCTGTGAGATTTCAAATTTACAGGTTTGAGCTTTCTGCAGGATGCCTGGAGTACTCAGATCCCAGAATGTCACCTCTCATGTCAAAAGGACAATGTTTGAAATTATCTCCCTACGTGAGATTCCAGTATTGCAGGTTTGATCTTTCTGCAGGATGCCTGGAGTACCCAGATCCCAGAATGTCACCTCCCATGTCAAAAGGACAATGTTTGAAATTATCTCCCTGTGTGACATTCCAGTATTACAGGTTTGATCTTTCTGCAGGATGTCTGGAGTACCCAGATCCCAGAATGTCACCTCCCATGTTAAGAGGACAATCTTTAGAAATCATCTCTCCGTGAGATCCTAGTGTTACAGGTTGGAACTTTCTGCAGGATACCTGGAGCTCCCAGATCATAGAATGTCACCTTCAATGTCGAAAGGACAATATTCAAGATAGTCTTTCTGCGAGATCTCAGGTAGCCCTTAGATCCCAGAAGAATCTTATCAAAGTTTTTGCAGGTTTAAGTTTTCTGCAGGATACTTGGAATCCCCAAATCCCAGAATAACACCTCGCGTGTCGAAAGGACAATTTTCAGAATCAGCTTTCTGTGAGGTTCTAGGTAACCCATAAACCCAGAATAGCCCATGTGGTGAAGCCTAAAGGTTAGGCACACCTCACTTGTATGAATCCTAGTTAATTCCTTAGAATATAGGATAAAAAACTTTTGACAAAATCAGCTTTCTGTGAGGTTCTAGGTAACCCATAAACCTAGAATAGCTCATGTGGTAAAGCCTAAAGGTTAGACACACCTCATTTGTATAGATCCTAGTTAATTCCTTAGAATATAGGATCAAAATGTTCGACAATCCCTAAGAGACTGGGTGCGTCATCCATAGGTTCCTAGCAAAGAGGAGTCCTATTCATGGTCTGATCCACCATACGGATCAAAACCCCTGACAATCCCTAAGAGACTGGGTGCGTCATCCATAGGTTCCTAGAAGAGATGAGTCCTATTCATGGTCTGATCCATCATATGGATCAAAACCCCCGACAATCCCTAAGAGACTGGGTGTGTCATCCATAGGTTCCTAGCAGAAAGGAGTCCTATTCATGGTCTGATCCACCATACGAATCAAAACCCCTGACAATCCCTAAGAGACTGGCTGCGTCATCCATAGGTTCCTAGTAGAAAGGAGTCCTATTCATGGTCTGATCCACCATACGGATCAAAACTTCCGACAATCCTTAAGAGACTGGGTGCGTCATTCACAGGTTCCTGTTAAGTATAGGAATCTCATTCTGGTACGGCCTACCATACAGGCTAGAGTTTAATCGCCCTAGGATACTCAAAAGACCAGTCCCTAGGTATTCACTTGAACCCGCTATACACCGCGCATGCCGCACGAGCATCAGGCAGGTGATCAACAAGTAAATCGCAGGTGGGTCTCTCTACTTTCTCTCTCACATCAGCAAAAGAATAAGAAGCAGAGCATTCACCAGCGGGAGAAGAAAGATTGAGTGTCAAGATTCGTTTTTCTTTTCCCCAGTCGAGTCGGTCTAGATTCAGGTGTCACCTGTCTTTGAGAGAAACCTCTCACGAGATTCCTCTCAAAGAGGGGCAGCTGTTGACACCTGATTTTTTACCAAGTCTTTTTCAGTTTTATTTTTGAAAAATCACAAAAAATTCATAAAAAGTAAAAAAAAATTACAAAATCAACTTTGATGGCCTTGGCCAAGCCCAAGGAACCATTCTTGACAAAAATAATTTTTCATATTTTTCATATTTTCACATTTTTTAGTATTTTTAGAAAATAGGAAAATACTAGAAAAATCAACAAAAATAGAATTTGAGGTCACAAAAATATAGGAAAATAGCCAATATTTTTCTTTTAAATCCCTTGTCATTTTGACCTCATCAAGAGTCGAAATTCAAGTTTAATTTTGTGTGTTTCTTTGTAACGCATAGGGTTAAATTTGTCAAAAAAATATGTTTTGAATTTTTTTATTTGCAATATTTTGCACTTTTCGAGTCTTGACATTCAGCTTGACTGCTCGACATTTCAATTTGGTTCAATTGTGCGCTGATTTGATCAATTTTGGCTTTAGGGACCTAATTGCATAAAATTCTTTTCATTTTAGTCCCTATAATGCCAATTCTGAAATTAAACTTTTTTTAGGGACACCCATAGAACCCCAATACTTCCTCCCTATAGTATTCGACCCCTGAATCTAATGGTAGTCCCAATTAGGGTCGATTCCTCCATAAAGAACTTCAATTTGGCAAAAATCAAATTCGGATCCTACTCTACATTTGGGATTTTTGATCAATTCCATGCTTATTTCTCATAAACAATACATTTTCAAGTGGAATTCGTGCTGAAGAATCTAATTTTAAGATAAATTTCATGATTCTCGGAGAATTAGATACCTAATTTGAAGAAAAAAGGCTGAACCGGGTCGATTGGGTCGGGTTGACCAACCCAGTCAACCCGGTTGACCAGGTCAATTTAAAAAAAGAGGACAGAAGGACTTGAATCCTTCTTCTTCGCGCACGTACAAGGCCACCCGGGGGAAAGAACAGTTGGGGGGAAATCAGTTGGAGAAGGGAGTCGGTTGGAGGAGTTCGCCAACGGACGCAAGAAGGAAAGACGACCAGGAGAACGACGAGAGCTCGCAGAGAGAGAGAGAGAGAGAGAGAGAGAGAGAGAGAGAGAGAGAGAGAGAGAGAGAGAGAGAGAGAGAGAGAGAGAGAGAGCGCTTGCAGAGAGAGAAAAAGAGCCGCGGAGGGAACAGAAAGAGAGCGAACAGAGAGCGGGCGAAGAGAGCTCGCAGAGAGGGAGAGAGCTCGCAGAGAGAGAGAGAGAGAGAGCGCGGAGGGGAAGCGAGCGAAAAGAGAGAGAGAGACAGAGATTGGCGCCGTGGGGGAAAAGAAGCCGTGAGCTTCGAAGGCTCGACCACGGCGAGCGGCGCGAAATCGAAGCTTCAGATACATCCTTCGAGCTTCGTGACATCCCAAGGAATCTCCAGAACCAAGCGGTGTCGCATTTCATCGCCAAAACAGGTGAGACACTCTTCCGAACTCCTTCTCGGCCTTTAATGGCAACTTAAGCTAGGGACCGTCATTCGATATGATTTTGGTTGCAATCGTTTTGTCTCCCTTCCCTGAGCATTTTCGCTTTTCATTGCATGTCATTTCATCGCCTAAATCGCCGAGTCGGCCCCCAAACAAGACGGATCGGTCGCGAGCTCCATGGCTCGTTCTAGACAAAACCGAAGCTCACCGATGGCCAGGTAAGTCTCTTCGATCTCCCATAATGCTTCTTGACTGATTGATAGGCTTAGATATCGTCAGAAATGGCTAGGGCGGACTCTCGCCGGAGATTAGCTCCGGCCTAGGATGGTGAGATTGCCAAACTTGATTCTGCTATGTTCATTGTGATATATGTTGTAGAGGAGATCCGTGGGAGTCGAATGGCGTTGGAATGATCGAGTTTGGACGTCGGAAGGCCGAGATATGGCCCTCCGACGAGGCGCCGGCGAGGGAGCGCCGGCGCCGGTCGCCTTCCCCGGTGAGTCGTTGACCGGTCAACAGCTACGTGGCGCTGACGTGGCGCCCACGTGGCAGCCACGTCAGCCATTCGATTATAACCGAACAAAATAAATTTGATCCGGCGGTGGAGAGCTAGCCACGTGTTGCGATCCTTTTTTTTAAAAAAATAAAAAATGATTTTCAGAAATTAAAATAATACCTTAAATCGGACGGTTGCGGTTCAATCTAGCTCTTTAATCTGAACCGTTGGTTCCTTGCATAGATCGGGCCATCTGTAGTCCGCCACGTGGCGCAATCAGGGCCATTGGTTCAATTTAGGCGGGAAATTGAAAATTCGAGCGGAATGGCCAAAGTGACGTCGTTTTGAGGCGGCCCGGATCCGGGCCGGGCCGGTTGCCGCGGGTCGTGGGCCGGGTCACCCGACCGGGCCCGAATAACATTTTTTTTAAATAAAAAAAATCAGAAAATGATTTTAAAAATAAAAAAAATCAGAAAAATCCTAGAAAATCCAAAAAAATGCTAGAAAATTCCAGAAAATTCCAAAAAAATGTGGAAAAATTGTGAAAAAATCCTAGACACTCCAAAAATCCCCAAAAAATCGAGGATTGACCACAGACAATTGGTCAACCCTATTTTTGAGGTTTCTTATCTGTTCTTCCGAGACTTGACGATATTACCCTTTAGGGGTAAGTCGCCTCTGCTGTATATGCGAGATAAGGCCGATAATGTCATTGTAAGAATTAGGGTCAGGTAGGCGACTAATTCTTTGGCTTAGGTTTTCGAGTCCTGTCCCTTTTATCAAAATGACAATTTTGCCCTTCAATGGGAAAATCGTCTTTCTTGTCTCAATCGAGTTCTGAAAATTGCTTAAAGTTAGGGTTTGGGTCAGGTGGATGACCAACCCTAATATTTGAGATTTTCAGTTCTCATCTTTGTCCAAAATGACGACTTTACCCATCCGAGGGTAAAATCACTTTTAAATTCCAGAAAAATCCTGAAAATTCCCGAAAAATAGGAAATGGATTGGATTGATGGCCAATCCTATTTCCCCTGTCTTTTGACTTTCCAATTCATCTAAAATGACAGATTTACCCTTTCAAGGTAAATTTTCCCGAATTATTCAAAATTACGATTCTGCCCCTCATGGGCGAATCATGTCCAAATCATTCTTAATCCTTGATTGATATTTTCCTAGGCTAATAGGGCATCATTAGGGATGCCATGCTGTTTTCATGTGTTTTATCCGCATGTATTGGATCCTTGATTTGCGCACTTATTTCTAATGATTGTGAGTGATAGGGTAGCTATTCCCATCTGCATGAACTCCTAGATTTAGGATCTGTACCACACTCGTCTTTATGAAATCCAAGGATCAGATAAACCATTCAACTTAGGTACCGAAAGGGCGTCAACTCTGACAGTTGGCGTAACTAAGTCCCCGAACCCACTTCTCTGGTTTCCGCAGAATCGAATAGACCACTCCCAACTATTCGATAGGGTTTCCGATCGTACCCTCCACGAAACGATTGGTGGCGACTCCTTGGCATGTACACTTATCACATGTCACTAGACCACACTAAAGGTCGACCACGTATATCCAGCAGTTGCGATTTGGGTAATGGACCTTGGGAGAGGCCTGCGTCCGATCATGCAACATCGGACGGCCCATTAACACTCCGCTCGAGAGGGTCGTGACACCAATCAAAAGAAAAACCGGCATAAATACGTCCGATTAACCTTTGGCGACTCTAATTTCTACAACTCTTGTCAACGGGAGTCTCTCAGCTAATCAAAAGCGCCATTTTAACAGTGGTTGCATCAAGCGGGCATGAGAAACATCATGCAAAGTTAGATACGAAGCTTTGTACTCCTCTAATTCAATTTGTCCTGATTATGTTTTTAACCGGGACTTTCCTATTAATGTGCACACACGTTGCACCACTTTTCTAGAAAAAAAAAGAAATTTGATTGAATAGACTGTTCTTTTAGAGGATTCACTTGTTCGGTGCGTTTTGATCTTGCTTAGAGATTATTAGGTCGAGAAATTATACTTGTAAAAGTTTACTAATTTGCTTGATAGCTAAATGAGATTCATCATACGACAAGTTAAGGTCATTGTGTATTTTGGATTAGGTAAAAGTAAAAGTGCTTTTTTAAAAAAATTTATTTTTGTCATATTTTCCAATCAAACTCGGGCCGGAGTGATTGTCACGGACATGAAGCCTTGCTCGTCGTAATAGAACTTGAACTCCTTCGGGTTTGTCGGGCATAGTCATTGCCACGGCAGCCTTCAACCCACCGCTTCTCGTAAAAAAATTGGATTGGGCTACACTAAAGTCACCCCAATTCGACAACTCAATCATTTGCTATTATCCCTTAGATATTGTTTACAAGTGCCACTTGAAACCCTTTGGATCTTTGCATAATCAGTGTCTTGAAAATCAAACTACACCAAAATTAAATATACTTAATAAGTGTCTCCAAAGCATTCATTAACGCTACGCCCCTTGCAAGGGGCCTAAAGAACTGTAAAAAGACTTGCTTTTTACCTTGCATGTATAAGAGCGAGTTGCTTGGAGAGTGAAAACCCTTACGCGATATACTATACCAACCGCAGCAGATCCGGTCCTTTCCCTTCTTTTTGACTTTCATGCCCTACATGCCTCATAGATCCCACCCATGCACATAAAAAATATGAGCAGGGGATCCGGATATAGGGAAAATGACCCAAATGGTCCTCAAACTTTGATATAATGTTCAATTTCGTCCCTATACTTTCAGTTTGTTCAATCTAGTCCCTATATTATTGCTAAATGTTCAATCCAGTCCTTCTGTTTGTTCAACCATTAACTGATGGCATAGGCCGTTATTTGATGACATGGAGCCGAGTTGGATTACTAAAATTGATGACGTGGAGATGATTATCATCTATATTAAAAAAGGCAAATAAATTAGGGCTTCTGCTCCGTCACTCCCCTGCAACCAGCCCCACCTCCATTGGAGCGACACCATCAACAGCTTCACTCACTCCAAACTACTCCTTCAACACTCGCCGACCTTCATTGTCCCTTCAACATTCTCGAGCCCTTCTTCTCTCAAGCCCCTTGAAGCTCCGACGCGACAAGGCCAGTGGATTCAGGCGGAGCGAACGAGAGGGAACCGATGAGAAGGGGAGGACGTGTTGGGAAGCGAGAGTGATCGCGTGCGAGCGGTGTTGTCGGTGGATCCGTGGGCTCCGACTGTCGATTCAAGAAGCATCGCATCTCAGTTGTTCGCATTTTCCCTATCTCGATTCTTGTACTTCAGTCTTGTTGAGGCTGATGCTAGCGATGATTTGAGGGCGTGCCTGAATGTTGAAGAGCTTGGGTTTGGTATGGTTTGAACACCAGATGGGTGACACAGAACTGACTACTGTGATATTGCTCGTGATTTGGTAATTGAAGAAATTGACTGTCTTCTCAATCGATTTTAACATTTTCACCTTTTGAATGCCGATTATACCATATCCTCGGAGGACCAAAATTCTGTACCAAAAAAGAGGGACAAAAGTGGAGACGAAGACTGAATTTGACACCTGAAGTTGAAACCTTGTTGCAAAAGTGGCATCGATGGACGGGAAGAAGCATAATGAACAGAGGGGCTTTGACAATACTAGCTCTAAGGAGCATAAGCAGATCATTTCTGAATCGACTCCCCAATTCTTCTCTAATGAACAAAGGGGCCTTTGACCATACTAGCGCTAAGGAATAAAAGCAGATCATTTATGAATTGACTTCTCAATTCTTCTCTCTAGCTGGTTATTTTCTCTTTGAGTTCGAATTCATGTTGGAAGGAGAGAAAATGGTGATCATGTTATTCCTAAAGCTAGTTGTCTTCTCTGTGGGAGTTCAAATTCAAGCTGTGTTGTAGGAAAAATATTTGTTTTTGACTGAAGCGGATGAAGATCTGTGTTCAAGATAGGGCATTGAGCTGTGCATAGCTAGATGTAGAGGGTGCAATCAAGCAATTTTAGCCAAGTCGTGTTTGGTTGTTGCTACAGTTGTGTAAGCTGGAACGGGTCGTACCGGTGGAGCCTCACAGATGTACAAATATTGCTGAATAATGTCCTTGGAATGAATTGTTAGTTTGTTTTTGTGCATTGTTCAATCCAATTATCTGTAACCATTGTCGCGACCCTCTCGAGGTTGCATGTGGGCTCTCGAGGGCTAATGGGCCGTCCAGTCTGGTCGGACGCGGGCCTCTCCCAAGGCCCGTTACCCAAATCGCAACGGAGGTATGCGTAGTCGACCTTCAGTGTGGTCTGGTGACATGTGCTAAGTGTGCATGCCATGGAGTCGCCACCAATCATTTTTTGGAGGGTATGATTGGACCACCCTATTGAATAGTCGGGAGTTTCTATTCAATTCTGCGATAACCAGAGAAATGGGTTCGGGGACTTAGTTACGTCAACTGTCAGAGTTGACGCCCTTTCGGTACCTAAGTTGACTGAATTTTCTTACCTAAGATTTCATGCAGATGAGTGGAGTACGAATCCTAAATCTAGGAATTCATGCAAATAGGAATGACTATCCTAGCAATCACAATCAATAATAAAATGCGCAAATCAATGAATCCAAATATGTAAAATAATCACATCAAATCAACATGACACTCCTAATAAGGCTCTATTAGCCTAAATAAGTATCAATCAAGCTTAGGAATGATTTAGACATGATTTTACCCATCAGGGGTAAAGTCGTAATTTTGAGACAAAAGGGACGATTTGCCTAAAAAGGGAAAAATCGTCATTTCGGAATGAATCCGGAGTAAAACAATGTCAAAAATAGGTTTGGTCACTCAATTGACCAATTTCCTATTTTTTTTGCAATTTTCATGATTTTCTGGAATTTTAGAAACCGATTTACCATTCGAAGGGGTAAAATCGTCATTTTCTAAAAATGAGAATGAAATGTGGAAATCTTAGACATAAGGTTTAGCCACCTATCTGGCCCATCACCAAATTCTAAGCAATTTCCACAATTCATCGGAATATCAAAGACGATTTACCCTTTGAGGGGTAAAATCGCCATTTTGGATTAAATGGGAGAAAATCCAAAAAATGGAAACAAATCAATTTTTTTTTGTCATTTTCAGCCTTGGAAAAGTTTTAGAATTTTTTTAGGAATTTTCTGCAATTTTTCTCAATTTTTTTTTTGAATTTTTCCTTAATAATTCATTTTTTTGGATTTTTTTATTCTGAAAAACCCCAATCGGACGGTCTAGAATGCGCCACGTGGCGTCTCGATGACAATCGAATCATTTTAATTTTTGTAAAATTCGAAATTCATTTCTTTTAATACTAAAAATATTTTTTTATTCTGAAAATCATCGGATCACGACACGTGGCTCATCTGCAACATCATTTTTTTTTGTATTTTTATAGGACGCAACGCAATGCAAATTATAATAAAAATAAAGAAGATATTAAGTCATCATACAACATAAACATAAGCAAATGAGATGGGATCCGGTGAATTTTACGACGTCGGAGTCCATCGGTGCTCGTGCAACAATGTGTGGGGGTATAAACCACCAGCAGGAGGCTCGGCCTTCCGATTCTGGGGTAGCACAATATAATTTGCAGAAAATAAATGAATAAAATGTCTTGGACACCAATAGGAGGCTTGGCCTTCCGATTCTGGGTCTGATAGGCGAAATAACATAAAGTAAATATACAGCAAATATTTAGACACCAACAGGAGGCTCGGCCTTCCGATTCTGGGTCTAATAAGTAAAATGTAGAAAATGCAGAAAATGCACACTTTTATTAAATGCAATACAATACAAATTAACTATATGATGCATGAAATGCTAGGACATAAGATAAATACATAGTAAACACGAAAAAATACAAAATAAACAATAATCCGAACTCGGATGAGGAGGACGTTGAACTATTTTCATAAATCCGAACGGTGAAGATGAAGAAAGAATTGAGATGAGATTATACACAAAATTTTACCTCGATCCGATGGTCGAATTGATCGAAAACTGAAGAAATACCGGCGGATGAACAGTTCCCGCGCCAGGAACAACTTCTGATTTGGCTGCTGTGCGACCACTTGGAGAGATCTTTTTAAAGATCCGAACGGTGGATATGAAGAAGGGGTTAAGAAGACCCTGCACACAAAAAATCAGCTCGATCCAACGGTTCAATCGGCCGGAAACTCAAGAAATGTCGGCGGATATACAGTTCCCACGCCTGGAACAGCTTCTGATTTGGTTGCTGTACGACCACTTTGAGAGATTTGTTTAAAGATCCGAACGGTGGATATGAAGAAGGGATCAATAAGACCTTGTACACAAAAAATCAGCTCGATCCAACGGTCCAATCGGCCGGAAACGCAAGAAATGTGGAGGGTGGTAGTGTGATGACAAAAAAAAAATGGAAGAGAGAATATGGGAAAAAAAATGAGCGTGGGAGAGGAAGAAGAAGAAGAAGAAGAAGAAGAAGAAGAAGAAGAAGGAGGAGGAGGAGGAGAAGAGGAAGCTACGGATGATGAGGGGGGAGTATAAATAGTAATAAAAATAAAATAAAATAATGAAATAGTAATATAATAATAATATAATAAAATATTAAAAAGTAAAAATAATAATAAAATAATCAAAAGTGAAGACAAAATGATTAGTCCCCTTTTCCTTTTAAATGATGATGTTTTCACTCCTTTTCCTTTTAATCATTACTAATATTTTTGCCAAATTCAATTTTATGATGATCAAAGAACACCTAAAATCAAACCTGAATTTTACTATTTATGAGGTCAGAAAATGGATAAAATAAAAATAAAAATACCGACTATTTTTATATACTTTTGTGACCTCCAATATTATTTTTCTTGATTTTCTTGATTTTCTTTTTCTTTTTTTTCTTTTTTTTCGAAAATATATTAAAAAAAATGAAAATTACGAAAATTATTTTTTTGGTCAAAATGGTTCATTTAGCTTGGCTAAGGTCACCAAAATTGATTTTTCAATTTTTCAACTTTTTATGGATTTTCTATGAATTTTCAAAAAAAATAAAAATAAAAATAAAAAAGTTGATCAAAATTTAGGTGTCAACAGCTGCCCCTCTTTGAGAGGAATCTCGTTAGAGGTTTCTCTCAAAGATAAGGTGACACCTGAGTCCTGATCGACTCGACTCGGGAAACTAAAGGAAAAGGAGTCATGACATCCAATCTTCATGCTTGTCCATGTATGCTCTTTCTTGAAGGGGGAAATGTTCATGTGACATGAGAGAGTGAGATAATAGAGAGACATACCTGCCACTTACCTGTTCGATGTTTGTGCGATTTTCGCGGTGTTTGATGGATTCAAGAGAATTTCTAGGAACTCGTTACTAGAGTATCCTAGAGAGGTTAAGCTCTGACCCGTATGGTAGGTCAAACCATAATGGGATTCCTAACTGATAGGAATCTAAGGAAGACGCGTCCCATTTGGGATTTGCTGAGGATTTTGATCCGTATGGTGGATCAGACCATTGAGTTGACCATTTAAGTGATTTTCACTATTGGATTGACCCTTTAGGCGGTTTCTACCATCATTTTGACCCTTCAGGCGGTATCTACCTTGAGTTGACCCTTCAGGCGGTTTCTACCATGGTTTGACCCTTCAGGCGGTATCTACCTTGGTTTGACCCTTCAGGCGGTTTCTACCTTTGTTTTGACCCTTCAGGCGGTTTCTACCTTTAGTTGACCCTTCAGGCGGTATCTACCTTGGTTGACCCTTCAGGCAGTTTCTACCTTGAGTTGACCCTTCAGGCGGTATCTACCTTGGTTTTGACCCTTCAGGCGGTTTCTACCTTTGGTTTGTTTTGGAAAGGGGTCTCATGACGAGGGTTCTCCACGTCCAATGAGACTGCCTGAATTTTGAAAAGGGGTCTCATGACGAGGGTTCTCCACGTCCGGTGAGACAGTTTGATATTTTTGAAAATGGGTCCTAGGACGAGGGTTCTCCACGTCATGCTAGGACTGTTTGATATTTTTTTGAAAAGGGTGTCCTAGGACGAGGGTTCTCCACGTCAAGCTAGGACTGCTTGATTGTTTTATTTTATTATTATTTTTTTGAAAAATGGGTCCTAGGACGAGGGTTCTCCACGTCTGCTGGGACAGTTTGCTGACTTCTTTTGAAAAAGGGTTCTATCCTCACCCCTTTCTTTTGAAAGATCCCGAAATTTGTCGGGAATTCAGTTTTGAAGCAGTGAAAGATTTTATCTTGACAAAGCTTCACTTGGGTCTGTTGAGGCGACATTCTGGGAGCTGGGTTCTCCAGGTATCCTGCAGAAATTTGAGCCTGAAAGATTTTTTACCAAGAAAACGTTAGTAATCTTTGGGAAGACCACGGCTGTCCATTTGACAAAAAACCGTATGACTTAAGTTTTAATCGTGAGATGGCATTTTGATGCTGGAGGTTATCCAAAGCATTCTTGCAACAAGCAAATGTGATCACAAATCCCTTACACGGAAAATCTGGATCAATAGTTTGAAAATTCCAAAAAGAGTTTGTTCCAAACATCAATTGGAATATTTCTCGACAAGGAGGTCTTCTCACCTGTTTTACGATGGTGGTTTTTTATAGGGGATGCACTCAATTCCCTACTAACCTGTGCCTAGGTTTTAGGCTCATTCGCAGTGCATACATTTTGATCGGTCGGGAGGTCTTCCACGGGATCGTAATGTTGGGCTTGGATATTGGTTTTCAAGGGGGACCCGCTTTGGAGTCGAGGCCATTGTATGAAAGTCTTCACTATCTGCTCCGGGTTTACAAGTCAAGAACCCTGCAAAATGAGAAAGAAATAGTCTTGCTCGTACTTCTTCGAGCTAAGCAATATGTTAACCCAAGTGTCTTAGTCAGAGAAGACTGTTTCAGGGTTGTAACATTGGTAGGATTGGGGACCGAAAAAGGCTTGTTTTTGGCCCAGAAATTACGAAGGGTTTGACATTGGTGATCATTGCAAATTTACCACCTGCCCTTTTCCTCTCTGCACCTTCAGTTTTTGGGATGCGCAATCGATTTTGAGGTGTGCACCAGCTCTTCAGAGAGCGTTTCGTCGCATTAAGAGACTGATGACTTTGTCTGCGTCTCTGCTCTACGCTTGACACCATTTGGGGAGCAACCCTTTTGGATTTGGCTCCTTCAGAAATTTTCTCTTCCCAACTAGGTTTCATTGGGGATCAATCAAACAGTTTATGCGAGCATCGGCCTTGCTTTTACCAGGCACTTTGCTTTTTCTTTTCTGATGCTGAGTATTTCTTTAATCCCTTGTCGCAAGTGTAATGCTTGGCAATTGTGCTAGATATATGACTTGGCTCTTAGCACGCTTGAGTATCGACTTAGTAGCTTTTTCGTAAACCCTAGGTCTTGAACTCCCTCGTTTCTGAAGTGATCTGCTTTGTCTTGAAATTTGCAATGATCACCAACGGGTTTATGAAATGAATTTGCAGGCTCAACTTGGCTGTGCAAATGATAAACATGTGTGGGATAGAGAAATGAACGCTTCTTGTCATCCTATGGCACTTGGATTACCATATAAACAACACACAAAGATTGATGTTAGTCCGAGCAAGAAAATTTCTAACCATTTTCTCCTGATGCTGCTGGACTCACCTCCATTTTGCCCCGATGTGGGGTCGTTCTTGACAGGGTTAAGAATGAAAACCGCCGTTCGAAGGGGTTGTCAATGGTCACCAGTAGTATTTGGGAATATGAAACAAATGCCTCCGTCATCCCAATCCATGTAATTGCTGCGAATAATCCCTACTTCCGTAGGTCCAGATTTTGCTATCTGATCCGCTCCACTTCTCTCTCAAGTGTGTATAGGACGTGTTTGGATTAGGCTCTGCCTCTCGTCTTTTGAGAAAACGTCCTTTTGAAAGTTTTAAACAATTTTTAATTGGGAAAATCTCTTTCTTTTTCTTCAAAAATTTTACCCGTCAAGGGGATCTTATGATGCACCATGCATGTTTTATTCCTGTTCAGACAACATCCTGTTTTAAAACATGAATGTCAATAAAATTAGAATTCTATGTCTTTTCTAGACATCAGATTCTAATAGCTTTTCTTTTTCTCTCTATTTTTTTATTTAACATTTTCAATGGATTGGGGAAAGGGATACTTACCTGACCGTCGTGGCTGGAGATCCCTGGAGATAAAGAAGAAATATGTCAGTGTATGTCCCAAAATTTTATAAAAATTGGAATGATACATCCTACCCTTGGTCGTGTGCCCCAGCGAGTTTACACAGGTTGTGAAAATCTGTTCTCCTTGATGGCGAGTCCCTATCAAGGATAAATAACAAGTGTCAAATCGCATTCCCAAATCCAAGATAAATTGGGACGATACGACTTTACTCTCGATTTGCAATCCGTTTTGATGTTGCATATTGATATGAACAACATCTATCAAATTCCTCCATCCGTGCTTGAAGGTATTTGCAACGCCTACGGTTCATTTGCCCCAGCTGGGCGACGTCTGTTTTGTCATTTGAATGCATGAGCTTTTGGGTGCATTGTCTCTTTTATCACCTGAGATAAAAAAAAATGGAGAAAAACTTATCCCCAGATCTGATTAAAAATCAATTAGGAACGATACGTCCTTTCACCAAACGAGTGGCTCTGCGGCCAAATGTATTTTGCACTGAAAGGACGAATTCCACTATGCTCCACGGGTTTGAGGAATTTGCCCCCATTTTCAATAGAAATGAGCCTTATCAAGATGTATACAATACAAATAGATCCCTAATACAATCAATCTAAGGGACGATATAGAGAGGATCTCAGCAAAATTAATCTTATACAAGAGAACTAAAAATGTCAAATCAATCAAAGGAATGTGGTCCGAACACTTGGAGATGCCCCAGTTCCAGTCTTCGAGATGTGACTCCAGGATCACCGATTTTGTTTAGGTGGTTTTAGATATACCAACTATCTAAAGACATGCACATGAGACAAGTGAGGATAAAACTTCTAAAAATCAAAGGATTTGGCACCTAAGGTCAAGGTTCCCACCTCGAGATCTAGAAAGAGCCGATTCCATTGCACAGCTATCGTTGCATTGGGACTCGATCCATAGTTCGAAGTGAGCGGAATTGAAAGGTGGATTACCTCGTGTTTTTCCTCACGGAGATTCCATTTTCAATCCCTTCTATTGTTTTCCTATAGGCGGCGCCCGGGGATTTAGGCGCGGTTGTGTGTATTTTCGGTGTCGTGCTAAAGCGATAAACATGCATCTTATTTAACAATCACCGCTTCAATATAAAACATACACACAATCATTCATTCCTACGCCCAACCTGCATAAAACAGAGTTAACAAGTACTCCACCCCTTATTTCTCCAATCTGCAAAAATATTTAACACCTCAAGGGTTAAAGTACGTACCTCACCTTGAAGAGCATCTCCATAAAACATGTTAGAAAAATCAATCAACTTTTTAATCGGCTCAAGTTCTCTAAAGTCCCCAGCGGAGTCGCCAGTCTGTCGCGACCCTCTCGAGGTTGCATGTGGGCTCTCGAGGGCTAATGGGCCGTCCAGTCTGGTCGGACGCGGGCCTCTCCCAAGGCCCGTTACCCAAATCGCAACGGAGGTATGCGTAGTCGACCTTCAGTGTGGTCTGGTGACATGTGCTAAGTGTGCATGCCATGGAGTCGCCACCAATCATTTTTTGGAGGGTATGATTGGACCACCCTATTGAATAGTCGGGAGTTTCTATTCAATTCTGCGATAACCAGAGAAATGGGTTCGGGGACTTAGTTACGTCAACTGTCAGAGTTGACGCCCTTTCGGTACCTAAGTTGACTGAATTTTCTTACCTAAGATTTCATGCAGATGAGTGGAGTACGAATCCTAAATCTAGGAATTCATGCAAATAGGAATGACTATCCTAGCAATCACAATCAATAATAAAATGCGCAAATCAATGAATCCAAATATGTAAAATAATCACATCAAATCAACATGACACTCCTAATAAGGCTCTATTAGCCTAAATAAGTATCAATCAAGCTTAGGAATGATTTAGACATGATTTTACCCATCAGGGGTAAAGTCGTAATTTTGAGACAAAAGGGACGATTTGCCTAAAAAGGGAAAAATCGTCATTTCGGAATGAATCCGGAGTAAAACAATGTCAAAAATAGGTTTGGTCACTCAATTGACCAATTTCCTATTTTTTTTGCAATTTTCATGATTTTCTGGAATTTTAGAAACCGATTTACCATTCGAAGGGGTAAAATCGTCATTTTCTAAAAATGGGAATGAAATGTGGAAATCTTAGACATAAGGTTTAGCCACCTATCTGGCCCATCACCAAATTCTAAGCAATTTCCACAATTCATCGGAATATCAAAGACGATTTACCCTTTGAGGGGTAAAATCGCCATTTTGGATTAAATGGGAGAAAATCCAAAAAATAGAAACAAATCAATTTTTTTTGTCATTTTCAGCCTTGGAAAAGTTTTAGAATTTTTTTAGGAATTTTCTGCAATTTTTCTCAATTTTTTTTTGAATTTTTCCTTAATAATTCATTTTTTTGGATTTTTTTATTCTGAAAAACCCCAATCGGACGGTCTAGAATGCGCCACGTGGCGTCTCGATGACAATCGAATCATTTTAATTTTTGTAAAATTCGAAATTCATTTCTTTTAATACTAAAAATATTTTTTTATTCTGAAAATCACCGGATCACGACACGTGGCTCATCTGCAACATCATTTTTTTTTGTATTTTTATAGGACGCAACGCAATGCAAATTATAATAAAAATAAAGAAGATATTAAGTCATCATACAACATAAACATAAGCAAATGAGATGGGATCCGGTGAATTTTACGACGTCGGAGTCCATCGGTGCTCGTGCAACAATGTGTGGGGGTATAAACCACCAGCAGGAGGCTCGGCCTTCCGATTCTGGGGTAGCACAATATAATTTGCAGAAAATAAATGAATAAAATGCCTTGGACACCAATAGGAGGCTTGGCCTTCCGATTCTGGGTCTGATAGGCGAAATAACATAAAGTAAATATACAGCAAATATTTAGACACCAACAGGAGGCTCGGCCTTCCGATTCTGGGTCTGATAGGCGAAATAACATAAAGTAAATATACAGCAAATATTCAGACACCAACAGGAGGCTCGGCCTTCCGATTCTGGGTCTAATAAGTAAAATGTAGAAAATGCAGAAAATGCACACTTTTATTAAATGCAATACAATAAAAATTAACTATATGATGCATGAAATGCTAGGACATAAGATAAATACATAGTAAACACGAAAAAATACAAAATAAACAATAATCCGAACTCGGATGAGGAGGACGTTGAACTATTTTCATAAATCCGAACGGTGAAGATGAAGAAAGAATTGAGATGAGATTATACACAAAATTTTACCTCGATCCGATGGTCGAATTGATCGAAAACTGAAGAAATACCGGCGGATGAACAGTTCCCGCGCCAGGAACAACTTCTGATTTGGCTGCTGTGCGACCACTTGGAGAGATCTTTTTAAAGATCCGAACGGTGGATATGAAGAAGGGGTTAAGAAGACCCTGCACACAAAAAATCAGCTCGATCCAACGGTTCAATCGGCCGGAAACTCAAGAAATGTCGGCGGATATACAGTTCCCACGCCTGGAACAGCTTCTGATTTGGTTGCTGTACGACCACTTTGAGAGATTTGTTTAAAGATCCGAACGGTGGATATGAAGAAGGGATCAATAAGACCTTGTACACAAAAAATCAGCTCGATCCAACGGTCCAATCGGCCGGAAACGCAAGAAATGTGGAGGGTGGTAGTGTGATGACAAAAAAAAAATGGAAGAGAGAATATGGGAAAAAAAATGAGCGTGGGAGAGGAAGAAGAAGAAGAAGAAGAAGAAGAAGAAGAAGAAGAAGGAGGAGGAGGAGGAGAAGAGGAAGCTACGGATGATGAGGGGGGAGTATAAATAGTAATAAAAATAAAATAAAATAATGAAATAGTAATATAATAATAATATAATAAAATATTAAAAAGTAAAAATAATAATAAAATAATCAAAAGTGAAGACAAAATGATTAGTCCCCTTTTCCTTTTAAATGATGATGTTTTCACTCCTTTTCCTTTTAATCATTACTAATATTTTTGCCAAATTCAATTTTATGATGATCAAAGAACACCTAAAATCAAACCTGAATTTTACTATTTATGAGGTCAGAAAATGGATAAAATAAAAATAAAAATACCGACTATTTTTATATACTTTTGTGACCTCCAATATTATTTTTCTTGATTTTCTTGATTTTCTTTTTCTTTTTTTTCTTTTTTTTCGAAAATATATTAAAAAAAATGAAAATTACGAAAATTATTTTTTTGGTCAAAATGGTTCATTTAGCTTGGCTAAGGTCACCAAAATTGATTTTTCAATTTTTCAACTTTTTATGGATTTTCTATGAATTTTCAAAAAAAATAAAAATAAAAATAAAAAAGTTGATCAAAATTTAGGTGTCAACAACCATGGACAACAATTGTCTTGGAATAGAAAGCAATTCTGTGTCAACTGCTTTTCGTTTCAAATGTGGAATATATTACCCCCCCCAAAAAAAAGACATAAAGCTCTTGCCCATAATGTTTGTATTCTTAAAAGCATCATTGCCCATTGCCCAGAATGCTTGTGCTCTTAAACAACATCATTTCCTCGTCTCAAACACTCGGACTTCAAAAAAAGCAAACTCCACCTCTTATCTTATTTCAAGAGCACAATATCAACAAAAAGTGCTTGGACTAATCCTGCTTCAAACTCTTCAAAAATCTACTTCTTCGACCCAAAAATACATCTACTTCTGGTCAATTTTCTTCTTTCACGGAGATCTTGTTGATCCAGCACTTCCAATATCGTTGAAATGCTCCATGGCTTGTTTCCATCCATCTTGTTTCTTTTTCATAATATCTGCCTTTTGCCGCTAGACAAAATAAAAGCATCAACCAGTAAAATGTCAAATCTTTACATAACAACAAGTTTACTACCATAAAGCTATACCTCTAGTCCCATTGCAGTGATGAATTTGCGAGATGCGCTCTCCACCTTCTTAGCATTGACCACATCATGGTTGGCATTTTTTCGAAGAGAAAAGGCTTTACTACCTTCCTGTCTAGGCTATAAGAACAACCCAAAAATTAAAATGACACTTATAATTATTCTACTTCACAGTTGTTAAGAGTACCTTTTGAGCATTGTTATGATGAATATCTTTGACAAGTGGGTTGGCTTCTCTTAGTCCGACTTTCTCTCCATCCTGTTCATTAAGAAAATGACGTAAAAAATTTTGACACAAACAGAGATTAGAGACACTAAATAAATAAACCTTACCTTTTCCTTCTGTTTCAATGGACAACTTCTTGAGTTGTGACCTCTCTTGAAACACAAATGGCATGTCATTTTTGTGCCTTTTCTTGACACTTTGAATCCATTTTTAGATTCCCCTTCCTCTCTTACCCTTTTATGTTTAGGCCTACCAGGCATAACCCTAGGCGTTGGTGCCACCAAAGGTTCTCTATCACTGGAAGGCCAAAGGTTATCACCATTCATTGCTTCCAAGTAGTGACTATATGTCTTTAAATATATATCCTTCTTGTACCAGTGGGCGACAAAAGTTTCTATCACCTCCCCTATGAATAGAATAACACAAATTGCATGAGGGCATGAAATCCCACTCAAGTCCCACGCCCTACAAGAACATGAGCTGTTTTGTATGTCCACTACAAATTTATTGTTCCTATGGCTCACTTCAAATCCATCTTTTCCATTCCAAAACACATGACAAAAGGCACTTTCTTTTTTATTGCCTTCTATTTTCTCTAATATCCTTGGTGCAATGTCTCTTTTCCATCTTTGACATGCATCTCTTTTTTCACGCATTCTTGTTTCCATCTTCTCTCTAATATCCTCAAGCATAGATAAGATAGACATATGTCTAGCTTCAAGTATCGATCCATTTAATGCTTCTGACAAGTTATTGTCCACAATATCTGACTTGCATATAGTTTTAAAATAAGCCTTACACCAATATTTTGGAGGAATCCTCATCAAGTCAGCCTTTCCAGTCTTGCTCATCTTATTCAATTCTTCGAGATGCTTTTCAAATTGTGGGACTGTAGTTAACTTGGCACACATCCAGAATTGCTTGCGACAGTCGTTGCCCCCATTTTTCTTGCGCCAATTTGCATAGATATGTCTTGCACAACGTCGATGTTCAGCTGATGACATCTCTTCCTCTAGAACTTGCACAAGCCCCTACAACAGAATACATGACATAATCATATATACAATGCAATACCAACACAGCACACATGAAAAATACAAAATGAAGGAACGGTATAACATTACCTTCTGCTGATCCGAGATCATTGTGTATCCCAAACCGTCCTTTGTGCCAAGATCACACTTCAAAATCTTTACAAACCAGCCCCATGAATCCTTATTCTCGACCTCAACAACGGCCCATGCAATGGGATACATTTGATTATTTGCATCCCTCCCAACAGCAGTCAATAACTCACCCTTCAACATTCCTTTTAAGAAACACCCATCCAACCCTATCAAAGGTCTGCAACCTTCAAGGAATCCCTTTTTCACGGCATCAAAGCAAACATACAACCGTTAAAAGATGGGTCTTGAATTTGATGATTCTCTTATAAATTTTACCTTCACGGTATTTCTATGATTCCTGTGAATGATTTCTTCACAATAATTCCACAACCTATTGAATTCATAGGTGTACATCCCATTAAGTTTTTCGATTACCCTCAGCTTAGTCCTTCTACATTGGGATATAGTAACGTCTAAGCTCATTTGCTCTCGCACAATTTTCTTGAACTCATGCAACTTCATTGAAGGAGCTGCCCTAAACAGGCTTAGATAATGCTTTGCCATGTAAGTGGATGTAAACCTCCTCACCTGAAAAGACCAAGAGCACGTATGCTCATCCTTTAAAGTTTTCACTAGAAACAAACCTGTCTTGTTATCTCTTGCCGCATAAATTAACCAATCACAAATTTTAGCCTTACATTTTGTCCTTACACTCATCTTGTCATTCTTAATTAAATCAATATTAACTCTTCTGGTGGCTGCGTATTTGTTGATAGCTTCCTTGAACTGCTTAGGGCCATCAAATACCATATTCAATGTGAAGTGAGGTATGTCTGTGCTTTCGTCATACTGCACATGTGTGCTCTTCCTTTTAACAGCCTCTTCTAGCTCTTGTTCTTCTTCATCACTCATGACAAAGCTCCAATTTGAGTCGCTTGATTCAAAATCTTCAGTTTCAAGCTCAACATTATCTTCACAATGGCTTGTTGTAGCTTCTTTCCTCCTCCTTTTTTGTTCTACTTCAACATCTATTTCACTAGATATATCTAGCAACCTAGCAACTCCATATGCATTGTCTCCTTTAAAAGTTTTAATTTTTCCCCTAGCCGCTTGAAGTTCTTCTTCTTCATTGTCAGATAACCATGGTACTTCAAAAAGTTCATCATCCTCTTCAATTTCATGATTTTCCCCATCAGTAAGCATTGCAACTCCCTCATCTTCTTGTGCGTTCATCAATCCGTCATCTAATCCATAACGAATGTCTTCACCATGTTCAATGAATATTTCACATGTCCCATCAATATTCGCGCAAACTTCTATCAAATCCAGTACCGAATTGTCATCTTCAATTAATCTTAGACCATTCTCAAAATTCCTCCCTGGCATTAAATAGTGGAGTTTCTCAATATTAGAGTAACACATATCTTGTACCAAATGCAAAATCTCAAAGTAACTCAGTTTGTCTGGATCATAAACCCACTCACTACTATGACCATCAACATACTCTATTATTCTGTCACGCACAAACCTACCCCCAACCCATAGAGTAAATCAAAATGTCTCCTCAGCCATGTAAATCTGCAAAAAGTTAAAGTATAAAAATCAGTTAAACTAAAAAAGAAAAAAAGGAAACCAGTCAATATGTTTATATTATTCATGCAATATGAACAAACAGACATAAAAAAATATAATCTAAAGACAAGAAAGCAAAGACAAAAGGGGCACATGTGAAAAGCCATGAAAAAGCTACTGCGTAAAACTGCAGCAAGTTGGGACCACAAACTCGCCGTGCATTCAATATTGTTTTAATACTCTTATGAGGCATTGCATAACACAAAATGCCCAAATAAACTATTCCCACTTTACATCTTACTGCGCTTTGATTCAGTCAGATAAAACGTAAATTATAATCTCTGAGAAAGCCCTAATCAACCCATCTTCAAGAAAGCCCTCATTAACCCTAAATAGTAACCATGGAGGAGCCCACAGGAGATGTCTTCCTTGTAGAACCCACACGTGTGCAGACTCGAGTCTTCATTGGAAGCATTATGCCCGAGACAACACAACACTTAGGGCACAGAGTAACTTTTCCTGTGTGATGAGAGAGTCTCCGTTCGGAGTAAGCTCGACTCTTGAACCATGCTTTGAAACGAAATCTTGATACTTACTTTTGAGAGAGGTTGTAGGGCTTCCGCTTCCTTCTCCTCCTCCTCCTCCTCCTTCTTGTCTTGCCGAAAGAGTTTGGGATCAGTGGTCCATCGATTGAGGGCGTCGATCGTTTGAATCGAAGAAGAAAAAGATTTGCCTTTTACTTTTCCTTTTTGGTCTGTCGACCGAGTTTAAGTTTTCTTAAAGATAATTTCCATGTGGATATTTTTTTTTACTTAATTTGAAATAAAGTGCTTATGTGGATAATTCACACATAAAATTGAAGGACTAAAAGCCACGTCAACAAATGCTGTTAACTTTGACTAACATAAGGATGAAATTGAACATTTTGAAATAATCTAGGGACTATATTGAACATTTATCAATAGTACAAGGATTAGATTGAACAAATTAAAAGTATATGGATGAAATTGAACATTATATCAAAATTTGAGGACCATTTGGGTCATTTTCCCCCGGATATATATAGAGATCAAAAGAAAAGTTGAATGCCCGAAAAAGGGATTTCTTTCATTTGACCTTTTATACAAATATTCAAGATAGATATCGAATCTTGCGTTCATCGAGAACGCTGCCGTTAACTTTCATTTTTCATTAATAACGCTAAGAGTGGACAATTTTCTATATGATTTTCAGCGTAAGAAAATTGGACTACTATGTTTGTAGCCAGTCTTGCAAGTCGTCAAATAGAATATTCACTCGCCATTCCACACCGTCTTTCATCGTTACCTCGAATCGTGATCTAAATTTCACTTTTTCTTTCCCTTTTTATTCGCCCAATGGAAAATTTATGTCTTTGGTATTATTCATCTTTTACTTTAAATCGTTTCATTGCTATTCATATTATTTTCTTGAAAAAAAAAATAAAAAAAATTCTCGGGTAGACCCTGAAATCGGACCCAAAAAAGGGGTAAGTCCCAAAATAGATTTCAAGACAAGCAAGGTAGGTTCCGGGTTCAAAAAAATTTGAAACCGGTTGTAATATTGTTAATTTCAAGGTTTATGTTCGGAACCTACTCACGTGGCCATGCTCATCCCTAGTTAAGAGTGCTCTTATGTCACGTTTGGTAATCCTAAACGAAAAAGTTCAAATGAACTATGAATGGGATTAAGTTTTGAGTAATCCAAATGGTAAAATAAATTTCAAATTATCATATCCGGTAATACCTTGAAATTTGGGATATGAGGTTTATTATAATTTGGAAATTATTAAAATTTACCATAACAGTGAAGAGATCAGTGGAGATTCATTTCAAAAGTTGCCAAAGAAAGGAAAGCCTTCTTGATCTCTTCACTCTTCCAAAAGCCAATGGCATGGACGTGTGGTCCACAAATTATTCCACACGCATAACATTGGTGCAATAGTACGGCTCGACCAGTAATACAGTTGTATCCTTACGTGCGCATCAATTTTTTTGACAGTATGATCCGAAAGGAAGCTCGTATGAAGGTCATTCATATGTTAAATACGATGATATACGCTATATTATTACCACACCAACTTATGCAAAAAATTAATTATGCACATGATGCTCATTCGATATTCTGTTGATTGGACAGCCAGCAAGGTAATAGTTGGTTACGATGAGATACTGGAGATGAGTTATGAATAAGCGATCCTTTTATCCTTGGAGATTCTCAATGTGCCTCGTTGATGTGGCAAGCCAGTGCTGTGGCTAACAAAAAGCATTAATAAGCGATCTATGAGCCTTGGAGATAATGGAAATTTCAGAATTCCAGCCATTTGATGGTGTTCTTAGAAGTATTTGTGTTAAATCTAAAAGAAGCTGGCAAAAGTGGGATGTGAGATAGCTAATAGAACATGTAAGATGAGAAACCCCTGATTGTATGTGATGTCGTTATCAACTTTATAACGGTATGAAGAAATGAATGGACATGAATTCAAAGTCCTCCAGTGTCACGCCCCGACTCTCGAGCCCGCGACATCCCTTGCCAAATCGCCACGAGGTCATAGAGATAGCTTCCCAAGCACGCTGTCGACCTATCACTTAACTACGCATGCGGAAACGTTCTAACTCCCTGACAGCATAAACAAATAGGGATAGAAAAGTAGGCAGTCACAATCGACATTCACAAAATGAAAATCCCAATTCATACATACCAGCAAACCAATCAAGACCTTATTCATACTAACGAATGTACACAACCCCATACTTCGGGGCGACTAGACAAAACCTCAAAAGGTCACTTGGTCAGGTGAGGTCAACTTCTCACTTACTTCAATAGACTACTCCAACAGCCAATCCATGGCGTCCACGAGGCTTCGTCACTTGGGACCTGAAATTTTATCCCACGACGGGGTGAGAATAAATCTCAGTGAATCAAGCCTAAGCTCGGTTAGGAAACTGATTCGCCCAGGGAATCCTAACCGAAGCTCACAAATCACACATACATATATAGCAACTATCCACAGTTAACAATATAACCATCATCCACATGCACACTTACCAGCTTCAGCCATACATAATGCAATGCTCGACATGACTCAGCCGTCAACGTCAATCAGTCACTCAATCACAGCATTACATTCACCAGTATGCACATGACATTCACCAGGACAATGCACACGACACAATAATAACTCGAACACAAGTGAGTATGAACTTCCGTCTTCCTACTCCATTCGTCCCAATCCAAACGTCGTAGTCGGGATACGTTCATACTTACCCATGTACGAAGTTACATTGCACTCAATTCTTTTATTAACGATGATCGTGCCACCGGCACATGAGAGGATCTACGCGAAAGAGGGCATGATTCGACTCTCACAAATAACGCGATCTAACACCTCAGTGTGATCCAGCGTTCTACCGGTAAAACCGGGCTACGTTCCTTTACTCTCGGCAACGGCTACTACAAGCGGTGTATCCAGTGCGTCTGGCACGGCACCAGCAAGTAGGCATCCCTATACGGGGCGTCGGTCCAACCTCCATTGCGACCGGCATCCGACCAACTCTGCATCCGTACTAGTTAACACCGGATCAGAGCTGTCGTGCTTCCAGCAAGTCGTTTGATTCCATCAGATTGGTACGACACGAACTTGCCAAGAATGCTCATCGTTATCCTCATATGACCATACAATCCACATCCAACAATCAACTCATTTCATTATCTTTGGTTAAAGCCAGATGCTCATTCAGCATGTACAAATCTTGGTCAAATGCCATTTTCATGTTAAAATATATATTTTGACTTCGCACACGGTCATATACAAATGCAGACTAACCACTAGTCACCACTCACAGGGCGATTAACCCCCAATCAACGATCGACGCCAAACAGTCATTCCAGCCAATCAATCACACCATCCAACGAGGCAATCAACACAAACACGAACAATCAGTCCGATTAGGCCACATAAAGGCTCGAATTCATACAATAATTATTAATTAGTCAATCCGACTTAAACGTCGTCGATCGCTCGCTCGTCTCTAGCCTATCGCTCGCTCGCGATCAAACAGCGGCAATCCATTACCCAATCAATCAATCAATAATTCTCTAACAACAACTAGCCACAGACAATTTAATCAGTCCGGCTAACCAAATCGATCGGCCATTTATCCTAATCCCAATTTCTATTTAGACCGGCTCCGATCGTGTACCTAAATACCACAATTGACTAAATGACTAATCCTAGGCGCAATTAGCGCCCTAACCAAGGATTAGGGTCAACTCACTATCAAATTAAGCTCGGGCGGTCTCAACGGCCGACGACGGCGAACGGCGGCGGCGGCGGCAGCGACGGCGGCGGCGGCCCAAAAACCTAAAATCTCGGGAATGCCTCAGGGAAGTCTCGCGAGGTCAATGGGACAGGTGGCCGGCGATGGCGACTCTCCGGCGAGCGGCAGTGGCCTGAAAACAGAATCGGCCGGCAGTTAAAAACAGGGTTCCGAGCCGATTTTCGACGATTCCCGACCCCACGGGCAGGGACGAGGCCGGCCAAGGCCGGGGATCTTACCTAGGGGTCGAGTGGAGTCTTCGGGACAGGTCGAGACCGGCGGAGGGCGGCCGGAAGTGGCTAAACGGAGGCCGAACAGAACCGGGCGCGAACAGGATCTTCGCGCGGCAGAACAGGGACGGCGGTTCGGGCGGCTTTCCGGCCACCACGCGCGGCGGAGAGCTCGGCCGAGCTGAGGGAAGGTGGAAGGGGGTTCGGGGCGTTCGATGGTGGTGGTGGTGCACGGCGGTGGGCGGCGGAACGGCCGGATCAAAGAAAACACGAACCAAGCCCTAAAACAAGGCACCGTGGCTTCGGGCGGCTCCCACGGCGGCTAATCGCCGGTGGGGTGGCTTCGGCTTGGTCGAGGGGAAGCTGAGGGACTTGGCCGAGGTGGTGGGTGGCGGCGGTGGTGCCTCGAACGGCCGGGGGAAGCCTCGACGTCCTCGGGTCCGTGGCGCGAAAAACATGGGGGAAGGTCCCGCGGCTGTTCCGCGGCCATCCGGCGGCCGATCTTGGCCCTACGGGACGGCGGACGATCGGTGAAGGTGGTGGTGGTCAGAAGTGGGGCGGTGGCCAGCGCAAATCCAACGGGAGGAGGAGGAAGAGGGGAGGTGGGCGTTTGGTAGGGGGGGTCGCGCGAGCAGGAAGGAAAGGAAGAGAGAGAGAGAGAGAGAGAGAGAGAGGAGGGGCTGATGGGAGTTGGAGGTGGGGCCCTATGAAGACTTTTGTGGCTTATTGTCCTATTTGCAAATATCCGAGGGCAAAACGGTCTTTTGGCGAATCGGGACTGAAACGAATTTTCGGTAAAACGGACGAAGGGTATTTTGGTAATTTCCTAGGCTAGGCTCGGTTGGGATTAGGCTCGGGTCGCGAGGATTGAAATCCTAATTTACGGCGACTAGGAATTTCGAACCTAATCTAAACCGACTGAATTTCAGAATTCGTCCAAACATCGTCTCTTCAGTCCTTTCGATCCAATATAATTTAACGACTGAATTTCAATCTTAATCCATTTTATCGAATTCAGGAACTTCACCGAGGTCGGATTTCTAGGGCGTCACATCCAGTTTCTAATAAGCAGAAATTAAGTATATCTATTTCTTTTCAACTTAAAGCATTGCTCTGTTCCTTTTGATGTAGTTACGATGGCTAGACAAAATTTACACGAAGATTAGAAAAGGTGTGCACATATTCACGAACTTCATTCATCCCTGGGGATCCACCGGCTTCACCAGAGGCTCTTTTGGCGCCGGTTGAGCTCATCCATGCTCTCATTTAATGTACTTATGATCTTCCTTTGGAGACGAAGAGCTGAGGCTAGAGCATTTCTTTGAGCAGTTGCCTTCTTGTTTGGCGCCATTTCCTGCAGAAAAGAAGCGCCCGAAGGTCTTATAAAAAAAATTCACGATTCATGGGAGGATGAAACAGAGATGTAGGATATGAAAGTTGTGTCCTGATCAAACTATGCCCTTGCTCCTTTTGCTTTTAAAACTACTTGGCCTTCTGTGGACTTATTTTCTTCGTTACTTACTCAAGTTTATCAATGAAATGAGCTATCTCGCTTACAATTAGCTTAGCAGCATACCTCTGCATCCAAAAAGCAGAGAAAAGTGGAAGAGAAAGACCTTTGGGAATGGGTGAAGTGTGAGTTCTTTGAATGGAGGAGTGTCCTCAGTGTAATTTAGAAGTGGAAAAACTACAGTCGCTTGGAATGGTTTAGATACTGACTCCAAGCTCCTGAAGCTGAGCTTCTGTGAAACCACCATGTTGCTCCGTCCCTGACTTAGCCATAAGCCCAATGACCCATTTGGCAGCCTCCTCATAATCCTGTCGCGTGGCTGGAAAGAGCTGCAACCTCAGTTTCTGCATGAAGGATAAAGCCAATAGTCCTTCTCTATCGAAGTACAGATGAGCTAATACTGCTTTCGCACTAGTTCTTTTCCTTGGTTTATAGAGAACCATTGATGTCAGAATTTCCCATCCTATTCCACCATCTAACAGCTCGAACCCCCTCCTTAAGTCAGGGCTGGCGCGGGGTTCTAAGCTTCTTCTCCATGCGACCAGATCGTAGTCACACCCTTTTGAGCTGCCGGTTGAATTGTATGAGACTACTATCTGTCCTTAATGATGGAAATGCCTGTGTGAGAGCGGGCTGCCTTGAGTTAATGCAGCTTATTGCATCAAACAAACCATATATACAACATTGTAGAAGGAGATAAATCTGTTGGGAATTAAGTCAAATTCATTAAGTGTTATCAGTGACCGTTCGACTCCCATGGCATAATTAGTATTCCGATGTAATTATGACTCCCATGGCATAATTAGTATTCCGATGTAATTGTTGTTTTAGTAGACATAATTAGTTGAGTCTATCATCTTTTAGTATTCCGATGTAATTGTTGTTTTAGTCTTTTCACTTTCCTAGAGAGACTCAAGAGTCATGTTTTAAGCCTATAAATAGGTGAGTCTTGTAACCATTTTAGTATGGGTGAATCGATTGTGAATACACTATATTGAAAAGCCACCTTCCGTCTCCTCTTCCTTGTGTGAACAAATTTCCTTTGAGAGTGCTTGTTGAGAGCCCCACAGTCGATTTATCCCATCAAATTGGTATCAGAGCTTCACGGTTTCGTGATTATGGCGTCAACAAGCAACCTTCCTTTTCAGTATCCAATCCTCACCAAAGAAAACTATGGCAAGTGGGCTTCCAGAATGAAAGCCATACTCGGCGCCCATAGTGTGTGGGATCTTGTCAACAATGGCTATGATGAGCCAGATGAAGATGTCGCGTTGACTCAGGCTCAGAGGAATGCGTTGGAGAAGACTCGTTCGAAAGATCAACTCGGGTTGTCAATCATCTTTCAAGCCTTAGATGATTCTATGTTCGAGAAAGTCTCGAATGCTACTACATCCAAGGAGGCATGGGAGATTCTTCAAACCACGCACCAAGGTGTTGAGAAAGTAAAGAAGATCCGCCTTCAAACTTTGAGAGGCGAGTTCGAGGTAATTCGTATGAAAGAATCTGAGTCGATTTCTGATTATTTCACAAGAGTTTTAGCTATTGTGAATCAGATGAAAAGGAATGGCGAAGATGTTCCTGATGTTCGTGTTGTCGAAAAAATCCTGCGGTCGTTGGATAAGAAGTTTGACCACATCGTTGTCGCTATCGAGGAATCGAAAGATGTCGATTCTATGACGGTCGATGAGCTTATGGGTTCGTTGCAAGCCCATGAAGAAAGACTGAAAAGAAACAAGTCTGAACCGGTGGAGGAAGTACTCCAATCTCGATTGACTATCCGAGATGACAAAGGCCAAAGAAGTGACCCTGTGCAAACTCGATGGGTCAATCAAGATCGTGACCGAGGACGCGGTAGAGGCCGTTTCCAAGGAAGAGGTCGTGGACGAAGCGGAGGAGATTTCGCCCGAAGCAATGAGTGCTTTCACAATCAAAGAAGTACACGTGGAAGAGGAAGAAACACAAATAACCGGTATGATAAATCAAAGGTTCGATGTTATCGTTGTAATAAATGTGGCCATTATGCTTATGAGTGTTGGCAGAAAGAAAGTGCGGTGGCAGATGAAAAGACGAACCTGGTGAATGATGGTGATCAAGTTCTTATGCTGGCATTTAAAGAAAAATGCTGATGAAAAGAATGATACGTGGTACTTGGACACTGGAGCAAGTAACCACATGTGCGGCCGAAAGGAGATGTTTGTTGAAATGGATGAGACAGTAAAAGGAAAAGTCTCGTTCGGTGATAATTCTCAAATTCTTGTCGAAGGGAAAGGTATGATTTTAATTCGTCTGAAGAACGGAACATGTCAGTTTATTACTAACGTGTATTATGTGCCGAAGATTTCAAGCAATATTTTGAGTTTAGGACAGCTTCTTGAGAAAGGATTTACTGTCCAGATGAAAAATCTATGTCTTATGTTGAGAGATTGCAATAATAAGTTGATTGCGAATGTGAAGATGTCGAAGAATAGGATGTTCACTCTGAACATCAAAGATGATATGTCTACATGCCTTCAAGCATGTGTAGACAATCCTTCGTGGCTATGGCATTTGAGGTTCGGTCATCTCAATTTTGGCGGATGTCGCGACCCTCTCCCGGGCTCGCGGAAGGCGGGAGCGGGCTAATGGGCCGCCCGATCGCTGGCTGGATCGAACGCGGGCCTCTCCCAAGGTCCATTACCCAAATCGCAACTGCTGGATATACGTGGTCGACCTTCAGTGTGGTCTAGTGACATGTGATGAGTGTACATGCCAAGGAGTCGCCACCAATCGTTTCGTGGAGGGTACGATCGGAAACCCTATCGAATAGTTGGGAGTGGTCTATTCGATTCTGCGGAAACCAGAGAAGTGGGTTCGGGGACTTAGTTACGCCAACTGTCAGAGTTGACGCCCTTTCGGTACCTAAGCTGAATGGTTTATCTGATCCTAGGATTTCATGTAGATGAGTAAGGTATAGATCCTAAATCTAGGAGTTCATGCAGATGGGAATTACTACCCTATCACTCACAATCAATAGAAATAAGTGCGCAAATCAAGGATCCAATACATGCGGATAAAACACATGAAATCAGCATGGCATCCCTAATGAGGCCTTATTAGCCTAGAGAAATATCAATCAAGGCTTAGGAGTGATTTGGACATGATTCGTCCATGAGGGGGGGTAGAATCGTAATTTTGAATAATTCAGGGAAAATTTACCCTTAAAAGGGTAAATCTGTCATTTTAGACGAATTGGGAAGTCAAAAGACAGAGGAAATAGGATTGGCCATCAATCCAATCCATTTCCTATTTTTTTAGGAATTTCCAGGATTTTTCTGGAATTTTCAAATGATTTTACCCTTGGAGGGGTAAAGTCGTCATTTGGACAAAGATGAGAACTGAAAACCTCAAATATTAGGGCTGGTCGTCCACCTGACCCAAACCCTAACTTTATGCGATTTTCAGAACTCAATTGGAATAAGAAAGATGATTTTCCCCATGAGGGGGGCAAAATCGTCATTTCAGCAGGAATGATAAGATTCGAAAATCCCAGCAAAAGGATTCGCCACCTAATTGGCCCTATCCTAATCTAGGTATTTTCGACTAATCTCGAAACACAAGGCAGGGACGAATTACCCCTAAAGGGCATTGTCGTCAATTCTTGGAAGAACAGATCAGAAACCCCAAAAATAGGGTTGACCAGTTGTCTGTGGTCGATCCTCGATTTTTGGGGATTTCTGGAGTGTCTAGGATTTTTCCCTAATTTTTCCACATTTTTTTAGAATTTTCTGACAATTTCTAGTATTTTTTTGGATTTTCTAGGATTTTTTTTCGATTTTTTTTTATTTTTTAAATCATTTTCGAATTTTTTATTAAAAAAATGTGATTCAAACCGGGTTGACCCGACCCAGACCCGGATCCGCGAAACCGAAGACCAAAACGACGCCGTTTGATGCTTTTTATTTTTTTGGTTTTAATCGGTTTTAATCCTACGGTCCCTAATGAATCGCGTGGCTGATCTGTGCCCATTGGATCTGATTACTAAAACCTTCGGTCCGGATTGGATGAAGACTTGATCAGAGCCGTCTGATCAGATTAGTTGAACCTACGGCCATGATTAGATCCGGAGACTTGATCTAGACCGTCGATTCACACTAACCTAAACGACGTCGCACGGCCACTAACCTACACGACACCGTTTCAGCTTATTTTGATTTTCTGTTTTGAAGCATTTTTGGATAAACCTAATTACTAATCGAACGATCACTAGAATTTACATTCGATTTATCAGAACCGTCCGATCTTTTTTTTATTCGAATAACAGACCCAACGGCCATGCTGACTCGGCATCACGTGGACCAATGGCCGAGTGCCAACTAGGACTTTGACCGGTTGACTGCGCCACGTCAGCTTCGTCTTCAACCTCGCGGCTCCGGCAGAATGGACGGCTGTGGTTCTCCGACGATGATCTGACGATGAACTCTCGATGAAACCTCATGAAACTAACGGCAATCGACTCGCAATCGCCTCTATTCTAACATATCTCAAGATTACGCGAATCCATTCACGGGGCCGAGCACGATCGAACATGAACCAGTACGTACACATACACTCAAATCGCTTGATTCATGGCATAATGAACCAACTCATTAACAGGGAAGCATCATTCAATGTTTAGGAGACTTACCTCGAGCTCCGATCGAGCTCGCTCGGCCCAGATTTGGCTGGGCAAGAATCGGCTATGGAGGCTAAATCGGAGGACTCAATTCGGGGTATGTGAGCAAAATCGATGCAAAATGGAGATGCGAGCATGGTCAGTAATGTCTAAGGGATGAAAAGCACACAGGAATTACAAAGATTGAAGCCGAAATCAAAGTCCGCCATTGAAGACCTGAGCTTGAGCTCGAAGTTCGGGATTACCTGTTCTGGCGATTTTGGGCTGCGCGGTTGATGGCGATCGCTTCCTGCCACTCAAAGCGAACTTCTGACGGTCTTCTTTAGCTTTGGTTTGGCCGGAGACGGCCTAACCAGCGCTTTGCAGTCGAACTCAAATTCTCGACGACGGAGGGTCGGAGAATGAGCTCTCTCTCTCGTTTTCTTTCTCTCTCTCGATTCAGTTTCGCCCCTCTACAACTGAATCAACCTCCTCTTTTCTTCGCGAAGGCTTCTTTAGCTTATATAGCTTTTTCAATTTTCTGTCGCCGAACGGGTCTCCAACTGATTCTGTTTGGCACGTGTAATCACGTGCAATGTGGTCAAAACGAAGTCGGGGCTGATGGGCACTTCACTCGACCCTGTTTGGTTGCGTGGCGAGCTTCATTTCGCGTGAATTTGGCATGGGTTAGTGCTGTGTTTGGTTTTTGTTGACTTTCGCAGGTACCCCGGTTTTGACCGTCCTTGCCGGAGCTCTTCCGGTGGCCATTCGTCTCGGAGTTGGTCTTGATCGGTAGGTCTTGAGATAAAGAACAAGACGCCCACCATTCCTCTTTCAATTAGTCGCGAATTGCCCTTCAATTTGGCGTTCGAAACTCAGTCCATCACTGTTCATCTGTTCGAGCTCTTTTGGGGAAGACGACACTGTAGCAGACCGGTCTGACCGGTCCGACCGGCGGTCTGACCGGTCAGAACCGGCTCCGACTCACCATTTTCGAAATTAAACCCAAATTAATGGGAAATTTTTGCAATTGAACCTCATAATCGAATCTAGGGCATGAATTCTATCTAGAAATGTGGTTTTGCCCAAAAGTTTTCATCAATTTCTATAAAACCCCCAAATTTTCATGTAATTGCAAATTGGGGATTTGTATAATTGAGGGTGCAAATGATCAAATTGGGTCAAACCACCTATGCCAATTGATTTAAAATGGTGAAATCCATTGGGTAGCATGTTTAATTTGCAATGATAGCCCTTGAATTGAAAGTAATTTCAATTATGCTTAATTTCAAGGACTAAAATGCAATTTTAGTATATAATTTTGTCAAATCCGTGCAATTGAGCAAATTGCGCAAACAATTGGGCTAAATTGAAATAGGGGATAGTTAGATTGAATGTCAAGATCTTAAAAAATGCCAAAATTTCAAATTAAAAGACTCAATTGTTATTTTTTTCTTCAAATTCAATAATACGGGTTACAAAGGAACACCTAAAATTGAATCTGATTTTGGATTTTTTGTGAGGTCGAAAATACAAGGGATTAAAAAGAAAAATATTAGATATTTTTCCATATTTTTTTGACCTCAAATGCTATTTTTAATGATGTTTTAAGTATTTTTCTATTTTCTAAAAAATATTAAAAAATATGAAAAATATGAAAAATTATTTTTTGGTCAAGAATGGTTCCTTGGGCTTGGCCAAGGCCACCAAAGTTGATTTTGTAATGTTTTGGCTTTTTATGAATTTTTTATGATTTTTCAAAAATAAAATTGAAAAAGACTTGGTCAAAAATCAGGTGTCAACAGCTGCCCCTCTTTGAGAGGAATCTCATGAGAGGTTTCGCTCAAAGACAGGTGACACCTGAGTCTAGACCGACTCGACTGGGGAAAAGAAAAACGAATCTTGACACTCAATCTTTCTTGTCCCGCTGGTGAACGTTCTGCTCTTCGTTCTTTCGCTGAAGTGAGGGAGAAAATAGAGAGACCCACCTGCTATTTACCTGTTGATCACCTGCCTGATGCTCGTGTGGCATACGCGGTGTATAGTGGGTTCAAGTGAATACCTAGGGACTCGTCTTTTGAGTATCCTAGGGCGGTTAAACTCTAGCCTGTATGGTAGGCCGTACCAGAATGAGATTCCTATACTTGACAGGAACCTGTGAATGACGCACCCAGTCTTTTAGGGATTGTCGGGGTTTTGATCCGTATGGTGGATCAGACCATGAATAGGACTCCTCTCTGTTAGGAACCTATGGATGACGCACCCAGTCTCTTAGGGATTGTCAGGATTTCGATCCGTATGGTGGATCAGACCATGAATAGGACTCCTTTCTGTTAGGAACCTATGGATGACGCACCCAGTCTCTTAGGGATTGTCAGGGTTTTGATCCGTATGGTGGATCAGACCATGAATAGGACTCCTTTCTATTAGGAACCTATGGATGACGCACCCAGTCTCTTAGGGATTGTCGAACATTTTGATCCGTCAGGGGGATCAGGCCGAGAATAGGATTCCTCTATGCTAGGAACCTATGGATGACGCACCCAGTCTCTTAGGGATTGTCGAATATTTTGATCCTATATTCTAAGGAATTAACTAGGATTTATACAAATGAGGTGTGCCTAACCGTGAGGCTTTACCAAATGGGCTATTCTGGGTTTAGGGGTTACCTAGAACCTCACAGAAAGCAGATTTTGAAAATTGTCATTTCGACATGCGAGGCGTTATTCTGGGATTTGGGGATTCCAAGTATCCTGCAGAAAACTTAAACCTGCAAAAACTTTGATAAGATTCTTCTAGGATCTAGGGGCTACCTGAGATCTCGCAGAAAGACTATCTTGAATGTTGTCCTTTCGACATTGAAGGTGACATTCTGGGACCTGGGAGCTCCGGGTATCCAAGGATCTTGCAGGAAAATAAACTTGAAAGCTCTTCTTCTCAGAGCGAGGCATCCTTCTAGAATCTGGGGTTACCATGATTCCTATAGAAGTTTAACCAAGAACAATAGCATTCTAGAATCTGGGGCTACCAAGAATCTGTCAGAAGCTCAGGCATATAAACTCTCATTCTTAGAGAAATGTGTTATTCTGAGACCTGGGGTTACCAGGGGTCCTGCAGAAGTTTAAACTTGAAATATATTCTTCACAAAAGAAGTAGCATTCTGAGGTCTGGAGATACCAAGAGTCCTACAGAAGCTTGAACATGTAAACTCTTTCTTACCAAGAGAGGTTGTGTTCTTCTGAGATCTGGGCTTGCCAGGAATTCTGCAGAAGTTTAGACATGTTAAATGTTTCTCACCAAGAGTGATACAAGCCATCTTAGGAGCTGAAGTCATCAAGAATCTTGCAGAAGCTCCAATCTGAAAATTTTCTTACCAAAGGCACATCAATGGTCTTTAAGTGATATCCGATGTCAAACTGACTGTACTTTATGACTTATATCGTAGTCATGAAAAAAATTTCAATGAATGCATTACGATGCTGGAGGTTATCCAAAACACCTTGCAACATACGGGAGTGATAAAAAATTCCTTGTGGGGAAAGTTTGAATCAAACAATCTGAAATTACCAAAAAAGTTTGGTTAAAATGTTCAACGGAGTATTCTCATCAAAGAGGACTTCTTACCGCTCTGAGATAATGGTCTTTTATCAAGAATGCACTCGAATTTCCTATCAAACCTGCGCCTAGGGTTTAGGATCATTCGCATTGAATACACCTCGATCGATCAGGAGGACTTCCAAGGGACCGTAATGTTGGGCTTGGTCAACGGTTTTCAAAGGGGACTTGCGTGCAAGTCAAGGCTTTCGAAGAGAAGTCTTCAATGTCTGCTCCAGGTTTACAAGTCAAGAAACCTGCAAAATGAGAGAGAAATAATCTTGCTCGAACTTCTTCGAGCTAAGCTTAGACATTAAACCCTATGTCAATCCAAGTGCCTTAATCAGAAAAGGCTTTTCAGGGTTGTAACGTAGGTATGATTGGGGACCAAAAAAGGCTTGTTTTTGGCTCAGAATACGCGAAGGGTTTAAACATTGGTGATCACTGCCGGTTTGCCGCCGATCTTGTCCCTTCTGGTTCAAAGAGCGTCTTCAGTTTTTGAAGTGCATTGATAGTCTTTGAAGAGCATTGTCAGCCTTCGAAGCGTACGTTTGTCTTTAGAGAACATATCTCTCTTATGTTGAGACGGTGTCAACATCTTGTCTATACTTACATCATCTGAGTGTGACATGATTTGGGAGCATCCTTTGCTGTCCAGCTCCCTTGGGATTTTCTTTTACAATCAGATCTCACTAGTGACCTATACAAAGGTATCATGCCACCTTTTAGCATTTACAAGATCAAACACATGATTCACAAGTGTACAAGTATTTGGATGGGCATTGGCCTTGCTTTTACCAGGCACTTTGCTTTTTCTTGATGCCCAAGATTAAATTTTTCTCTCTTCTTTCTTTTTGAGATCCCATCTTTTCTTTTCTTTTGGGGATCAGAATTTTCAAATGAATGTGCTAGATGTATAGCTTGAATCTCAGCACTCGAACATTAATCTAGGAATTTTTCACAAATCTTGTGTTTTGAACTCTTCCGCTCTTGAAGTGACGTCGTTTCCACCTTGGAATATGCAATGATCACCAACGGGTTTGTGAAATGAACTTATAGGCTCAATTGGGCTACACAAAGAGTAAAAGTGTATAGGATAGAGAAACGAATGCTTTTCGTCATCCTAAAGCACATGAATTACCATAGAAGTTAAAATGACAAGCAACACACGAAGATTGATGCAAGTCTGAGCAAGAGAATTTCTAACCATTTACCTCTTGATACCGCTGGACGTACCTCCAGTTTGCCCCAATGTGGGGTGGTTCTTGACAGGGGTATGGAATGAAATCGCCGTTCAAAGGGTTATCAATGATCACCTGTAGTGTTTATGATAGAGAAACGAATGCCTCCGTCGTCTCGATCCATGTAATCACTGCGAATAACCCTTACGTCCGTAGGTCAAGGTCTCGCTATCCTTACCACTCCACTTATCTCTCAAGTGTGTATGGGACGTGTTTGGACCAGGCTTGCCTCTTGTCTGAGGAATCATCCTTTTGAACGGTTTAAATAACTTTTGTCGGAAAAGTTCATTTCGTTTTTTCCGAAACTTACCCTCCAAGGGGATTTATGATGCACAATGCATATTTCAATCATGTTCAGATAACCTCCAAGTTTAAACATGAATGCCAATGACATGACTGTGAGAATTTTGCGTTTTTCTAGACATGAGATTTGAATGCATGCTAGATTCCAATAAGCCTTCAAATTCTATCAATAAGGATTCTGACAGTCTTGCAAACCTAAAAGATTAGGAAAGGAATACTTACCTACCCAGCGCGGCTAGGGATTCCTGCAAAACATAAAAGGAATATGTCAGTGTATGCTCTCGAATTTCAGAAAATTAGAACGATACACCTTACCCTTGATCATGCACTCCAATGGAAGTGGATAGATTCACGAAAATCTGCATTTTTCTTAACAACACACGATGGTTAAGTTGTTCTAAAATTTCTTGAAATTCTCAGTCTTTGGAGAAGAAGACGTGCACCTGACCACCATGACGTTAGGTCTCCTTGATCATGCGTTCCAACTTATCGCGACCCTGCTTCCTTGGATCCTGCAATATTGAACACATGCTAATGTATGCATAGATGCATGACATGCTTATGCAAAGACTATTATGAAGAGTAGGCTCAATTCGAGGCAGGGCATATGACCGGAATCTGATTTTATTTCAAGGGTAATATTTCTTCACAGCATCTGAATTCACAGGGTGCCCGAGTTCTTCTCCCTCGGAGTTTACAAGAATTAATGCTCCTCCCGTGAGGATCTTCTTAACAATGTAGGGGCCTTCGTAATTTGGAGTGAATTTTCCCCCTGGATGGGTAGTACTCGGCAAAACTTTCCTAATTACCAAGTCATTTACTTCGAAGTTTCTGGTCTTGACCTTTCGATTGAACGCCCTGGCTACCCTCTTCTGGTAAGTTTGTCCATGGCAAATGGCTTTAAGACGTTTCTCGTCTATTAAATTCAGATGTTCATATCTGTGCTTGAAATACTCTGACCCAGAGAGTTTATCTTCGGATAAGATTCTCAAAGAGGGAATCTTAACTTCTACTGGTAGAACTGCTTCCATCTCATACACCAGACTATAGGGAGTTGCCCCTGTAGAAGTCCTGATCGACGTTCGGTAAGCCATCAAGGCGAAGGGCAGCCTTTCGTGCCAATCCCTGTAGTTTTCTGCTGTTTTAGCCAAGATTCTCTTGATGTTTTTATTGGCTGCTTCCACTGCCCCATTCATCTGTGGGCGGTAAGGAGATGAATTCAGATGTTGAATGCTAAAGTGATCCAGCAGACCATCGACAATCTTGTTGTTCAGGTTGGACCCATTATCTGTGATGATCGCTTGAGGGGTACCATACCGGGATATGATATCTCTTTTGACAAATCTTGCCACATTTCTTGCAGTGACATTCTTATAAGAGCTGGCTTCTACCCATTTGGTGAAGTAATCAATCGCTACCAAGATGAAGCGATGACCATTCGACGCCACAGGATTAATAGGCCCTATCATGTCTATGCCCCACATAGAGAAAGGCCAAACTTCAGGCATTTGGTGTAGTTCGTTCGGGGGTGCGTTAATCTTATCCCCATATATTTGGCATTGGTGGCATGACCGGACGTGCTGACAGCAGTCTGATTCGATGGTCATCCAGTAATATCCAAGCCGCATGATCTTCCGGGCGAGGAGGTGACCGTTCATGTGAGGCCCACACACACCTTCATGAATCTCTTTCATGAGAATATTTGCTTCTTTGGCATCTACACATCTCAGTAGAGTGGAATCGAACGATCTCTTGTATAGAATTTGTCCATTGAGGAAGAACTTGCTGGCCATATTGGTTATGTATTTTCGGTCTCCTGACTGGCATCCTTCAGGGAATTCCCCTTTTGAGAGGTAATTCTTGATGTCATAGTACCATGGCTCTCCGTCAAATTCTTCTTCGATTAGCATACAATAAGCTGGCTTTTCAACGATACCGATCCTCAGGGGTTCTATATCCAACCCTTCAGTTGTTTGTAACATCGAGGCTAGGGTGGCTAATGCATCTGCAAATTAATTGTGAGACCTTGATAGGTATTCGAAAGACACTTCTTCGAATTTGAGTATCAATTCTTCAAGGTATTCGTGATAAGGGATGAGCTTTGCATCTTTCGTCTTCCACTCCCCCTGTGTCTGTAGAATGATAAGCATGGAGTCTCCAAAAACTTGCAACTTAGGTATCTTCATAGAAATGGCCAGTCGTAGGCCCAGAATGCATGCCTCATATTCCGAAATATTGTTGGTACAAGGAAAAGTTATTTTTGCTGCGACAAGGTGATGTTGACCATCTGGGGATATCAGTACTGCCCCAGTGCCTGCCCCTGATAGGTTAACAGCGCCATCGAAATACATGATCCACTTATCCTCTGCTAAGTTCAGAATTCGGCCTTCTGTGTTCGTTATTTCAGGGGACTCACTGTTTGACGGGCTTTCTGCTAGCATGTCAGCTATAGCTTTCCCTTTTACCGACTTCTGTGGGGAACACTTGATGTCAAATTCAGACAACATCACTTGCCACTTTGCTAATTTCTCAATTAGAGCGGGTTTCTCCAGGAGGTATTTGACAGGATCGTTCTCTGTTACGAGCTGGATATGGTGGTGTAGGGTGTACTGCCTCAGTCTGCGAAGTACCCATACCGTTGCTACACAGGCCCTTTCAACTGGTATATATTTTGCTTCAGATGGCGTGAATTTCTTACTCAGGTAATAGATAGCCCTCTCTTTACCATCTATCGGGCTTGTTTGGGCAAGCAAGGTTCCCAAGGACTCTTGTCGTATGGTCAGGTATAAGGTCAATGGGTGACCAGGAATTGGTGGCACAAGCACCGGAGGTGTGATCAAATAGTTTTTGATCATTTGGAATGCCATGCTGCACTCGGCATCCCATGTTATTTTTGCGCCTTTCTTAAGCAATTTGAAGATTGGCTTAGCCACATCAGACAGCTGATTGATGAATCTGGCAATATAGTTCAATCTCCCCAGAAGGCTTCTCACTTCTCTCACTGTGGAGGGAGTTGATAAATCGTGGATGGCTTGAATCTTTGAGGGATCAATCTCGATGCCCCTGTTGCTGACTATTAATCCAAGGAGTTTCCCGGATCTTGCCCCGAACACACATTTGTTAGGGTTTAGCTTTAACTTGTATTTGCGCAGGCGCTCAAACAGCTTCCTTAACACCTATATATGATCTTGTCCTTTCTTGGATTTAGCGATCATGTCATCGACATATATTTCAATCTCTTTGTGGATCATATCATGGAATAACGTGACCATAGCCTTCTGGTAGGTGGCCCCGGCGTTTTTCAATCCAAAGGGCATGACTTTGTAGCAAAAATTTCCCCATGGTGTGGTAAATGCAGTCTTGGGTTTGTCTTCTTGTTTCATGAAGATTTGGTTGTATCCCGAGAATCCATCCATGAATGAGAATAATTCGTAACCCGCCGTACTGTCCACCAATACATCAATGTGGGGGAGCGGAAAATCATCTTTTGGGCTTGCTCTATTCAGATCTCGGTAATCTACGCAGATCCGAACTCTACCATCCTTCTTCATGACGGGGACTATATTTGCAATCCAATCTGAGTATGGGATAGCTTCAATGAAGCCTACCCTAAGAAGTTTCATGACTTCTTCTTTAATCTTGTCTTCTAATTCGGCTTTCATCCGCCTGCTGCCTTGTTTGACAGGTTTGATTCCGGGATCCGTGGGCAACGCGTGTTCCACAATTTTAGGATCAAGGCCTGGCATATCCGCGTAAGACCATGCGAAGATGTCCTAGTATTCTTTTAGTAACTTGGTGAACTCGAGTTTCTCATCTCGGGGTAGGTGTCTACCGATCTTGACCTCTTTGACGTTCACTGCGTCTCCCAAATTAATAATGACTGGTTCCTCGGAGGTAGGAGGCTTCGATTCTTCAAAGGTGTTCCAATCTCTGCGAATAGATGCGTAATCCTCGTCTTCATCTTCCTCAATGTTATAGGAGTGGTTAATGGAGGGATCTGAATTTTGTAACCACCTGGTATGCATGTTTGAGATGATATGCCTGAAATGTCATTAGTATGGTCAGTTTATGCTCGGTAAAAATGACATGCATGGTCATGTAAAGTCTTTTCGAAAAAGTTTTCGAAACAGATGTAGGTACAAAGGGGACTAATCCTCATGTCATTGGATATCCCGGCCCCATGAAAATCTTTTTGAAGATTAGGAATCATATGGCAAATCAGGCCTCAAGCTTCTGTATGGAAGACCATTATCATCATCGGGCTGATTCGTGGTTCCATATGTCCTTAACAAAACATGCGTAGTTTTATTGAATGCAAGATGGGCCGCATTACAAGATGTGCTATTTGGACCAACGGCCGGGGATCCAAAGGCGTTTTCCTATGCATACAACAAGGAAAGAAAATACAATGCAATGCAGAAAATTCTAAACGCAGTATTTAAAGATAGAGGAAGAGTCTCTTTACACAGAAGAAGTGGCTTCACTGTCCAACCACTCCACGATGACATTCACAGAGTCATCTTCAAGAAAAGGGTTTGTCAGATCTGGTTCCATCGGCGAAGTGATATCCTCTTCAGATAGCCATTTGGAGTTCTGGTCGAAGTAGGCATTTAAGGGATTCTTGAACATTCGAGACCTGCCCTTCCAGGTTGGAGAACCGATGAATGAATTATTCGGGTTGTTTTCGCCTCCTCGGCGTCCCAGGTTTCTGCCTCGGCCTCTGCCTGTTGCTTTCGGGACAGATTCATTCATGGGATATTTTTGGTACCCCAAGCCTTTTCTATGCGGGTTGGCCTTTAACTGTAGTGGGGTATTTATACCCTGATTATGTTTGCCTAGGCCTTTTTCAGGATTGAACCCGTATGCTAGTAGCATCTTAGCTGGTAGAAGACTAGCTTCTGAGATGTAGGGAGTTCTTGATTTCGTCCCTGCTGGGGTATGAACTGTTGCTACCAACTCTAGGGAATGATAGCTTGCTTCTGTTTTTTCTTCAGGCTCCACATAGGGAATGGCGCTGTTTTGGTATGTCTGGAGGTCGACTTCCCCATGTACGGTAATTACCTTCCCATCTACAACAAAACGTACTTTTTGGTGCAAGCTCGAAGGGACAGCTCCTGCCGTATGGATCCAGGGTCTTCCTAGTAAGAACCTAAATGCACTGGGTAGATCCATTACTTGAAAGTTTATAGAGAACTTTGTCGGGCCGATGAATACGTCAAGCTCGATCTCTCCCTCTACAGTCTTCTTCATGCCATCGAATGCTCTCACAGCTGTCTTGGATGTCTTGATCATCTCTTCCTTGATTCCCAGCCTCCTTATGGTAGCCAGAGGGCATATGTTAAATGCTGATCCATTATCGATCAATACAAGCGCCACTCTTTTGCCGTTGCATTGGGCGGAGATGTATAAAGCTTTGTTGTGCCCTCTTCCTTCCATGGGGAAGTCTTCGTCAGAGAAGCTCAACTGATCTTTTAAGAGAATTGCCCCTACAAAGTCCCCTAGTTGGACCTCATTAATTGTTTCAGGGACATGTACTTCATTGAGTACCTTCAATAGTGCATTCTTGTGCTTCTCTGAATTGATGAATAGGTCTAACAGGGATATCTGAGCGGGCAACTTCCTCAGCTGTTCTATCACCTCAAACTCGCTGGTTTTGACGATTGATATGAATTTTTTAGCATCTTCTTTTGAGACCTCCCTTTTTTCGGATTCACCCTCTCTGGGGGCATAAAATCTTCCAGACCTCATTACTGCATCTACTTGTGTGGTCCCATAGTCCCAATGGGCTGCTTTAGGATCATACTCTTCTACTGGGGGGACTTTTATCGTTACAGTTGTCTGATGAGATATCTCTGGTCCTGACGTGTTGTCTTCTTCCTCTTGAGGCAATTGAATTATGACAGGCCTGACTGGGCAATCTTCTACCTTGTTCAGGCTATCCAGTTCATCCAATCTAATTACCACGGTCGTGGCCACTTCGATCATCGATATGGTGTTGTCAAGTTCTTCTATGCCCTTTGAGGTCTCTAGTTGAGAGAGACTATCCATACCTCCCCATTCGTCCGGTATGATGTCTTCAACCTTCTGATAAAAGCTGGGAGGGGCCGAATATTTCACCTTGAAATTGTATGCTCCAAAGTCTTGACCCAGATTGTCTATAATTTCCCCCTTTTCAAGCGCATCAGCCATAAATTTGAGGTCAGCTAGACTTCGCCTCTTGGCTTCTAGTTCGTCCTCTTCGAATTCTTCCTCTGACTGAGTAGCTGGCCCCAGGCTGCTTACCAAGTTCTCAGGTGAGGTACCACAGGTGCTACTCTGCCCAGCTGTGATCAAGAAGTGCTTTCTTTTCAAAGATAGAGATGCTTCGATCCCTTCAAATTCTTCATCAGTAATATCGGACACTATCCCCAAGCTCACCATCCTGTCGATACACAACTTCTTTTGGTCGGTTGATACCTCCCCTTCTTTTGGGTATGATGAAGCGATTGTTAGCAGGGTGTCCAGCTTAGGCATATCTACCTTCAGTTTAAGGTAATCCTCCTCTTCTTCAGTGAATATTGTCCCTACTGCTTGATGATCTGGAAGTGGGTTTTCTTGTACATTTGGGGCTGCATTATCAAATTTCAAAATCTGACCATCGATTAGGGCTTGCACTTTCAGCTTCAGGACATAGCAGTTATCCACATTATGCCCCCTTTCGCCCATATGGTAGGCACAGGTTTGGCTCTCATCAAAGCCGGGATATCTTGGAGGGTTTGCCCTAGGCGGTTCTTTCGCCACCAAGTGTTGCTCCAGCAGCATCGGGAGCAGCTTGGATAAAGGTCTTGGGAGTTGAGAGAATTGCCTCTGGGGTTGCCTTCTTCTAGGCTCTTGTACCTTTGGAGCTGACCAGGATGATCCGCCTTTGGCCTGATTAGAATTGCCAAATGGTTTTGACTTGTGGGGATCTGGTATAAACGCTATGTCTAGTCCGACTTCTCTCTCCTTTCTCAGAGGATATTGCTTCCTAGTAGGGGCTTCCTGAGGCCTTCTTTCTCTCAAGGCCCATTCCAGCCTCTCAGCAACCTTAATCAGGTGTGCGAATGTCTCACATCCAGAAGTATTCAATCTGTCAAAGTACTCGTACGGGAGTGCCTTCAGGAATAAATCGATTAGTTCCTCTTCCGGGATTGATGGCTTCACTTGAGTAGCCAAGGCTCGCCACCTCTGGGCATATGTCCTGATTAACTCGCCCCTTGTTTTCGAAGTTCGCAGAAGGTCCTCTCTTGTTGGGGCTGTAGCTGTGTTGAACTTGTATTGTCTGAGGAAATCCTCTGCAAGATCCTCCCATCCGTCGTAATCTTCCAAGTCTAGCTCAATGAACCAGGCTAGAGCGGCGCCAGCCAAGCTCTCTTGGAATGTGTTCATTAACAGTGGAATGTAATCTGAATAGTGCGCCATCTTGCGCAGGTAGTACTTGAGATGGGCACGGGGACAGCCTGTCCCATTGTATTTTCTCACGAACTCTGGCTCCCTGTAGTCTGGAGGAGTCTCTATTTTAGCAAAAGGAGATATTTTGTCGAAGCGGGCTAGCTCATAGCCTTGGCTGCTCAGGCATTCTTCGATCTTGGCCAATCTCTTAGCCTCTGCCTCTGTCTTCACAGTTTGTTTTCCCTTCTCCTCTCCTTTTCAAGGTTGACGACAACAGGTGAGGCTTTTTGTTGCACCCGGCTATTTGGTTCATGAACGTCTTCCTCTGTACGCTGTGTATCTCTCGTCAACTCTTTATCTGCCGTATCGGGTACGAAAGAAGTACCAGCGTTGTTCTGGTTGTGAGTCGTCGTTTGTGTAGCTTGGGTGACTTCCAACATCGCCTTGATGTCGGCCATCATAGTAGCCAGGGCCGTCATTTGGGATTCTAACATTCCCACGCGCGGAGTCAATTCTTGCTGCTCCATTCTTGTCTTAAAGCGAGTACGGAAACGATGTGTCGGTAGTTCCGTGATGAGAGCGTACCTGTTTAAAAAGATCTCTGTGAGTGCTTTGCTTATTTTAGCAAAAAGAAGTAGTTAATTCTTTCAGTTGCATGCTTCTTGCCAGTAGATGAGGAAAAGGGCTACCTTGTGAGCCTTAGCCTCACGTAAGTAGTTCTTTTAATCATTTCTTGACAAGAATTTATGGAATTGAAAGAAGCGTAATTTTTGAAGATCTCTGGGCATATGTCCTGATTAACTCGCCCCTTGTTTTCGAAGTTCGCAGAAGGTCCTCTCTTGTTGGGGCTGTAGCTGTGTTGAACTTGTATTGTCTGAGGAAATCCTCTGCAAGATCCTCCCATCCGTCGTAATCTTCCAAGTCTAGCTCAATGAACCAGGCTAGAGCGGCGCCAGCCAAGCTCTCTTGGAATGTGTTCATTAACAGTGGAATGTAATCTGAATAGTGCGCCATCTTGCGCAGGTAGTACTTGAGATGGGCACGGGGACAGCCTGTCCCATTGTATTTTCTCACGAACTCTGGCTCCCTGTAGTCTGGAGGAGTCTCTATTTTAGCAAAAGGAGATATTTTGTCGAAGCGGGCTAGCTCATAGCCTTGGCTGCTCAGGCATTCTTCGATCTTGGCCAATCTCTTAGCCTCTGCCTCTGTCTTCACAGTTTGTTTTCCCTTCTCCTCTCCTTTTCAAGGTTGACGACAACAGGTGAGGCTTTTTGTTGCACCCGGCTATTTGGTTCATGAACGTCTTCCTCTGTACGCTGTGTATCTCTCGTCAACTCTTTATCTGCCGTATCGGGTACGAAAGAAGTACCAGCGTTGTTCTGGTTGTGAGTCGTCGTTTGTGTAGCTTGGGTGACTTCCAACATCGCCTTGATGTCGGCCATCATAGTAGCCAGGGCCGTCATTTGGGATTCTAACATTCCCACGCGCGGAGTCAATTCTTGCTGCTCCATTCTTGTCTTAAAGCGAGTACGGAAACGATGTGTCGGTAGTTCCGTGATGAGAGCGTACCTGTTTAAAAAGATCTCTGTGAGTGCTTTGCTTATTTTAGCAAAAAGAAGTAGTTAATTCTTTCAGTTGCATGCTTCTTGCCAGTAGATGAGGAAAAGGGCTACCTTGTGAGCCTTAGCCTCACGTAAGTAGTTCTTTTAATCATTTCTTGACAAGAATTTATGGAATTGAAAGAAGCGTAATTTTTGACGATAGTTTTTATGCATTTGCAAAACATGTTCACATTCATGCTTATGTGTCCAAGATAGTATTCCACAAAAATGAGAATGTATGAAAAAGCATCATAATGTTTGCTTATTTTACACTTGACGGAATAGCCTATTCAAGTCTAGGACGTTTGAGGTATAAGGTATCCTCATCATCCCAACATGGATTCCCCTCTTCAGCCTGGGGTTCCTCGTCTTCTGAATATGACAGTGGTCTCATGTCTTCGGGTATGTAAGGCTATATTCCTGGTACGTACGGCAAGATGTATTCGGGTATGTAGGGTTCGACAAGGCTTCGTCGGATTGCTTTGAAGTGTTGAATGTATTCAGTGGTACCCCTATGGATGTTCTCTTCATGAGTCATGTCTTCTGGCCAACTTATTCCTTCAGCCTGGGAATTCTTCAAAGAGCGTGTGATGGATGCGACCTTGGCTTCGAACTGTCTCTTCTCCTCTTCCGTGAGGGTTTTACTTGGTATATCAAAGGAGAAGGTATCAGGTTGCGGTGGAGAAGGAATCTCTTGTAGTGCCTCAAACTGCCGAATCACCCTCCTTGGGTAGTATGCAGTAGCGCCTGTGAATCCTAGCAAGGGAACTGGATTCCCGTCATCGCAGGTCAATCTGACTTTGCTTAGCGTCGGCAACCTTAGCCGCCATCGGAGTTGTTCGGGTTTTAGGACTTTGAGGAAGTTCTTCCATTCTATGAAGTTGAATTTAGGAACACGCGTATGGGTCCTAGCAAATGTTTTAAGAAGGTGTGCATTGGGGCTGATTTCAGTGAAACCCATGCGGATGTGGAATTTTCTGATATGGGATGTGAACCACAGATACAGAAGATCACTAGAGGCTCTAAAGATTCCCTTTTTATTTTTCTTGAAACGATTTAGGGAGAGGAAGGTTTCGGCAAGGAGGATGTTTGAGTAATCCCACCCACAACAGACTTGCCTAGCTACTATAGCCATGATAGGGTCGAAGGTGACAGTTGAGATTGGGAATAGCACAAAGCTAAAGAATGCCAAGATAAAGGCTCTACCAGATTTGGTTCCTTTAGAAGCAGGAAGGCGGGAAAATCGGTCTATGAGGAAAGACAGGGAAACTCGTCCAGAATTGCTTCTCGCATCTGCTTTGACTTCATTTAGGTTCGTGTCAAGGAATTCAGCCACCTGACTTAGGGGTTCAAGTCCTATAGGGGGTCGGATGAACGTAGGGGTGAATTCAACTCCGATGACAGCGCTGTATTCCTCGATAGTGGGAGTGATCTCTAATCCTTCCATGCAAAATGTAGCGGTGGTAGGATCCCAGTAGAGCGCCATGGCTTGAATAAAGGCAGGTGGGCACTCAATCTTCAGTAGGTCCAGCAGGTATCCTAGTCGTGACTCCGCATACTTCTGGCTGGCTTCGCCCATGCCATCCCACCATGATTGGAGTTCAGCTCGGGGGATCTTGAACACTTGAATATCATTCTTTCCCATCAAGTCTAAAATATGCAAATGATTTTTGAGAGGTCAATCGCCAGTGTCGCGACCCTCTTGAGGTTGTCGGGCTCTCGAGGGCTAATGAGCCGTCCTGTCTGGTCGGACGCGGGCCTCTCCCAAGGCCCATTACCCAAATCGCAACGGAGGTATGCGTGATCGACTTTCAGTGTGGTCTAGTGACATGTGCTAAGTGTGCATGCCATGGAGTCGCCACCAATCATTTTTTTAGGGTGTGATTGGACCACCCAATCGAATAGTTGGGAGTTTCTATTCAATTCTGCGAGAACCAGAGAAATGGTTTCGGGGACTTAGTTACACCAACAGTCAGAGTTGACGCCCTTTCGGTACCTAAGTTGACTGAATTTTCTAGCCTGAGATTCATGCGGATGAGTAAGGTATGAACCCTAAATCTAGAAATTCATGCAGATAGGAGTGATTATCCTAGCAATCACAATCAGTAATAAAATGCGCAACTCAAGGAATCTAGATATGCAAATAAATCACATGGCATTCCTAGTAAGGCCCTATTTATCAATCACAGCTCAAGAATGATTTAGCTGTCCTAGCCATTCTACACATGATCTAACCTAAGAAAAGCATTAGGAAGCATCGAAGGAGTTCGAGAGTACTCACATGGAGTTCGCCGTGCCCTGGTTTGGTCTTAGACGAGCTATCGAGCTCATGCCGACCCGATTATATTTGGGGATCCACTCGGCGTTTTACACCATAAAATCATGTGAAACAAAAACGAAAATATTCAGCAAGGGGAATTTATTGTAGATGGTGGTCGATCTAATTGGACGTCAAGACTAAAAAATATGTAGAAATTTACAAATTAAAATACTCGAATGACATTTTTTTGCCAAATTCAACTCTATACGTCGTGAAGAAACACATGCAATTGAACTTGAATTTTGACTATTTATGAGTTCAAAATGAAAAGGAAATTAAAATAAAAATATTGACTATTTTTCTATATTTTTACGACATCGAACGCTATTTTTCTTCATTTTTCATGTATTTTTCTATTTTTGGAAAATATTAAAAAATATTAAAAAAATATGACAAATTATTTTTTTATCAAAAATGGTTCCTTTAGCTTGGTCAAGGCTACCAAAGATGATTTTTTAATTTTTTTAACTTTTTATAGATTTTTTATGAATTTTTTAAAAATAAACTATGAAAGACTGATCAAAAATCAGGTGTCAACAGCTGCCCCTCTTTGAGAGGAATTTCGTCAGAGGTTTCTCTCAAAGACAAGGTGACACCTATGTTCCGATCGACTCGACTGGGAAAATAAAAGAAATCATGACATCCAATTTTCATGCCCATCAATGTGTGCTTTTCCTTAAAAAGAGATGTGCTCATTCAATTCCCTGATATGATGTAAGAAAGTTAAGGAGTAGATAGACTTCCCTGCCCCTTACCTGTCGAATGCTTGCGGCATTTGCTTTGTCTGATGGGTTCAAGTAGATTCCTAAGGACTTGTCATCGGAGTGTCCTGGGGATGTTAAGCTCTGACCTGTATGGTAGGTCAAACCATAATGGGATTCCTAACTGATAGGAATCTAAGGAAGACGCATCCCACATTTGGGAATTTGCCAAGGGTTTTGATCCGTGTGGTGGACTAAACTAGAAATGGCTTGCCTAATGTAAGGCTTATTAGGGAAAACGAATCCTCCCGCGTTCGGGATTCATCAAGGTTTTGATCCGTATGGTGGATCGGACCATTGGGTTGATCCTTCAGGCGGTCTCTACCAGTCCTTTGACCCTTCAGGCGGTTTCTACCATTCATTGACCTTTCATGCGGTTTCTACCATTGAGTTGACCCTTCAGGCGGTTTCTACCATTGGTTGACCCTTCAGGCGGTTTCTACCATACATTGACCCTTCAGGCGGTTTCTACCATTGTTTTGACCCTTCATGCGGTTTCTTCCATTGGTTGACCCTTCAGGCGGTTTCTACCATACATTGACCCTTCAGGCGGTTTCTACCATTGTGTTGACCCTTCAGGCGGTTTCTACCATTGATTGACCCTTCAGGCGGTTTCTACCATTGAGTTGACCCTTCAGGCGGTTTCTACCATTTATGAGATTCCAAACTGATATGAATCAAAGGATGACGTACCCGCTCTTCGGGGCTAGTCGAAGACTCGATCATTCTATGGATCGGTCTTAGAAAAGATTTGCCTACTAAAAGGCTTCACCTAAGGATGACGCACCCAGTCTTTGGGGCGGCCAAAAGTCCTGCAGAAAGCTTAGACCTGAAAAAATTTTCCTCGCCAAGAAGATATTAGTAATCTTTGGGAAGACAATAATTGTCTAACTGACAAAATTCTACGACTTAAGTTTTAGTCATGAAATGTGCATTTTGATTGCTGGAGGTTATCCAAAACATTCCTGCCATATACAGATGTGATCATAAATTCCTTGCACGGAAACTCTAGATCAAACAATTTGAAAATTTCAAAAAGAGTTTGCTCAAAACATCCATTGGAGTATTTCTCATCCAAGAAGGCTCATCACTACTCTATGATAATGATCTTTAATAGGGAAAGTGCTCAATTTCCTACCGACCTGTGCCTGGGTTTCAGGATCATTCGCAACGCATACATTTCGACCGATCAGGAGGTCTTTCACGGGACCGTAGTGTTAGGCTTGGATATCGGTTTCCAAGGGGGACTCACTTTTGAGTCAAGGCCGTTGAACAAAAATTTTCACTATCTGCTCTGGGTTTACAAGTCAAGAACCCTGTAAAATGAGAAAGAAATAGTCTTGCTCGTACTTCTTTGAGCTAAGTTATACATTAACCCAAGTGTCTTAGTCAGATGAGACTGCTTCAGGGTTGTAACATTGGAAGGATTGGGGACCGAAAAAGGCTTATTTTTTGCCCAGAAATTGTGAAGGGTTTGGCATTGGTGATCATTGCAAATTTGCCACATGTCCTTCGAAGAACATCTCCATTTCTTGAAGTGTACACTCCTCTTTTAGAGCGCACAAGGATGTTTAAAAGCGTCTCTTGTTACATTAAGAGACCGTCTGTTTGTGTGTTTGCAATTTGAGCACGACATCATTTGGAGAGTAGTCATCTTGATCTGACTCCTTTGCAGGGTCTTTTCATCGTATATCTAGACTTTACTGGGGATATTTTGAATAGACATCAGCCTTGCTTTTTACCAGGCACTTTGCTTTTTCTTGATGTCTAGGGATTTTTCTTTTCCCCCTTTTTTTAATCCCGTGTTTTTCTTTTCTTTTGGAATTAGGATTTTCGGCAATCATGCTAGATATGCAACTTAAACTTTGGCACGCTTCCATTCCTAGAGTGATGTTGCCTTTGCTTTGGAATATGCAATGATCACCAATAGGTTGATGAAATGAATTTGCTGGCTCAACTTGGTCGTGCAAAGGATAACAGTGTGTAGGATAGAGAAATGAATTATTCTCGTCATCCTATGACACTTGGATTATCATATAAACAACACACAAAGATTTATGTTAGTCCGAGCAAGAAAATTTCAAACCGTTTACTTTCTGATACTGTTGGACTAACCTTCATTTGCCCCAATGTGGGGTGGTTCTTGACAGGGTTGAGAATGAAAATCGCCGTTCAATGGGGTTCTCAATGGGCATCTGTAGTGTTTGGAATGAAGAAATAAATGCCTCTATCATCTCGATCCATGTAATCGTTGCGAATGACCCTTATATCCATAGGTTAAGGTTTCGCTATCATTTCCAATCTCCTCATCTCTCAAGTGTGTATGGGACGTGTTTGGATTAGGCTCGCTTCTCTTATGAGAAAATACCCTTTTGAACAGTTCAAACGACTCTTGTTGGAAAAATTCATTTCATTTCATCAAGATTTATCCTTCAAAGGGATTTTGTGATGCACCATACATGTGTAATTCATGTTCAGACAATCTCATGTTTTAAAACATGAATGTCAATGAAGTAAGAATTCTATGTCTTTTTAGATGTGAGAATCGAATTAATTCTGAAAGTTTTTAATCTCCAATGAATTGGGAAAAGGGATACTTACCTGCCCATCGAGGCTGGAGATCCTGGAGATATAAAAGGGATATGTCATCGTATATTCTAAAACTTTACAAAAATTGGAACGATACATCTTACCCTTGGTCATATGCTCCAACGAGTGTACAAGGGTTGTGAAAATCTGCACTTCACATAGTAACACAAGATTGTTAGGTGTTCTAAAGTTCTTTCGACTTCTTGGTTTTTGGAGAAAAATGAAACTTACATGTCTGCCCTGATGGCGAGCTCCTGCCAAGGATAAATATTAAGCATTATTTTGGGTTTCCAAATTCTAAACAAATTGGGACGATACTACTTTACTCTTGATTTGAATTCCATTCTGCATGCCAATGTGCAGATTGTAGAAGCCGGCCCTCAAGCTTGTGGCCATGATTTCTTCGTCTGGTTGGGCAACGAATCCACCTCGAGGATTTACGTCGGAGGAGATTCATTCATCTTTTTGGGCGTGTTTCATGCACTGTTTTGTTATTTGAATGCATGGCTTCTTGGGTGCCTCGTCTCTGTTCATCACCTGAGAGGAAAATGAGAGAACATTATCCCCGCATCTGATTGAAAATCATTTAGGAACGATACGTTCTTTTTACCAAATGGGTGGCTCCGCGGCCAAATGCGTTTTACATTGAAAGGATGGATTCCATTACGCTCTGCAGATTATAACTATCGCTTCAGGGACTTGCCCCACGGATTAAACGATGAATTTGATGTCTTCGGCTTCGACATGCTTTCCGGATGTAGGAATGGTTTACCCCCATTTTCAGTGGAGATGGGTTTTGTCGAGTGGGCAAGATCAAAAACTCATCCTAGATTTGGCTTTAGTCGAAGGTTGAAATCCCGACCTTGGATAAGCGAATCATGATTCATCTCCTTCTGCTTCGGATTTGTCATTTGCATGCTTCACATTTTACAATACCAACTTCGCCGCTTGATGAAAATGAATCGATGATTTTCGAATTGCCCCAAGTTCTATAGTCATCTGCGTCGAATCTCTTTGAACTTCATCGGGTGATAGACCAACTGATAAAATGATTTTTCAATCCCGAGATCGAACTCCTGACGTTTCGTACCACTTCCATTTCACTGACTACCAAGACACAGCACTATTGGCGTCCCTAACTGGTTCGTTTTTTGTTATAAAATTCTTGAAGCAGTTAGCGACCCCCATCGAGAATGAAACAAGCTCAATTTAGAGTTCATAACGACTAAAGGTCCCTTAGAACGATACAGAGCTAACCGTCTTTGAGCTCGCTCGGGCTTTTGCTCGCATTTTCCTATGTGAAGCCTTTAAATGTTTTTCTTCGTGGCGTTCAATTGATTCGCCTCGACTCTAATCTAACAAGGGATTGTCGCACTCAAGCATGATGATGCTCGCAGGTAGTACTGATCGCTGCCCCAGATTAACTCTAGGCATTAAGGAAGATTATCTTGCATGGAAGACTTTATGACAGAAAGATTAATGATACATCCAGCCACATGTGCCTAGTTCCCTTGAGGATTCTCGGTGATCAGCCAGTTACACCATGAATCAGACATATAATCGTCATTTTGGATCATAACTTCATAAGTCCATCAGTTTTAAACTGATCGATCCAGATATGGAGCTCCTCATCAAGGAAATCTTTTGATTCTTCGAGCAACTGATATTCGGGTTGACCATCATCGCTTGGCGTTGAAGGATTCCTGTTTCTGTTGTGAGCGATCTGATTCTTCGAGCTAGAACCTTCGTCGTTGCTCGAGATTATAAGAGGATGATTGATCGGTTCACTATCAAAAGCACCTTCCATTTGGGAATGGAAGAAACAAAAATCCTCAGAGCATCCGCCCGCTTGATCTTCCGAAATCATATGCCCAAGCCGGGCAGATCTTTGAACACTAGGCGCAATATGTTGATCGGGGATAGGAAGAGCACTAGCGAAAAGTTGCTGCTCAAACCAAGGAGTTCGTACCTGCTGCACTTGTGGCATATACTCTTGAGGGGTGCTGAGATGATTCGGGGGAATATTCTGATTAGCGCCCAAGTAGTCGATGGTGCTGCTACCAGCTTGGTCGGTGCCTAGATTAGGCAGGGTATTTCTTACTTCAGGGGCATTGTAGTTATAGCCATGCCTAGTGTTTAGGCACAAGTTGAGTTCTTTCAGGTTCAGTGCTGTGTGGCGCTGTCTTAGCGCCCTTCTGTAGCTCTTGAGGTGACTCGCGACTCCATCTTTAGTGAGTCCTGGTATGTTCATGATCTCAAGTATGCGCGTTGGATATGCTGAGTTGATCCCTAGTTGCTGAACCGCACTAAGGAACTTGAGATGAAGCTCGGGGGACCAATTGACCCTCGTCTTCTTGCGAATCGGAACAGTGTTGACAACTTGGCTATTGCTCTCTGGCCTATTTCCAGTAGGATTTGATCGAGCCGGAAATTGTTGTGGAGGGAATTCATCAGCTTTGGATTGGTCGGTCGTGATAGTAAGCTCATCGTTAAGGAAACTCCAATCTTGGTGACGCATATCACATCCTTTAGAAGGCATCGGTATTGACTTCGTAGAATTGATTTGTTCATGCATATCTCCAACAAAATCCGATTGTATCGAAGATGGTTCGAGGGAGTGGGGTGGTGAATGAGCATTTTCAATCCTCATATAAGGCTTATCAAGGAACATTTCGCCGAGAGTGATAGGGCCACCGCAATTAAGGCAAGCGATAGTGCTGGGAGCTTTCTTATACCTCATGTTCTCCGCTCGAAGCTTTTCGTTTTCCTCCTTTAGAATCGCAAGTTCTTGACGTCTGTGTTGAGCCCTCAATTTGGCTCGCTTATTTTGAAACCAAAACTTGACCCTCAAAGGTTTCATCCCTAGCTTCTGGCCCAATTCATTTCTTTGTTTCATGTTCGGGAGAGGGCATTCACTAAAGAAAGCTTCAAGCTCTTGGATTTCATTCTGAGTGTGGCACTGGCGACGTTTCCTTTTCCGGGATTGACCATCGCTGCTGCTGTTGTCGTCGCTGCTGAGATCCTGAACTTCGTTGCCGAAAGGGTTGGGTTCTGTGGTTCTGGTACCAGACGCCATCCTAGAATCTTCGAGATCTCTCAGTAGTTCATTTTCTGAGATTTTTGGATCAGTCACCTCTAGCAACTGATGGTAACTCTCAAACATGTTGGATCGAAAAATGTTCGATCAATTTTTTCTCACTCAGGGTTCTCTACTCTCTCATGTATGCTCACTCTCTCTAAATTTTCTTTTGAGTGGTTCTGTATGCCCATGAAACGTTCTTTAAACATGGATGAAGATCATCAGGCAAGCGTTGCTCCCAAGATTTCGTATTTCCCGCTTTGTCGTCTTCTTTCTTCTTTTCAACGTGGAGGGACACCAAATCGATTTCCTTTTCTCGATATCCATGTCTGTCTCCCACTTTTTCGATAGTTGCGCTTTACTCCCGTTCAATTTTAATATGGTGACACCGACATATCTTTTTACAACTTTTTTAGGTTTATCAAGCCTGAAATCGCGGACTGGGACAAATCTGATGGTTCACCGAAAGAGCCACCATTGCTTTACCCAATTAACTTGGCTCCACGAGCATTATTGTTGTGCCTTTCTTCATTCTCGAGTTGCTATAAAAGGAGGAGTTAATGCAGAGAAGATTAACACTCTTACATAATTGCCTTTTCGTATTTTAATCACTATACCACACTCATCTTCTTCTCCCTCACTCCAACGAAAATGACCTCCTCTCCTATTCGCGCTTTCTCGTCCGAAATTTTGGCCCAGTGGGAAAAACTCTATAACCTCCTCGGTCGAGGCTATGCTCATATAGCCGATCACCCAGAAACTGAAGATGAAATCCGTATTTTGCTCGTGGAAATAGACACCACCTCCATCGAGGGCACTAATTTAGAGAGGGAATATAGAATCTTCCCAACCCTCTTTATAAACTTTTTAGAGACTTACCGTGTCGCTCATCGAAAAGCTACCGTGGCTCACGTTTTGCGAGCTCGCTATGAGGATCGGTCCAACTGCTTGGTGTTGGCCAACCTTGTGGCCGATAGTCACAGAAAGGCTGTTGAGTTCGCCAACAAGCGAGTCTCGATGTTGCTTCGCGAGAGGGGAAATTTGGTGGAGCGCTTGGCCTTATCCCTGACCACCTATGAGCACGACCGTCGTAATGTCGTGTTGAAGTTTCAATGTGAGTGGCAGGAAGAAAGGCTTGACAGCATTACCGCGGATATAGCCCATGGGAGAGGACTAGTTCGGGACCTGGAAATAGCCGCCGAAGATCACGGGACCAAGGTTGCCGATCTTAAAGGGGAATGTAAACGCCTTCTTCTTAAGCTTGCAGATCTCGAGTCTCGAGGTGGTGAGTATAAGCAAAGCATCAATAATATGGAGGGCCAACTAGGTTCCTTTGTGATGCTAATTAGGGCTCATTGCGGTTTTATGTTTCCACCCCGATGATTTGTATGATCTGCTTTTAAGGTCCCTCGATTGAGCGAAATGAATGAAAGCTCTAATGTGTGTGTCTCAACTTCTGTATGGATGACTTTCTCGAACACCTGACCACTCTCAACCTAGGCAAGCTGCGCTTTGACATTGATGATTCGAGCGTGTACATCTTGATTTTTTAATCTTGCTTATGATCGGATAAAGGAACCTCCCACCGCGATTATCCACAAAAAGACTTCTCTTCTCTACTTGTTTTTAACCTGTTTCAAATGAAAAGGCAGAATCAGAAGAAAGAATTTGAAAAATAAAGCATAAATCCTTTTAATTATATGCTTACTTGTGATTAATATGGATAAGAGCTTTTACAAGGGTTTTGGCCTTGTGCAAAAGCTTTTATCAATATTCCTCAAAGGAAAGCATATCATTGAAAGGAATGTAATTCACGATAATCGTCTTTGATCAATTCCAAGAAAATCAATGGAATGTTCAAAAGTACACAATTACGATGTGTTTTAAATTCAATTGAAGATACGGTATCCAAATTAAAGCTGTTTGCTAAGAACGAGAGTAATTTGGATATCTATCTTTTCATTAAATTTGAAAAACACGAGTACTCTTGATCAATTATTGTGGATTACCAATGATGCAAAACATGCATGAACCAATTCAAGTTTATAGTTCCTTCTGGCGAAATTGGGATTGTATTGCCCTATACGACCAAAAGGTTGTATAAGACTTCCAATTTCAATTTCATCCAAAGGAATTATAAAATTGATTTTGGAGTATTCGAGTGATTAGAAGAAATGCCACTATCACATTCTAATGACAAGTCAATAGAAATACAACAAATTTCAATCTGAATGTATATAAACACAAATAGATCCCTAATACAATCAATCTAAGGAATCAGATAGAGAGGATCTTAGCAAAATAAATCATATACAAAAAGGCTAGAAATGAAAAATAAAACAAAGGAATGTGATCTTAATACTTAGAGATGCCCCAGTTTCGATCTTTGAGACGTGACTTCAGGATCACCTATTCCAAATTGTCATCTTCATTAGATGATACCTCAATGATGTCCATAGTAGGCTCTTCTTGTCCACTTGGCGCTCGTAATGGGATGACACCATCTTCATCTTCCATCAAGAACATTGGGAGGAAAACACACATATCTATCCTCAAAATGGCATTTAATCCAATCACCGGAATTATGCAATGAATATAATGATTAAGAGCTGTAACAAGTTCGAGGGATAGAAAAGTCTTACCAACTAAACTTAAGAGAAAATCAAGCTTCTCTGTATTTTTTGCAGTGTTAGGTATACTAACCTTCCATAGACAAACGCATGAGACAAGTGAGAGAAAACTCCTAAAAATCAAAAGATAGGGCTTGGTACCTAAAGCCAAGGTTCTCACCTCGAATTCTGGGAAGAGCCGATTCCATTGCACAACTATCGTTGCATTGGGACTCAATCCATAGTTCGAAGTGAGCGGAATTGAAAAGTGGATTACCCCATGTTTTTCCTCACAGAGATTCCATTTTCAATTCCTTCTATTGTGTTCCTAAAGAGGGCGCCTGGGGTTTTAGGCGCAATTGTGTGTATTCATTGTGTCGTGCTAAAGCAATAGACATGCATTTTATTTAACAATCACCGCTTCAATATAAACATCCACACAATCATACATCCAAAACTCCTGCCTGCATAAAACAAAGTTAACAAGCACTTCACCCCTTATTTCTCCCGTCTACAAAAACATCTAACACATTCGTTAGCATATATACCTCACTTTCGAGAGCATCTGCATAAAATTAGGTTAGAAGAATCAATCAACTTTTTAATCGGCTCAAGTCCACTAAATGGTTAAGAACCAGTCCCCAGCGGAGTCGCCAGTCTGTCGCGACCCTCTTGAGGTTGTCGGGCTCTCGAGGGCTAATGAGCCGTCCTGTCTGGTCGGACGCGGGCCTCTCCCAAGGCCCATTACCCAAATCGCAACGGAGGTATGCGTGATCGACTTTCAGTGTGGTCTAGTGACATGTGCTAAGTGTGCATGCCATGGAGTCGCCACCAATCATTTTTTTAGGGTGTGATTGGACCACCCAATCGAATAGTTGGGAGTTTCTATTCAATTCTGCGAGAACCAGAGAAATGGTTTCGGGGACTTAGTTACACCAACAGTCAGAGTTGACGCCCTTTCGGTACCTAAGTTGACTGAATTTTCTAGCCTGAGATTCATGCGGATGAGTAAGGTATGAACCCTAAATCTAGAAATTCATGCAGATAGGAGTGATTATCCTAGCAATCACAATCAGTAATAAAATGCGCAACTCAAGGAATCTAGATATGCAAATAAATCACATGGCATTCCTAGTAAGGCCCTATTTATCAATCACAGCTCAAGAATGATTTAGCTGTCCTAGCCATTCTACACATGATCTAACCTAAGAAAAGCATTAGGAAGCATCGAAGGAGTTCGAGAGTACTCACATGGAGTTCGCCGTGCCCTGGTTTGGTCTTAGACGAGCTATCGAGCTCATGCCGACCCGATTATATTTGGGGATCCACTCGGCGTTTTACACCATAAAATCATGTGAAACAAAAACGAAAATATTCAGCAAGGGGAATTTATTGTAGATGGTGGTCGATCTAATTGGACGTCAAGACTAAAAAATATGTAGAAATTTACAAATTAAAATACTCGAATGACATTTTTTTGCCAAATTCAACTCTATACGTCGTGAAGAAACACATGCAATTGAACTTGAATTTTGACTATTTATGAGTTCAAAATGAAAAGGAAATTAAAATAAAAATATTGACTATTTTTCTATATTTTTACGACATCGAACGCTATTTTTCTTCATTTTTCATGTATTTTTCTATTTTTGGAAAATATTAAAAAATATTAAAAAAATATGACAAATTATTTTTTTATCAAAAATGGTTCCTTTAGCTTGGTCAAGGCTACCAAAGATGATTTTTTAATTTTTTTAACTTTTTATAGATTTTTTATGAATTTTTTAAAAATAAACTATGAAAGACTGATCAAAAATCAGGTGTCAACAGCCAGAAATTACTTTAAATGTATGAATATGCAGATGTCATGAAGCATGCATGAGCTAACTTGATTGCATAGTTCAATTTGAAGAAATGGAGATTAGGACCCTTTTTCAGGTCTTGAAAGCCTGACTCAAAGCCTAATTTGCATTTCAGGGAAGTGAATTATGCAATTTAGTCAGGTTTACTCAGTGACTAAAGGGAACAGCAATGTCACATTCCATTGGTCAATACATCAAAAGAACAAAGTGGAATGAACTTTTATTACAATCAGGATGCCTAATGGAAGAAGGGTAAAGAGAAGTTTTTCAAACAAGAAAGCCATAAAAGCCAATGGAATGTGAGGATCTAGATCACTCTCTCTTTTTCTTAGAAGTCTATCCAAATGACAGTCGATCAGGAACTCTCCCTTAATCTAGGGTAGGGGAGTTATCTTCAGTGGTTTGGTCGAGAGGTTGTAGTTCCTCAGGCCACTCTCTAGTCCAGGACGTGATGACTTCGGGAGTTTTCTCGGGTTTCACTTTTTTGAGTGTGATACGCCTTGGCTTGGTCTTGATCGCAGGGCGTCTCTTCCTACCCCAATAAGCAATCACAGGTATGTTCTCTCTGGCTAGCAATTCAGCCTTCCGACGGGCGTACGCTTCCCTAGCCAGCTGGTTGCGACGTTGTCTCTTCATCTCCAGATAATCCTTCATCATTTTGTCTGCTTGTCGCTTAAATCTGAGGTTATCAGCGTAGTAACGGGTTTGGCAGTCCTCAGCATACCCCAGCTTACGTCCAGTCAGTTCCCGACCATACACGAATCTAGTGAAGTGTAACCTCGTGTTTGGTCCGGGACGAGTAACTTTTCTCAAGTACTCGAAAGTTACCAACTCTGTTGAACTCTTAGGAAACAGCGACATCCTACCCCACAATCATTGTTGTTTCCATTAGTCACTTGAGTAATAATGTGAATGCATATGGATGTATGCAATGTATGAGTAATATCATGGGGCAAGAAATAAAGAACATTTATAAATAAATATCTTACCAACCACACTTTGGGGGATGTGGAGTGCCCCCTGTATCAATGGGTGGTTTTAGGTATACCAACCATCCACAGACATGCGCATGAGACAAGTGGGTATACTCTAAAAAAATCGAAAGTCAGGTGAGGAACCTACGGTTCAGGCTCCCACGATCCACATGAGGCAGATTCCTCCCCAAGGGTACCTACCCAAGAGGGTTAGATATCGCCAATGCAGATGGTAGGCGGGAACGAATACGAAAGTCTCAAGTGCCATCAAACACAAGATCATTTTCGCATCCTTTCCCTATCTAAGGTAACCTAGAGGTGGTTTGCAGTCGGGGTTTGACCGCCAGTGTGTGCGATGTGTCGTGATCATCACAATGCAAGGTCATGCACAGCAGTTCGTATCAAACACCGCTTCAGTATGTGCGTGAAGTAAACATACATTCCCAACTCCAACCTGCAGGAAAAATGTCAACAATCACTCCACCCCTTATTTCTCCAATCTGCAAAAACATCTAACACAATGGTCAGCATACGTACCTCATCTTCGAGAGCATCTGCAGAAAACAATGTCAGATAAACCAAACAACTTTTTAATCGGCTCAAGTCCTCTGGAATTCGTAACCAGAGATTCTGGTTTAGAATATTCCCCAGCGGAGTCGCCAGTCTGTCGCGACCCTCTCCCGGGCTCGCGGAAGGCGGGAGCGAGCTAATGGGCCGCCCGATCGCTGGCTGGATCGAACGCGGGCCTCTCCCAAGGTCCATTACCCAAATCGCAACTGCTGGATATACGTGGTCGACCTTCAGTGTGGTCTAGTGACATGTGATGAGTGTACATGCCAAGGAGTCGCCACCAATCGTTTCGTGGAGGGTACGATCGGAAACCCTATCGAATAGTTGGGAGTGGTCTATTCGATTCTACGGAAACCAGAGAAGTGGGTTCGGGGACTTAGTTACGCCAACTGTCAGAGTTGACGCCCTTTCGGTACCTAAGCTGAATGGTTTATCTGATCCTAGGATTTCATGCAGATGAGTAAGGTATAGATCCTAAATCTAGGAGTTCATGCAGATGGGAATTACTACCCTATCACTCACAATCAATAGAAATAAGTGCGCAAATCAAGGATCCAATACATGCGGATAAAACACATGAAATCAGCATGGCATCCCTAATGAGGCCTTATTAGCCTAGAGAAATATCAATCAAGGCTTAGGAGTGATTTGGACATGATTCGTCCATGAGGGGGGGCAGAATCGTAATTTTGAATAATTCAGGGAAAATTTACCCTTAAAAGGGTAAATCTGTCATTTTAGACGAATTGGGAAGTCAAAAGACAGAGGAAATAGGATTGGCTATCAATCCAATCCATTTCCTATTTTTTTAGGAATTTCCAGGATTTTTCTGGAATTTTCAAATGATTTTACCCTTGGAGGGGTAAAGTCGTCATTTGGACAAAGATGAGAACTGAAAACCTCAAATATTAGGGCTGGTCGTCCACCTGACCCAAACCCTAACTTTATGCGATTTTCAGAACTCAATTGGAATAAGAAAGATGATTTTCCCCATGAGGGGGGCAAAATCGTCATTTCAGCAGGAATGATAAGATTCGAAAATCCCAGCAAAAGGATTCGCCACCTAATTGGCCCTATCCTAATCTAGGCATTTTCGACTAATCTCGAAACACAAGGCAGAGACGAATTACCCCTAAAGGGCATTGTCGTCAATTCTTGGAAGAACAGATGAGAAACCCCAAAAATAGGGTTGACCAGTTGTCTGTGGTCGATCCTCGATTTTTGGGGATTTCTGGAGTGTCTAGGATTTTTTTCCTAATTTTTCCACATTTTTTTGGAATTTTTTGACATTTTCTAGTATTTTTTTGGATTTTCTAGGATTTTTTTTCGATTTTTTTATTTTTTAAATCATTTTCGAATTTTTTATTAAAAAATGTGATTCAAACCGGGTTGACCCGACCCAGACCCGGATCCGCGAAACCGAAGACCAAAACGACGCCGTTTGATGCTTTTTATTTTTTTGGTTTTAATCGGTTTTAATCCTACGGTCCCTAATGAATCGCGTGGCTGATCTGTGCCCATTGGATCTGATTACTAAAACCTTCGGTCCGGATTGGATGAAGACTTGATCAGAGCCGTCTGATCAGATTAGTTGAACCTACGGCCATGATTAGATCCGGAGACTTGATCTAGACCGTCGATTCACACTAACCTAAACGACGTCGCACGGCCACTAACCTACACGACACCGTTTCAGCTTATTTTGATTTTCTGTTTTGAAGCATTTTTGGATAAACCTAATTACTAATCGGACGGTCACTAGAATTTACATTCGATTTATCAGAACCGTCCGATCTTTTTTTTATTCGAATAACAGACCCAACGGCCATGCTGACTCGGCATCACGTGGACCAATGGCCGAGTGCCAACTAGGACTTTGACCGGTTGACTGCGCCACGTCAGCTTCGTCTTCAACCTCGCGGCTCCGGCAGAATAGACGGCTGTGGTTCTCCGACGATGATCTGACGATGAACTCTCGATGAAACCTCATGAAACTAACGGCAATCGACTCGCAATCGCCTCTATTCTAACATATCTCAAGATTACGCGAATCCATTCACGGGGCCGAGCACGATCGAACATGAACCAGTACGTACACATACACTCAAATCGCTTGATTCATGGCATAATGAACCAACTCATTAACAGGGAAGCATCATTCAATGTTTAGGAGACTTACCTCGAGCTCCGATCGAGCTCGCTCGGCCCAGATTTGGCTGGGCAAGAATCGGCTATGGAGGCTAAATCGGAGGACTCAATTCGGGGTATGCGAGCAAAATCGATGCAAAATGGAGATGCGAGCATGGTCAGTAATGTCTAAGGGATGAAAAGCACACAGGAATTACAAGGATTGAAGCCGAAATCAAAGTCCGCCATTGAAGACCTGAGCTTGAGCTCGAAGTTCGGGATTACCTGTTCTGGCGATTTTGGGCTGCGCGGTTGATGGCGATCGCTTCCTGGCACTCAAAGCGAACTTCTGACGGTCTTCTTTAGCTTTGGTTTGGCCGGAGACGGCCTAACCAGCGCTTTGCAGTCGAACTCAAATTCTCGACGACGGAGGGTCGGAGAACGAGCTCTCTCTCTCGTTTTCTTTCTCTCTCTCGATTCAGTTTCGCCCCTCTACAACTGAATCAACCTCCTCTTTTCTTCGCGAAGGCTTCTTTAGCTTATATAGCTTTTTCAATTTTCTGTCGCCGAACGGGTCTCCAACTGATTCTGTTTGGCACGTGCAATGTGGTCAAAACGAAGTTGGGGCTGATGGGCACTTCACTCGACCCTGTTTGGTTGCGTGGCGAGCTTCATTTCGCGTGAATTTGGCATGGGTTAGTGCTGTGTTTGGTTTTTGTTGACTTTCGCAGGTACCCCGGTTTTGACCGTCCTTGCCGGAGCTCTTCCGGTGGCCATTCGTCTCGGAGTTGGTCTCGATCGGTAGGTCTTGAGGTAAAGAACAAGACGCCCACCATTCCTCTTTCAATTAGTCGCGAATTGCCCTTCAATTTGGCGTTCGAAACTCAGTCCATCACTGTTCATCTGTTCGAGCTCTTTTGGGGAAGACGACACTGTAGCAGACCAGTCTGACCGGTCCGACCGGCGGTCTGACCGGTCAGAACCGGCTCCGACTCACCATTTTCGAAATTAAACCCAAATTAATGGGAAATTTTTGCAATTGAACCTCATAATCGAATCTAGGGCATGAATTCTATCTAGAAATGTGGTTTTTCCCAAAAGTTTTCATCAATTTCTATAAAACCCCCAAATTTTCATGTAATTGCAAATTGGGGATTTGTATAATTGAGGGTGCAAATGATCAAATTGGGTCAAACCACCTATGCCAATTGATTTAAAATGGTGAAATCCATTGGGTAGCATGTTTAATTTGCAATGATAGCCCTTGAATTGAAAGTAATTTCAATTATGCTTAATTTCAAGGACTAAAATGCAATTTTAGTATATAATTTTGTCAAATCCGTGCAATTGAGCAAATTGCGCAAACAATTGGGCTAAATTGAAATAGGGGATAGTTAGATTGAATGTCAAGATCTTAAAAAATGCCAAAATTTCAAATTAAAAGACTCAATTGTTATTTTTTTCTTCAAATTCAATAATACGGGTTACAAAGGAACACCTAAAATTGAATCTGATTTTGGATTTTTTGTGAGGTCGAAAATACAAGGGATTAAAAAGAAAAATATTAGATATTTTTCCATATTTTTGTGACCTCAAATGCTATTTTTAATGATTTTTTAAGTATTTTTCTATTTTCTAAAAAATATTAAAAAATATGAAAAATATGAAAAATTATTTTTTGGTCAAGAATGGTTCCTTGGGCTTGGCCAAGGCCACCAAAGTTGATTTTGTAATTTTTTTGGCTTTTTATGAATTTTTTTTATGATTTTTCAAAAATAAAATTGAAAAAGACTTGGTCAAAAATCAGGTGTCAACAGCGGACTCAATATGCTTTCTCGCAAGAATATGGTGTATGGCTTACTGCATATTGATCACCCCGATCAATTATGTGAAGGATGTGTAATTGGCAAGCATTCTCGAGCAAGTTTTCCGAAGGAGTCGACTTATCGAGCGAAGAAGCCACTGGAGTTGATTCATTCTGATGTATGTGGTCCGATCACTCCTCAGTCGTACGGTAATCATCGCTACTTTGTTACGTTTATTGATGATTTTACTCGAAAGACTTGAGTGTTTTTCTTGAAAGAAAAATCAGAGGTGTTTGATACGTTTAAGCACTTCAAGAAAATGGTTGAAAAGGAGAGTGGTTATTTTATCAAGTCTTTAAGAACTGATCGTGGAGGAGAATTTACTTCTGGAGAATTTAATCAATTCTGTGATTACCATGGCATTCGACGTTTCTTAACGGCGCCGTATTCCCCACAACAAAATGGTGTGGCTGAGCGAAGGAACAGAACCATTCTCGACATGGTTCGCAGTATGTTGAAAAGCAACAATTTGTCAAAGGAGCTTTGGGGCGAAGCTGTCAGATGTGCAGTTTATCTGCAGAATCGATGTCCCACGCAAGGACTCGATGGTGTTACCCCAGAAGAAGCATGGAGCGGGAGAAAACCTACAGTTTCTCATTTAAGAATTTTTGGGAGTGTTGCGTATGCTCACGTGCCCGACCAGAAAAGATCGAAGTTGGAAGACAAGAGTAAAAAGCTCATTTTTATCGGGTATGATTCCTCATCAAAAGCTTACAAATTGTTTGATCCTGACACTTTGAAAGTATATGTAAGCAGAGATGTGAAATTTGATGAAGAAAGTTTGTGGGAGGAAAATCGACAACTTGTCAAAACCAGTCATGATAAATTTGTCGAAACCGTTCGTGATGATTCTGTCGAAATGGAGATTGAAGCTCATTCACCTTCTCCGATGTTCTCTCCATCATCGTCAGCTTCAACTTCAAATACTGTCGAAGAATCGCTAGCACCGAGATCTAGAAGACTTTCTGAAATTTATGAAGCTACCGATGAGCTTCACCTTATATGTCTTCTTGCAGATTGTGAACCACTTATTTTTGATGAAGCTGCCAAAGAAGAAAAATGGAGGAAAGCCATGGATGAAGAGATAGAAGCCATCGAAAAGAATAAAACGTGGCAACTCGCTGATCTTCCGAAGGACAAAAAGGCGATCGGTGTCAAATGGGTATACAAGGCCAAGAAGAACGAGAAAGGAGAAATCACTCGTTATAAGGCCAGACTTGTCGCAAAGGGCTACAAACAGAAAGCTGGGATCGACTATGACGAGGCATTTGCACCTGTCATCCGAATGGAAACCATCAGACTAATGATTTCCATTGCAGCTCAAAATCGGTGGCCAATCTATCAAATGGATGTCAAATCGGCATTCCTGAATGGCGTTCTTGAAGAAGAAATTTATGTCGAACAACCCACTAGGTTTGTTGTGAAAGGTCATGAGGACAAAGTGCTGAGAATGAAGAAAGCTTTGTATGGGCTTAAGCAAGCTCCGAGAGCTTGGAACTCCAGAATCGATGCTTATTTCAAGGCAAATGGCTTCGTACAATGTCCGTACGAACATGCTCTCTACTTGAAGCATGAGAAAGGTGATGTTTTATTGGCATGTTTATACGTTGATGATCTTGTCTTCACAGGAAATAATTCTAGATTGATTGACACTTTTAAAGCATCGATGGTGAAAGAATTTGAAATGACAGATAATGGTTTGATGAGTTATTTTCTGGGTATCGAAGTGAAGCAAAATGAAGATGGGATTTTTATTTCCCAAAAAAGATATGCTGAAAATATCCTTGAGAAATTCAACATGAAGAATTGCACTTCGGTTAATACTCCGATGGATTGTGGTGCAAAACTGTCGAAGTTCGATGAAGGTGTCGATGTTGATTCAACATATTTTAGAAGCTTGATTGGAAGCTTAAGGTATTTGACCTGTACCAGACCAGATATCATGAACAGTGTCGGAATTGTGAGTCGATATATGGAGAATCCGAAGACATCTCATCTTAAGGCAGCAAAGAGGATACTTCGGTACATCAAAGGTACTATCTCTCTTGGCTTGTATTATTATCAATCTGAACTATTTCAACTCAGAGGTTATTCAGATAGTGACTATGGGGGAGATGTCGATGATCGAAAAAGCACTACGGGCTTTGTATTTTATTTGGGTGAAACTGCTTTTACATGGTCATCAAAGAAGCAATCCAGTGTTACTCTGTCGACATGTGAAGCGGAGTATGTTGCTGCATCATCGTGTGTTTGTCATGCGATATGGTTGAGAAAGTTGCTCAAAGAAATCCATATGGAGCAAAAGGATGCAACGGAGATTTTTGTTGATAATGTTTCTGCCATTGCTTTGGCGAAGAATCCAGTTTTTCATGAGAGGAGCAAGCATATTGATGTTCGATATCATTTTATTCGAGAACAAGTCAGCGACAAACAAATTGAAGTTGTGCACGTGAAGACCGGTGATCAAGTCGCAGATATTTTTACGAAATCTCTCAAGATCGAAGTGTTTCGGAAATTCAGAAGTTTACTTGGAATGATCGACGGAAGAGAATTTGGCTTAAGGGGGGTTTTGTTGGGAATTAAGTCAAATTCATTAAGTGTTATCAGTGACCGTTCGACTCCCATGGCATAATTAGTATTCCGATGTAATTATGACTCCCATGGCATAATTAGTATTCCGATGTAATTGTTGTTTTAGTAGACATAATTAGTTGAGTCTATCATCTTTTAGTATTTCGATGTAATTGTTGTTTTAGTCTTTTCACTTTCCTAGAGAGACTCAAGAGTCATGTTTTAAGCCTATAAATAGGTGAGTCTTGTAACAATTTTAGTATGGGTGAATCGATTGTGAATACACTATATTGAAAAGCCACATTCCGTCTCCTCTTCCTTGTGTGAACAAAGTTCCTTTGAGAGTGCTTGTTGAGAGCCCCACAGTCGATTTATCCCATCAAAATCTACGGGAGTTTTAGCTTCGTACCTGCTACATCTGAAACTATGTGCAAGTGACATGCAGTTCTGGCTTTCAAAATTCTATTGTCCTAATAAGACCAACTTATTTAACCATTTACCAAAGTCTTCAACAATAACTTACTTTAATTTATTCCTGGATTAAATGGGTGGTGTTCTAAATAGATGATACCTGTACAAGATAACCGTTGACCTAGTGAGAACTTCAAGGTTTAAAGCAACAAGTTTTTGCATGTCTACCATCAACAAAGCACATGAACATACGCACTGAATTTGTGATATATAGCCATGTCATCGTAGTTTCTTGAGATGATTCTTGCATGCAAAATCTCATGCCCTTACCGTTTTGCTCAATTTTTGTGTACATTTATCTTCGTTAGCTGTGCATTAGCTTTCATATAGTTAATATTTTGAGAAAACTCGTTAAAAGTGAATCCAAGGACGGAGCTGAACAGTGGTGACTAAAAGGTTGAAGTCATGTAGTGAGATCTCTAGGCCTCAAAAATACTTGCAAGGACAGGCTGATGAACCGTTCGAACATAGATTTCCCCCTGGATAATATTAAATCGTAGCAACATGTAATTCCAATGCAGATAGGTTAGCTCACCATTTGTAGAAAAATGAGACCAGTGCTGTAGATGTCAAATCTGTCTGGCAAATTCATCTGTTTTTAAGAAAAGTCATCAGAGCTGGGAAAACATTAAGGTCGAAACGAAAAGAAGCTTGATGTACATGGTAGAGATCACACCTGCCATAAAATTGGGGAAAGAGCAGTAGCCACTGGAGCTGAAGGCGCAGAGGGAGTTTGAGTTTGAGTGCTCATAATGTACTGTTCTGGTGTAGCGTACCTGAGAAGTGACGACCCAAAGAGAATTGTCACAAGTTATTAGAGGCACAGTATCAGACGAAATCAGCTAACTCAAAACGACCAGCTAGAGAGGTCAGAGTACAATAGGAAAATTCACATTATTAACATATGGAAACCATTTGCATGCACCACTTCAGACGAGTATTGATTTTCAAGAAGCGGACAATATTTCTTGTTTAAAGTTTAACAAAGCCATATCAATCTGTGTTCTGTACTAATATGATCATCAGAAGACATAATTACCACCGGCATATTTCTTCCTTATCAGAATTAACAAGTTGTATTCACTACGCACCATAACAGGAGAACACCCTCTCTCTCTCTCTCTCTTGCATTGGTTCCATCTCTCACTTCTCTTTAAGTCTGATCATTCTTAGAGCCCCTCGTTCTCTGTAAAAATGAGGAAAATCTCTTGTGGTTTTAAGGCCAAAATTCAATAGATGGCATAAAAATTCACATAGCTAACTCGACTCAGTGAGAAAAGGTATTGACGTTTCTGATGTCATCTTTGGCCGGAATTCAGCAGACGAAAACAACTTAGAAAGCGTGTTGCCTCTCATAAGAAAACAAGACTGCATCTCCTAGTCGCGATTATCAATGGTTGAGACAAGGGCATGTCGCAAATGGCAATCAAAATCTGCACCAAAGTTAACGATCCAATCTGAGTCGCGTCCTATGACCACGGAAAGGATTACAATTGTATACTGTATAGTATCAAGATTCTCGTATAAATTCCCTTGACATCTGTTAACATTCTTATACGAGGCCAGCATTCAATGGTACCTGTGCGTTTACACACACTTGAGATTGAAAAAGTTACCACCAATAGGTTCAGTAAAACCAATCATAAGGAGATGATCATCCCGTCGGCATGCAGATGATAACAAACTCGAGCGACCTTGCTCCCGTTTTGATCCATTACATCATGTGACAAATCTCCAAATGAAGAAATTAGCTCTATTTATACAAAACATGCATTCTGAAGACTGAAAAAAGTAAAATGTGAAATGAGTTTCTGAAGTATTGACGTGTAATTTTGTCAACATTGTTCTGCACGCATATCATGTCCACATAAGCATGATCAACAAGCTGATGAGATACCACATCTAAAAAATGTTACGGATGATACCTTGGATCCAATAGAAATTCCTTTGGAATATAATGCAGCTGCTCCAAGATCGATTATCTGGAATGGACAAGAACCTGCTCAATTTCATGGGTATCATGTGGTGCTTTATGAAATATCAATTTCTTTCTACAAAAAAATAAAAAAGAAAAGAAACATACTCAAGCTGTTATAACCATGCTATCAATACCTTCAGAAAATATAATGTTCTGTGGCTTAATGTCCCTATGAACAATGCCTGTCGAATGAAGACCATCCAAGCAAAAGAGGATCTGTCTCATGATAGTCTGAATGATCCTATTCTCCCTTTCAATTCCTTTCGGTAAGTCCTGTACCTCCCCGAGAATCATTTTTTCTACCTGGCAAGAAATTTAATTGTAATTCAAGATGGCAATCAAGGATGTAGACCGATCTACATAGGTGAGGCTGAATGTAAATCTGAAACAAATAAAGCACAAAGCTGTGTACAGAAGATAGTAAATGAACATGATCAGGTATTATGACCATCTACTTTTGTTGAATATCCACCCACACAACATTTAGATAATTGCCTCAGATTACAAGTTCAGTGCATCAATAGCCATGCCATTTTTCGTCAATGAAAAAAAAAAATCATCGTAAGCATGACTATATGTGGCACAACTTCTATTGCTACATCCTATGTTTGTAAGAATAATTTTCGAGCTCTAACCAAAGGAATGAAGAAATTGTAGCAAGAGGTGAAAGGAAGAGCTACTAACATTATATGGGAACTCTTTGCTCTGCATCAAATCTGCAAGTGTAGATTTTCCTTCAAATCACCATATAAACCAATATTCTCCTCCTTTCTTTGAAGAACTCCGGAGCCATTTTCATTTTTTTTTTGGGACAACTTCAGAGAGAAGATACAATGAAGACTAGCAATGAAGTAAACTTGTGAAAAATGTTTTCTCTGTTTTTATATTTCTGCATGAATTAGAAGTAAGCATGCGATTAAGCAAAGAGTCCATATAGAGCAAAACCTCTAGAAAGCCATATACAAAATCGGCACAGCTACTAGCACAAGCTCTTTGAACACGTTCATTCATCCAAATCTCAACCGCACCATATTTAGTAGCCTTCTTCAATACCAAGTCACCTTCCTTCTGTTCAAGAGCAAGCAGCAACAAGGAATTAATACATCGAATTCCCGCCCACAACAGCATAGAGCCCATTTCACTTTTGCCACTATGAAGTGTGGGCACGAGTCTGCACATTCATGTGCATGCCGGTTCTTCTTAATCAACTCAAAGATACAAAAACCCGAATAATTTTCACAACGATCAGCAAGTGATTAACAAACAAGAGCACCCAACTTTGAGCCATCACACAGCAACAACCTAAAAGTTCAAACTCGAGCCCTAAAATTTGGACATAGACTCGATATCATGAGTCCTGTGAGAGCCATACTTACATTTGAAGAAGATTTCTTAGCCAGTGAAACCCTATAAACCACACCAAAGGCTCCGTCGCCCAACTTTTTCTCCAGCACGAAATCATCCTGTTCAAACACAAAATCGGACTTAATTTAATCAATCACTCAAACCCTACCAAAATCACAACTCTCCTTAGTTTCCAACACCACACCGATCTTCTTGAAGGTGGGTCTGAACAATCTCTCGACAAAAGCAAGAAAAAACATGTCAAAGAACCTAGAGCCACGCCAGGAGTCGCCCATAGGTAAGACAGAGCCCCAAGAGCCAAGATCGCACCTGGGGTCATGAGAGTCAGGCCACTGGACTTGGGAGGGTGCTTCCTAATTCCAATATAGCAGGAAATATGGTTAAGTTGTGCGATATCTATAGTTACCAAATTCATGATTGTAACGCATCGCATTGTTCTCTATTGAAGGACAATAAATCCTTCCAAAAAAAAAAAGATGAATTGGGGATTTATCACCGTGGATGTAAGCTTCCAAGAGATTTTTTTTCTCTTGGTCATCTGAACCACGTTAACTATTTGGTGTTTCTCATCTCATTCTTTTCATCTCGTTTTATTAAAACATGGTATTAGAGCCGTGGACGATTCTAAAGTCGGCTTCTTTGTCAATGCTTCCGCTTGTTTGTTGGTGATGGAGAATTCAAAAATTTTTTTTGTGGTGATTTTTTGTGTGCGCAGGGGGCGATCATCTTCACTACGGCTTTATTGGATTCGATTATTCCCAGATAAGTTTGCTGAATTTTGTACTATCTTTCTGTTTAGAACGATGGTTGATAATAGCAAATCTGCTTTCGAGATATCAAATAAATTTACGACTATTATGTTAAATGGGCGTAATTATTTGCCTTGGTCTAAAGCTGTCTCTATGGCCCTTGGAGGCAGATCAAAGTTGGATTATGTGAATGGTCTTATCAGAGCACCTGTAGCTACGGATGTGAAATTTGCTGAATGGTAGGTGAATGATAATATGGTCATGTCATGGTTGTTTAATTCAATGGAATCTCAAATTTATGAGATATTTGCTTATTCAAAGACTGCTAAGTCCTTATGGGATTCTTTGAGGGATATGTATGGAAATGTTGATAATGCATCCCGTGTCTTTGAGTTGCAACATGAGCTTGCTCGTACTGAGCAAGCACCTAATCAAACATTTACTGAACATCTTGGTAATATGAAAAAGAAGTTGGATGAATTGCGACAATATCGATCGCCTGCCCAGACTGTTGAGATATATGCCCAGCGTGAAGAGCAGGACAGGATTTTTCAACTTTTGGCTAGTCTTAGGCCTGAATATGAAGATCTTAAGAGGCAAATCCTAATGGGTTCTACTCTTCCCAATTTTGATACTATTTGTGCTATTGTTCAAAGGGACAGTAGCTGTCCTTATTTACGTGGATGATATAATTATTACTGGTGATAATATTCAGGAAATCGAGGCTCTCAAGCGGCACTTAAATGTACAGTTTGACATCAAGGATTTGGGACACTTGTGTTATTTTCTTGGTATAGAAGTGGCTTACTCTAGTAAAGGATTATTCATCTCTCAAAGAAAATATGCTCTTGATTTGTTAAAAGAGACTGGAAAACTTGGAGCTACTCTTGCTGAGTCTCTCATGGATTATAACAGTAAGTTTGTTGATAACATCGCCCCTTTACACGACATTGGTCGATTTCAAAGGTTGGTTGGACGGTTGATCTACTTAACCATTACTCGACCAGATATTGCTTACGCAGTCAATTATGTAAGTCAATTCATGCATGCTCCTACTGAAGGACATATGGCGCTTGTGGATCGTATACTTCGATACTTAAAATCTAGTCCAGGTCGAGATATTTTGATGAAGAAACATGATCATACTGGTATTGTAGGGTATACTGACGCGGATTGGGCTGGTAGCCCTATGGAAAAAAAATCAACTACAGGTTTCTGCACTTTTGTAGGTGGCAACTTAGTCACTTGGAAAAGTAAAAAACAAACCGTTGTGGCGAGGTCTAGTGCAGAGGCTGAATATAGAGTCATGGCCTTAACCACAAGTGAAATGGTTTGGCTTCGTTTGCTTGTGCAAGAATTGGGATTTGGAACTCCTAAGTCTCCTATGAAGTTATTTTGAGATAATCAAGCCGCAATCCATATTGCTTCAAATCCAGTTTTTCATGAACGGTCAAAACATATAGAAGTCGATTGTCACTTTATTCGTGAGAAAGTTCAAGACAAGACAATTGAAACTTCTTATATCCGTAGTGGTGAGCAACTTGCAGATATATTCACCAAGGCTCTTGCTAAAGGTGTTTTCCAGAATATGGTATCCAAGCTGACCTCCGAGGACGTTTTCGCTCCAGCTTGGAGGGGTAGTGTTGAAAAGATAAAGATTGAAGATCTTCCTAATTCCAATATAGCAGGAAATATGGTTGAGTTGTGCGATATCCATAATTACCAAATTCATGATTGTAACGCATCGCATTGTTCTCTATTAAAGGACAATAAATCATCCCCAAAGAAAATAAGATGAATTGGGGATTTATCACCGTGGATGTAAGCTTCCAAGAGATTTCTTTTTCTCTTGGTTGTCTGAACCACGTTAACTATTTAGTGTTTCTCCTCTCCTTCTTTTCATATCGTTTTATTAAAACAAGGTCCTTGACCGCACCGATCAGGTGGCCTCCCGAGGCGAGAACGAGTGCTTTGGGGTTTGAAACGAGGGTCTTGAGGGAAAGTTTGATAGAGAGCTTCTTGTCCAGAAACGGGGTTGTCCTCGGATTTGGGGATAGCTTGTGAGACTGGAGCGTGATGGGGGTGGCTATGCCGACTCTTCCTGATGCTGCGACAGTGGCCATGTCTGTGGGAGACACGGGCTGCATGGCCGCAGTGTCAAGGACTGAGGAAAGCAGACTGCTTGCCGAAGGAAAATGTAGTCTTCAAATTGAGACCACAAGTATTGATTTTTCTTCTCGTCTCCCGGGCAATTTCGGGCGCGTAATGACAGTTATTTCTGGTAATGTACGTGGAGAGGAAGATACGGAGTGGGCTGGAGGAACAGTTATTTCTGGTGATGCACGTGGAGAGGAAGAGATGGAGTGGGCTGGAGGAATATTGTACGCCCCAAGCTGTGCGTTTGACATAAAATGGATCGGGTTGGGCTTTTATGCTATAATGTCTTCTGGATATTGTGCCCCAATCACTTCTTTTTTTTAGGATGTAGCAAATTCAGCAACAAAATCATAGTTTGTGAAATTACACTGTATTTGAAAGTTCATTTCCCACATTTTCGTAGTAAATGTCCTGTGGATGCTTTGAATTACCCCAGCGAAAGAGAACGTGGGGAAGGGGGCTTTTTTCCAATTTAGGATTTATTTTTTTTATACCAAATTAGTACCCAATCGATAGTTCGGTCGCCGATTAAAAAAACTTGTCATGAGTGTTATGTGGAATACGGAGAGTTCTATTTATGACGTCATCTCGAAATTTTTTCAAATATGAGTTTAAAGTGCCCTCCATTTTTCAAATAAGAACCCATAATGCACTTTATTTAAAATATGGGACTAAAATACTTATAAAAAAATGACCAAGGGCATCATTGGAATTTACCTTTTTGATCTTTTTCTACTTTTTTATTTTTATTTTTTCCCTCTTCCCTTCTCCGACCACCGGCGGAGGTTGCCGAACTCAGGCATGGGCCTTCTTCGCTCACCCAAACCAAGCGAAATTAGGCAACCCTCACCCTCGCCCGCCCAACCCAGGCAAGGGCAATCTTCGCCTTTATTTGAAACAATGAGCGCACTTCATGTAAGAGGGAGGGGAGAGAAAAAGAAAATTATGCAATTGAAAAATAAAAAAGGAGTGAAGACATTCTTCGGTCTGGCCCTTCTTTGAAACAACGAATGCTCTTCATACCCTTATTTAGAATTTTCCTTTCTGACTTGCTTGGAGCCAACAAAACCGACTTTAATTAGTTTCAATTCGAGATATTCAATACTTTAGTTGAAATTGTGCAATTTGATCCGAGTTTATTTGACAGTTTTTTATTCGGTAGAGAGATGATAAAAATTTAATTGCGACATATATTGATGGTCTAAGGACATTCATCATGAGGATGTGTGATTTTTTCCCAAAAAATTGTGTGCCCGATTATTTATACGGAAAATTCACAAGATGCTATTGAAAACATAACTACGTGTTTTCGGCATCCTCAACAACATCAAAGAAATTGATCCCCCTCTCGTAGGATAATTACTGCGGGCATAAAATGGAGCCCACAAAATTCCTTTCTTCTTTCTTTTCAATGATTCACTCGCCACTTTGCGACGAAAGATAATGACCTTATCGTAAGGTAGCCATGCAACGTCTTATTGAGGATGACCATAGCCCGTGTACACGACCGTATCGCGACGGTAGTATCTAGCAGCCGCCCGAGTGGTGCTGAGCTCTCTCACAAACAATCAATATCACTCGTTTGCCGTTTTCTAATCCCTCGTATGCCAAGGTCGACAAGTTGTTAATTAACCCGAATCGAATCCTAAAATCTTCGACTATACATTTTGAAGCACCCTATTTTTTCTTCCTCAGAACAGGGTGCTATTAACAGAAACTTGAATAGATTGTCATGCTGGCAGAGGACTCTTGCCGAACCTCAAACCAACTAGGCGCCTCGTGCCGACAGTTAGCTCGGGTGGAAGCTGTAAGCTGCTATTATAATCCGTATGCAGCGACCCAAGATCATCATGTATAGATATACGAATCACACATCCATAGAGTTAAAGAATTGACGCACCTTGATGTGGAACTTGCGACGATCCGATGCTCAAGATCTTCTCCTCTATGAACCCTCTTTATCGCTGGCTTCAATGAGACAGCCCCTCACGCGTCGTGTATGACGGCTCCTTATGTGAGGCTATGCGGACATCAGGGTTTAGAGGAGAGACTTGAGCTCTATTTATAGAGATTGAAACTTACCCCCTCATCAAGGATAAGAATATCTCGACCCACATTATCCGGCACCATATCTGAATAGCATTAGGAAACTATATATATCTTTCTTTATTAGACCAATTAATAATTATAGTAACAATTAATAAAGCACACAATTGAATATATCAAAATAATATATTTTAACGTTCTCCCACTTGGGCTAAATTAATTGTAACTGTACTGTATATGCGCATCTTTATATTGGTCTAGAGATAATTTCCAATAGTCAATCCGATCCCATAAAGTCTTAAGCACCGGACCATGCCAGTAACTGCATCAGAAGACACAGAGCCATCCACGATCACAAATACTCTTAACTTTACTGATATGGATTTGATATGGTAGTTTGGCAAACGGATAACATCTCAAATAACAGAGACACCTTATATGTTATCCTCCTTGTCAGTCACCATTCTCCCACCTTATGTGTCACAAAACCGGATGTGTTACCAGAGAATATCTTTACGGTTCCAATGAACCAACATATGTCTTACCTTTATAGTTAACTATACTTCACGTGTAACAAGACATATGCTTTTGGCTAAAAGAAATGCCCCAGCCATCACTCAATGTTTACACGATGCCTTGAGATTTTCAACTGATATATGTATTCAACTCCCCTTAATCATTAAAGCTTTATTGCATGCAATTGGGTCGATACATATCTAGATGTTACAAAATGTAGCAAACACAGATGTAAACTTTATTAGAGCAAATACCAAATACAGCTCCCACTGAACAACAACATTTTATGATACTTACCCAGCCCATCAATTAACATGTCATATCAGCACCCCACGATGCTTTTATGTTTGCGACATGTCATCCAACTGTGTTTGGGCAAAAGCCTTCAGTTAGTGAGTTTGCAGCCTTATCATCTGTGTAATAGCTCTACTGTAATGTCACCCTTTCATCTATTACCTTTATTGTCAAAAACTTGATCGCCAGATGTTTAGACCCCTTGCGACCCATGCTGTTGTTAATGAACAACACTGCAGAATTATAGTCACAATACAACTGTATGGGTCTATCCACAAAGTAAATACGGTCAACTCTTTAATGAAATTTCGGAGCCAAATAACCTGAATAGTAGCTGACAAGCATACTACAAACTCCGCTTTCTTGATCGAGGATTACATAGATTTATGTTTACGCTTTTCTGTAATACTGCACTTTTCTTTAGATATACAAATGTATGCATTTGTCAACTTCACATCATCCTGACAGCTAACAAAGCCTAAATCTGAATGCCCTACTAGCTGTAGATCCTGAATATATTTGTAAATTAGCATACAGTCTTTTGTCCTTTTTAAGTACCTCAAAATTTTCCTAGCAGTAATTCAAGAAAACCATTTTCAAACAAGATATCGTCTGTATAAGACACAAGGAAAATAAATTCCTCCCACTGATCTTGCAGTATATATACTAATTTACTTCATTATTGACAGAACAGAATATAACAACAATACCATGAAACTTCAAGCAATAATTATCTTAAAGTTTACTTAAACCCATAAACAGACTTTCAGTCTAGAATACCCATGAACATGATCAAACTTTATTCAATGGCATTTATATGGGATTCCTCTCTCTTTACGCACAAGTTTATCCAAATCATCTGCTGCAAAACCTTCGGGTTACATAAAAGACTACCTCGAAGTATCCAATTAAAAAGAAGTTTAAATATCTGTATAATAAAGCTCCTTATAATAATGAGCTATTAATACCTTAATCACTCCGAAAAAACTGTTTATGAGAGACTGAATAAAAATTATTTTAAGTCAACTCATTCTTTACGAGTGAAAAATTTGGCTACTAATCTGTTTTAAACTTCTCAAATAAAACACTAATCAAATATAATTGGATATAATAAGGTAGACAAAAACATTCATATGAAATTCCTTTAAGTTTTACAAACTCAATTGCAGCAGATGGACTTGTGACATTGAGGCATGCTAATAAGCTTTTAAACACTGTATGTTTCATAGTCTGCATCTCATTTACCATGCACTCAACCACAGTTCTAATTATGAACAAGAAATAGCGATTGTATGAATTACTAGATCAATCACATAGTCGATTTTGTAGTCGTGCTCTTCTGGATAGACTATACAATGTGACTTGGTACAGCTGATCATCTCTGCCTGATAGATCTTTTAGGTAGAGCTACTTTAACCTTTATTCTGCGCTTGTAGGGTTTGATAAACTTCATTAGGCATTGTCTTAATAACAAGAACCTGAACCCCTAACAGAATCAAACCATAACTTAGAATGCTCCATGATCATCTGTATAGGGAAAAATAACGATACAGTGGTCCTTACCACACCATTACCTTTAATAGTCTGTGAGCAACTACCCTTATTCGGCTATATCAAGCTCTAGCAATTTAGCTATCTGTAATTCCACAATTCTTGTTCCTCTTTTGGGTGATAAATCAATACCCCTTTAGATGAACTGGGTAAGGAACGAAATAAAACTGAGTGGTTCTGGAATCCAACTTATCCAATGTTGGACAATGTAACTTTATTTCTGCATGAACACCTCAAACCTTAATATGGTTCAAACTAGATTAATGTCTAGTCCATGACTCAAAAGAAGTCAATGAAATATTTTGATAGAAACATAATGGGTTATTTTCAAAGTTTTACCCCACATAAAAAATATATAAATTGATTTTACAGATCATACTGTTCATCATATCCGTATGGTGTGATTTTGCCTTTTGGCCACACCTTTCTATTGAGGAGTATCGGGCACAAAACCACAACCCAGAATCCTTTTAAGATTTGGTAAATGGCTCTTTAAACTATCCAGCATTGTCATGTCAACCATGATACTCACCACCTTAGTCAAAACTGACAACCCTTTTTTTTTAAAATAAATTTATCTACTATAGTAAAAAATATGTTGAACTTGTCACGAAAATTAAACTTTTCTTTAACTAAGTACGAAAACATGTAGAGAAAAATTATCATTTAAATGTAATAAAAACTCTACACAATATTACTATATAGGATCCACTTATACCAATATAAATGACCTTCAATAGGTCATAACTATCGACTACAATTTTATTCTTTTTCTTAGTTATCTTACCTCTGCTTCAATCTACGCATATATCTAGGTCACTTTTAAGAGTGAGCAGAATGCTTGCCTTTATCAGTATTTTCACTCTTTCTTTACTGATGTGACCAAGAAATTTATTCCATAACGCGCATGATTGTTCATTAGGCAGAGATCTTTTGCAAACAACTTTTCAGCTGTATAAGCGACGTATAATTCATTAGGAGATAAACATAATCTGTACAATCCATTGGACATAGAGTAGTACCTAAATTTATTAAAAGAAATAGTAATTATTTTATTTGAAATCTAAAAAAAAAAAGTAACTACACATGTCCATACTTGATACGGAAAGTAAATTTCGTCTTTAGGGAGAGTACATAAAATATGTTTCTTAATGTCACAATAAAACCAGAATCCAGAATGACATTCTCATCAATTCAACATCAACTTTATAGTTGTTTCCATAACGAGCTTGATTCAACCTAATTTGGTACTTTTCAGTTTATGAATTCCTATATGGTAAATGCAACATTATATGTTGCACCGCTATGTAGCCATCACAAACCAGATGAGGCCTTAGATAGAATGAATTCACATACCAACACCAAAGAATCATTACTTTATGCTCATACTTAGATAACCAAGTCTTTGTATTAACCGGTGATTTACTATAATACTTTATGAGTATGATTTCAGAACCGCTTAAAAAATAATTCCACCAACTTTAAGATGTAATCTTTAATCTTAATAGAACCATTACACTTGATGTTCATGAGTCATTGCAGATATTCACCACTCTTAGTAATAGACGAGATATAATTTCAAAGCCTTCAAGTCTTCCTTTATTGACTTAGCAATGCAGTTAACTGGCAGAAAACACTTTTCAAGTGTTCTTTAAGCGAACCCGATCACTCTTTACCCAATAAGCACATAATGCTTTTGAAAGTTCTCACTACTGAAAGTGAGAACTACGGGGTCTTTCTTGACAAGAGTAATATAAATATTTGCCAATCCTTGTAAACAGATAATTCTCATTCAGTTCTTAATGAATCTCAATTCTCAATGTTAACAGAGTTGCCGTTCACAGAAACGGTGACTTAAAAATACCCAATATTTTTAATTAGCATAATGCGAAATTTCACTTGAGAGATACATACATCATCATATAATCACCTTTGGGCAGAAAACATGACATGCAGTTGTATACTCCCTACATTACAGCGGCCATGAGAATTTATTTCAATCTTCGTTAATCACCACCTTTGGGTGTATGACATCACTTAGACCAATCAATCCTCAACAATTTATTGTACATGTAATCCTCCATGCAAAAATACGTAATTACCTCCTTTGGGAGTATAACTACGCACTAAAACAGGAGACATCCCAATATTATTTAACTTGTTCTTTATTAAATTCAACCAAGCGTGCCGCTTTGGCGGTCACAACCCAACTGAATCTACCTGAAATTGGGATACAACTTTATATTTCACATTTACTATATGCATGTAATTTCAGAAATTAGGGGCAAGTTTTCTCAAAATTATATGCCTTGCTAATTATCATCGATACAACCAACAATACATGTCAAACCATAAACATGTAAACGATAAATCATGCTCCACATAACTGCATGTGGTACTTTCATATAAACTTGTACTTGTATTTCATGAAACCATAAAGAAATACCTGGTAGAGCATGAGTATACGAGCATGTCGATATATGAAATTTGCCAATCCAAGTTGTCACGCGCGCCTCATTCTCTCTACGCTTGGTTCTTCTTCATGCGTGTGGTCACCAAATGAATTTCCTCAATTTAACCGAGTCAGAAACTAAGCAACGGATAAGCATCAAGTCATAATATAGCATAGCTTGGAATAAAATAACAATATGATTTTGTTGAGATTTGAACTATTTCAGACGAGGGTTAATTTAACTGACGGGAACCGTGCTCAAGAAATCCCAACATGCTATCCTCATGGCCGAACTTCTTTTATAGCAAAAGTGTGAATTTTGTGCAGACTTTGACCAAAGCCAAAAAAGAAAAGAAAAAAAAAACTGCACCAGATCAAACAAAACAACGCCACTCAAATGAAGTTCGAATAAAAAATAAAAAATAAAACACTTCCCAATGCAGACTTCATCAGCCAATTTAGGGCGTTCTTCTCTGGAATGATGTTGAAGCCGAATCACACATCTCGTGATTCATGTGCAGGTCGTCCGAAGCACAATTCAGTCAATTTTTTTTTATTAAAGCCGCACAATACTTCACGAAGAAGCGTGACGTGCACGAAGGAAAATAAGAATGTTACACGCAAAAAACGCGTTTTGCCCGCAAGTCGCACAATCCGAATAAGAAATTTTTCTTTAAACTTCACCAAAAATAAAATTTAGACTCGATTCGCAATCTAATACGCGTGGGCTCTGATACCACATGTAAGCTGCTATTATAATCCGTATGCAGCGACCCAAGATCATCACGTATAGATATACGAATCACACATCCATAGAGTTAAAGAATTGACGCACCTTGTAGTGGAATGGTCGATCTTGATGCGGAACTTACGACGATCCGATGCTCAAGATCTTCTCCTCTATGAACCCTCTTTATGGCTGGCTTCAATGAGACAGCCCCTCACGCGTCGTGTATGACGGCTCCTTATGTGAGGCTATGTGGACATCAGGATTTAGAGGAGGGACTTGAGCTATATTTATAGAGATTGAAACTTACCCCCTCATCAAGGATAAGAATATCTCGGTCCACACTATCCAGCGCCATATCTGACTAGCATTAGGAAACTATATATATCTTTCTTTATTAGACCAATTAATAATTATAGTAACAATTAATAAAGCCCACAATTGAATATATCAAAATAATATATTCTAACAGAAGCTACATCACAATGGCATTGGAACGTGGATGGGGACGTTAGGAACTAGAGATGCCTCCTTATCCCTCATACTCCATGAGTGATCCTGAATTTTGGCCCATTATATAAAGTGATCCATGAACATTTATTTTTTTTTCAGTCCCTAAATTATATGAAAATAGCCAACGTTGTCCTTTTATTTAAATCAAATTCGGGGATAGAATGTTTTCATACAGTTCAGGGATGACGTTGTATGTTGGACTAAAATTGAAGGATTACAGTACATATTAAACTAAAATTCATGCATCATTTGTGGTTTTTTTTCCTCACGAAACGAAGTGTGCTTCCTCGAAGGGAAGACGGCATATGGATGGGTCAACCGTGACATGGGGAAAGATCCATCCGAAGGAAACATAAAAATTTGCTAAAAAAAAAACTCTTAATGGAGCCGAAAGTACTCTTTATCTTTATTTGGTCTTGGTTCGCCGTGGAGACGAACTGCCATAAATCAAAAAAGTGTGGGCGAGTTCGATGGACGTGGTTTTCACCATTAGTGGGAATCTACACGTCACGTCTATGCGGGACTAATGCCATGTACGAGATCAAGTTTCAGGAAAACAAAGTTTTTTTAGGCTAATAGAGGATTGCTTATGGGTAAAGGATCGATTGGATTTCATAATCGTGATTGTGGCCTTGAGGTATATTGTGGAACATAGGTAGTTGATCTGTGAGATGTGATGGTTCTTTATGGAATTAGAAATCTTTTATGGATAAGAACTGATTTGGAAACGAATGTGGTGTGACGAGTATTGAGGACGATCAAATAGTGTATGTGTTTGTGGCATTAAAATGAAAGTCGATGAGTGTGCATGCATGAGCTTATCACTATTAACCTTAATAAACTATCGCTTGGTATGGGACAAATTGATGGGATACTATAAACTGTAATGAAACATGTTATGGGACGTGTGGAACGGGGATTTCTCTGTAGATGTTTGACTTGAGACAACCTGCAACGACAAAGTCTGATGATGGCAGGGAGTGATCGCCGGGACAAAGAGGTCTGGACAAGGAGCGGTTCCTAGCAGGCTTCTAAGATAGCAAGGAGGCAAGAATGACCCAAGCCATAAATTGAAAGGGAAAGTCTAGGTATCGGGTTGAGTCTAATTGTGGTTAAGAGGTGTATTACACTGGAGTGATCCTCAAAGTGTATGTTCGAAAGTGGCATGGTACTTGTAATGACACATGTGGTTGGCTTGTTTAAGAGCTTCATGCTTGGTAGTGGATGCCGTTTGAAAAGAAAATTGATGTTTGTGATTGGCCTGTCAGGCATGTTTGATAGTTGGCATCATGTGATAGTTATAGTCAAGGTTTAACTGGGGGATTAGACGGCGTGGGAAGTCTATACGCCGTTGAATTGATGTTTTCTGAGATTGAGATAGCCTATGTAGCACCGACACTCCTAGGTGAGAGTGTCGGTGTCGGACCCGTGTCGGACATCGACACCCGTTCGATACCTCCCGACATCCGTGTCGATCGCGTTGACCGCGTGTCGGCAATTCAACACTTGGTCAACGCGGCCGACACCCATGTTCGGCGTGTCGGACACTTGAAGCTCCTTAAAAAAGAGAGAAAAAAATTAATATCTCGAAGGGCACATCTAGATTTTTTTTCTTTTTTACTTCATTATTTTTTCATTTTTATAGGTTAATTGAATCAAATTATTAAAGTATTGATGGTATGAGCTTTCTTTTTATTATAAGAATTCTTTTTGTAAATCTCATTTTATAAGAGAATTATTGAAATAAAAATATATCATGTATATATAAAAATATATATATATATATTTAATACGACGTGTCCCCGACGTGTCGAATTTTTCTATTTTTGAGAAATAGCGTGTCGACGTGTCGTGTCGGTATGTGGGTCGGTATCCGTGCAACCTAGGAGATAGCTTGTTGTGTTTGTGATAGAGTGACAAATGCCCATATACTTAAAGTATGAGTAATTGACTCGCTGAAGTGATGCCTTGAATGGTTGTTTGATGTTAACCTAGTTGAGGCTTACCTAGCAAGTGGTTGTTAATTGAGAAATTACCTCGTTGAGGCTGGCTTAGACATGGCCATTTGGGCCCGGAAGTAGCCCGTTGACCGGGCCCGCCGGCCCGAACCGGAACTGGCCTTCAAGGGCCAGTTCCGAACCACCATTTAAAAAAAATAAAAGAAAAAATAGAGAAAATGATAATTGCTTGAAGTGGGATTCGAACCCTTGATCTTTTGATTGAAATAAGTGCCCTAAACCACTCAACTACCTTCAATTTGATTATTTTATATTGCAAATAAATTATAAAAAAAGGTATGGACAATTGAACCGGCGGAACCGGCGGTTCCTTGAACCGGGCCCGGAACCGAAATCGCCTCTTCAAAGGCCAGTTTCGACCTTTTTAGGAACCGGAACTGGCGGTTCCGCCGAACCGGCCACGTCTAGGCTGGTTTGATGAGTGGTCACCGATTAAGGATGATGTGGGAATCATGGTTAGTTGACAAGTAGTTGAGAGTGCCTAAGGATCACGGGATGGTTAACTGATGGTGACTGATGACGAGATGAGTAGCCTGAGACTGCTAGACTTGAGTAGATGACTTAAGTCTTTGATTCCTGGAGGGAATCGCAGTGGTTCAAGTGACAGGAGAACCTAATAAGGTTGAATGACCAAGGCATGGTCATTAGAGGAGCATTTGGCTCGGATATGCAAGATATGGGAAGATCCAAGAACTGAGATGGATCATGAGAATTGAGTAGAGATAAACAGCTGTGGTATGAGTATTGGAAGAGCGTATGGCTAGATATTGCTAATCGTGTGATACCCAAGAATTGAAAGAGTTAGGAGAACTTTGTATGGAAATGGGAAAGGTAGATGGGTAGGCAAACTCGAGAATAAACTGCTATTGTTACCCAAGTCGCTGGGACGACTGATGCTAGTGTTGATGAGTTAAGTGATGGAAGTCACAAGAAATGTAACTCTGAGACTACTCATTTTCAAAGTGGAAACGTGAAAAATAATCACGATAGTTTTGAATAGCTTGCGAGATGGATCACGAGGTTGAGATCGACTAAGGTTCGATGGAGAAAATGAATTTAAAACTGTTTCCCTCTGAATTGGGGATCTTGGTATGGAAACTTTAGAAGTTTTGGGTACACTGAAGAAAAAAGTGACACTGGTAGCTATTAGCCTTAAGAGGCTGTTGATGACTGGTGAAAGGTCACCAAAGGAAGAGTTTTCCTTAAAGGCATGGCATCTGCTTGAATCGCCTTCGTTGAGTTGCTCAATGGAAGTACCTTCCCAGGATTGCTTAAGAGCAAAGGTTGTTTGGATTTTAATAGCCTTGTAAGGATCTAAAGATGATTGATCAATATGAGATAGAGTTCTCAAAGTTGTCTAAGAGTACCAAGAGTGGTCAACAATCCTTGGAGTGAGACGTGAAGTCCCGGAGTGGATTGGAATTTGAAAGCCTTATGGCTAATGGCTATTCATGATTGTGAGGAACTGTAATAGATCCTAAAGATAGAAGTGGATCATCGGAAGAAGTATAAGTAATAGCATTTCTGCTCATGGATTATGAGTAAGGAGACTTCCACTTTAGTGCCCGTAAGAAATGGCAATTGCCTTGACGTGGGACTCGTAATGAGGGATTGGCATTTCCTCTCTTCTGCCGTGGGAAAAATTAAGAAAAAAGTTATATCAGTTGTCTAACTTTGTTGATTAAAATGAGATTGATTAAGATTGAATCGAGACCACTAGAAATGGTATGGTGAGTTATCACCCCTAAAGAGTAGGGTGTCGTTCTTAAAGGGTGATTGGACCATGGATGGTCGTTGGCGGAAAGAAAAGCGAATGGACTTGATAGTCCTAGCTACTTGCAATCTTAATAAATGGGTGAGTAAGGAAAGAGAGTACCCGGATAATAACCACAAGGAGATTTGATTTGATTGATTGAGATCCCCTAGATGTGGACTTGTAGAGACCAAGGAAGAACCTCGATCCCTTGGAACCTAGTCACTTGAGGTGACCGAGTTATTGGAAGAAACATGGCAGGGTGGTGTCATCTGAATCCTGGAGTAAAGTAACCGTTGTTGGCGAGACTCCAAGATTGACGTCATGTGGGACAAGGAAGGACGAGGTGGATTCAAAGTAAGAAAATGCCACTGAAGTGTATAGATTCCTTCATAGGGTAAGAGACCCTAGTGTGGAAAGGAAGAGGAAGCTCTAACTGTCTTGGTGTCAAGATTTAGTATCTTGGCAGAAGAAGAAGATGCAGAACTCAAATAGTCTCCAGAAAATAATTCTGAGGCACTTGTCTGGTGGATAATGTTTGATTATAAGATAATGTCGTCGTCCAGTCGAATGGGTGGAATTTGGACAAAGTCGTATTGGTTGATAATGGGATACAGCGGTTGAGACGCTAAAACTTCTTGAAGGAAGTGCGACAAAGATGAAGAGAATACTACAAGGTTAAGTTGAGGAACCATGAAAATAGAAAGCTGAGTTACAGATTCTTATGTGTGTGATACCAAGAAAAATTGAGACAATACGACATCTGGCAATGAATGATATGAACGCCTTGAGAATTGTCCCATGGACCCTAAGAAAACGCTCGACATATGCTAAGTGCGAAGAACGCGAGCTTTGGGCTCGATAAAGTGAATTTCTTGGTCATGTAGTCCTTGGGAAATGGAATCCCTATGGATCCTCCAAAGGTAGAAAACGATGATGGATCGACTATGGTCGATGCGAGCTACTATAGCTTGGGGTTTTCTAAGTTTGATGGATTATTGTGGATGATACATGGGAAGATTTCATCAAAAGAGCTAATCCATTAACGGATTGGACTAAGAACGAGATGTGGCGCGAGTGGATGAACGAATATAAAAAGGAGTCCCAAGGACTTAAACCTAGTTGACGACAGCGCCGATAATGATGATTTCATTGGAAAGTGAAGAATAGTGAGAGATAGATCGTGATGTGAAAAGAAAATTTGAATGTGAATTAGTGCAATGTGGAAGTTGTTGCTAACACGTCGCAACCATAAGACCTCATGAGCAGGAATACTCAATGCAAGATTGGAGTTGACCAACAAGTATCCTTGCGATGAAGTTTAGAAAACACGACTTGCGTGAAGAAAGGTTTCGAGTTTATACAAACCCTACGAACTTGGAGTATGGGTTTCCCCGAGAGGAATTGAATAAGAAGCAACATTGATGAAGTTGCGTAAGGACTACGAATAAGAGTTAAAGGGATTAAATCTAGACTTCAGAGTTTCTGGAGGGGAAACATTGAAATGGAGGATGGAAACCATGGAGTTTCCTAGACAATGAAACATACCATTGAGGGAAGGCATAATTGATGCAAATTGGTGGATTAATTGGTCATTGGAGGATCTCGAATGTAATCGAAGAAGAATTACTAAGGACTTAATCATGAGTTTACTAGAGGAGTCGAGAAGACTATGATTCAATTTGGACACAGACGAGATGAAACTAATGGAACTTGTGTATTCCCGACGATACGAATGGACATGTAGATTGAATGATTATGCCCAAAAGGTGGAAGCACTGAAGAGTACGATTCCACGTTGGTTTAATAATGTTCGCGATAGAAAAAGATTTTGAGTCTACTATGGCGTCCTGGGAAAAACTTTTCGACTGGGAATTCCAAAAGCAAGGTAGTAGTATGATGCACATGTTATCCTCGGACCAATAGATAAATTGAAAAGAAAGTCTGAATGCTCGAAAATGTACCACCAACAGATATTATAAATATCAAAGGAGAATAGATAAAAGCAAGTCCGGATCGAGAACAAAGAGAAACAAGTCCTAAAAGAAGATGGATTTGGTCAGAAAAGACAAATGAGTATGCCAAGTATTGAAAGAAATTATTTTGGAAAGTAAGGATGCGATGAGACGTTTGTGCCCTATGAGTTTGGATATTGGAAAATGGTAAATTTCGAAGACGAAATTTCTTTAAGGGGGAAGAGCTGTGACATTCCGAATTCCGACACCTCTCGAGGCTATGAAATGGAAAGGTATTGATCGGTGTATTTCAGTTATAACTCGCTCGGAGTTGGCCACTCTTGAGTTAACTGACCGAAAGGGAAAAACTGATGTGGAGTCAAGTATGTGGACCTAGGGAATTTGAATAAGAAGTGGCACTTTGGCCATAAGGATTGTCGATGGAATATTTTGGGCCAGCAGAGATCGATCTAGGAACGATTATGGAATGCCTTGCTAGCGTTATACGTTGGGACGCGGGTGATTCCGCTTAACCAATGTGTAATTTACGAAAATTTCCTAAATCTGATTCTGATGATCAGGATCGCAGGAGCTAGCGATAAACCCTCGCAATCACATGACAACCAAAGTCGCCACGGCTTGAAAAAGTCCCAAGGTCGATACGCGTATCACCTGTAATAGTCGCCCGTCAATTTGAGATAAACTGAAATTACAGTCGACGAGAGCTCAACATGAAATTGGACCTCGAGATTAGGTATTGGACTTTAAGGAATTCTAACATTTGAAAAGGAATGGACGTCGGCTCATCGAGAGTGATTTATATTGCAAAAGTGAAATTTCGGACGGAAAATGCAAAATTACCATTTTGCCCCTCGACTAATTGCCCTTGCCTTAGGAAGATAGAAGGATAAAATGGTCATTTGGACTTCCATGGGCTGTCGAATTTGATTGAATTATTGGTCAAAGAGAGTCAATGAGGAGCTTGGATAATTATTTGCTAAGTGACAAGTGTCACCATTTGAGAGATTAAGCATTAATTCACCATCTTGTCCCAACCACCATTCTTCTTGTTGACCATTTGGGATATAGAAGATCACTTTCTCTCTCTCTCTCTCTCCTCTCTCATTATTTCAGCCGGCCATCTCCCTCTTCCCATCACTCTCACGGAGCTTTCTCTCTCTCTCTCTCTCTCTCTCTCTCTCTCTCTCTCTCTCTCTCTCTCTCTCTCTCTCTCTCTCTCTCTCTCTCTCTCTCTCTCTCTCTCGCGCGCGCGGGCGCGCGCACTCAGCTCGCGTCCAGTTCCGGTTGTTCCCACTGTTCCGACTATAAGTTGGTCGTCCGACATTGGATTGAGGTAAAACTAACGTCATTAGAAAGCTCATCGTCTTGTGGTTCTAGAGACATATTATAAACTCAATTTGGCCCAGTTGTTTTTCCTGTAGGTCAGTTTGAATGGACAAAGGTTGGGCTAGTCAAAATCTGATCCGATTTTGGAGAGGTCCGTTTTTCAGGGCTTCACGGCTTCTTTTGGCCTCAAAATTTTGGTAAGGTCTTCTTAACCTCTAGATGAAGGTTGTTGCAAGCTGTGGATGTAAATTGTTGGCTAGAAACAGAGTTTTTATAGAGATTTTGACTTGGATTTCTCGAACAGTTTCTGCCCCTGCTTTGGTTGTGTGAAACCGAGATTGCTTGGGGGACCTTAGAGTTTCGCCATGCCTTGAAACCTTCGGTAAGGCTCTTAATGTCGATTATTGATGTGTTAGTAAAGAAATTTTGTAAAAATCGAAGCTTAGTGGTTGATTTATGGGCGGTTTTGGTGCGATTGCTTAGGACTGGTTCTGTTCCCTGTGTTGGAAAATATGAGATATTTTGATAGGTGAGTGAATGAGAAATTATTTCTTAAAGAATACTCTTGAGTTGGAAGTGACAAAACACTAGTCTCACATAGGAAAGGAGGAAGGCCTTAAAGTACTTTATATGTATGTGGTTACACTCCCTTTGAGTGATAACTATAATAGTACAAGTACAATACCTCGCGCGCATGCGCAGGGGGTGCAAATCCTAGACCCCAACCAGTTGAAACTTGGGCACAAGCACAGGACCTGCGTACGCGATTGGAGGACCGGAAAGTGGGCCTCGCGACAAGCCCATTTTTGCCTTCTGTTTTAATTTTTGTCAATTCAAGCCGTTAACCGTTCTTAAGTTAATTACCGATGTATTAATGGTATTAACTAAGTAACGGCTGTTATAATTCTGTGGTTAAGGAATTAAATACATAACGGCTCTAAACGGCAGAATTATTTAGCCGTTATTTTTTATTTTTGTAATGCCCCGTTTAGCCTATAAATAGGTGGCTTCCCGTTCTGTTTTAGACATGACAAAAACTACGGACTTCTCCCTCTTTTGAATTGTCTGCATTTGCATTGTTTTCGATAGTGTTCTCGTGTTGTTCAAGTTCGTCGAAAGCATTGGAGTGCTGTGCTTGCCTCTATCGCCGCTCAACCGTTATATCCTGGGGGACAGACGTTCACGAAACCTCAAAGCACGTACTAGAGGGGACGAATCTATTTTAAGAAAATTGTGTTGGACACAAGCCTCGTTATTCTTTTTAATTTAATTTATTTATATTGTTATATTTCCATTCGAATTTTGTTACTCAGAAGGTGCCTAAAAAGGAAGCTCAGAAGGAGGCTAAAAAAGAGCTTTAAAAGGAGCCTTAGAAGGAAGGTCAGAAGGAGACTCAGAAGAAGCCTCAAAAGGAAGGTCAAAAGGAGACTCAAAAGGAGCCTCAGAAGGAACTGCTTCTGACGGGTTCCGAAGGAACTGCATCTAATCGGTTCAGAAGGAACTACTTCTGACGGGTTCAGAAGGAACTGCATCTGACCAGTTTAGAAGGAACTGCATCTGACAGGTTCAGAAGGAACTGCTTCTGACTTGCTTCTGACCTGCTTCTCAAGGCGCAGTTTTTGTGCTTCTGCCAGCTTATTTTTCCATGTTTGAGGCAGTTTGCTTACTTTTAATATTGTCATTTGAATTTTAAGTATCCTCCATATCTTATAAATAGTTTTGTTTATTTAACACTGTTTATTCCAACAATCTTAAAACAGATTTTATTCGACACTTACAATTCGAATGGCTACTGGAAAAGAAGCTGTTGATGTGCCTGCTGATGACATCACCAAAAGCTCTGCCTCTGTTGTCCATCAGCCTGGATCATCTTCTGCTTCTGCTGCGCCTTCTTTTCACCATGGTGAGAAACCTGAAAAGTTCAACGGATCGAACTTTAAAAGGTGGCAGCAGAAGATGTTGTTTTATTTAACAACACTGAATCTTGCAAGATTCTTGACTGAGGAACCTCCTATGGTATCCGATGGAGAAACTGATAACTGCTGCTAATGCTTGAAAATATTCTGACTTCCTATATAGGAATTATGTCATCAATGGATTATATGACTCATTGTACAATGTTTATTGTGCAATAAAGACGGCAAATGAGTTGTGGGAATCCTTAGACCGGAAATATAAAACAGAGGATGCCGGAGCAAAGAAATTTGTTGTTGGTCGATTCCTTGATTATAAGATGATGGATTCTAAGGCTGTAATCAGTCAAGTGTAAGAAATTCAGGTGATCTTGCATGAGATTCAGGCTGAAGGAATGAACTTGAGTGAAATCTTCCAAGTGGCTGCGATTATTGAGAAGCTACCTCATGAGTGGAAGGATTTCAAGAACTACCTCAAGCACAAGCGAAAGGAAATGAACCTGGAGGAGCTGATTGTTAGACTTCAAATCGAAGAAGACAACAGAAGCTCTGAACGCAAATGATTCAATCTTGCTACAGCTAAGGCAAATGTTGTGGAGCATAAGCATGGCCACAAGAACAAGAAGGTTGCCAAGCCGAAGTTGGGACCAAAAGGAGGAGTTTCCAAGATTAAGTTTCTAGGAAAATGCTTCAACTGTGGCAAGACGGGTCATAGATCTATGGATTGCAGACTTCCAAAGAGGAAGAATTATGAGACAAATATGGTGAATGACATGAAAAAAGACATGTCAGACATAAATTTCTCTGCAATGATTTCTGAAGTGAACTTAATTGGGTCCAATCCAAAGGAATGGTGGATTGACACTGGGGTAACTAGGCACGTGTGCTCCAATAAGGACATGTTCACAACTTTCGAACCAATTGATGGGGAGAAAGTGTTCATGGGAAACTCTGCCTCTTCTGAGATTGAAGGCCAAGGGAAGGTGCTTCTAAAGATGACTTCTGGGAAAAAGCTAACTCTGAATAATGTCTTGTATGTGCCGAAAATTCGAAAGAATATGGTCTCCGGATCACTGTTGAACAAGCATGGATTTCGCATGGTGTTCGAGTCAGATAAAGTTATTTTGTCTAAATCTGGAATGTATGTGGGGAAGGGATATGTAACTGATGGATTTTTTAAGCTCAATGTTATGACAATTATCAATAAAGATAATAAGCATTCCCTTTATTTGCTTGAGTCCTCCAATTTATGGCATGGTAGACTCGGACATGTTAATTATGATACATTGCGTAGATTAATTAACTTGGAACATATACCCTCATTCCAAATTGATTCAAAATACAAATGTGAAATTTGTGTTGAGACAAAATTAACAAAATCATCGTTTCAATCGATTGACAGAAGTACCGTACCTCTTGAATTGATTCATAGTGATGTTTGTGATTTGAAATTCGTACAAACAAGAGGTGGTAATAAATATTTTATTACCTTTATCGATGATAGCACTAAATACTGCTATGTGTATTTGCTTAAAAGCAAAGATGAAGCTTTAGAGAAATTTATTCTCTATAAGAATGAAGTTGAAAATCAACTTGATAAGAAAATCAAGAGATTGAGAAGTGATAGAGCGGTGAGTATGAAGTACCAATTGGTGAATTCTGTGCATAACACGAAATTATACATGAGGTAACTGCGCCCTATTCACCTCAATCAAATGGTGTTGCTGAACATAAAAATCACACTTTGAAAGAAATAATGAACGCGATGTTACTAAGTTCAGGCTTACCTCAAAATATGTGGGGTGAAGCTATTTTGTCAAGCAATTATCTTTTAAATAAGGTACCTTGAAAGAAAGAGGATAAAACCCCTTATGAGTTATGGAAAGGTAGGAGACCATCCTACAATTGCTTACGAGTGTGGGGGTGCCTTGCTAAAGTAATTGTTCCAACACCAAAGAAAACTAAGATAGGTCCTAAAACGGTGGACTGTATCTTTATAGGCTATGCACATAACAGTAATGCATATCGATTTCTTGTACATGAATCTAAGATTCCATATATACACAAGAATATGATCATGGAGTCTAGGAATGCTTCATTCTTCAAAGATGTATTTCCTTACAATGATAATTCAAGTTCGTCCAAACGAACGAATGAAACTATGAATGATGAAAATTATGATTCAGATCATGAACTGAGACGTAGCAAAAGAGCAAGGGTGGAAAAATCATTTGGAAATGATTTTCTAATCTATTTGTTAGAAAAAGAACCACTAACTTATACAGAAGCTGTGAGTTCTTCTGAGGGACCTCTAGGAGGCAATAAAAAGTGAAGTTGATTCTATTTTGCAGAATCATACTTGGGAGCTAGTGGATCTTCCTCTTGGTTGTAAACCTTTAGGGTCCAAATGGATCTTTAAAAGGAAGATGAAAGCCGATGGCTCCATTGATAAATATAAAGCCAGACTTGTAATCAAAAGATATAGGCAACGAGTAGGCTTAGATTACTTTGATACTTATTCTCTTGTAACGAGAATAAACTCCATTAGGATGATACTTGCAATTGCAGCATTGCAAAATCTAGAAGTACATCAAATGGATGTAAAAATAACTTTCCTAAATGGTGATTTGGATGAAGAAATCTATATGGAACAACATGAAGGTTTTGTAGTTCCAGGACAAGAAAGGAAAGTCTGTAAATTGGTAAAATCATTGTATGGTCTAAAACAAGCGCCAAAGCAGTGGTATGAAAAGTTTGATAATGCAATGATTACCAACGGTTTTAAGATCAATGAATGTGATAAATGTGTCTACATCAAAGAGACGGAGAATGGATATGTCATTCTATGTTTGTATGTGGATGACATACTCATAGTTGGAAGTAATGACAGAATGATTAGATCTACCAAGAATATGTTGAATTCAATATTTGACATGAAAGATATGAGACTTGCTGATGTGATTTTAGGGATTAAGATCACAAGAACGTCAGAATGTTTAGTTTTAAACCAGTCACACTATGTGGACAAGATTCTTGAAAAATTCAGCAAGAATGATTCTGGTATTGCTAGAACACCATTAGACAATAGTCTTAATCTATTCAAGAATAGAAGAGAGAGTATTTCTCAAGTAGAATACTCCAGAATTATTGGAAGTCTAATGTACTTAATGTGTTGTACTAGACCAGATATTGCCTATACGGTTAGTAGATTGAGTAGATATACGAGCAATCCGAGTGCTGATCATTGGAAAGCAATAGTAAGAGTACTCAAGTATCTACGATATACTCGGAATTATGGCTTGTGCTATACCAGGTATCCATCTGTCTTGGAAGGATGCAGTGATGCAAACTGGATATCTGATATAAAAGACTCAAAATCTACTAGTAGATATGTATTCACACTGGCAGGTGCGGCTGTATCATGGAAATCTTGTAAACAAACTGTTATAACCAGATCCACAATGGAATCCGAGTTTATAACTTTGGATAAATGTGGTGAAGAGGCTGAATGGCTACGCCATTTCCTAGAGGATATTCCAAAATGGCAAAAACCTATGCCACCAATCTGTATACATTGCGATTGCCAATCTGCGATTGGAAGAGCACAGAGTAAGATATATAATGGTAAGTCTAGACATATATGTCGTAGAGACAATACCATTAGACAACTACTCTCAACTAGAATTATCTCTATTGACTACGTAAAGTCAAAGGATAATATTGCGGATCCGCTAACCAAATGATTAAACAGAAAGTTAGTTGAAAAGTCAACAACAGGAATGGGACTGAAGCCCATTACAGAAAAGTTGATATAAAGGAAAACCCAACCTAGCTGACTGGAGATCCCAAGATCTAGGTTCAAAGGGACAACCTAATTATATGAACTGAATGATATTACTGTGGGGGTCTATCCCTCAAACCATTCCTATAAAGAAACAGTGATTTGATATCCCTCACATATGTTGAGAAAAAAAATCAATTATTGTGGGGGTTTATCAGGAAAAGGATATCAATTATGCTTTAATGATTCTTAAGTGGAGTAAACTAATTACTCGATATTAAGTAATCATCTATGTGTGAGAGAAGTGGGGCCGCTTCAAAGGAGAATTATTGAGGGCTGAATTCTTTAGAAACTCTCGCAGAACCAAGACGATGTTCATGGCCAAAACGAACATACTCATGAGAACTGAACAAACGTTTAGATGATTCCTGTGTGAAGTGTATGGTTATTTACTAAGAGAGCAGGACAGTTCAAGGACATCATGTCTATTGGACAACTGGTAAATTAAATATACTTTCACAAGGGAAGGTTCAATGGGTGACACCTACCTATTCTATGCAGGTTTCATTTGTTGAACACTATCATAGAGTCAAAATCAAAATAATTTTCATTCACGTGGGGGATTGTTGGAAAATATGAGGTATTTTGATGAGTGAGTGAATGAGAAATTATTTCTCAAAGAACACTCTTGAGTTGGAAGTGGGAAGTGACAAAACACTAGTTCCACATAGGAAAGGAGGAAGGCATTGAAGTATTTTATATGTGGTTACAATCCCTTTAAGTGGTAACTATCATAGTACAAGTACTATGTCGCACGCGCATGTACAGAGGGTGCAAATCCAAGACCCCGACGAAGACCCAACAAGTTGAAACTTGGGCGCGAGCGCACGACCTGCGTATGCAATTGCAGGACCGAAAAGTGGGCCTCGCGACAAGCTCATTTTTTCCTTATGTTTTAATTTTTTCCAACTCAAGCCATTAACCGTTCTTAAGTTAATTACCGATGTGTTAATGGTATTAACTAAGTAATGGCTGTTATAATTCTATGATTACAGAATTAAATACATAACGGCTCTAAACGGCAGAATTATTTAGCCGTTATTTTTTATTTTTGCAATGCCCCGCTTAGCCTATAAATAGGTGGCTTCCCGTTCTGTTTTAGACATGACAAAAACTACGGACTTCTCCCTCTTTTGAATTGCCTGCATTTGCATTGTTTTCGATAGTGTTCTAGTGTTATTCAAGTTCGCTGAAAGCATTGGAGTGATGTGCTTGCCTATATCGTTGCTCACAACCGTTGTATTCTAGGAGACAGACGTTCACGAAACCTCAAAGCACGTATTGGAAGGGACAAATCTGTTTTAAGGAAACTGTGTTGGACAAAGGCCTCGTTATTCTTTTTAATTCAATTTATTTATATTGTTATATTTCCATTCGGATTTTGTTACCCAGAAGGAGCCTCAGAAGGAAGCTCAGAAGGAGGCTCAAAAGGAGCCTCAGAAGAAGACTCAGAAGGAAGCTCAGAAGGAGACTCAAAAGGAAGGTCGGAAAGAGACTCAGAAGGAGCCTCAAAAGGAACTGCTTCTGACGGGTTCAGAAGGAACTGCATCTAACCGGTTCAGAAGGAACTACTTCTGACTTGCTTCTGACCTGTTTTTGAAGGCTCAGTTTTTGTGCTTCTGCCAACTTGTTTTTCCATGTTTGAGGCAGTTTACTTACTTTTAATATTGCCATTCGAATTTTAAGTATCCTCCACATCTTATAAATATTTTTGTTTATTTAACACTGTTTATTCCAACACCCTGCACCAATTAAGTGAATTGAGCACTTCGGGAGCTCGTGGGTGTGTCGCCTTGCCTTAAAATTCTTGGTAAGACATATTGGGATGTTAATTGATGTGTTGGCAAGGTGTGTGAATGATGAAATTGGTTTTAGAGGATGATTCATGACCGGTTTGTGCGAAACTTCTAGGAAACGATTTTGCCCAGTTTTGCCGATTTGTTTTGGAAGATTTCAAGTGGCTAATTGTGGAATTTTACTTGCTGAATTGTGCGGTAAGTTGATTCTAACCCTTCCCTAAGATGTTGGGTTACTAAAAGATATATCTTTGGTCAAATTGAAAGGGGTTTTAAAGGCTATTTTGGTGAGGAACACGTGAGAGACCCGAAACAGCCCAAATCTATTTTCAGCGCGCACCAATTTTAAAATGGTCTGTTCTAATTCATCCGATATTCAAATTGAGTACCGTTTTCGCCCACACGTTCATAAGATCTTAAAGAACAAGTCTCTGGAATGTGATTTCTCAAAACTTCTGTGGAAAAACGTCGGTTTACTTGTGAGTGAACCTGGTCGTGGGTGGGTAGTTTTATGAATTAAGGTTTCGATGATTTGTTCTTGATTGAGTATCATGTTTTCATGCCTAGGAATCATTGAGTTAAAGCTGTGAATGCTTGTTAATTATGAGCCATGTGCGAAATGTGGTGTGTGATGATAAATCCTAATTCTAATGCATGGTAGATGCATGGTTGCGCACTTGATGGTTATGTAATTTAACATGAATGCATGAGTGGTGTGCATGACCGAATGGTATGCTTGATTTGATGAATCGAATGTGCTTGGATTTATGAGCTCGATGTGTTTGAATGATGTGCCTTGAATGGCGATAGTATGAAATGCCTGTGGTTGTGATAAAAGACTTAATGAGAAAGATTTACTATTTGTTTATGGCCAATGCATTGAGCTGAGGAGGGAGTTGCTCCCATTGACATGACGAGGTCTTGCGGCTAGAGAGTCCTACCTTGACCGAATCATCTCGAAGGCTGTAAGAATCGAGAGTCAAGTAGCGACCGAATCATCTCTAGGTCCGGACGCGAGAGTCTTATAGACGACCGAATCATCTCGATGGCGCGGAGTGTCGAGAGTCGCTATAAAGACCGAATCATCTCGCAGCGAGAGTCATGATGACCGAATCATCTCGATAAGATGTCGAGAGTCATGTGATTGACCGAATCATCTCGCAAGGTAGCCCTTTGATGGGCGTAAAGAAGATAAAAGACTGAAACATGACTTTGATGTGTTTCCGAGTCTGTATGCTTGAATTAGCTGGAATTCTTAGAGTGCATGGAATGTCTATTATGCCTATATGGATTGAGAAACTCAGATTGGAAAGTGAAAGTGCGAAAGACATGAACCCGATTTCCTGATATGCCTGAATTGCTTTGTTATGTCAATTGCTTGAATGTCATGTGTGAAAAGCATTTTGCCAAAACTTGCGTATTTTTAAACGTGCCTAGAAGTACCAACGGTCTAGCTTAGGTTTAGGGTTAACTTACTAAGATTGTTATCTCACCCCGTCGTGGGACGAATATTTTCAGGTCTTAGACAATGGAAATCCGACCTTATCATGGACTGATGTTAGAGGACAACTTTGAAAGAGAATAGATTGTGGCCTTTCGTAGCCTTAGGGAGTCCCTTCAGAATTTAGGATGTAACCTCCGAAGAGTGGTTAACTCTAATGGGAAGAATACCCTTTTTGTCCCAAGTTATATTTTGTTGTTTCATTTGTATTGAGCTGTCTTCAGTTTCGCTTGCATGCTTCATATAGGTCTTTAATTTTTTGACCGTTGGATCCTGGAAGTTCATTAAAGGTAATGGGAAGGTGGGATGCTCGCATGCCCGCCAGGCTCGGGGCGTGACAAAATCTGTAAACAACTCTTGGGCTAGCATGATATTGTCACTGATCCTTCTTTCTTTAACAAATGTCGTTTGATTCTGACTTATAATAGAAGGCGACACAAGGGCCATCCGATTAGCAATGATCTTGGTAATACATTTGTATAAGGTATTGCAACATGCAATCAGTCGGAAGTCTTTCATTGCTGCGAATTTTAGGCCGTTCTTTGGGCTATAGAATATCGAAGAACGTACGAAACATAGGACATATGCTAAAGTTGAGGAGTTTGTGATAAGATTAACTATATCTTCCAACAATATGTAGGGGAAGCAAACAACAGAAGATGAGTTTGGGATTTTTTTCAGGTCAGAGCTAGGATATGATTTATTAATGACGTGAAAATTCCACATAAGATTAACTACTAGTGATCATAGGTGGAAGACTTACGGTGGTAGAATTGGAATAAAAGTAAAAGTTGAAGATTTTTTATGAGACAAAAAGAGTTTTGGATATAATATAGGACATTCGCTAAAGTTGAGGTTTTTTTGTGTTAGATTGGTAAAATTGGGAAAAAAGTAAAAGTTTGAGATTTTTTATGAAACAAAAAAAGTTTTGGGTATAATTATCACAAATTTTAAAGTTAGAGTTTTTTTTAGTATTGGGCCGAGAACTCATTCATGTTATTCCAATCGCAACCTCAAGAAAAAAGAAGATAAAGATCACCACCAATGAAATGCTCAAACTAAGAATTTACACAATCGGGAGCCTCAGTTATTTAGTTTCTGAAGGTGACAGCTCCCCATTACTAACCATCCATCCCTCCCATACAGTAGCCTCCCGGTCCACCAAAACTAATCCAATACCCGAATGTTTGCCCTTTACTATTACCATAATTCTTCAGATCATACACTTTGGATTTATCCACTCACTTGACTATTTTTGGCAAAGGGCGCTGGAGAGTACCGTTCGCGTCCATCCATTGAAGTTTTCGAAAGTACGTGGCACGGTTTATACTGCCATCAGGCTTGAGACCACTTCCCATCGGAGGACAAATTCCGTCTCTACTGACTAGACCCACTCCTCCCCAGGCAATATGTAGCGAACCGTTGCGTAAATGTAAGAACACTTCGCTGGGTCAATAACCAATCGTAGTGGGTGGATCACCCTCAACCAGCCACCACCTCTTTCGGCTTGGATCCTGTGTGCAAGCAAAAGAATCCTGTAAGTTAAGTTCTTTCACACATTTGAGATTAATTTCATGACTTTTAAAAGGACAAACATATATATATATATATATATATATATATATATATATATATATATATATATATATATATATATATATATATATATATTAGGTTTCTATCAACCTTAAACTGGACCAACTGTTATCACACAACGAACATTGTGATTATTCTTATGGCTTACCATAAACATGCTTTTTCCCCCTAAATGATATAGATCCAGCAGTTTGATGTGCGATTATTATATGTTATGGAAACATTTACATAATTCAGGAATCATTAAGTTGCAGATAGACTACAACTTTCGCACACGTCACTTCATGTTGGGTGGTCTTGGGCCTCTCTCAACCCAAAAGCTAGCTCAAAGATTGAGGCTTTCCCTCACACTTATAAACCGACCACCAGCCCCTTCCACAACCGATGTGGGATAACCCCAACAATCTCCCCCTCACACATCGGGCCATGGGTCGAAGGGAGCGACAACCCGTATCTCTCACGTGTGACTATTGGGTCCAGACTTGTTGGTAACCTGGGCTCTGATACCAGTTGTTGGGAGCACGCAACGGAAGTCTAATACTTTTCACTTGGGGAGATCACCAAGAGGGAGCCCAAGTTCGAGCCCGTCAATATATCCAGTTGGACCCACCTTCACTCAAAAGCTTAAGCCAATCAGTTATGGGCCAACTTGGGTATATTAACTGCTCAGTACCACATCAATTCTCATCTCCTATGTGGGACTTCTCTAACACAACTCACACATACATCCTAACAATCTCCCCCTTACGTGTGAGCTCCAATGTTAGGTTTGCTCCCTCTTAATCCAAGTATTCTTTCGCACCAACTTATCTCAACTTGAATCTTCATCAACGCCCATCGAGCCCGTCGTAATACCACAACATCCACCGGCCCGAAAATCGCGTTGGCTCCATCTCAATCCGAATCTCCAGCAACGCCCATCGGGCCCGCACTACTACACCACAGCATCCATCGGCCCGAAAATTACATTTGCACCAGATTCTATCTTGAGACGCGATCACCAGATTTCTACCGTCGGCTCTGATACCAGTGTTGGGTGGTCTTGGGCCTCTCTCAACGCAAAAGCTAGCTCAAAGATTGAGGCTTTCCCTCACACTTATAAACCGACCACTAGCCCCTTTCGCAACCGATGTGGGACAACCCCAACAATCGCCCCCTCACACATCGGGTCATGGGTCGAAGGGAGCGACAACCTGTATCTCTCCCGTGTGACTATTGGGTCCAGACTTGTTGGTAACCTGGGCTCTGATACCAGTTGTTGGGAGCGCGCAGCGGAAGTCTGATACATTTCACTTGGGGAGATCGTCAAGAGGGAGCCCAAGTTCGAGCCCGTCAATATATCCAGTTGGACCAACCTTCACTCAAAAACTTAAGCCAATGAGTTATGGGCCAACTTGGGTATATTAACAGCAGTTGATTTGGGGCTTTTGCTTGTTTGATCATTGTCTGGAAATTCTGTTGCTGCAATTATGTTTGGTGTGAAATTTGAGATTGAGAAGTTTAACGGGAGGAATAACTTTGAGTTATGGAGTCTCAAGATTGAGGCATTGTTAACGACTCAAGGTTTGTTTGAGGTATTGGAGGGCAATGATAAGTTGCCCGAAATAATGGAAGATGCCGAAAAGGACAGGCTAATCAGAAAGGCGAGAAGTATAATCAGGTTGCACTTATCGGATGATGTGTTGATAGAGATAGCCGAGGAAAATGATGCCACATCGTTGTGGGCTAGACTTCAGGCACTCTATGGTACGAAAGATTTGAAGAATCGCTTGTATATGCTGAAGAGAATGTTTCAATTGCGGATGGCTGAAGGCACATCTATCAGAGCCCACGTGGATGAGTTTGATAAACTCATGATAGACTTGAAGAACGTCAACGAGGCCTTACCTGATGAGAAACAAGGTATGATATTGTTAGCATCTCTACCAGATTCTTTTGAGCCCTTTATAGATTCGTTACTGCAGGGGCGTACTGCGATTACCTTGAAAGAGGTAAAGTCCGCTTTATTATCTAAGGAGTGGCAAAAGAAATTAAGAGAAGATAACTTAGCGCAGGGTAGTGCGCAAGGTTTATTCGTTTGTGATAGAGATGTACAAAGAGAATCTGGAGGTAACAGATGGAAGCGTCTTTCTAAATCGAGGTCCAATGTTCGGAACCGTCAATGTTATCACTGTAATTTGGTAGGGCACTATAGGAGAGACTGTCCGAAGTATAAGGGTAAAGGAGTTAAGGTGGAGTCTGCAAGTGATAGTAATATTGTTACGATAGCAAATAGTAGTTCTAGTGATACCGATGATGTGTTAACCGTTGCTACGAGTTCATCAGGTGATGAATGGGTGCTTGATTCTGGATGTTCTTATCATGTGACTTCTCATAGACACTGGTTTACTACTTATCAATGCATGGAGGGTAGTAAGGTGTTTACGGGAAATTGTGATGCTTGCGATGTAGCGAGGATCGGAACAGTTCAGATTAAGATGCACAATGGAATGGTGCGAACGTTGACCGATGTGAGGCATGTACCAGAACTGAGGAAGAACCTTATCTCGTTGAGTACTCTTGACAGATTCGGATATCGGGTTTCCATTGTAGGTGGAGTTATAAAGGTCTCTCAAGGTGTGCTTACCGTGATGCGAGGGAAGATAGACTGCGGGTTATATCTCCTCTAGGGAAAGACAGTGACCGGCTTGTCTGCTAGATTCTTGGATACTTCAGGTGAGGATACAACACAGTTATGGCATATGAGACTGTCGCAACCCTCTTGAGGTTGTCGGGCTCTCGAGGGCTAATAGGCCGTCCTGTCTGGTCGGACGCGGGCCTCTCCCAAGGCTCATTACCCAAATCGCAACGGAGGTATGCGTGATCGACTTTCAGTGTGGTCTAGTGACATGTGCTAAGTGTGCATGCCATGGAGTCGCCACCAATCATTTTTTTAGGGTATGATTGGACCACAATTTTGCGAGAACCAGAGAAATGGTTTCGGGGACTTAGTTACGCCAACCGTCAGAGTTGACGCCCTTTCGGTACCTAAGTTGACTGAATTTTCTAGCCTGAGATTCATGCGGATGAGTAAGGTATGAACCATAAATCTAGAAATTCATGCAGATAGGAGTGATTATCCTAGCAATCACAATCAGTAATAAAATGCGCAACTCAAGGAATCTAGATATGCAAATAAATCAAATGGCATTCCTAGTAATGCCCTATTTATCAATCACAGCTCAAGAATGATTTAGCTCTCCTAGCCGTTCTACACTCGATCTAACCTAAGAAAAGCATTAGGAAGCATCGCAGGAGTTCGAGAGTACTCACATGGGGTTCGCCGTGCCCTGGTTTGGTCTTGGACGAGCTATCGAGCTCATGCCGACCCGATTATATTTGGGGATCCACTCGGCATTTTACACCATGAAATCATGTGAAACAAAAATGAAAATATTCAGCAAGGGGCATTTATTGTAGATGGTGGTCAATCTAATTGGACATCAAGACTAAAAAAGATGTAGAAATTTACAAATTAAAAGACTCGAATGATATTTTTTTTGCCAAATTCAACTCTATGCGTCGTGAAGAAACACATGCAATTGAACTTGAATTTTGACTATTTATGAGTTCAAAATGAAAAGAAAATAAAAATAAAAATATTGACTATTTTTCTATATTTTTACGACATCGAATGCTATTTTTCTTCATTTTTCATGTATTTTTCTATTTTGGAAAATATTAAAAAATTGAAAAATTATTTTTTTGTCAAAAATGGTTCCTTTAGCTTGGTCAAGGCTACCAAAGATGATTTTTTAATTTTTTAACTTTTTATATATTTTTTATGAATTTTTAAAAAATAAACTTTGAAAGACTGATAAAAAATCAGGTGTCAACAGCTGCCCCTCTTTGAGAGGAATTTCGTCAGAGGTTTCTCTCAAAGACAAGGTGACACCTGTGTTCCGATCGACTCGACTGGGAAAAGAAAAGAAAAGAAAAGAAATCATGACATCCAATTTTCATGCCCATCAATGTGTGCTTTTCCTTAAAAAGAGATGTGCTCATTCAATTCCCTGATATGATGTAAGAAAGTTAAGGAGTAGATAGACTTCCCTGCCCCTTACCTGCCGAACGCTTGCGGCATTTGCTGTGTCTGATGGGTTCAAGTAGATTCCTAAGGACTCGTCATCGGAGTGTCATAGGGATGTTAAGCTCTGACCTGTATGGTCGGTCAAACCATAATGGGATTCCTAACTGATAGGAACCTAAGGAAGACGCATCCCACATTTGGGAATTGGCCAAGGGTTTTGATCCGTGTGGTGGACTAAACTAGAAATGGCTTGCCCAATGTAAGGCTTATTAGGGAAAACGACTCCTCCCGCATTCGGGATTCATCAAGGTTTTGATCCGTATGGTGGATCGGACCATTGGGTTGATCCTTCAGGCGGTCTCTACCAGTCCTTTGACCCTTCAGGCGGTTTCTACCATTCATTGACCCTTCATGCGGTTTCTACCATTGAGTTGACCCTTCATGCGGTTTCTACCATTGGTTGACCCTTTAGGCGGTTTCTACCATACATTGACCCTTCAGGCGGTTTCTACCATTGGTTGACCCTTCAGGCGGTTTCTACCATACATTGACCCTTCAGGCGGTTTCTACCATTATGTTGACCCTTCAGGCGGTTTCTACCATTGATTGACCCTTCAGGCGGTTTCTACCATACATTGACCCTTCAGGCGGTTTCTACCATTGTGCTGACCCTTCAGGCGGTTTCTACCATTGATTGACCCTTCAGGCGGTTTCTACCATTGAGTTGACCCTTCAGGCGGTTTCTACCATTTATGAAATTCCAAATTGATATGAATCAAAGGATGACGTACCTGCTCTTCGGGGCTAGTCGGAGACTCGATCATTCTATGGATCGGTCTTAGAAAAGATTTGCCTACTAAAAGGCCTCACTTAAGGATGACGCACCTAGTCTTTAGGGTGGCCAAAAGTCCTGCAGAAAGCTTAGACCTGAAAAAATTTTCCTCGCCAAGAAGATGTTAGTAATCTTTGGGAAGACAATAATTGTCTAACTGACAAAATTCTACGACTTAAGTTTTAGTCATGAAATGTGCATTTTGATTGTTGGAGGTTATCCAAAACATTCCTGCCACATACAGATGTGATCATAAATTCCTTGCACGGAAACTCTAGATCAAACAATTTGAAAATTTCAAAAAGAGTTTGCTCAAAACATCCATTGGAGTATTTCTCATCCAAGAAGGCTCCTCACTGCTCTGTGATAATGATCTTTAATAGGGAAAGTGCTCAATTTCCTACCGACCTGTGCCTGGGTTTCAGGATCATTCGCAACGCATACATTTCGATCAATCAGGAGGTCTTTCACGGGACCGTAGTGTTAGGCTTGGATATCGGTTTCCAAGGGGGACTCACTTTTGAGTCAAGGCCGTTGAACGAAATTTTTCACTATCTGCTCCGGGTTTACAAGTCAAGAACCCTGCAAAATGAGAAAGAAATAGTCTTGCTCGTACTTCTTTGAGCTAAGTTATACATTAACCCAAGTGTCTTAGTCAGAGAAGACTGCTTCGGGATTGTAACATTGGAAGGATTGGGGACCGAAAAAGGCTTGTTTTTTGCCTAGAAATTGTGAAGGGTTTGACATTGGTGATCGTTGCAAATTTGCCACATGTCCTTCGAAGAACATCTCCATTTCTTGAAGTGTACACTCCTCTTTTAGAGCGCACAAGGATGTTTAAAAGCGTCTCTTGTTGCATTAAGAGACCGTCTGTTTGTGTGTTTGCTATTTGAGCATGACATCATTTGGGGAGTAGTCATCTTGATCTGACTCCTTTGGAGGGTCTTTTCATCATCTCTCTAGACTTTACTGGGGATATTTTGAATGGACATCGGCCTTGCTTTTTACCAGGCACTTTGCTTTTTCTTGATGTCTAGGGATTTTTCTTTTCCCCCTTTTTTTAATCCCGTGTTTTTCTTTTCTTTTGGAGCTAGGATTTTCAGCAATCATGCTAGATATGCAACTTAAACTTTGGCATGCTTCCGTTCCTAGAGTGATGTTGCCTTTGCTTTGGAATATGCAATGATCACCAATAGGTTGATGAAATGAATTTGTTGGCTCAACATGGTCGTGCAAAGGATAACAGTGTGTAGGATAGAGAAATGAATTATTCTCGTCATCCTATAACACTTGGATTATCATATAAACAACACACAAAGATTTATGTTAGTCCGAGCAAGAAAATTTCTAACCATTTACTTTCTGATACTGTTGGACTAACCTTCATTTGCCCCAATGTAGGGTGGTTCTTGACAGGGTTGAGAATGAAAATCGCCGTTCAATGGGGTTCTCAATGGGCATCTGTAGTGTTTGGAATGAAGAAAGAAATGCCTCTGTCTTCTCGATCCATGTAATCGTTGCGAATGACCCTTATGTCCATAGGTTAAGGTTTCTCAATCATTTCCAATCTCCTCATCTCTCAAGTGTGTATGGGACGTGTTTGGATTAGGCTCGCTTCTCTTATGAGAAAATACCCTTTTGAACAGTTCAAACGACTCTTGTTGGAAAAATTCATTTCATTTCATCAAGATTTATCCTTCAAAGGGATTTTGTGATGCACCATATATGTGTAATTCATATTCAGACAATCTCTTATTTTAAAACATGAATGTTAATAAAGTAAGAATTCTATGTCTTTTTAGATGTGAGAATCGAATTAATTCTGAAAGTTTTTAATCTCCAATGAATTGGGAAAAAGGATACTTACCTGCCCATCGAGGCTGGAGATCCTGGAGATATAAAAGGGATATGTCATTATATATTCTAAAACTTTGCATAAATTGGAACGATACATCTTACCCTTCGTCATATGCTCCAACGAGTGTACAAGGGTTGTGAAAATCTGCACTTCACATAGTAACACAAGATTGTTAGGTGTTCTAAAGTTCTTTCAACTTCTTGATTTTTAGAGAAAAATCAAACTTACATGTCTGCCCTGATGGCGAGCTCTTGCCAAGGATAAATATTAAGCATTATTTTGGGTTTCCAAATTCAAAACAAATTGGGACGATACTACTTTACTCTTGATTTGAATTCCATTTTGCATGCCAATGTGGGGATTGCAGAAACCGGCCCTCAAGCTTGTGGCCATGATTTCTTCGTCTGGTTGGGCAACGAATCCACCTCAAGGATTTACGTCGGAGGAGATTCATTCATCTTTTTGAGCATGTTTCATGCGCTGTTTTGTTATTTGAATGCATGGCTTCTTGGGTGCCTCGTCTCTATTCATCACCTGAGAGGAAAATGAGATAACATTATCCCCGCATCTGATTGAAAATCATTTAGGAACGATACGTTCTTTTTACCAAATGGGTGGCTCCGCGGCCAAATGCGTTTTACGTTGAAAGGATGGATTCCATTACGCTCTGCAGATGATAACTATCGCTTGGGGGACTTGCCCCACGGATTAAACGATGAATCTGATGTCTTCGGCTTCAACATGCTTTCCGGATGTAGGAATGGTTTGCCCCCATTTTCAGTAGAGATGGGTTTTGTCGAGTGGGCAAGATCAATAACTCATCCTAGATTTGGCTTTAGTCGAAGGTTGAAATCCCGACCTTGGATAAGCGAATCATGATTCATCTCCTTCTGCTTCGGATTTGTCATTTGCGCGCTTCACATTTTACAATACCAACTTCGCCGCTTGATGAAAATGAATCGATGATTTTCGAATTGCCCCAAGTTCTATAGTCATCTGCGTCGAATCTCTTTGAACTTCATCGAGTGATAGACCAACTAATAAAACGATTTTTCAATCCCGAGATCGAACTCCTGACGTTTCGTACCACTGCCATTTCACTGACTACCAAGACACAGCATTATTGGCGTCCCTAACTGGTTCGTTTTTTGTTATAAAATTCTCGAAGCAGTTAGCAACCCCCATTGAGAATGAAACAAGCTCAATTTAGAGTTCGTAACGACTAAAGGTCCCTTGGAACGATACAGAGCTAACCGTCTTTGAGCTCGCTCGGGCTTTTACTCACATTTTCCTATGTGAAGCCTTTAAATGTTTTTCTTCGTGGCGTTCAATTGATTCGCCTCGACTCTAATCTAACAAGGGATTGTCGTACTCGAGCATGATGATGCTCGCAGGTAGTACTAATCGCTACCCCAGATTAACTCTAGGCATTAAGGAAGATTATCTCGCATGGAAGACTTTATGACAGAAAGATTAATGATACATCCAGTCACATGTGCCTAGGTCCCTTGAAGATTCTCGGTGATCAGCCAGTTACACCATGAATCAGATATATAATCGCCATTTTGGATCATAACTTCATAAGTCCATCAGTTTTAAACTGATCGATCCAGATATGGAGCTCCTCATCAAGGAAATCTTTTGATTCTTCGAGCAACTGATATTCAGGTTGACCATCATCGCTTGGCGTCGAAGGATTCCTGTTTCTGTTGTGAGCGATTTGATTCTTCGAGCTAGAACCTTCGTCATTGCTCGAGATTATAAGAGGATGATTGATCGGTTCACTATCAAAAGCACCTTCCATTTGGGGATGGGAGAAACAAAAATCCTCAGAGCATCCCCCCGCTTGATCTTCCGAAATCATACGCCCAAGCCAGGCAGATCTTTGAACACTAGGCGCAATATGTTGATCGGCGATAGAAAGAGTACTAGCGAAAAGTTGCTGCTCAAACCAAGGAGTTCGTACCTGCTGCACTTGTGGCATATACTCTTGAGTGGTGCTGAGATGATTCGGGGGAATATTCTGATTAGCGCCCAAGTAGTCGATGGTGCTGCTACCAGCTTGGTCGGTGCCTAGATTCGGCAGGGTATTTCTTACTTCAGGGGCATTGTAGTTGTGGCCATGCCTAGTGTTTAGGCACAAGTTGAGTTCTTTCAGGTTCAGTGCTGTGTGGCGCTGTCTTAGCGCCCTTCTGTAGCTCTTGAGGTGACTCGCGACTCCATCTTTAGTGAGTCCTGGTATGTTCATGATCTCAAGTATGCGCGTTGGATATGCTGAGTTGATCCCTAGTTGCTGAACCGCACTAAGGAACTTGAGATGAAGCTCGGAGGACCAATTGACCCTCGTCTTCTTGCGACCCGGAACAGTGTTGACAACTTGGCTATTGCTCTCTGGCCTATTTCCAATAGGATTTGATCGAGCCGGAAATTGTTGTGGAGGGAATTCATCAGCTTTGGATTGGTCGGTCATGATAGTAAGCTCATCGTTAAGGAAACTCCAATCATGGTGACGCATATCCCATCTTTTAGAAGGCATCGATATTGACTTCGTAGAATTGATTTGTTCATGCATATCTCCAACAAAATCCGATTGTATCAAAGATGGTTCGAGGGAGTGGGGTGGTGAATGAGCATTTTCAATCCTCATATAAGGCTTATCAAGGAACATTTCGCCGAGAGTGACAGGGCCACCGCAATTAAGGCAAGCGATAGTGCTGGGAGCTTTCTTATACCTCATGTTCTCCGCTCGAAGCTTTTCGTTTTCCTCCTTTAGAATCGCAAGTTCTTGACGTCTGTGTTGAGCCCTCAATTTGGCTCGCTTATTTTGAAACCAAAACTTGACCCTCAAAGGTTTCATCCCTAGCTTCTGGCCCAATTCATTTCTTTGTTTCATGTTCGGGAGAGGGCATTCACTAAAGAAAGCTTCAAGCTCTTGGATTTCATTCTGAGTGTGGCACTGGCGACGTTTCCTTTTCCGGGATTGACCATCGCTGCTGCTGTTGTCGTCGCTGCTGAGATCCTGAACTTCGTTGCCGAAAGGGTTGGGTTCTGTGGTTCTGGTACCAGACGCAATCCTGGAATCTTCGAGATCTCTCAATAGTTCATTTTCTGAGATTTTTGGATCAGTCGCCTCTAGCAACTGACGGTAACCCTCAAACATGTTGGATCGAAAAATGTTCGATCAATTTTTGCTCACTCAGGGTTCTCTACTCTCTCATGTATGCTCACTCTCTCTAAATTTTCTTTTGAGTGGTTCTGTATGCCCATGAAACGTTCTTTAAACATGGATGAAGATCATCAGGCAAGCGTTTCTCCCAAGATTTCATATTTCTCGCTTTGTCGTCTTCTTTCTTCTTTTCAACGTGGAGGGACACCAAATCGATTTCCTTTTCTCGATATCCATGTCTGTCTCCCACTTATTTTCAAAAAGGTGCAACTACGCTCGCCTCCCGCTCAGTTTTTTAATATGATGGGACCGCCAAATCCTTTTGCAACTTTTTTCGATAGTTGCGCTTAACTCTCGCTCAATTTTAATATGGTGGCACTGACATATCTTTTTACAACTTTTTTAGATTTATCAAGCCTGAAATCGCGGACTGGGACGGATCTGATGGTTCACCGAAAGAGCCACCACTGCTTTACCCAATTAACTTGGCTCCATGAGCATTATTGTTGTGACCTTTCTTCATCCTCGAGTTGCTATAAAAGGAGGAGTTAATGCAGAGAAGATTAACGCTCTTACATAATTGCCTTTTCATATTTTAATCACTCTATCACACCCATCTTCTTCTCCCTCACTCCAACGAAAATGACCTCCTTTCCTATTCGAGCTTTCTCGGCTGAAATTTTGGCCCAGTGGGAAAAACTCTATAACCTCCTAGGTCGAGGCTATGCTCATATAGCCGATCACCCAGAAATTGAAGATGAAATTCGCATTTTGCTCGTGGAAATAGACACCACCTCTATCGAGGGCACTAATTTAGAGAGGGAATATAGAATCTTCCCAACCCTCTTTATAAACTTTTTAGAGACTTACCGTGTCGCTCAGCGAGAAGTTACCGTGGCTCACGTTTTGCGAGCTCGCTATGAGGATCGGTCCAACTGCTTGGTGTTGGCCAACCTTGTGGCCGATAGTCACAGAAAGGCTGTTGAGTTCGCCAACGAGCGGGTCTCGATGTTGTTTCGCGAGAGGGGAAATTTGGTGGAGCGCTTGGCCTTATCCCTGACCACCTATGAGCACGACCGTCGTAATGTCGTGTTGAAGTTTCAATGTGAGTGGCAGGAAGAAAGGCTTGACAGCATTACCGCGGATATAGCCCATGGGAGAGGACTAGTTCGGGACCTGGAAATAGCCGCCGAAGAACGCGGGACCAAGGTTGCCGAGCTTAAAGGGGAATGTAAACGCCTTCTTCTTAAGCTTGCAGATCTCGAGTCTCGAGGTGGTGAGTATAGGCAAAGCATCAATAATATGGAGGGCCAACTGGGTTCTTTTGTGATGCTAATTAGGGCTCATTTCGGTTTTACTTTTCCACCTCGATGATCTGTATGATCTGCTTTTAAGGTCCCTCGATTGAGCGAAATGAATGAAAGCTCTAATATGTGTGTCTCAACTTCAGTATGGCTGACTTTCTCGAACACCTGACCACTCTCAACCTAGGCAAGCTGCTCTTCGACATTGATGATTCGAGCGTGTACATCTTGATTTTTTAATCTTGCTTATGATCGAATAAAGGAACCTCCCACCGCGTTTATCCACAAAAAGACTTCTCTTCTCTACCTGTTTTTAACTACTTAGAGATGCCCCAGTTTCGATCTTTGAGACGTGACTTCAAGATCACCTATTCCAAATCGCCATCTTCATTAGATGATACCTCAATGATGTCCATAGCAGGCTCTTATTGTCCACTTGGCGCTCGTAATGGGATGACACCATCTTCGTCTTCCATCAAGAACATTGGGAGGAAAACACACCTATCTATCCTCAAAATTGCATTTAATCCAATCACCGGAATTATGCAATGAATATAATGATTATGAGCTGTAACAAGTTCGAGGGATAGAAAAGTCTTACCAACCAAACTTAAGAGAAAATCAAGCTTCTCTGTACAGTGTTAGGTATACTAACCTTCCATAGACAAATGCATGAGACAAGTGAGAGAAAACTCCTAAAAATCAAAAGATAGGGCTTGGTACCTAAAGCCAAGGTTCTCACCTCGAATTCTGGGAAGAGTCGATTCCATTGCACAACTATCGTTGCATTGGGACTCAATCCATAGTTCGAAGTGAGCGGAATTGAAAAGTGGATTACCCCATGTTTTTCCTCACGAAGATTCCATTTTCAAGTCCTTCTATTGTGTTCCTAAAGAGGGCGCCTGGGGTTTTAGGCGCAATTGTGTGTATTTATTGTGTCGTGCTAAAGCAATAAACATGCATTTTATTTAACAATCACCGCTTCAATATAAATATCCACACAATCATACATCCAAAACTCTTGCCTGCATAAAACAAAGTTAACAAGCACTTCACCCCTTATTTCTCCCGTCTACAAAAACATCTAACACATTCGTTAGCATATACACCTCACTTTCGAGAGCATCTGCATAAAATTAGGTTAGAAGAATCAATCAACTTTTTAATTGGCTCAAGTCCACTAAATGGTTAAGAACCAGTCCCCAGCGGAGTCGCCAGTCTGTCGCAACCCTCTTGAGGTTGTCGGGCTCTCGAGGGCTAATAGGCCGTCCTGTCTGGTCGGACGCGGGCCTCTCCCAAGGCTCATTACCCAAATCGCAACGGAGGTATGCGTGATCGACTTTCAGTGTGGTCTAGTGACATGTGCTAAGTGTGCATGCCATGGAGTCGCCACCAATCATTTTTTTAGGGTATGATTGGACCACAATTTTGCGAGAACCAGAGAAATGGTTTCGGGGACTTAGTTACGCCAACCGTCAGAGTTGACGCCCTTTCGGTACCTAAGTTGACTGAATTTTCTAGCCTGAGATTCATGCGGATGAGTAAGGTATGAACCATAAATCTAGAAATTCATGCAGATATGAGTGATTATCCTAGCAATCACAATCAGTAATAAAATGCGCAACTCAAGGAATCTAGATATGCAAATAAATCAAATGGCATTCCTAGTAATGCCCTATTTATCAATCACAGCTCAAGAATGATTTAGCTCTCCTAGCCGTTCTACACTCGATCTAACCTAAGAAAAGCATTAGGAAGCATCGCAGGAGTTCGAGAGTACTCACATGGGGTTCGCCGTGCCCTGGTTTGGTCTTGGACGAGCTATCGAGCTCATGCCGACCCGATTATATTTGGGGATCCACTCGGCATTTTACACCATGAAATCATGTGAAACAAAAATGAAAATATTCAGCAAGGGGCATTTATTGTAGATGGTGGTCAATCTAATTGGACATCAAGACTAAAAAAGATGTAGAAATTTACAAATTAAAAGACTCGAATGATATTTTTTTTGCCAAATTCAACTCTATGCGTCGTGAAGAAACACATGCAATTGAACTTGAATTTTGACTATTTATGAGTTCAAAATGAAAAGAAAATAAAAATAAAAATATTGACTATTTTTCTATATTTTTACGACATCGAATGCTATTTTTCTTCATTTTTCATGTATTTTTCTATTTTGGAAAATATTAAAAAATTGAAAAATTATTTTTTTGTCAAAAATGGTTCCTTTAGCTTGGTCAAGGCTACCAAAGATGATTTTTTAATTTTTTAACTTTTTATATATTTTTTATGAATTTTTAAAAAATAAACTTTGAAAGACTGATAAAAAATCAGGTGTCAACAGAGACTTGGACACATGAGTGAGAGGGACATGATTGTTCTGGGTCAGAGGGGTCTACTGGAAGGTCATCGAATTGAGAAGCTGGACTTTTGTGATCACTGCGACATGGGTAGTTAGTGGAGAGTGAAGTTCAGTACGGCAGTTCACCGGACCTCAGAGATTATAGGCTGCGTACACTCAAACTTATGGGGACCCTCTCCAGTTCCGTCCAAGGGAGGTGCCAGGTATGTATTGTCTTTTATTGATGACGTTTCAAAAAAAAGTCTGGATTTGTCTTCTTAAGCACAAGAGCGATGTGCTTGGTCGGTTCAAGTCATGGAAGGCAATGATTGAAAAGCAGATAGGAAGAAAGATCATGTGCTTGAGAACCGATAAAGGGTTAGAATTTTGTTCTGATGAGCTTGGTCAGTTTTGCGTAGAGGAAGGTATCGTGAGACATCGCACTGTTGCCGAGTCACCACAGTTGAATGGAGTTGCAGAATTGACGAACAAAATTATATTGGAGAGAGCTCGCTCTTTGCTCTCCAATGCTAGATTAGATGAAGATTTTTGGGCTGAAACAGTTGATACCGCTTGTTGGTTAGTGAATAGATCACCATCACCAGAGATTGACTGGAAAACTCCTGAGGAAACATGGTCCGGTAAGTTTGCTGATTACACCGAACTAAGAGTGTTTGGTTGCCCTGCTTATGCTCGTGTGAGTAATGGCGCACTGGAGCCGAGGGCAAGGAAGTACATATTCCTAGGCTATGCAAATGGGGTGAAGGGACATAGGCTGCGGTGCATAGAGGATGATTCACCCGATTTTATGTTCAGCAGTGACCTTATCTTTGACGAGTCTGCTCTGTTTCAGAAAAGGAGTGAAGAATCAATGGAAGAGAAAGATCTGGACGGTATTCATAAACAGGTGGAGCTTCAGGTAGAGCCCAAAGATGTTAAGAGTACATCAGATGTGACAAAGTCTGCAGAGTCGCTAGATTCCAGAGTAGCTGACAGTTATTTCGAGGTCACAGATGATGAAACTTCGAGGTGGTCAGCGGAGGTGGATGAGATAGAGCGACTGTTGTATGCAGATATTAAACCAGATGATTTGAGTGCAGTAGAGATAGCTTCGGGTATGGAGATACAGAGAGAGACTACTGTAAGAAATTCTGTAAGTACCTCGCTTGCTGCATATTATAAATTGTCTAGTCTGTCACGGTGTACTTGGATGGAGGTGGAACATTTGTCCCTTGCTTCACATGCTAGTACTATTGGTTGTCTGAATTATGCCATTGATAGTACTAGGCTTGATCTACCACATGCAGTCGGGAAAATGTATATAATTAATTCAGGTATACATTGTGACGATGTGAAGTGGATCCTCCTGATTTTATTAGGGATGACAGGCGTTGGGTTATATTTTGGAGAATGTGGTTCAGCTAGTGTGACGGTAACTAGGTTTGTGAACCTAGGTCATGCAGGGAACCTATAAGATTGTCGATTTCTGAGCAGTTATGCCTTTACTTTTGTTAGTTGTACTATGAGTTGGAAAGCGACATTGGGAGACACTACGGTCTCGTTGGCGATTGAGACTGGTGACATAGTAGCAACAGAAAAAGTTGAAGAGGCATGGTGGTCTAATGGCTTGATTAGTGATGTTGACATAGAACATTCGATTGATGTGATGTTAGGTAAAAGTCAGAGATATCACTGAAAAATAGAGTACATTGGTGATTGTGAATTTTGCGTCAGATATAGAATGTCAAGAGAGGATGTGACCAAGAAGAAGTTTCTCGTGGTGGAGAATCCTGCGGACATGTGGATCGACTTCATTTCTCTAAATAAGTTCAAGCTCTGCTTGAGCTTGATAGACGTCTGTGAAGAGTGAGTGCCCATCGAGGGCATTGGGAGAGCAGCATGAATGATGAAGTACTATGACTTGGCTTCAAACGTCGAGTCAAGGTAGAGATTATTGGGTTATGTCTCGAGTTTAAATCGGTTGTGGATATAATCGATTTGATTAATCAGTTTGTGGAACGAAAAAAAATCCTTATACGGCGTACACATGAAAACTTGTTCGGAATTGATGCTGGCGTTGCAGGACAAAAAGGACTCACACGTTCTTTATTATATATATGCTAACTGGTGGGCCCATGGAGTAAAAAATAAAAAACGGAAGAAAGTAGGGGTTTCTTTTTTTTTCTTTGGTGGGCCAAGCGAAGTCAAAGAAAGGGGTTTTGGTTTTTTGGCTTCTCTTCTGACACTTGTAGCAGCCGTAAAAAAAAAAAAAAAAAGACAAGGGTCTGTGGTCATCAAGTCACAGTAAAGAAATAAAACGCAGCAGGGCGTTTTATTTAGTGTGTGCCGTCAGTGGGTTTATACGAGGGGTTCTCGAACCAGCCGCACGAGGCCGCACAAGAACGATACGAGTTCGTTGTTGTCGAGCCGCAAGAAAAAGAGAACGAGCCGCACAGGGAAAAACGCATGAGAACGAATGAACAAAGGTGAACGTCGTTCAGCGATTTTCATAGCAGACAAGACAAGTATTGATTTTCTTTATGTGAGTCTTTGAGTAAGAATTCAGTGAGAGATTGTGAGATTACTTGTGGGTTTGCATTTGGCTTAATCTAGGTGCGGGAAACACTCGAGTGCATGAGCGATTGTAAATCTGAATCTCCGATTATAGTGAATTATATTGCTGGCTCTCCCCGTGAACGTAGGTACCGATCTCGAACCGAGCCAAGTAAATATCTGGTGTCCTTTATCGTTCATCGTAATTTCTCTGGTATTTTGTCTTGACATATTTGCAAGATCCGTTGGCGTTTCCGCATTATCGTTACTATAAATCCCAACACTTCAAATATTCGATTTTCACCGGTTCCATTAGATTTGCAACAGTTTGCATAATACACACACATACACATATATATAGTCATTTTATATATGTACATATTTACTACGTTATAAATTTCTCATGCATTGTAAAAATGACTAATTGAATTTAAAGAAGTCGCATTGATAATATTTACCTATCAAAATCCTTTTTTTATGTGCTTGCACACGTGTGTTTTTTCCCTAGCTTTTTTTTTTTCAATATTTTACGCAACTTATGTACCCTGAATACTTTCTTCCTGGATAAGTCCCATCACACATCTTTGCCGCAATTGACTACCGAAGAAAAATTAGATGCAATAAATTCATGTCTCGAAAGTAAATGGACATGTCCTCAAAATCATGCTCACCTGGAAGATTTGGACAAAAAACTCATATTGAGTACCGCCAATGGAGGAAACATGATCGAATAGACAACCGGGAAAGATTGACCTATCAACCTGGACAAAACCTCGGCATAGCATGTTGTAACATCCGTCACGGTAGCCATTACCCTATAAAAATGATGCTTCAGCCAAACAAAATAACCCAAGGATCCAACTTCATCTTTGGGAATTCAAAATTCGTTGGGAGAATAAATCAACAAGCTTCAAACTCACCGTCCAATATATGAAAAATCGAGGACGGTTGTCGCGGTATAGTTGTGGAGCAACCTAGTCAAATAAAGAAGATATTATATCTTTAATCTTGAAACTTCTCCACATATACGAGTGACGATTTGAAGTTACCTGCCAGCCTGCAGCAATCATGCTTATATGGTCGGGGGGACCAGCTTCAATCCACATGTTATGTGAGCTGACTTGGTCATCACCTACTGCCAATTTGTAGATATTAGATGTCCCATAACCTCCGTATTTGATATTTTCTGTCATGTCATCTCTCAAAGAAACTACCTGCATCAAAGTTATATAAGTGGTTTATCTGTTGTGGTGCGATGGTGATCACGCTTCGGAATCATACCCGCAATTTGGATGAGAGTTTAGTTTCTAAAGGGCGATAGCACAATTTTTCAAAAATGCATTTTTATTTTTGTTCGAGCGGACGGACAACACAACCATTTGGATTTTTTTCTCGTACCGCTTATGAAAGATCAATTTATACGGTTTCTCCCATATACGCAGACCACTATTTTCTTATGTCAATAAATTTTGGGCATATCAGAGCTGCTGTGACAAGAATATACGTCATTCATTATGTACAACCTATGAAATGATTGTACGAACCTTAATATTTTCATAGGTTATCTTCAGGCTTTCAACGAAAAGAAATCTTATAGATCTATCTGAATGTGCATGTCCGGTGCCCTAGAGCACAACGCATGAGAGAGAGAGAGAGATATATATATATATATATGTACATGTTGAGAAAGTGTATTCTGACTATTAGAGGATGGCATCTTGCCTATGAATTTTGCCCTTTATCAAGTCTTGTTTTGTCATTCTAGGAATTGGTACTGTCCCAACAGGGCAAGATTCTCTCGATTCGAATTGTGCAGATTTAACCTTTGAAGGAGTACGAGAATGAACGAAGCTTATATCCGGCTTAGTCTGCAAAAATGACGGTTTATAATATCATCGAGTAGAGCAAGTCAATGCAAGGGAAATGAGAGTTTGACTAAACACAATTTTCTTCCTAAGTAGGATTAAAGGGAGAAATTAATGATAAATCCATTGCATGCATCTTGTGATTCTTCAAGAGTGGATGATCGAGTGCCGGTTGCTTGTCAATTTCAACACAATCGATGGTGTCTCCTTCTTGGGACTTCATGGAAATACCAAGTATAATGAGTGATTTGTAATAATAATAATAAAAAAAACTGCTGAACAAGATAGATTGTAGAACGCAACACAAATTCCAAAAGGAGAAGATCGTTAAGAATCTCGAAAGATTAATCACCACAAAAGTCTTCATGGATGGCTTGGTCATCATCTGAACTCGTCTTTCCAAATCTCGATGGTCATCTTCATGGATGCTTTCCATCCCATACGTCGAAACACTTGAGAAAACAAGCAACAATATAAATGCAAGTTCCATTCTCACTTGTGAAATGATTTTTGAAATTTCGAAATGGTGTTGCATAGTGTTTAGGTTATGGGATGAAGGGTTGTATCGGTTGGGGTATTCCGGCCTCCATCGGAAGAAAAACATACTGGGGGAAGGAGGGTGCAGTGAATACCTCCAAGTTATGAGCCGGTCGGCCGCCTGGGTTGCCAGGGCGCCTTGCCGTCTATTTATAAGCAACAATTTTTTTTTGCCCCCTTTGCGTGGCCGTTCTTCGTGCTTTAGTGAAACTCTACACACCCTTCCAGTGGGGTTCAACGAAAGCATTCATGGAGGACAAATGGCAAGCATGCATTTTCATGAGAAATGAAAAGGCAAACATGCATTATTTCACGGAAAAGTAGGGCCCACTGCTTTCAAATTAAAGAAAGTCAAGCACGGTGAATAATGTCGCCATCGAAGCCGACGACCGACTGTTCTCTCATTTCCTTTTTTGTAGCGCTTGACTCGAGATGGCAGTACATGCGCGTGCGACACGATAAAGGGTCTTCGGATTCATGACTCTAGGATTTCGCCCTTGGCATTAGGGGGTGTCAATGGGCCGGATTGGCCCGAAATGAACAGTATCTATGATGGCCCGGCCCGAGTCCAAATTATTAGTACGGCAACTATTTGGGCCCGGTCGGGCCATCCGGCCCAAAGAGAAGCCATCGAGCTCGCCTGGTGTTGTCATTGTTGTCGTCGGAGTGGATGTGAGAGCCGGAGGAGGAGGTCGAGCCGGAGGAGGAGGAGGAGCGTGGGGCTCGGGGCTGTGGATGAGCAGATCGTGGACAGCAGTATCACCGATTAACCGTGGACACTAGCATCACAGACCAACCATGGACAAGCCAAGCTCGGGAGTGACTCCGTCCCTCATCCTCGGCCATCATCGAAATTGCTCGCCAGATCTGGCGAGTAGCTCGCGACTGACTCGCGAGGTCTCGAGCTCGCCAGATCTGGGGAGCTGCTTGTGGCTGACTTGCGAGGACTTGAGCTTCAGATCTGGTGAGTTCGCCGCGACTTGTGAGGCGTTGAGCTATCCGTGACTCATCGATTTCTAGCGAGGCGTCGGCCGAAGAGGTCGAGGAGGTAGATGAAGGAGGCATTGAAGGAGACGATGGCGGCGATCTCCGATGTCCGCTCCGTCCTCCTCGACCCCTCCTCCGACGCCGTAGCTTCCCTCCGCTCGGGAGGCATCCTCATGGACATGACCACCTCGGATCCCTCCCTCGCCGAGATCTCCGCAGCGGCCTCCACCAAGGGCTGCCACGCCGTCGACGTCCCAGTCTCGGGCGGCGACGGAGGTGCCCGCAACGCTGCCCTCGCGAAGCTCACGGCTGTGACGAACGAGATCAAGAATGATACGAGAGAGGCGTGCACTGTGCAGGGGAAGCAGAAAGAGTGGAGGGAGAAGCACTTTTTGGTAACCCTAGTGGGCGTCGGGCCTCAGTTATATTAACAGTACCGGCCCATATTGAAGCAGTACCAGAACCCGGCCCAAAAATCTACTAAATTTTGGGGCCGGCCCGAGATGGGCCGGGTCGGCGCGGGCCTTTTTGACAGCCCTACTTGGCATCTATCGAAAGCCTTTGAGGAAGAAGAATTCTCCTGCAATCGCCTCTTGTGATGGAAGGAACGCTTTCTCGCCACCTCCTAGTCGAGTGCCATTGCCGGAAACGGTCAAGGTCAGTATTTGATATAATTTGAGGAGAGAGAGGGACTTTTGTCCAGACAATGTGGAAGGACCCAATTTCAAAGATGACCATTGATGTGGTTGCGGCATGCTCGACAAATGGCAAGCACGCGTTTTCAGTGAGCTAAAATGGCAAACATGCATTAATTCACGGACATTTTTATGGCTTTTTTAATTTAAAAGAACAAATTGTTACCATATTTCATTCAGCCCATTTAAATTAATTTCACTGTTCCGTGATTTTTGCACCGATTGTATTATCCTATGTTACACGGACCCGTATAAATTTATAATTTTTGCCGGATACGAAACATGTCCGACACACTTGAACACGTCTGGCACATTCAGACACTACAAACTTTACACTTTAAGACAAGAATCTGTCCCAAGGACCATGGACCTACGCATGACCTATCAGCCTAGCCAGCTTATTGCATTGCTTCAAGTGTTGAGGCCCCCTTTATAAGGAGCTGGACCTTGCTTTCTCTATTTTTTTCCCCGATGGGGGACGTGGATGCGCCTTGAGTTGTTGGAAGAAATACCAGATTGTTGTCGCATGTGTTGAGGCCTTCTTTACAAGGAGCTGCACCTATAGAAACTCGGAGGTATTCTATGATGCAACTCTGATAACACACACACGAGAAGCTTTCAAGGAATGATATGAATAAATTCTCTATGTGCGAAAAACTTCTTTGCATCTCCTTACTGAAACAATTACACGACTTGCCTTTACATAAGCTGAAAACATGACTCTTGACATACCTTAAGAACGTGAAAGGACACGTCTAGATACATAGCCATAATTACACACTAGGTTGCACCGATACCGATACCGACACCGACACGACACGTCGATACGTCATTTCTCAAAAATAGAAAAATCCGATACGTCGGGGACACGTCGTATTAAATATATTTATTTTAAATATAAAAAATAAATAAGATGAATATCGAATTGCATTTCTTTTTATAGTTCTAATTTAATTTAGAACAACTAAAGTCTTAATAAAAATCAGAACATCTTTTCGAAATTTATGTATTTTGGAGGGAAGATAAATTAAACAAGAGCGATTAATAAGTTTTCATGTAATTAAAGCTGGCCAAATGGACAAAAAAAATACAAACAAATGCATTCTAATAAAACGTAAACACATAATTACTTTAGTTTGCAATGACACTGTTGTTGACTGTGCCTACCCACTGTGAGTACTCACTGTAGAACCATTTCGAATAGTTTGGCTGATTGTTTTTTTTTTGAAACATAAATTTTTGCAACTTAGTTTAATTTTTTCCACGAGAACTTTATTGCTGAATATGAAAAGGCATTGACCCAGAAGAGAAAGCTGAAAAGGAAGAAAAGTGATCCTACAGCAAAACCCTAATTCGAGGTGGTGTTCTCGGTCTCCTCACATGTGGATTCTGGACAAGACAAAGAAGCGCAAGAGCCAAGATTTTTGTCTAGATCATTTCACTACTCACCGGTCAATCACGAATTAGGGTAGGGGAAACGTGAAGCTATCTATCATCACGAACCTCTCTTTGGGCTGTCCCCATTCTCTCTTTGCTTTTTTGAAAATATCTCTCCTCTCTCCCCCCTCTGTGTCTTGCGATCGCGACTCTCGCCCGACGCACTCTTGGCTCTCCACCTCCCCCTCTCGATTTCGACCAGTCTGTCAAGGACTCAAGATATGGGTCTCCTCCGCTCCGCTTCATCAGTCTGAAGATGGACGCGATTTCTCTCTCTCTCTCTCTCCTCTGTGTCTTGCGAATCTCGCCCTCTTGGCTCTCCACCTCCCCCTCCCCCTCCCGATTCCGACCAGCCTGTCAAGACATGGGTCTCCTCCGCTTCGCTTCATCAACCCGAAGATGGATGCGATTTCTCGTCGGCTTCATCAGTCCGACGCCTCGCTCTCCGAGAAGACTCTGGACGCGATCGAAGACATGGGTCTCCTCTACTCCGACACCTCGCTCTCTGAGAAGACTCTGGACGCGATCGAAGACATGGGTCTCCTCCGCTCCGCTTCATCAATCCGAAGATGGACGCGATTTCTCTCTCTCCTTTGTGTCTCGCGACACGTCCGACACGCGTATCGGAAGCGCTGACCGGTGTCGGAATTCCGATACGCGTTGACCACGTATCGGACGCGTATCCGGCCGTGTCGGACGCATATCGGTGTCCGATACGCGCCCGACACCGATACGCAGGCCATATAGGCGTATCGGTGCATCATAGATTACACATTGAAAACCTAAAAGACTCTCGAGACATACAACTAACGATGACTCTAGAAAACCACAAAACAATGAAGACAATAAAAACAAATTAACGCGTTCGCCGAAGAGACATCTATTGGGTCGCCGAATAGTCTTCTAACAACCATCAAAATACGAAGAGTCACATTGAAGATTCTAGAGTAGGCGGTGATATCTTCAATACTCCCCCTCACCGACTACTCTCTCTAAGGGTAGTCCTCGCGACCATACCAAGCCGAGTTCGAAACTCTTCAAATTTTGCAACTCTAAGACCTTTGGTGAAGATATCAGCAACTTGATCACCCGTCTTGGTGTACTCCATCTTGATCTCGCCCTACAGGACCTTCTCTCGTAGAAAGTGGTAGTGAACTTCCACATGCTTTGTCCTAGCATGGAAAACTGGATTCTCTGCCAAACTTATAGCAGACAGATTATTACAGAACACTGTTGTCGAATAATCTATTGATTGATGAAGATCCTCCAATAATTGCACGAGCCTTTGTTGTAGACAACGACACCGTCGGCTATCTCTTACTGCACCAGGATACTACTGCTGATCCAAAATTAAACGAGTATCCAGTAGTCGATCTCCGTGTGTATTGATCTCCAGCATAGTCAGTGTCACAATGACCAACCAACTCACTTGATGATCCTCTTTTATATATAAGCCCAAAGTCAACCGTCTTCTTGAACTTCTAACTGGGAAAGGCCCTTCAACATGCTCTTTTGCATCATTATCTTCAACTTATGATAACTTACATGCCCAAGCCGTGCATGCCACAAGTCAGGTGTATCATTCCTCCAGGTTTTGTTTACGTATGCCGTTTGGGCAGACATCACATAAACGGACTCTAGTCGTTGCCCCTCCATGATTGGTTGACTGGTGGGCTTCATGCTTCGGTACACCTTAACGTCTCGTGGACCGAACATCACATAATTGCCCGAGTCTGTGAACTGAGACACAGAGAGCAGATTCTTCTTCATCCCCGGCACATGATACACGTTTTTCAATTCAACTTGCTCTGAGTTGAATCGGGGAATTATCACCGCCCTGCCAATTTGAGAAATTGGCAACCTCGTATTGTCTGTAGTGATGACAACACATCCACCAGCATAATCAAGCAAATTTGACAGCTTGCTTTGATCTCCAGTCATGTGATTCGAATATCCTGAATCAACAATCCAGCCAGCATCGTAATTAACCGACTTATCACTTACAGTAACTAAAGCCGTCTAATCGTTCATCTCGGCATTAGACGAGGCGGCGAGCTCGTCTTGCACCTTTGTCGCAACTGACGCATGGAAATCTCATTCCTCATCACCATCGTAATCATTCCTCTTCGATGAAACTGTGACATTTCCTTCGACTCTCTTGGCTCGATAGTATCTGGCAAAATGACCTTCCTTGCGGCAGACGTAGCATTGTCCTTTTCGTATTTTCTCATTACCATCGTGATTTCGCCAAGCTTCCCCTGGTTTGCGACTCGTGTCTCCTGGACGCTTTTGCCATTCTCCATGAGCTGATTGATGTTGCCTTTCGACAAGGCTATTCTCCGATTTGCCATCTCTACTGTCGGCACCGAAACTCCTTTGGCCCTTGAACCTTCTCTTATTGCTAAAGAGGCAACTCTCGTCTTCCTTGATCGTGACTCTAGACATTTGACCATCTAAAGCATCTTGGTTGGCCAAGATATTCTCCCTCGGTCAATGTCGGTTGAGTTGCCCATCCACGAGTAGCCGTAACAAGCCCGTTATACTCCGGCTTCAATTCGTGAATAATGATTCTTCTCATTCGTGTCTCCGAGATGGCATTATTCGGATCCAACTTCGAGATCTCGTCACAAATGGACTTAACTTTGGAGAAATAATGACTCACCGCTATATTTTGCTGCGACATCGACAACAACTCGTTCTCAAACCTTCGCAACTTGGCACCATTCGTCCTCGCAAATAGCGTTGCCAAGTTATTCCATGCCTCCTTGGGAGTTTGCGCACTCTTAATGTGCTGCAACATCTTCAACAGTTACAGCAAGAGCATAAAGAGCCTTACCCGCTTTGATCTTCCATCTCATCTGTTCATCATCGTCTCTAGGTGCCGTGGTGCTGCTACCGCCAATAATATCCCACAAATCTTGACCCATCAAGTAAAACTGCATACGAGTACTCCAATTGTTATAATTGAAACTGTTGAGCTTCTCAATGCCATTCGTCATAGTTGAAATCTCTGCCATCTGACTGGAAATAATGCCCAACACTACTCCAAGAAAACTTGGTTCTTGACCAATCGATCACAGTCCCTGACTGCACTCCGGTAGAACTTCGACGTACCCCGGTCATCAACCGCTTGCACACGAACAATGGTCCTTGACCACCGTCTTCACGAACTACGCTCCGGAAGACTTGATTCATGGTCCCTGACAACCGTGCCCCGATAAGGTCCCAAACAACTGGGCTCTGATACCAAATGTAGAAACTCTGAGGTATGCTCTGATGCAACTCTGATAACACTCACACACGAGAAGCTCTCAAGGAAGGAGATGAATAAACTCTCTATGTGCAGAAAACTTCTTTGCATCTCCTTACTGAAACAATTACACGACTTGCCTTTATATAGGTTGGAAACATGACTCTTGACATACCCTAGGAACGTGAAAGGACACGTCTAGATACATAGCCATAATTACACATTGGAAACCTAAAGAACTCTCGAGACACACAACTAATGATGACTCTAGAAAACCACAAAGCAATAAAGACAATAAAAATAAATTAACGTGTTCGCCGAAGAGACATCCATCGGGAACCGAATAGTCTTCCAACAGCCATCAAAATACGAAGAGTCACATTGAAGATTTTAGAGTAGGCAGTGATATCTTCAGCACCTTCAAGCCTTGAGGCCCCCTTTATTATTTATTTATTTATTTAGTCGTAAAAATGATAATTAAATGGAGCCATTCAATTTGTGACAACGGCAGTGGAGAATCCCTAGTCAACAAGAAGCCAAGAGCCTCCGCTTGGAGGAGAGAATTCACATCAAATGGAGCCATTCAATTTGAGAATGCACAGCCGCAATAGAAGGTGGTGGAAAACGCAGAGAGGATGGTTCTCGGGTGGCGGTGGTCACGAGGTCCAACAAGGTCTAATGGGAGGCCACATAACTCATCCACAAGACCATTGGGGCAAGAAAAAGGGGAATCCCTCAAAGAAGTCAAGGATCAGGGGAGTTGTTTTCTTTTCTATAGTATTTTTGCGCGTGTATAACCATCTTGGTGTTGCATCTTTACCTTCTAATTTGAAGGTCTTCATCAGGAGAGTCAAAGAGGTGGTTGATGGCAGTACTTGAAGTCCTGGAAATCGGCACAGAAAAGCCAAGCGAGAGTCTCCAACAGAGAGCTTCGGACTTCATCAGATTCCAGTTCTTGCAAGCATCATGTGAAGCAAGTCAGGACAAGATTTTCCGAAGGCTCATGGCTTAGTGATCGTTGGTCCTTGCTCCTCCACGCGCACCACCACTCAGGCATTCTAGATCGGCCGGAGACCAGCTGCCCGCTGAGCACTTCAATCCCACCGAGACCCCATTGTCTCCAGCCATAAACCGCTCTGTCCAGCCCCATATTGAGGTCAATTGATTGCTGCTTTACTATTATTTGATGATCTAATCTTGTCACTACTTGTGCTAGATCGTTTCGGACTCAAAAAGGGCTGATTTTGGGCTAAAATTCATCTAATGGCGTGCTGGAAATTGTTTGAAGCGAGGTAATTTTTTCTCAAAATTTTGATTGCAATTCGATGCTCGTTAATTGGTAGCTTGCATATGTGTTTGTCGTCACAGTTGATCTACAATTGAAAGTGAAGAAAAATGCGTGTTTTTCTATCAAATTTTCGCCCAAAGCCGAGACTTGATCTATGATGCATAAAAATTCTATCATGTGAGTTTGGCGGGATAAGTACACTACAAGTGCCATAACTTTCAAAACGTTCACTTGAGTGCCATAATTTTACAAAAGTGTTCACTTGAGTGCCACTTGCTGATTTGGCTCCGGAAATCATTTTTTTAATATTAAAAAATCCTACGTGGCTCGTCGGGAAGCTGACATGGCGCCGGGAAGCTGACATGGCGCCGTAAATCTTTTTTTCACAAATTTTAATTTTTTAGTTTATTTAATTATTGAAAAAATTAAAAAAAAAACCCAACTGTGGGTTTTCTCGGAGGTGCCATAACTTTGCAAAAGTGTTCACTTGAGTGCCAATTTAGGCCAAAAGTGTTCACTTGAGTGTCATTTTTTCGGAAAATATGATTTGGAATTTCCACATGGCACTCAGAAATTCATTAAATAATAGTGAAAATTCCACGTCATGTTTTCCGACGAAAATGACACTCAAGTGAACACTTTTGGCCGGAATTGGCACTCAAGTGAACACTTTTGCAAAGTTATGGCACTCAAGTAAACGTTTTGAAAGTTATGGCACTTAAGTGAACGCCGTACGAAAGTTATGGCACTTGTAGTGTACTTATCCCGAGTTTGGCCATAAAATTGCTCGAATGGTTTTAGAATTGATTGATTTAATTGGAGAACATCTTTTCTGAAATTAAAGTTATTCGTCACTTTCATGACTTGAACTAAATTAGGGAAAGGTTGAACCTTTTTTTATGAGCCAAAATCTGGAATTTTCGGTTCATTCACCCTCTTGGCTGAATTTGATATGCTTTGGTGGGTTGTTTCTTGCTTTGATATTATCACGGTCGATTGAATTGCCCTATCCTATGATTTTTTGAAGCTATCTTGCATTGTGGACGAGGATGTTTGTTTAATCGGATAACGTTGTTTTGTCGTGTAAAGACTTTTGATCTCGACCTTATCTCTAGCATGTAAGTTTGCTTGGATGATCGCTCGATCATATCTTGTCTTATCTTATCTTATTTCTCGTTATTTTTCTGAGTATGTTTGTTTAGAGATGAGATTTGATTGAGTTGGATAATATTTGGATTTCTTTTTTTAGAATTACCTGAAATATTTTTCCAATCTTTAAAGATAATTTCTCAAATTAAAATTGGATAAACTTTTGTCATGTCATTATGTCATGTCATTACATCTCACATGTCATATAGTCATCTTGTATTAGCATTGCAATTAATAAAAGAAAATCCAAAACAAAAACAATTCAAGTCATCAAACTAAAGATTTTTTTCATGAAAATTGGGTACCGAAGTGCATTAATTTTTCTAAATTAATGTAACCAAGTCTCCGAACTCGATTTCTCTGGTTCATAGAGATAAAATAGTTCTCTTACTATTATATATATATATATATATATATATATATATATATATATCTAATCAACCTACCGTAAATGATTAGTGGCGATTCCGATTGAACATTTTTTTATGAATAAATCTAAGTTACGATTTGGTAGGACTTGGGAGGGGCCGAGTTAGGTTAGTTAATTTAATTGACCTAATAATCCATTATCCTAATTTTAGGTCGCGACAATGACCATGACTGGAAATTTCAGTTTTGTCATATCATTGAATGATGACAGAATTTACTGGCCTATAGTCAAAAGAATGATGAATAACTTCGATGTTTGGGCCCTGGACTGAAAATGGACAGTTAACGCATCTTTAGAAGAAATTTGTCCAAAAAACTGCTTCGTCCGATTTTTGTTTGGAAAGTGAACGGGCCCTTAAAAATGTGAATCAAGGTTAAAAAATTTGCAACCCATTAGTTCAAAACTCATCCTTCAACTTTTTTGTTTCATGATTTGATGAATGAGCCCATTTGCTAATGATAAATCACGAAGTGATTCTAGATTCAGAAAACGTGTGAAATTCTAGCCTGCTCTATCTTGGCAGTTAATTCCACAAGAAATGGAAAACGTCGAGGATTGATCCAAAACTTTTTCAAATGATAATTTGAAATCCTCTAAACATTTTTTATTGTGAGTAATTAAAAAGGGTCTAAAGATTCGTGCAAAGAAGTGGGTTTGGACCATAACTGATTTATCGACTGAAAAAGTAATAAAACCATGAAGTTCGGAAAAATTCTTAAACAAAAGACCTAGGAATGTAAAGATATAAGTAAAAAGACATGACTTGAGAAGACGTGTGAAATTCTAGCCCCTGTGTTATAGTCGACGTTTATTATGAAACAAGTTCCTTTGTCTATGCTTTGAATGGATCTTTTTCGAAGTCGATCATATTATGGATGATATATATGATAACAACTTTTAATAAATTGAATATAGGTATGAACCTTAAAAAAAAAATCTTAGACCCACTTCATCAAATTTTCATTTGGCTTTGGTCGATGATAATACAACGATGGAAGACTTAAGACGACATAAAAATTTCTTTCGGTGCAAAAATCATGGAACAGTGAAATTATTTTAAAGAGGCTGAATGAAATATGGTAACGATTTTAAATTAAGATGCCCCAAAAATGTCCGTGAATTGATGCATGTTTGCTATTTTAGTTCTACTGAAAACACGTGCTAGCTTGCCATCGAGCATGGCGTAATCACATCAATGGTCATCTTTGAAATTGAGTCCTTCCGCATTGTCTTGACAAAAGTCCCTCTCTCTCCTCAAATCATATCAAATACTCACCTTGACCGTGTCCGAGTAAGTGGCGAGAAAGCGTACCATCCATCGCAAGAGGCGATCGTATGAGAATATTCTTCTTCCTCACAGCTTTCAATCGATGCCAAGGGTGAAATCCTAGTGTCATGAATCCGAAGACCCTTTATCGTATCGCACGCGCATGTATTGCCATTCCAAGTCAAGCGCCACAAAAAAAGGAAATGAGAGAACCGTCAGTCGTCGGCTTCGATGGCGAGGTTATTCACTGTGCTTGATTTTCTTTAATTTGAAAGCAGTGGGCCCTACTTTTCCGTGAAATAATGCATGTTTTCCTTTTCATTTCTCATGAAAATGCATGCTTGCCATTTGTCCTCCGTGAATGCTTGCGTTGAACCCCACTGCAAGGGTGTGTAGAGTTTCACGGAAAGTACGAAGAACGGCCACGCGAAGGGGGCAAGAAAAGAATTGTTGCTTATAAATAGACATAACCTAAACACTATGCAGCACCGTTTCGAAACTTCAAAACTCATTTCACAAGTGAGAATGGAACTTGCATTTATATTGTTGCTTGTTTTCTCAAGTGTTTCGATGTATGGGATGACAAGCATCCCTGAAGATGACCATCGAGATTTGGAAAGACAAGTTCAGATGATGACCAAACCATCCAGGAAGACTTTTGTGGTGATGAATCTTTCAAAATTGTCAGCAATCTTCTCCTTTCGGAATTTGTGTTGTGTTCTACAATCTATCTTGTTCAGCAGTGTTTTTTTTTTTTTGACAAATCACTCATTATACTTGGTATTTCTATGAAGACCCAGGAAGGAGACACCATCGATTGTGTTGAAATTGACAAGCAACCGACACTCGATCATCCACTATTGAAGAATCACAAGATACAGGCAATGGATTTATTATTTTCTCCCTTTAATCCTACTCAGGAAGAAAACAGTGTTTAGTCAAACTCTCATTTCCCTTGCATTGACTTGCTCTACTCGATGATATTATAAACCGTCATTTTTGCAGACTAAGCCGGGTATAAGCTTTGTCCATTCTAGTACTCCTTCAAAGGTTAAATCTGCACAGTTCGAGTCGAGAGAACCTTGCCCTGTTGGAACAGTACCAATTCCTAGAATGACAAAGGAAGACTTGATAAGGGCAAAATCCGTAGGCAAGATGCCATCCTCTAAGAGTCAGAATACTCTTTCTCAACATGTACGGCTCTCTCTCTCTCTCTCTCTCTCACGCGTTGTGCTCTAATGCACCGGACAAGCACATTCAGATAGATCTATAAGATTTATTTTCATTGAAAGCCTGAAGATAACCTATGAAAAGATTAAGATTCATAGGTTCTACATAATGAATGACGTATATTCTTGTCACAGCAGCCTCTGATATGCCCAAAATTTCTTGACATTAGAAAATAGTGGTCTGCCTATAGGGGAGAAACCGTGTAAATTGATCTTTTATAAGCAATACCCAATAAAAAAATCCAAATGGTTGTGTTGTCCATCTGAGCGAACAAAAATAAAATGCAGTTTCGAAAAATTTTGCTATTGCCCTTTAGAAACTAAACTCTCAGATCCAAATTGTGGGTATGATTCTGAAGCGTGATCTCCACCACACCACAACAGCCAAACCCCTTCTATAACTTTGATGCAGGTAGTTTCTTTGAGAGATGACATGACGGAAAAGATCAAATATGGAGGTTATGGGACATCTAATGTCTATCAATTGGCAGTAGCTGATAACCAAGTCAGCTCACATAACATGTGGATTGAAACTGGTCCCCCCGACCATATAAGCATGATTGCTGCGGGCTGGCAGGTAACTTCAAGTCGTCTCGTATATGTAGAGAAGTTTCGAGATAAAAGATATAATATCCCCTTGCTTTGACTAGGTTGCTCCACAACTATACGGTGATACCCGTCCTCGATGTTTCATATATTGGACGGTGAGTTTGAAGCTTGTTGATTTGTTCACCCAACGAATTTGAATTTCTAACGATGAAGTTGGATCCTTGGGTTATTTTGTTTAACTAAAGAATCATTTTTATAGGGTAATGGCTACCGTGACGGATGTTACAACATGTTATGCCGAGGTTTTGTCCAGGTTGATAGGTCAATCTTTCCCGGTATTCCATTCAGGAATGTTTCCTCTTTTGGCGGTACTCAATTTGAGTTTTTTGTCCAAATCTTCCAGGTCAGCATGATTTTGAGGACATGTCCATTTACTTTCAAGACATATGAATTTATTGCATCTGATTTTTCTTCGGCAATCAATTGCGTGATAGATGTGTGAGGGGACTTATCCAGGAAGAAAGTCTTTGGGGGTACATAAGTTGGGTACAATATTGAAAAAAAAAAAAACACGCGTGCAAGCACATAAAAAAAGGGATTTTGATAGGCAATTAATGTCGATCGACTTCTTTAAATTTAATTTGTCATTTTTACAATGCATTAGAAATTTCTAATGTAGGAAATATGTACATATATAAAAATGACTATATGTGTGTGTATTATGAAAACTATTGCAAATCTAATGAAACCGATGAAAGGGTTTCATACTTCATTACCGAATATTTGAAGCGACCTGTGCGAAAGTTGTAGTCCATCTGCAACTTAGTGATTCCTGAATTACGTGAATGTTTCCATAACATATAATAATCGCACATCAAATTGTTGGAGCTATATCATTTAGGGGAAAAAGGAGCATGTTTATGGTAAGCCGTAAGAATCATCACAATGTTCATTATGTGGTAACAGTTGGTTCAGTTTAATTTTGGCCGAAAGCTAATCTATATGTTTATCCTTTTAGAAGTCATGAAATTAATTTCAAATATGTGAAAGAACTTAACTTACGGGACGTTTTTGCTTGCATGCAGGATCCAGGCGAAAAGAATTGGTGGCTGGTTGAGGGTGATCCACCCACTACGGTTGGTTATTGGCCCAGTGAACTATTCTTACATTTACGCCACGGTTCGTTACATACCGCCTGGGGAGGAGTGGGTCTGGTCGGTAAAGACGGAGTTTGTCCTCCGATGGGAAGTGGACACAAGCCTGATGGCAATCCTAGCCATGCCACGTACTTTCGACAACTTCAATGGATAGACGCGAACGGTACTCTCCAACGCCCTTCCACAAAAACAGTCAAGTGGGTGGATAAATCCAATGTGTACGATCTGAAGAACTATGCCTATAGTTTCGGGCAAACATGGGGTTATTGGATTAGTTTTGGTGGTCCGGGAGGCTATTGTAATGGAGGGACGGATGGTTAGTAATGCTATCATCTTGAGACACTAAATAAGTGAGGCTCCCGATTGTGTAAGTTCTTAGTTTGAGCATTTCATTAGTGTTAATTTTTATCCTTTTTCTTAAAGCTGTGATTGGAATAACATGATTGAATTCTCATAGGCAAAGTTGGACCCATCAAATAGGCGAACATAATTGAGTTTGGGTTGGGTCGAAAACTTTCTAATCCAAATTATTGACACATAAATTTTTTAAAACATATTGTTGGGAATTGTTCAAATAGTTCTAACCCTATTGCAAGGATGTCAATTCAATCATAGATTTGTCAATCTTGCCAATTTAGTCCTGAAATTTTGTGCGCAATTTCAATATAGTCCTTCCAACCAATTTTTGCCAAAAATCGCTAATATACTTCGCACAAAGGTATAAAACTAGATTGGCGAAACTTGAAAGTTTTATGGATGAATCGGCATTCGTACAATAAATGTAAAAATGAATGGGTAATTTCCAAATATGGTCACTACCAGTGTGCGCTGCATTCGTTATAAATTATAAGTTCACTTTATTTCCCCTTATTGCAATTAAAAAATGTACAAAAAGACATGCCTGACTTTAAATGATTCTAATTGTTGAAACGTATACGTTCCAAATATTTGAGCTATTTGCTAGTAGATGCAAGGTCCGATTTTGTTTGATTAGTAATCTGTAAAGTTTAAAAATGAATGTTAATTTTTCTTATATAAACTGATTGCCTTCTTTTACCTCACACATAGTCAAATTGACCAAGTTTTGACACCAAAAAATTACCCAAGGAGTCGCGTAGCAGGAATTTGAAAAAATCATAATGGACTACGGGTAGCTACGTAGCACCGACATCGGCACCGACACTCGGACACGACATGGCACGATATGTCGACAAGTTATTTCTCAAAAATAAGAAATTCCAACATGTCTGGGACACAATTATATATTAAATATATTTTTAAAATTAACATTTTGTAATTGATTCATTAAAATACACAAATATATAGATAAAAAAGGAACTTAAATGAATTTACGTTAAAATTGGAATAAATTGTAATCATGTTTATCAAGATAGAGTCCTTGTCACGTGTGACCAAAAAAGTCAAAAATCAAGAAACAAATCGGTAAAAAATCAACATTGAATAAATAAATATTTTGGCTATGCTGCTTGTGTTCCAGCTCATGTGATGGACAATCCTCTTTCACTTTGCACAGCCATGCATCTTATCATGTTCTTTACTTTCTCTCTCGGGAAAAGTACACTGCAAGTGGCTTAACTTTCGTACAGCGTGCACTTAAGCGCCTTAACTTTTAAAGTGTTCACTTGAGTGCCTAAACTTTTAAAAAGTGTTCACTTGAGTACGAACTTCTTTTAAAATCGTTCAGTTCAGTGCCAAATCTGACACGTGGCATTTTTAATTATTATTTGTATTGACGTGGCTCATCGGAGTTGGCACTAAAGTGAACTATTTTAAAAGAAGTTGGTACTCAAGTGAACACTTTTTAAAAGTTTAGGCACTCGTGGCACTCAAGTGAACACTTTGAAAGTTAAGGCACTTAAGTGCACGAGTTGAAAAAAAAAAGTTAACACTCAGGTGAACACTTTAAAAGTTACGGCACTTAAGTATACGCCGTACAAAAGTTAAGACACTTGCACTGTACTTTTCCCTTCTTTCTCCATTATCTCCATCATCTCTCTCCCTCCTTCCAAGCAGAAACTTCTTCCTCAGCACACTGATCCGTCGTCTTGGAGGTCCCACAATCGGCGGAAGTCTTCTTCCCCCCTCCTCCCCACGCCCCCGGCAAAGCTCCGTCGGAACAGTCCATCGATCCCTGAAACAATAGCAAAACCAAATCGAGCTATTTCAGCAGCCTAGCCAACGCGAGAAACTCCAAGATCTCGACAAGACGACCTCGAAAGAAGCCAGGATCAGTCGGCCTACTAAACTTCTCACTCGAATCCGAAATTTGCGTCGAACCTCAACGAGATCTAGCAGCTCCCCGAAGCCAGCAAAGCACCAAAAACCCTAGCGATCGACCCCCAAGTGTCAAGATCCGGGACGAAGAAGCGATGTATGGTGAGATCTATTGAGCCGAAGTACACGATGGCATAGCGAGGTTCGGCATGCTCGAAATGAGCTTGCTCATTTGCGACATGGTCAGGGGTTCTCGGAGGTCGATGATATGAAATTTTTGCAATCAAATATTAACCAGATGGATGCTCAAAGCCAGCAGTAAAAGTTCAACAGATCATTTGTGCTAGGAAACTCAACGAAACATCCATTGAACCCAAGCCGAGCTTTGGAAGTTCAAGTTTGGAGCCGATAACTAGACTCATCTTTTTTGGTAGTCATCGGTGGAACAGACTGAGTCCAACGTGCTCCTTTAACCAGTACGATGCTGACGAGAACAACGGCGTAACCTAGACATTACTGAAATCCGCTGGGAACCAAGTTCCAAGTCCTCGAACGGCCCTTTCAATGGTGAACACCATTACTACCCAAAGATAACCTCATCTTTTTTTTTTTTAACCTTTGTTCGTTCCCCCTCTTTCTCTTTTTCGATGCTCATTGATTTATCCTCCCCCTTTCTTTTTTGTTCCATTCCTTTTTTTCCCCTTTTTTTCTTTTCTGAAAGAAAACTTCTAGAGCCCCCTGTCGCGACCCGCATCGAGGCCTTAGTCGCCGGGCTATCGAGGGTTAATGGGCCGTCCGATGTCACCTGATCGGACGCGGGCCTCTCCCAAGGTCCATTACCCAAATCGCAACGGCTGGATATACGAGGTCGACCTTCGATGCGGTCTAGTGACATGTAATACATGTACATGCCAAGGAGTCGCCACCAATCGTTTCGTAGAAGATACGATCGGAAACCCTATCGAATAGTTGGGAGCGGTCTATTCGATTCTGCGAAAACTAGAGAAGTGGGATCGGGGACATAGTTATGTCAACTATCAGAGTTGACGCCCTTTCGGTACCTATGTTGAACAGTTTATCTAATCCTAAGATTCATGCGGATGTGTGTGGGACAGATCCTAAATCTAAGAGTTCATGCAGATGGGAATGACTACCCTATCACTCACAATCAGTGGAAATAAATGCTCAAATCAAGGATCCAAAACGTGTGGATAAATCATATGAAAGCAACATGGCATCCCTAGTAAGCCCCTATCAGCCTAGTGAAATATCAATCAAGGCTTAGGAGTGATTTTGACAAGATTTGCCCAAGAGGGGCAAAATCGTAATTTTGAGAAATTTGGGGACCGTTTGCCCTAAAAGGGCAAAATTGTCAATTTAGATGAAATGGGGGGGGTCAAAAGGTGACGGAAATAGGATTGGCGACCAAACCAATCCATTTCCTATTTTTCGGGAATTTCCAGAATTTTCTGGAATTTAGAAGTGATTTTACCCTTGGAGGGGTAACATCGTCATTTTGGACGAAGAAGGGAGATGAAAATCTCAAACATTAGGATTGGTCGACCACCTGACCCAAACCCTAATTTTAAGCAATTTTCAAGACTCGATTGGAATAAGAAAGACGATTTACCCTTTGAGGGGTAAAATCGTCATTTCAGGGAAAATGGTGAGATTCAAAAACCCAAGCAGAAGGATTCTCCACCTAATTGGCCCTATCCTAATCTAGGCATTTGCTACTTATCTCAAATACAAAACAGGGACAAATTACCCCTAAAGGGCATTGTCGTCAATTTCTAGAAGAACGGATAAGAAATCCCAAAAATAGGATTGACCAGTTGTCTGTGGTCAATCCTCAATTTTTGGGAATTTCTAGAGTGTCTAGGAATTTCCTACAATTTTCCTATATTTTTTGGGATTTTCTAGAATTTTTTTGATTTTTTTATTATTTAAAATAAATTTTTTATTTTTTATTACAAAAATGATTCGGACCGGGTCGACCCGACCCATTCGAGTCGGAACCCGGCCCAGACTCAGACCCGCGCGGACCAACGGCTCAAAACGACGCCGTTCCGACCCTTTTTTATTTTCTAAAATTCGGATTTAATCCGACGGCTCCTATTGAACCACGCGGCTAATCCACAATCACCGGATCTACTTACTAAAACCTACGACCTAGATTAAACGAAGACTCACCCAGGGTCGTCTGATCGACCTACCAAAATCTACGGTCAGGATTAGAAGGCAAGACTCGATCTGGACCGTCCATCTTCACTAACCTAAACGACGCCACATTGCCACTAACCTAAACGGCACCGTTTCGACTGTCGCGACCCTCTCGAGGTTCGCCGTGGGCTCTCGAGGGCTAATGGGCCGTCCAGTCTGGTCGGACGCGGGCCTCTCCCAAGGCCCGTTACCCAAATCGCAACGGAGGTATACGTAGTCGACCTTCAGTGTGGTCTAGTGATATGTGCTAAGTGTGCATGCCATGGAGTCGCCACCAATCATTTTTTGGAGGGTATGATTGGACCACCCTATTGAATAGTCGGGAGTTTCTATTCAATTCTGCGATAACCAGGGAAATGGGTTCGGGGACTTAGTTACGTCAACTATCAAAGTTGACGCCCTTTCGGTACCTAAGTTGACTGAGTTTTATGACTTAAGATTTCATGCAGATGAGTGGGGTACGAGTCCTAAATCTAGGAGTTCATGCAGATAGGAATGACTATCCTAGCAATCACAATCAATAATAAAGTGCACAAATCAATGAATTCAAATGTACAAATAAATCACATGGCATTCCTCATAAGGCCATATTGGCCTAGAGAAAGCATCAATCAGGCTTAGGAATGATTTAGACATGATTTTGCCCATCAGGGGCAAAATCGTAATTTTGAGACAAAGGGGACAATTTGCCCAAAAAGGACAAAATCATCCTTTTGGAATGAATCCGGAGTCAAAAAACAGGTTTGGTCACTCAATTGACCCATTTTCCTTTTTTTTTGGCAATTTTCGTGATTTTCGGGAATTTTAGAAACCGATTTACCATTCGAAGGGTAAAATCGTCATTTTCTAAAAATGGAAATGAAATGTGGAAATCTTAGACATAAGGTTTAACCACACATCTGGCCCATCACCAAATTCTAAGCAATTTCCACAATTCATCAGAATATCAAAGACGATTTACCCTTTGAGGGGTGAAATCGCCATTTTGGATTAAATGGGAGAAAATCCCAAAAATGAAAACAAATCAATTTTTTGTCATTTTCAGCCTTGGAAAATTTTTAGAATTTTTTTAGGAATTTTCTGCAAATTTTCTCAATTTTTTTGAATTTTTATTTAGTTTTTCATTTTTTTAGCATTTTCTGATTTATTAATATTTTTTATATTTTCAGAAAATATTTTAACAAAAAGCATATCATTGGCAATAGACAACACTCAACCAGATAAATAAGTTAACTACTGAACTGAGATAAATACATGCAAATCAAATCTATAATGTCGATATTCTAGAAAAATAACCCTGATATACGGATCGGGTACGTAAAACATACCGGATTGGACACCGGCCTTCAATCGCCCAGCCCCAGCCTGCGACCATCTCCGTGCACATCACCTGTCGATCACCACATCAAAATGTCAACAATTAATTTTATAAGTTTTAAAACCGGCAATAAATAATAATAATAATTTTAAAAAAAAAAAATCTGGGCCCGGATACGGGCCAACTCTCTCGGCCATGGCCCAAGCTCACGGCCATCGGCCCACGTTACTCGGCCCAGGGACTCGGCCATGGCCCAGATGCACGGCCTCGGCCATTCGGCCCACGGCCTCGGCCGCTCGGCCCACGGCCATGGCCGAGGCGCACGGCCACCGGCCCACGGCCATGGCCGAGGAATACGGCCACTCGGCCCACGGCCTCGGCCCACGGCCATGGCCGAGGCTCACGGCCACCGGCCCACGGCCATGGCCGAGGAATACGGCCTCTCGGCCCACGGCCATGGCCGAGGCGCACGGCCACTCGGCCCACGGCCATGGTGGTAGCTGGCTCGACGAAGGCGGCCGGACGTGTGGTGGCGGGTAGTGATGTACGATGAGATGGAGAGGTTCACAAAAAAAAAAAAAAGAACAAGAAGAACAAGAAGAAGAAGGAGGTTGCCCCAGAAGAACGAGGGGGAGCCGGATGAAGAGGAAGAAAAAGGGGGGGAGGCGGATGAAGGAGGAGGGATCTCTTCTCCCTCTCTCTCAATTGAGTGCACTCAAGTGCACTTGAGTGCACTTGAGTGCATTCAAAAAAGAGAGAGAGAGAGAGAGGGGAAAATATCAAAAAGAGAGAGATGGAGACCGTGTGAGAAAGAGAGGGAGCGGGCGCGCGAGAGAGAGAGAGAGAGAGAGAGAGAGAGAGAGAGAGAGAGAGAGAGAAAGGGAAAGAAAAGAGGGAGTGGGGGAGAGAGAAAGAAAAAAGAAAAGAAAATAATAATAATAATAATAATAAAATATTAATAAAATAAAATATTAGAAAATAATAATAATAATAATAAGATAATCAAAAGTGAAGACAAAACTTTTTCTTTTAAATGATGATGTTTTTAATCCTTTTCTTTTTAATTATTACTAATATTTTTGCCAAATTCAATTTTATGGTGATCAGATAACACCTAAACTCGAACCTGAATTTTACTGTTTTATGAGGTCAGAAAATAGATAAAATAAAAATAAAAATATCGACTATTTTTATATAACTTTTGTGACCTCAAATATTATTTTTCTTGATTTTCTTTTTTTTTTCTTTTTTTTCGAAAATATATTAAAAAAATGAAAATTATGAAAATTATTTTTTTGGTCAAAATGGTTCATTTAGCTTGGCTAAGGTCACCAAAATTGATTTTTCAAATTTTTAACTTTTTTTATGGATTTTCTATGAATTTTCAAAAAAATAAATAAAAATAAATAAATAAATAAATAAACTTGATCAAAATTTAGGTGTCAACAGCTGCCCCTCTTTGAGAGGAATCTCGTTAGAGATTTCTCTCAAAGATAAGGTGACACTTGAGTCCTGATCGACTCGACTCGGGAAACTAAAGGAAAATGAGTCTTGACATCCAATCTCCATGCTTGTCCATGTATGCTCTTTCTTGAAGGGGGAAACATTCATTTGACATGAGAGACATACCTGCCACTTACCTGTTCGATGTTTGTGCGATTTTCGCGGTGTTTGATGGATTCAAGAGAATTTCTAGGAACTCGTTACTAGAGTATCCTAGAGAGGTTAAGCTCTGACCCGTATGGTAGGTCAAACCATAATGGGATTCCTAACTGATAGGAATCTAAGGAAGACGCGTCTCATTTGAGATTTACCAAGGATTTTGATCCGTATGGTGGATCGGACCATTGAGTTGACCAGTTAAGTGACTTTTACTATTGGGTTGACCCTTCAGGCGGTTTCTACCGTTGTGTTGACCCTTCCGGCGGTTTCTACCTTGAGCTGACCCTTCGGGCGGTTTCTACCTTGGTTTGATCCTTCAGGCGGTTTCTACCTTTGGTTTGACCCTTCAGGCGGTATCTACCTTGTGTTGACCCTTCATGCGGTTTCTACCTTGGTTTGACCCTTCAGGCGGTTTCTACCTTTGGTTTGACCCTTCAGGCGGTATCTACCTTGTGTTGACCCTTCAGGCGGTTTCTACCTTGGTTTGACCCTTCAGGCGGTTTCTACCTTTGGTTTGACCCTTCAGGCGGTATCTACCTTGTGTTGACCCTTCAGGCGGTTTCTACCTTGGTTTGACCCTTCAGGCGGTTTCTACCTTGAATTGACCCTTCAGGCGGTTTCTACCGTGAGTTGACCCTTCAGGCGGTTTCTACCTTTAGTTGACCCTTCAGGCGGTTTCTACCTTTGGTTTGCTTTGAAAAGGGTGTCGCGACCCTCTTGAGGTTGTCGGGCTCTCGAGGGCTAATGGGCCGTCCTGTCTGGTCGGACGCAGGCCTCTCCCAAGGCTCATTACCCAAATCGCAACGGAGGTATGCGTGATTGACTTTCAGTGTGGTCTAGTGACATGTGCTAAGTGTGCATGCCATGGAGTCGCCACCAATCATTTTTTTAGGGTATGATTGGACAACCCAATTGAATAGTTGGGAGTTTCTATTCAATTCTGCGAGAACCAGAGAAATGGTTTCGGGGACTTAGTTACACCAACTGTTAGAGTTGACGCCCTTTCGGTACCTAAATTGACTGAATTTTCTAGCCTGAGATTCATGCGGATGAGTAAGGTATGAACCCTAAATCTAGAAATTCATGCAGATAGGAGTGATTATCCTAACAATCACAATCAGTAATAAAATGCCCAACTCAAGGAATCTAGATATGCAAATAAATCACATGGCATTCCTAGTAAGGTCATATTTATCAATCACAGCTCAAGAATGATTTAGCTGTCCTAGGCATTCTACACACGATCTAACCTAAGAAAAGCATTAGGAAGCATCGAAGGAGTTCGAGAGTACTCACATGGGGTTCGCCGTGCCCTGGTTTGGTATTGGACGAGCTATCGAGCTCATGCCGGCCCGATTATATTTGGGGATCCACTCGGCGTTTTACACCATGAAATCATGTGAAACAAAAACGAAAATATTCAGCAAGGGGCATTTATTGTAGATGGTGGTCGATCTAATTGGACGTCAAGACTAAAAAAGATGTAGAAATTTACAAATTAAAATACTCGAATGACATTTTTTTGTCAAATTCAACTCTATGCGTCGTGAAGAAACACATGCAATTGAACTTGAATTTTGACTATTTATGAGTTCAAAATGTAAAAGAAATTAAAATAAAAATATTGACTATTTTTCTATATTTTTACGACATCGAACGCTATTTTTCTTCATTTTTCATGTATTTTTCTATTTTTGGAAAATATTAAAAAATATTTAAAAATATGAAAAATTATTTTTTTTTATCAAAAATGGTTCCTTTAGCTTGGTCAAGGCTACCAAAGATGATTTTTTAATTTTTTTAACTTTTTATAGATTTTTTATGAATTTTTTAAAAATAAACTATGAAAGACTGATCAAAAATCAGGTGTCAACAGCTGCCCCTCTTTGAGAGGAATTTCGTCAGAGGTTTCTCTCAAAGACAAGGTGACACCTGTGTTCCGATCAACTCGACTGGGAAAAGAAAAGAAATCATGACATCCAATTTTAATGCCCATCAATGTGTGCTTTTCCTTAAAAAGAGATGTGCTCATTCAATTCCCTGATAAGATGTAAGAAAGTAAAGGAGTAGATAGACTTCCCTGCCCCTTACCTGCCGAATGCTTGCGGCATTTGCTGTGTCTGATGGGTTCAAGTAGATTCCTAAGGACTTGTCATCGGAGTGTCCTGGGGATGTTAAGCTCTGACCTGTATGGTAGGTCAAACCATAATGGGATTCCTAACTGATAGGAACCTAAGGAAGACGCATCCCACATTTGGGAATTTGCCAAGGGTTTTGATCCGTGTGGTGGACTAAACTAGAAATGGCTTGCCTAATGTAAGGCTTATTAGGGAAAACGACTCCTCCCGCGTTCGGGATTCATCAAGGTTTTGATCCGTATGGTGGATCGGACCATTGGGTTGATCCTTCAGGCGGTCTCTACCAGTCCTTTGACCCTTCAGGCGGTTTCTACCATTCATTGACCCTTCATGCGGTTTCTACCAATGAGTTGACCCTTCAGGCGGTTTCTACCATTGGTTGACCCTTCAGGCGGTTTCTACCATACATTGACCCTTCAGGCGGTTTCTACCATTGTTTTGACCCTTCAGGCGGTTTCTACCATACATTGACCCTTCAGGCGGTTTCTACCATTGTGTTGACCCTTCAGGCGGTTTCTACCATTGAGTTGACCCTTCAGGCGGTTTCTACCATTTATGAGATTCCAAATTGATATGAATCAAAGGATGACGTACCCGCTCTCCGGGGCTAGTCGGAGACTCGATCATTCTGTGGATCGGTCTTAGAAAAGATTTGCCTACTAAAAGGCTTCACCTAAGGATGACGCACCCAGTCTTTGGGGTGGCCAAAAGTCCTGTAGAAAGCTTAGACCTGAAAAAATTTTCCTCGCCAAGAAGATATTAGTAATCTTTAGGAAGACAATAATTGTCTAACTGACAAAATTCTACGACTTAAGTTTTAGTCATGAAATGTGCATTTTGATTGTTGGAGGTTATCCAAGACATTCCTGCCATATATAGATGTGATCATAAATTCCTTGCACGGAAACTCTAGATCAAACAATTTGAAAATTTCAAAAAGAGTTTGCTCAAAACATCCATTGGAGTATTTCTCACCCAAGAAGGCTCCTCACTGCTCTGTGATAATGATCTTTAATAGGGAAAGTGCTCAATTTCCTACCGACCTGTGCTTGGGTTTCAGGATCATTCGCAACGCATACATTTCGACCGATCAGGAGGTCTTTCACGGGACCGTAGTGTTAGGCTTGGATATCGGTTTCTAAGGGGGACTCACTTTTGAGTCAAGGCCGTTGAACGAAATTTTTCACTATCTGCTCCGGGTTTACAAGTCAAGAACCCTGCAAAATGAGAAAGAAATAGTCTTGCTCGTACTTCTTTGAGCTAAGTTATACATTAACCCAAGTGTCTTAGTCAGATAAGACTACTTCAGGGTTGTAACATTGGAAGGATTGGGGACCGAAAAAAGCTTATTTTTTGCCCAGAAATTGTGAAGGGTTTGACATTGGTGATCATTGCAAATTTGCCACATGTCCTTCGAAGAACATCTCCATTTCTTGAAGTGTACACTCCTCTTTTAGAGCGCACAAGGATGTTTAAAAGCGTCTCTTGTTACATTAAGAGACCGTCTGTTTGTGTGTTTGCAATTTGAGCACGACAACATTTGGAGAGTAGTCATCTTGATCTAACTCCTTTGAAGGGTCTTTTCATCGTCTCTCTAGACTTTACTGGGGATATTTTGAATAGACATCAGCCTTGCTTTTTACCAGGCACTTTGCTTTTTCTTGATGTCTAGGGATTTTTCTTTTCCCCCTTTTTTTAATCCCGTGTTTTTCTTTTCTTTTGGAGCTAGGATTTTCGGCAATCATGCTAGATATGCAACTTAAACTTTGGCACACTTCCATTCCTAGAGTGATGTTGCCTTTGCTTTGGAATATGCAATGATCACCAATAGGTTGATGAAATGAATTTGCTGGCTCAACTTGGTTGTGCAAAGGATAACAGTGTGTAGGATAGAGAAATGAATCATTCTCGTCATCCTATGACACTTGGATTATCATATAAACAACACACAAAGATTTATGTTAGTCCGAGCAAGAAAATTTCTAACCGTTTACTTTCTGATACTGTTGGACTAACCTTCATTTGCCCCAATGTGGGTGGTTCTTGACAGGGTTGAGAATGAAAATCGCCGTTCAATGGGGTTCTCAATGGGCATCTGTAGTGTTTGGAATGAAGAAATAAATGCCTCTGTCATCTCGATCCATGTAATCGTTGCGAATGACCCTTATATCCATAGGTTAAGGTTTCGCTATCATTTCCAATCTCCTCATCTCTCAAGTGTGTATGGGACGTGTTTGAATTAGGCTCGCTTCTCTTATGAGAAAATACCCTTTTGAACAGTTCAAACGACTCTTATTGGAAAAATTCATTTCATTTCATCAAGATTTATCCTTCAAAGGGATTTTATGATGCACCATACATGTGTAATTCATGTTCAGACAATCTCATGTTTTAAAACATGAATGTCAATGAAGTAAGAATTCTATGTCTTTTTAGATGTGAGAATCGAATTAATTCTGAAAGTTTTTAATCTCCAATGAATTGGGAAAAGGGATACTTACCTGCCCATCGAGGCTGGAGATCCTGGAGATATAAAAGGGATATGTCATTGTATATTCTAAAACTTTACAAAAATTGGAACGATACATCTTACCCTTGGTCATATGCTCCAACGAGTGTACAAGGGTTGTGAAAATCTGCACTTCACATAGTAACACAAGATTGTTGGGTGTTCTAAAGTTCTTTCGACTTCTTGGTTTTTGGAGAAAAATGAAACTTACATGTCTGCCTTGATGGCGAGCTCCTGCCAAGGATAAATATTAAGCATTATTTTGGGTTTCCAAATTCAAAACAAATTGGGACGATACTACTTTACTCTTGATTTGAATTCCTTCTGCATGCCAATGTGCGGATTGTAGAAGTCGGCCCTCAAGCTTGTGGCCATGATTTCTTCGTCTGGTTGGGCAACGAATCCACCTCGAGGATTTACGTCGGAGGAGATTCATTCATCTTTTTGGGCGTGTTTCATGCACTGTTTTGTTATTTGAATGCATGGCTTCTTGGGTGTCTCATCTCTGTTCATCACCTGAGAGGAAAATGAGAGAACATTATCCCCGCATCTGATTGAAAATCATTTAGGAACGATACGTTCTTTTTACCAAATGGGTGGCTCCGCGGCCAAATGTGTTTTACATTGAAAGGATGGATTCCATTACGCTCTGCGGATGATAACTATCGCTTCGGGGACTTGCCCCACGGATCAAACGATGAATTTGATGTCTTCGGCTTCGACATGCTTTCCAGATGTAGGAATGGTTTGCCTCCATTTTCAGTGGAGATGGGTTTTGTCGAGTGGGCAAGATCAAAAACTCATCCTAGATTTGGCTTTAGTCGAAGGTTGAAATCCCGACCTTGGATAAGCGAATCATGATTCATCTCCTTCTGCTTCGGATTTGTCATTTGCGTGCTTCACATTTTACAATACCAACTTCGCCGCTTGATGAAAATGAATCGATGATTTTCGAATTGCCCCAAGTTCTATAGTCATCTGCGTCGAATCTCTTTGAACTTCATCGGGTGATAGACAAACTGATAAAATGATTTTTCAATCCTGAGATCGAACTCCTGACGTTTCGTACCACTTCCAGTTCACTGACTACCAGGACAAAGCACTATTGGCGTCCCTAACTGGTTCGTTTTTTGTTATAAAATTCTTGAAGCAGTTAGCGACCCCCATCGAGAATGAAACAAGCTCAATTTAGAGTTCATAACGACTAAAGGTCCCTTAGAACGATACAGAGCTAACCGTCTTTGAGCTCGCTCGGGCTTTTGCTCGCATTTTCCTATGTGAAGCCTTTAAATGTTTTTCTTCGTGGCGTTCAATTGATTCGCCTCGACTCTTATCTAACAAGGGATTGTTGTACTCAAGCATGATGATGCTCGCAGGTAGTACTGATCGCTGCCCCAGATTAACTCTAGGCATTAAGGAAGATTATCTTGCATGGAAGACTTTATGACAGAAAGATTAATGATACATCCATTCACATGTGCCTAGTTCCCTTGAGGATTCTCGGTGATCAGCCAGCTACACCATGAATCAGACATATAATCGTCATTTTGGATCATAACTTCATAAGTCCATCAGTTTTAAACTGATCGATCCAGATATGGAGCTCCTCATCAAGGAAATCTTTTGATTCTTCGAGCAACTGATATTCGGGTTGACCATCATCGCTTGGCGTTGAAGGATTCCTGTTTCTGTTGTGAGCGATCTGATTCTTCGAGCTAGAACCTTCGTCGTTGCTCGAGATTATAAGAGGATGATTGATCGGTTCACTATCAAAAGCACCTTCCATTTGGGAATGGGAGAAACAAAAATCCTCAAAGCATCCGCCCGCTTGATCTTCCGAAATCATATGCCCAAGCCGGGCAGATCTTTGAACACTAGGCGTAATATGTTGATCGGGGATAGGAAGAGCACTAGCGAAAAGTTGCTGCTCAAACCAAGGAGTTCGTACCTGCTGCACTTGTGGCATATACTCTTGAGGGGTGCTGAGATGATTCGGGGGAATATTCTGATTAGCGCCCAAGTAGTCGATGGTGCTGCTACCAGCTTGGTCGGTGCCTAGATTCGGCAGGGTATTTCTTACTTCAGGGGCATTGTAGTTATAGCCATGCCTAGTGTTTAGGCACAAGTTGAGTTCTTTCAGGTTCAGTGCTGTGTGGCGCTGTCTTAGCGCCCTTCTGTAGCTCTTGAGGTGACTCGCGACTCCATCTTTAGTGAGTCCTGGTATGTTCATGATCTCAAGTATGCGCGTTGGATATGCTGAGTTGATCCCTAGTTGCTGAACCGCACTAAGGAACTTGAGATGAAGCTCGGGGGACCAATTGACCCTCGTCTTCTTGCGACCCGGAACAGTGTTAACAACTTGGCTATTGCTCTCTGGCCTATTTCCAGTAGAATTTGATCGAGCCAGAAATTGTTGTGGAGGGAATTCATCAGCTTTGGATTGGTCGGTCGTGATAGTAAGCTCATCGTTAAGGAAACTCCAATCATGGTGACGCATATCACATCCTTTAGAAGGCATCGATATTGACTTCGTAGAATTGATTTGTTCATGCATATCTCCAACAAAATCCGATTGTATCGAAGATGGTTCGAGGGAGTGGGGTGGTGAATGAGCATTTTCAATCCTCATACAAGGCTTATCAAGGAACATTTCACCGAGAGTGATAGGGCCACCGCAATTAAGGCAAGCGATAGTGCTGGGAGCTTTCTTATACCTCATGTTCTCCGCTCGAAGCTTTTCGTTTTCCTCCTTTAGAATCGCAAGTTCTTGACGTCTGTGTTGAGCCCTCAATTTGGCTCGCTTATTTTGAAACCAAAACTTGACCCTCAAAGGTTTCATCCCTAGCTTCTGGCCCAATTCATTTCTTTGTTTCATGTTTGGGAGAGGGCATTCACTAAAGAAAGCTTCAAGCTCTTGGATTTCATTCTGAGTGTGGCACTGGCGACGTTTCCTTTTCCGAGATTGACCATCGCTGCTGCTGTTGTCGTCGCTGCTGAGCTCCTGAACTTCGTTGCCGAAAGGGTTGGGTTCTGTGGTTCTGGTACCAGACGCCATCCTGGAATCTTCGAGATCTCTCAGTAGTTCATTTTCTGAGATTTTTGGATCAGTCGCCTCTAGCAACTGATGGTAACCCTCAAACATGTTGGATCGAGAAATGTTCGATCAATTTTTGCTCACTCAGGGTTCTCTACTCTCTCATGTATGCCCACTCTCTCTAAATTTTCTTTTGAGTGGTTCTGTATGCCCATGAAACGTTCTTTAAACATGGATGAAGATCATCAGGCAAGCGTTGCTCCCAAGATTTCGTATTTCCCGCTTTGTCGTCTTCTTTCTTCTTTTCAACGTGGAGGGACACCAAATCGATTTCCTTTTCTCGATATCCATGTCTGTCTCCCACTTATTTTCAAAAAGGTGGAACTACGCTCGCCTCATGCTCAGTTTTTTAATATGATGGGACCGCCAAATCCTTTCGCAACTTTTTTCGATAGTTGCGCTTAACTCCCGCTCAATTTTAATATGGTGACACCGACATATCTTTTTACAACTTTTTTAGGTTTATCAAGCCTGAAATCGCGGACTGGGACAGATCTGATGGTTCACCGAAAGAGCCACCACTGCTTTACCCAATTAACTTGGCTCCACGAGCATTATTGCTATGCCTTTCTTCATTCTCGAGTTGCTATAAAAGGAGGAGTTAATGCAGAGAAGATTAACACTCTTACATAATTGCCTTTTCTTATTTTAATCACTCTACCACACTCATCTTCTTCTCCCTCACTCCAACGAAAATGACCTCCTCTCCTATTCACGCTTTCTCGGCCGAAATTTTGGCCCAGTGGGAAAAACTCTATAACCTCCTCGGTCGAGGCTATGCTCATATAGCCGATCACCCAGAAACTGAAGATGAAATCCGCATTTTGCTCGTGGAAATAGACACCACCTCCATCGAGGGCACTAATTTAGAGAGGGAATATAGAATCTTCCCAACCCTCTTTATAAACTTTTTAGAGACTTACCGTGTCGCTCATCGAAAAGCTACCGTGGCTCACGTTTTGCGAGCTCGCTATGAGGATCGGTCCAACTGCTTGGTGTTGGCCAACCTTGTGGCCGATAGTCACAGAAAGGCTGTTGAGTTCGCCAACAAGCGAGTCTCGATGTTGCTTCGCGAGAGGGGAAATTTGGTGGAGCGCTTGGCCTTATCCCTGACCACCTATGAGCACGACCGTCGTAATGTCGTGTTGAAGTTTCAATGTGAGTGGCAGGAAGAAAGGCTTGACAGCATTACCGCGGATATAGCCCATGGGAGAGGACTAGTTCGGGACCTGGAAATAGCCGCCGAAGATCACGGGACCAAGGTTGCCGAGCTTAAATGGGAATGTAAACGCCTTCTTCTTAAGCTTGCAGATCTCGAGTCTCGAGGTGGTGAGTATAAGCAAAGCATCAATAATATGAAGGGCCAACTTGGTTCCTTTGTGATGCTAATTAGGGCTCATTGCGGTTTTATGTTTCCACCCCGATGATTTGTATGATCTGCTTTTAAGGTCCCTCGATTGAGCGAAATGAATGAAAGCTCTAATGTGTGTGTCTCAACTTCTGTATGGCTGACTTTCTCGAACACCTGACCACTCTCAACCTAGGCAAGCTGCGCTTTGACATTGATGATTCGAGCGTGTACATCTTGATTTTTTAATCTTGCTTATGATCGGATAAAGGAACCTCCCACCACGATTATCCACAAAAAGACTTCTCTTCTCTACTTGTTTTTAACCTGTTTCAAATGAAAAGGCAGAATCAGAAGAAAGAATTTGAAAAATAAAGCATAAATCCTTTCAATTTTATGCTTACTTGTGATTAATAGGGATAAGAGCTTTTACAAGGGTTTTGACCTTGTGCAAAAACTTTTATCAATATTCCTCAAAGGAAAGCATATCATTGAAAGAATTGTAATTCACGATAATCGCCTTTGATCAATTCCAAGAAAATCAATGGAATGTTCAAAAGTACACAATTACGATGTGTTTTAAATTCAATTGAAGATACGGTATCCAAATTAAAGCCGTTTGCTAAGAACGAGAGTAATTTGGATATCTATCTTTTCATTAAATTTGAAAAACACGAATACTCTTGATCAATTATTGTGGATTACCAATGATGCAAAATATGCATGAACCAATTCAAGGTTATAGTTCCTTCTGGCGAAATTGGGATTGTATTGCCCTATACGGCCAAAAGGTTGTATAAGACTTCCAATTTCAATTTCATCCAAAGGAATTATAAAATTGATTTTGGAGTATTCGAGTGATTAGAAGAAATGCCACTATCACATTCCAATGACAAGTCAATAGAAATACAACAAATTTCAATCTGAATGTATATAAACACAAATAGATCCCTAATACAATCAATCTAAGGGATCAGATAGAGAGGATCTCAGCAAAATAAATCCTATACAAGAAGGCTAGAAATGAAAATTAAAACAAAGGAATGTGATCTTAATACTTAGAGATGCCCCAGTTTCGATCTTTGAGACGTGACTTCAGGATCACCTATTCCAAATCGTCATCTTCATTAGATGATACCTCAATGATGTCCATAGCAAGCTCTTCTTGTCCACTTGGCGCTCGTAATGGGATGACACCATCTTCATCTTCCATCAAGAACATTGGGAGGAAAACACACCTATCTATCCTCAAAATGGCATTTAATCCAATCACCGGAATTATGCAATGAATATAATGATTAAGAGCTGTAACAAGTTCGAGGGATAGAAAAGTCTTACCAACCAAACTTAAGAGAAAATCAAGCTTCTCTGTATTTTTAGCAGTGTTAGGTATACTAACCTTCCATAGACAAACGCATGAGACAAGTGAGGGAAAACTCCTAAAAATCAAAAGATAGGGCTTGGTACCTAAAGCCAAGGTCCTCACCTCGAATTCTGGGAAGAGCCGATTCCATTGCACAACTATCGTTGCATTGGGACTCAATCCATAGTTCGAAGTGAGCGAAATTGAAAAGTGGATTACCCCATGTTTTTCCTCACGGAGATTCCATTTTCAATTCCTTCTATTGTGTTCCTAAAGAGGGCGCCTGGGGTTTTAGGCGCAATTGTGTGTATTCATTGTGTCGTGCTAAAGCAAAAGACATGCATTTTATTTAACAATCACCGCTTCAATATAAACATCCACACAATCATACATCCAAAACTCCTGCCTACATAAAACAAAGTTAACAAGCACTTCACCCCTTATTTCTCCCATCTACAAAAACATCTAACACATTCGTTAGCATATACACCTCACTTTCGAGAGCATCTGCATAAAATTAGGTTAGAAGAATCAATCAACTTTTTAATCGGCTCAAGTCCACTAAATGGTTAAGAACCAGTCCCCAGCGGAGTCGCCAGTCTGTCGCGACCCTCTTGAGGTTGTCGGGCTCTCGAGGGCTAATGGGCCGTCCTGTCTGGTCGGACGCGGGCCTCTCCCAAGGCTCATTACCCAAATCGCAACGGAGGTATGCGTGATTGACTTTCAGTGTGGTCTAGTGACATGTGCTAAGTGTGCATGCCATGGAGTCGCCACCAATCATTTTTTTAGGGTATGATTGGACAACCCAATTGAATAGTTGGGAGTTTCTATTCAATTCTGCGAGAACCAGAGAAATGGTTTCGGGGACTTAGTTACACCAACTGTTAGAGTTGACGCCCTTTCGGTACCTAAATTGACTGAATTTTCTAGCCTGAGATTCATGCGGATGAGTAAGGTATGAACCCTAAATCTAGAAATTCATGCAGATAGGAGTGATTATCCTAACAATCACAATCAGTAATAAAATGCCCAACTCAAGGAATCTAGATATGCAAATAAATCACATGGCATTCCTAGTAAGGTCATATTTATCAATCACAGCTCAAGAATGATTTAGCTGTCCTAGGCATTCTACACACGATCTAACCTAAGAAAAGCATTAGGAAGCATCGAAGGAGTTCGAGAGTACTCACATGGGGTTCGCCGTGCCCTGGTTTGGTATTGGACGAGCTATCGAGCTCATGCCGGCCCGATTATATTTGGGGATCCACTCGGCGTTTTACACCATGAAATCATGTGAAACAAAAACGAAAATATTCAGCAAGGGGCATTTATTGTAGATGGTGGTCGATCTAATTGGACGTCAAGACTAAAAAAGATGTAGAAATTTACAAATTAAAATACTCGAATGACATTTTTTTGTCAAATTCAACTCTATGCGTCGTGAAGAAACACATGCAATTGAACTTGAATTTTGACTATTTATGAGTTCAAAATGTAAAAGAAATTAAAATTAAAATATTGACTATTTTTCTATATTTTTACGACATCGAACGCTATTTTTCTTCATTTTTCATGTATTTTTCTATTTTTGGAAAATATTAAAAAATATTTAAAAATATGAAAAATTATTTTTTTTTATCAAAAATGGTTCCTTTAGCTTGGTCAAGGCTACCAAAGATGATTTTTTAATTTTTTTAACTTTTTATAGATTTTTTATGAATTTTTTAAAAATAAACTATGAAAGACTGATCAAAAATCAGGTGTCAACAAAGGGGTCTCATGACGAGGGTTCTCCACGTCCGATGAGACTGCTTGAGTCTGTTGAGGCAACATTCTGGGAGCTGGGTTCTCCAGGCATCCTGCAGAAGTTTGAGCCTGAAAGAATTTTCTTCACCAAGAAAATGTTAGTAATCTTTGGAAAGACCACGGCTGTCCATTTGACAAAACCGTATGACTTAAGTTTTAATTATGAAATGTGCATTTTGATGCCGAAGGCTATCCAAAACATTCTTGCAACATGCAAATGTGATCACAAATCTCTTGCACGGAAAATCAGGATCAAACAATTTGAAATTTCCAAAAAGAGTTTATGCAAAACATCTATTGGAGAATTTCTCATCCAAGAGGGCTCCTCACCGCTCTGTGATAATGGTCTTTTGTAAGGGATTTGCTCAACCTCCTACTAACCTGTGCCTAGGTTTTAGGATCATTCGCAGCGCATACATTTTGATCGGTCGGGAGGTCTTCCACGGGACCGTAATGTTGGGCTTGGATATTGGTTTTCAAGGGGACCCGCTTTGGAGTCGAGGCCGCTGAATGAAATCCTTCACCATCTGCTCCGGGTTTACAAGTCAAGAACCCTGCAAAATGAGAAAGAAATAGTCTTGCTCGTACTTCTTCGAGCTAAGCAATATGTTAACCCAAGTGTCTTAGTCAGAGAAGACTGTTTCAGGGTTATGATGTTGGTAGGATTGGGGACCGAAAAAGGCTTGTTTTTTGCCCAGGATTTATGAGGGGATTGACATTGGTGATCATTGCAAACTTGTCACATGTCTTTTCCATTTTGCATCTTCAATTTTTGAGGCATGCAACCGCTTTTGACAACTCTGTCTGCGTCTTCCACGCCTGACATCATTTGGGGAGTAGTCTTTTTGACCCGACTCCTTTAGGGGTCTTTCTCTTTTCCCATCCGGCCTCATTGCGGATCAATCAAACAACTTACACGAGCATCGGCCTTGCTTTTACCAGGCACTTTGCTTTTTCTCGATGCCGTGGATTCATTTTTGAAATCCCACTTTTTCTCATCTTCATGGGATCGTGTTAGACCTATGATCAAAGGCCTAACAAGGTTAAGCATTAACTTAGGGATTTTTTGCAAACCCTAAGTCTTGAACTCCTTCGTTTCTGAAGTGATGCTGCATCCGTCTTGGAATGTGCAATGATCACCAACGGGTTTATGAAATGATTTTGCAGGCTCAATTTGGCTATACAAAGGATTCAGTGTGTGGGATAGAGAAATGAATGCTTCTCATCATCCTATGGTACTTGGATTACCATATAAACAACACACGAAGATTAATGTTAGTCTGAGCAACAAAATTTCTAACCATTTCTCCTGATGCTGTTGGACTTACTTCTATTCTGCCCCGATGTGGGATGGTTCTCGACAGGGCTGATGATGAAAACCTCCGTTCAAAGGGGTTATTAATGGTCACCTGTAGTATTTGGGAATATGAAACGAACGCCTCCGTCGTCCCAATCCATGTAATTGCTGCGAATGGTCCCTACCTCCGTAGGTACAGATTTTGCTATCCGATTCACTTCCCTCGTCTCTCAAGTGTATGTAGGATGTGTTTGGACTGGGCTCGCCTCTCTTTTGAGTAAATTTCCTTTTGAATGATTTGACAAATAATCATATTTGGAAAAATTCGTTTCTTTCTTTCCCAAAATTTATCCATCGAGGGGATTTTGTGATGTATCGTGCATGTTTTATTCATGCTTTGGGCGACCTCCCGATTTAAATCATGAACAGCGATGCATTGGATAATTTTCATGGCGGCTAAAAGGATTTTAACATTCTTTATCTCCAGCTAACTGGGAAAATGATACTTACCTACCTGTCGCGGCTGCAGACCCCTGAAAATGTAAAAGAAGCATATCATTGTATGTTCACGAATTTTTCGAAAATCGGAACGATACATCCTACCCTCAACTACCCTAACAGGTAGTACGTGGGATGTAAAAACTTGTTCGTCTCCAAGGCGATTCCCCTGTCAAGGGTAGACAACGAGTATCAATTCATATTCTCGAATTCAAGACAAATTGGGACGATACAACTTTACCCTTGGTTCCCATCCCGTTCTGATGTTGCGTATTGATAAGAACCCCGTCTATCAAATCCGCCTATCCATGCTTGGAGTGGTTGCAACATCGATGGTTCCTTTGCCCCCAGCTGGGCAGCGTCTGTTCTGTTATTTGAACGCATGACTCCTTGAGTGATTTATCCATGTTTATCACCTGAGAAGGGAAAGAAATGATACATTACTTTGGTATTCGGTTGAAGATCGTTTAGGAACGATACATCGTTTTACCAAATGGGAGGCTTCGTGACCAAACGTATTTCGTGCTGAATGGGGTAGATCCCATTATGCTCCGCGGGTGATAGTCATCGTTCATGGAATTTGCTCCACGAATTAAGTGATTAATCCACGGCCCTCGGCTTGAAGATGCTCAAAGGGTGATGTTGACACTCACGCGCAATTAGTTCTAGATATTAAGGAAAGATGTTCCCGTGGGAACCTTACAGTGCGATCAACAACATATTCAATAGGAGTATTCAACCCCTTTTCTCTAAGCATTTTTCATCGAGTAGCCATGCCTTGTATCAGACGTTTGATCACCGGCTTTGCGTCACCACTGCGATGGTCCTCCGGCTCCAAATTGATCGAGCCAAAGATTGAACTCATCGCCAAGGAAATTGCTCGAGTCTTCGAGCCATTGATGTTCAAGTTGGGTATCAACGATTGTTGGGGGCAGATTTCTTTCATTGCCTTCGTTGTGAGGGACTGGAGTCTTTGAGCTGGAACCTTCATCATTGCCCTGTTGGGGTTGAGACATACATTCCTGAAAAGTATTGATCCAAGTGTCCAGCTCCTCATCAAGGAAATCACCTGCTCTTTCTAGCCCCTGGTGCCCAGATTGGGTGTCGTCGACTGCAGGTGAGGGATTCCTCTCTTTGCTCTCGCCGTGAGCAATTTGACCCCTCGAATTGGGACTTCCTCCGATGACCGGCAGGTTTATATGTGCACTCTCTACCAATGCCAGATCCGCTTCAGGGACAGCATTAATGACTGATTCGCGCTCAAATTGAGGAATCCCTATGTGCTGGAACTGTGGTATATACTCTTGAGGAGTATTGAGATAGCTTGGCGGAGCATTCTGATTTGGGTTAGAGGAGTCGCTGACACGACTGCTGGTCCCGTCATTGCTGAAACACGGTTGGGTGCTCTTGGCTCTCCAATCATCATGGTTGTAACTCTGCCCAGCACTTGAGCTCCAACCGGCTTTATGATGGTTTAACGCTATCCTTCCATCCTTTAGCAATCTCCTATAGTACTTGAGGTGAGACTCAACGTTAATTCTAGAGAGCCCTGGCACGTTCATAATCTCGAGTACGCGTAGTGGGCTAGCCGCATCAACTCCCAGCTCTCGAATTGCATCAACAAATTTGGTGTGAAGTTCATAGGTCCAGTAAAACCTTGTTCTCTTATCACCCAAAATATCGTCAATACTTCGGTAGCTATTCTCTACGGGATCTAGTCGTTTCAAAAGTTGTCCAGGGAGGGACTCACCGACTTTGGATTGGCTGGCTGCGACAGCGAGTTCGTCATTGAGAGAACTCCACCTGTGACGATTCATATCCTCTTGGGACTCAGAGGATATTGGTGTTGGCTCTATGGTGTTGACTTGCTCATGCAGATCTCCGACGGTATCTGGCTGTGTCGGAAAATGCTGTGGAGAATACGGTAACAGCTGAGCGTTATTCGTCAACAGGGATGGTTCATCGAGGAACACCTCGCCGAGGACAACAGGATTACCACAATTAAGGTAGGCGGCCTTGGTCAGAGCTTCCTTATATCTCGCGCTTTCAGCTCGAAGCTTCTCATTCTCCTCCTTCAGGGCCAATAACTCATGATCTGCGTGTTGCTGTTTCACCCGGGTTCGTTTGTTGGCGAACCAAAACTTGACCTTCGAAAGCTCCAATCCTAACTTTCGGCTCAACTCAATTTTCTGTTGTGTGCTTGGGGTGGAGCATTCATTGAAGAAAGCTTCGAGTTCTCGGATTTGGCCTGGAGTGTGGCGTTGCAGTTGCTTCCTTTTCCGGCTCCGGTCATCATTGTATACTCCTTCTTCGTAGCTGAAGCCTAGAATTTCATCACTGGAGGAGTCAGTCTCCATGGCCTTCTGGCAGGATTCAGCTCTAGGATCTTCAAAGTCTTCCAGCAGTTCGTGTTCAGGGACGTCCAGGTCGGGCGTTTCTAGCAGATGGGAATAGCTTTTAAACATGATGGATCGGAGTATCTCGGGCTGATCTAGTTCACTCAGCTTTCTCTATTCACTCTTACGTGTTTGCTCACTCTAGAAATTTTCTCAAGTGATTGTGCGTGTCCTAGAACCATCCTTCAGGCTGTATATGAAGGCCAACAAGCAAGCGCTCCTCCCGAGACCCTGCAATTACTCCTCGTCTGTCTTCCCCTTTCTTTTTCCTCGTGATAGGATCGCGAACTCTCTTGCATTGATTCGGTTTCATCAAGTATTGCGCTCGTCCCCTAGTTCAGTCTTCAAAGTGGTGGGTCTACAATCTTTCGGCGCCTTTTATGATTTGCTAGGCCCGAGAACGTGGGGAACATCGGCGGATCCGCAATTAATGACTCCGTTTAATTCATTTAGCTCCATGGGAATTAACGCCATGACCTTCTCTCAAACCATTTTCATCGTTTAAACGAAAATGGCATTTTCCCTGTGCATGCTGTTACTCTTCATTTCAACATCTTGGGCGTTCGATGAGGAATGAATTCGTGGCCACTCAAAATTTAACGACCGTCCCTGGTTTCAGATTTAATCCAACCAGGGATCATCGCGACTGAGCGTGACGATGTTCGTCGATAGCGCTGGTTTTCACACATAATTAACTATAGTCATTAAAGAAAAATGTTCCCATAGGAACTTTACAACGGATAAAATGAGTGATCTACTCGTGAACATGTTCTTCTTTCTATGGGTGTTCGTAGTGACCGACCCACCGTGCCCCGAGTCAGGTGCTAGATCATGGCTGTCCAAGCATGCCAGCTTCCCACTGATTGAACAAGGCATCGAGCCCCTCATCAAAGAAATCGTCTGTCGTGGGTTGACCAGCGGCAGGCAGAGCACCAGCCGACTGCTGCTCGAATGGAGGAGTGCGCACTTGAAAAGTGTTGAAATGGCCCGGAAGGACATTCTGATCAGCTTTCAATTTGCCGGTGGTCGGGTTGCTAGCTTGATTGACGCTTAGATTTGGCCGGGTATCTCTTGATGCCTGAGCATTACAATGGCGGTCGCCCCTAGCTTTTGAGCTCGAGACGGATCCTCCCGGTTTAGCTCCGCTCGACGCTGTTTTAATCGCTTTCTGTAGGCAGCAAGGTGATTCCTGACCAGTTCCTTACTAAGCCCCGGTACATTCATGGCCTTAAATATGCGCGTCGGAGTTGCTGAATCGATCCCCATTTGGTGAACTACGTCTAGGAATCTGAAATGCAGTTCAGGGGGCCAAGCGAACCTCCTCTTATCGTGGCCCAAAATTGCATCGATGGCTTGACGACTGATTAACTCATCTCCAGCAGGACCCGACCCTATCGAAAATTGTTGTGCATGAGGCTGATATGATTTGAGCTGGTCGGCGGTAACATCCAGCTCCTTGAAACTGTAGCTCCAATCAAAGCGATGCAAATCCCATCCCCCAGGAGGCATTTGTATCGTCTTCGTAGGATCATCCTGCTCATGCGTGACTCCGGCAAAATCGAGGGCGATGGGGTTATCGCAATGAGGGCAAACGGTAATATTGAGAGCTTCTTCATACCTCATGTTTTCTGTTCGCAGCTTTTGGTTTTCTTCCTTTAAAATCTCGACCACCTGACGTTTGCGTTGAGCCTTCGATTTGGATCTCCTATTTTGAAACCAAAACTGGATCATCAACTGATTAATTCCCAACTCTCGGCTCAATTCAATTCTCCACTTCTTTTTCATGTGAGGGCTTTTACTGAAGAGGGTTTCCAGCATTTGGGTTTCCTCCTGAGAGTATTGGTGAGGACGTCTTCTTTTCCCGAGTTGAGCATCGTGGATGTCGTTGTCGTCGTCGCCGTGATTTTGATTTCCACTGCCAGAAGTGTTGGGCTCCATGGTTTTGGTGTTAGACTTGGTCTTGGAATCTTCGAGATCCCTCAGTAGTTCAATTTCTGAGATTTTTGAGTCAGTCGCCTCTAGCAGCTGACAGTAACCTCTTAAATATGTTGGATTGAGAAATGTTTGATTGGTTCTTGCCCACTCAGAGTTCTCTACTCTCTCCTGTATGCTTACTCCCTATAAATTTTTCTTCGAGTGACTTTGTACGTTCAGGAGACGCTCTTCAAGCATCATTAGGCAAACGTTCCCCCTCAAGACCTTGAATTTCGCGCTTAGCTTTTCAACGTGATGGGACTGCTAAATCCTGTTAGGGCTTTCTTCGATAGTTGCGCTTACCTCCCACCTAACTCTAATAATGGTGATCCCGACAAATCTTTTTCATCTTTTAATTGACAAGCCGGAAATCGCGGACCGAGACGAACCCAATGGTTCACGTGAGGGGACCTCTTGCTTTACCTCATAACTGGGCTCCATCAGCATTATTACTGAGACCCTTCATCATCCTTGAGTTGCTATAAAATGAGGGATTAACGTATGGCAGGTTAGCGTTCTCGCATAATCAGCTTCTTCCTTCTAATCTCTCTATTAGCCTCGTCTTATTCTCAAGCCAACCCAACGCAAATGGCCTCCTCTCCCGTGCGCACTTTTTCGACTGATGTCTTGGCCCAGTGGGAAAAGCTTTATAACCTATTGGGTCGTGGTTACGCACACATAACCGATCATTCTGCAACCGCGGATGAAATCCGTGTCCTGCTCGAGGACTTAGATACCACTTCCCTCGAAGGTACTACGCTGGGGAGGGAATATAGAACTTTCCCGACCCTCTTTGCACACTCTTTAGAGGCCTACCGTGTTGCTGATCGGGAGGTTCTCGTGGCTCGCGTCTTGCGGGCTCGTTACAAGGATCGGTCTGATCATTTGGTGCTGACCAACTATCTGGCCGATAGTCACAAAAAGGCCGTCGAGTTTGCCAATGAGAGGGTCGCGACATTGCTTCGCGAGAGGAGAAACCTGGTGGATCAATTGGCCTTATCCCTGACCGCTGGCGAGCACGACCGCCACAATGTCCTATTGAGGCTACAAAGCGACTGGCAGGAAGAACGGCTCGACAAAATAACCGCAGACATAGCTCACGGGAATGGATTAGTTCGGGACTTGGAAATAATCACCGAGGAACACGAGGTCAAGGTCACTGAGGTTAAGGGCGAATGCAGAAACCTTCTCCTCAAGCTTGCGGACCAGGACATGCGAAGTCGTGAGTACGGGCAGAGCATTAACAACATTGAGGGTCAGTTGGGCTCCTTTGTGTCGTTAATTAGGGCTCACTTTGGCTTTACTTTTCCACCCCGAATTGTATGACCTGCTTTTGAAAACCCTCCACTGAGCAAAATAAATGTGTGTGTTTTAACTTCTGTATGGTTCATTTCTTCGAGCATCCGAACATCTTCAACTTGGGTGAGCCGAACCATAATATCAATAAGCCGAGCAAATATGTCCTGATTTTATAACTCGCTCATGATCAGATGAGAGAATAGCCTCAGACTTATCCAGGAGAAGATTTCTCTCTATTACCTATTTTTTTTTTTCACCTGCAAATGAAACGACTGAATCAGAAGGAATAATTTGAAAAAGAAAGCATAAACCCCTTTCAATCTTATGCTTGCTCGTGATTAATAAGGACAAAAACTTTTACAAGGGTTTTAATCTTGCGCAAAAAGTTTTTTATCAGTATTCTTCGAAGGAAAGCATATTATTGAAAGGAATGTAATTCACGATAATCGCTTTTGATCAATTTCGAGGAGAACGAATTAGTCAAAAGCGCAAGGCATAATGACGTGTTTTAAATTTAATTGAAGATACGGCATCCAAATCAAGGCCGTTTTGTTAAGAACGAGGGCAATTTGGACATCTATCTCGTCATTAAATTCGAAACAATGCCGATACTCTTGATCAATTATCGTGGATTACCAATGACGTACGACATGCACGAAACAATTCAAGTGTATAATTCCTTCTAGAGAAATTGAGATTGGACTACTCTATACGACCAAAAGGTCGTGTAAGACTTCCAATTTTAATTTCCTCTAAAGGAATTATAAACTTGACTTGGGAGTATTCGGATGATTAGAGAAAATGCCACTATCACATTCCCATGACCCGTCAAAAGAAATACAACCAAGCTCCATCTGAATGTATACACCAATAGGTCCCTAATACAATCACTCTAAGGGGTGAGATAGAGAAAGCCTCGATAAAAATAAACCCTATACAAGAGGACTAGTAATGAAAAATGAAACAAAGGAATGTGATCCTAACGTTTAAGGATGCCCCAAGTTCGATCTGTGACCTCCGGATCACTTGCCCCAACTCGTCATCTTCATTGGACGATATCTCAATAATGTCCATAGTAGGCTCCTTTGTTGCTCACTCGGTGCTTCATGGGATATCATCCTCTTCGTCTTCTATCAAGGACGTTTGGGAAAAACACACACATCTATCCTTGAAATGGCATTTAATCTAATCACCAGAATGCAATGAATGAAATGCCTATATTTATATGAACTGTAATAGATTTGAGGGATAGAGAGTCTTACCAACCAAACTCGTCGACTTATGTGCGGTTTTAGGTGTACCAACCGCCCAAAGACATGCGCATGAGACAAGTGATGGTGAACTTCTAAAAATCAGAGGGTTTGGCACCTAAGGTTAAGGTTCCCACTTCGAGTTCTAGAAAGAGCCGATTCCATTGCACAGCTATCGTTGCATTGGGACTCGATCCATAGTTCGAAGCGAGCGGAATTGAAAAGTGGAGTACCCCGCGTTTTTCCTCACGGAGATTCCATTCTCAATTCCTTCTATTGTGTTCCTAAAGGCGGCGCCCGGGGTTTTAGGCGCGGTTGTGTGTGTCCACGTGTTGTGATCATCATAATGCAATTCATGCACAGCAGTTTATCAATCAGCACTTCAAATCATCCACACAACATACATTCCTACGCCCAACCTGCATAAGACAATGTTAATCACGGACTACACCCCTTATTTCTCCAATCTGCCAAAAACATATAACACCTACCATAAGCGGACTTACCTCACCTTCAAGAGCATCTGCATAAAACATGTTAGAAAAATCTATCAACTTTTTAATCGGCTCAAGTTCTCTAAAGTCCCCAGCGGAGTCGCCAGTCTGTCGCGACCCTCTCGAGGTTCGCCGTGGGCTCTCGAGGGCTAATGGGCCGTCCAGTCTGGTCGGACGCGGGCCTCTCCCAAGGCCCGTTACCCAAATCGCAACGGAGGTATACGTAGTCGACCTTCAGTGTGGTCTAGTGATATGTGCTAAGTGTGCATGCCATGGAGTCGCCACCAATCATTTTTTGGAGGGTATGATTGGACCACCCTATTGAATAGTCGGGAGTTTCTATTCAATTCTGCGATAACCAGGGAAATGGGTTCTGGGACTTAGTTACGTCAACTATCAAAGTTGACGCCCTTTCGGTACCTAAGTTGACTGAGTTTTATGACTTAAGATTTCATGCAGATGAGTGGGGTACGAGTCCTAAATCTAGGAGTTCATGCAGATAGGAATGACTATCCTAGCAATCACAATCAATAATAAAGTGCACAAATCAATGAATTCAAATGTACAAATAAATCACATGGCATTCCTCATAAGGCCATATTGGCCTAGAGAAAGCATCAATCAGGCTTAGGAATGATTTAGACATGATTTTGCCCATCAGGGGCAAAATCGTAATTTTGAGACAAAGGGGACAATTTGCCCAAAAAGGACAAAATCATCCTTTTGGAATGAATCCGGAGTCAAAAAACAGGTTTGGTCACTCAATTGACCCATTTTCCTTTTTTTTTTGGCAATTTTCGTGATTTTCGGGAATTTTAGAAACCGATTTACCATTCGAAGGGTAAAATCGTCATTTTCTAAAAATGGAAATGAAATGTGGAAATCTTAGACATAAGGTTTAACCACCCATCTGGCCCATCACCAAATTCTAAGCAATTTCCACAATTCATCAGAATATCAAAGACGATTTACCCTTTGAGGGGTGAAATCGCCATTTTGGATTAAATGGGAGAAAATCCCAAAAATGAAAACAAATCAATTTTTTGTCATTTTCAGCCTTGGAAAATTTTTAGAATTTTTTTAGGAATTTTCTGCAAATTTTCTCAATTTTTTTGAATTTTTATTTAGTTTTTCATTTTTTTAGCATTTTCTGATTTATTAATATTTTTTATATTTTCAGAAAATATTTTAACAAAAAGCATATCATTGGCAATAGACAACACTCAACCAGATAAATAAGTTAACTACTGAACTGAGATAAATACATGCAAATCAAATCTATAATGGCGATATTCTAGAAAAATAACCCTGATATACGGATCGGGTACGTAAAACATACCGGATTGGACACCGGCCTTCAATCGCCCAGCCCCAGCCTGCGACCATCTCCGTGCACATCACCTGTCGATCACCACATCAAAATGTCAACAATTAATTTTATAAGTTTTAAAACCGACAATAAATAATAATAATAATTTTAAAAAAAAAAAATCTGGGCCCGGATACGGGCCAACTCTCTCGGCCATGGCCCAAGCTCACGGCCATCGGCCCACGTTACTCGGCCCAGGGACTCGGCCATGGCCCAGATGCACGGCCTCGGCCATTCGGCCCACGGCCTCGGCCGCTCGGCCCACGGCCATGGCCGAGGAATACGGCCACTCGGCCCACGGCCTCGGCCCACGGCCATGGCCGAGGCTCACGGCCACCGGCCCACGGCCATGGCCGAGGAATACGGCCTCTCGGCCCACGGCCATGGCCGAGGCGCACGGCCACTCGGCCCACGGCCATGGTGGTAGCTGGCTCGACGAAGGCGGCCGGACGTGTGGTGGCGGGTAGTGATGTACGATGAGATGGGGAGGTTCACAAAAAAAAAAAAAAAGAACAAGAAGAACAAGAAGAAGAAGGAGGTTGCCCCAGAAGAACGAGGGGGAGCCGGATGAAGAGGAAGAAAAAGGGGGGGAGGCGGATGAAGGAGGAGGGATCTCTTCTCCCTCTCTCTCAATTGAGTGCACTCAAGTGCACTTGAGTGCATTCAAAAAAGAGAGAGAGAGAGAGAGGGGAAAATATCAAAAAGAGAGAGATGGAGACCGTGTGAGAAAGAGAGGGAGCGGGCGCGCGAGAGAGAGAGAGAGAGAGAGAGAGAGAGAGAGAGAGAGAGAGAGAGAGAGAGAGAGAGAGAGAGAGAGAGAGAAAGAAAGGGAAAGAAAAGAGGGAGTGGGGGAGAGAGAAAGAAAAAAGAAAAGAAAATAATAATAATAATAATAATAAAATATTAATAAAATAAAATATTAGAAAATAATAATAATAATAATAAGATAATCAAAAGTGAAGACAAAACTTTTTCTTTTAAATGATGATGTTTTTAATCCTTTTCTTTTTAATTATTACTAATATTTTTGCCAAATTCAATTTTATGGTGATCAGATAACACCTAAACTCGAACCTGAATTTTACTGTTTTATGAGGTCAGAAAATAGATAAAATAAAAATAAAAATATCGACTATTTTTATATAACTTTTGTGACCTCAAATATTATTTTTCTTGATTTTCTTTTTTTTTTCTTTTTTTTTTTTGTATTTTTTCGAAAATATATTAAAAAAATGAAAATTATGAAAATTATTTTTTTGGTCAAAATGGTTCATTTAGCTTGGCTAAGGTCACCAAAATTGATTTTTCAATTTTTTAACTTTTTATGGATTTTCTATGAATTTTCAAAAAAATAAAATAAAAATAAATAAATAAATAAATAAACTTGATCAAAATTTAGGTGTCAACATCGACTTATTTTGATTTTCTGATTTTTAAAATATTTTCGGATAAACCTAATTACTAATCGGACGACCGCCATTTATTAGATTCGATTAACCCTAGCCGTTAGATCTAAACCAACTCTGCCTAACAGACCAACGCCCATGCTGACTCGACTTCTACGTGGACCAATTGCAGGACGGCACCTAGACCTTTGACTCGTTGACTCCGCCACATCAACATTGTCTTCAACCTCTCGAGCCCGATGAAACGAACTGCTGGGCACCTCCGACGACAATCCAACGGTGGGATCTTAACGAAATCGTGCGAAACTAGCACCAATCAACTCGCCATAGCCTCTAGCTTAACATATCTAAGAACCGAGGCACTTCATTGACCAAATCAAGATCGCCATGCGAAATGCCGAGTACGGACATGGAAGCTCAATCGCACAAACTACGCAAAATCAGAGCGATTCATTCACAGATTAGCACGAAAGGAAGTTCAGAACACTTACCTCGAGCTCCGATCGAGCTCGCATGACCTAGATTGGGCTATGCAAGAATGAACAGGGCACGGCAATGGAGGTTGGCTTTGGGGACTCAATTCACGGTGTTAAGACGAAGCCGATGCAAAACAGATAGGCGATGATGGTTAGTAATGTCTAAGGAACAAAACGCACACTCTAGATGCAAGAACGAGCAAGAAATGCATGAATCGCCATTGATGCCCAGTGAGAAGCTCATAAACGCATCTCACCTGCTCCGGCGGTTTCAGGCAACGCAACCGGCGACGATCGACTCCTGGCTGCTTGGGCGATCTCCTGAAGATCTCTTTGAGCTTTGGTCTAGCCTCAAAAGGCCCGACCGATGCTCTGCAAATCCGAGCTCCTCACTCGACAATGGCGATGGAGGGCGAGCTCTCTCTCATTCGTTCTCTCCCTCTCTTGATTCTGTTAAACTCAGGGAACAGAATTAACCAATCCTCTTCCTTCTAGAAAGTCCATTGGCCTTTATACCTATTTCGAATTTTGGCGCCGAGCGGGGGAACTCCCATTGGCCTCTATCACGTGCCTCCCATGAGCCATTTGGTCGTCGGATGGTGACAGAATTCGTTGGGTTTCCGTTCATGTCCATCAGGATCTCTGGCCTTCTCCATTTGGCACGAATTTGGCACGAATTCGACTTGAGTTTGGTGATTGTTGACTTTCATAGTTACCGCAACTTGACCGGCCGATTGCTCTCTCTCTCGGCAATGTTGGATGGTGCTGTTGGTGTCAATCGGCGGGGGACGATGAGAGAAACAAGACGCCCACCATTCCCTTCCAATTATTCGTGAATTGCCCCTCAATTTGACAATCAAAATCAGCATGAGGACTGTTCATCCGCACGTGAACTTGGGGAAGATGATGTACTGTAGCGAACTGGTTCGACCGGTCTGACCGGGAGGTCCGACCTGTCAAAACCGGTTCTGATCCAATTTTCAAAATTAAACGCAATTCGATTGGAAATTTTTGCAATTGAATATCAAAATCGAACTTAGGGCATGGATTTTATCTAAAAATGTGGTTTTTCCCAAAAAATTATGTCAATTTCTACAAAAGCCCCAAATTTTCATTTAATTACAAATCAGGGAATTGTGCAATTGAGGGCTCAAACGGTCAAATTGGACCAAACCACCTATGCCAATCAATTCCAAATGGTGAAAAACATTGGGCAGCAGCTTCAATTTGTAATGACAGTCCCTGAATTGAAAGTAATTTCAAATATGCCCAAATTCAAGGACTAAAATGCAATTATGTATGCAATTTTGCCCAATTCACGCAATTGAGCAATTTGTGCAAAAAATCGGGCTAAATTGCAATAAAGGACAGTTAAATTGAATGTCAAGATCCTAAAAAATGCCAAATTTACAAATTAAAAGACTCAATTGACATTTTTTTTGCCAAATTCAATTATATGCGTAACAAAGGAACACATAAAATTGAATTTGAATTTGGACTTTTGATACGGTCAAAATGACAAGGAAATTAAAAGAAAAATATTTACTATTTTCCTATATTTTTGTGACCTCAAATACTATTTTTCTTGAATTTTCGACTATTTTTCTATTTTCTAAAAATAGTAAAAAATGCAAAAAATATGAAAAATTATTATTTTTTGGTCAAAAATGGTTCCTCAGGCTTGGTCAAGACCACCCAAGTTGATTTTGCAATTTTTTTTTGACTTTTTATGAATTTTTTATGAATTTTCTAAGAATAAGCTAAAAAGACTAATCTAAAATTAGGTGTCAACAGCTACCCCTCTTTGAGAGGAATCTCGTGAGAGATTTCTCTCAAAGACAGGTGACACCTAAGTCTGGATCGACTCTACTGGGGGATAGAAAAATGAATCTTGACATCAAATCTCTTTTGTCCCGTCGGTAAGTGCTTTGTTTTATCTTTGCCGATGTGAGAGGAAGAGAGGCGAAATAGAGATGCTTACCTATTATTCACATGTCTGATGCTTGTGTGACATGCGCGGCGTATAGTGGATTCAAGTGAATGCCTAGGGACTCGTCTCTTGAGTATCCTAGGGCGGTTAAACTCTAGCCCGTATGGTAGGCCAAACCAGAGTGGGATTCCTATCTGGCAGGAACCTAAGGATGACGCACCTGTTCTATAGGGATTGTCAAAAGTTTTGATCCGTATGGTGGATCAAACCATGAATAGGACTCCTTTTTGCTAGGAACCTATGGATGACGCACTCGTCCTGTAGGGATTGTCGAACATTTTGATTCGTCAAGGGGACCATGCCGTGAGTAGGACTCCTTTATGCTAGGAACCTATGGATAACGTACCCGTTCTGTAGGGATTGTCGAACATTTTGATCCGTCAGGGGGATCAGACCGTGAATAGGACTCCTTTCTACTATGAACCTATGGATGACGCACCCGTTCTGTAGGGCTTGTCGAACATTTTGATCCGTTATGGGGGATCAGGCCGTGAGTAGGACTCTTTTCTGCTAGGAACCTATGGATGACGAATCCGTTCTGTAGGGATTGTTGAACATTTTGATCCGTCAGGGGGATCAGGCCTTGAGTATGACTCCTTTCTGCTAGGAACCTATAGGTGACACACCCGTTCTGTAGGGATTGTCGAACATTTAAGCCAATCCTACATTCTGAGGAATCAACTAAGGCCTATACAAGTGAGATGTGCCTAACTTTTAGGCTTACCAAATGAGCTATTCTGGGTCTAGGGATCACCTAGAACCTTGCAGAAAGGCGATTCTGAATATTATCATTTCGACATGGGAGGTGACATTCTGGGATCTGGGAACTGCAGGTATCCTGTAGAAAGCTCGAACCTACAAAAACTTTGATAAGATTCTTCTGGGATTTATGGATTACCTGAAATCTCTCAAAAAGACGATTGTGAATATTGTCCTTTCGACATGTTAGGTGACATTCTGGGATCTGGGGACTCAAGGTATCCTGCAGAAAATTCAAACCTACAAAAACTTTGATAAGATTCTTCTAGGATTTAGGGATTTCCTGAAATCTCTCATAAAGACGATTGTGAATATTGTCTTTTCGACATGTTAGGTGACATTCTGGGATTTGGGGGCTCCAGGTATCCTGCAGAAAGCTCAAACCTACAAAAACTTTGATAAGATTTTTCGGGGATTTAGGAGTTACCTGAAATCTCGCAGAAAAATGATTCTGAATATCGTCCTTATAAAGCAAAGTGTACTTCTTGGACCTAGGGCTGCCATGAGTCTCATAGAAGCTTAAACTTAAGAGTTTATTCCTCACTTGTTAATGTATTAGCCATCTTGAGGCAATGATAGTTATAATGCAAGTAAAGGCTCATTCTAACATGTACAATTATGCAAAATGACTTAGGATGCTGGAGGTTACCCAAAACATCTTTGTCGTGACCCTCTCTTCAAAGAGGAGGGGGCTAATGGGCCGCCCGATCGTTGCTTGATCGGACGCGAGCCTCTCGCAAGGTCCATTACCCAAATTGCAAAGGCTGGATATACGTGGTCGACCTTCGATGCGGTCTAGTGACACGTGATATGTGTACATGCCAAGGAGTCGCCACCAATCGTTTCGTGGAGGGTACGATCGGAAACCCTATCGAATAGTTGGGAGCGATTTATTCGATTCTGCAGAAACCAGAGAAATGGGATCGAGAACTTTGTTACACCAACTGCCAGAGTTGACGCCCTTTTGGTACCTAAGTTGGATGATTTATCTAGTTTTAAGATTCATGCAGACGAGTGGGGTACGGATCCTAAATCTAGGAGTTCATGCAGATAGGAATAGCTACCCTATCACTCACAATCATTAAAAGTAAATGCGCAATTCAAGGATCCAGTACATGCCGATAAAATACATGAAAGCAGCATGGAATCCCTAATGAGGCCCTATTGGCCTAGAGAAGTATCAATCAAGGCTTAGGAGTGATTTGGACATGATTCGCCTAAGAGGGGCAGAATCGTAATTTTAAGAAATTTGGGGATAATTTGCCTTAGAAGGGCTAAATTATCATTTCAGATGAAATATTCAGTCAAAATATGGTGGAAATAGGATTGACAATAAAATCCTTCCATTTCCTATTTTTCGGGAATTTCCAGGATTTTTCTAGATTTTAAAAGTGATTTTACTCTTGGAGGGGTAAAGTCGTCATTTTAGCCGAAGATGAGAACTAAAAATCTCAAATATTAGGGTTGGTCACCCATCTGACCCAAACCCTAATTTTAAGCAATTTCCAGAACTCGACTGAAATGGGAAAGACGATTTACCCATTGAGGGGTAAAATCGTCATTTTGAGAAAAGAGACGAGACTCGAAAACTTAAGCCCAAGAATTGGTCGCCTAACCGACCCTAATTCTTACCTTGGCATTATCAACTTTATCTCACACACACAACAGAGACGACTTACCCCTAAAGGGTAATATCGTCAATTCTTGAGAGAATGGATAGGAAATCCCAAAAATAGAGTTGACCAATTCTCTGCGGTCAATCCTAAATTTTTAGGGATTTTTGGAATATCTAGGATTTTCCCACAATTTTCTTATATTTTTTTGGGATTTTCTAGGGTTTTCTAGCATTTTTTTGGATTTTCTAGAATTTTTCTGATTTTTTTTATTTTTAAAATCATTTTCTGATTTTTTATTATTAAAATATGATTCGGACTGGGTCGATCCGACCCACTCGGGTCGGAACCCGGCCCAGACCCGGACCCGCGCGACCCACGACTCAAAACGACGCCGTATCGCCTCTTTTTTTTTTAATTTTCGGATTAATCAGACTTGATCCGACGGCCCTCATTGAACCGCGTGGCTAATCCACGACCACCGGATGATCTGAATGGAATCTACGGCCTAGATTAAACAAATACTCGACTAGGGCCGTTTGATTGACTTACTAAAATGTACGATCAGGATTAGAACCTAAGACTCGATTTCGACCGTCCACCTTCACTAACCTAAACGACGTCGCTTAGCCACTAACCTAAACGGCACCGTTTCGATTTGTTTTGATTTTCTGATTTAAAACTATTTTCGGATAATCCTAATTACTAATCAGACGGCCACCAATTTATTGGACTCGATTAATCCTAGCCGTTGGATCTAATCCAACTCGGCCTAACAAACTAACGGTCGAGCTGACTCGACATCCACGTGGACCAATCACGTGTTGCCACCTAGACCCTTGGCTCGTTGACCTGCCACGTATGCGTCGTCTTCAACCTCGCGATCGCCTCTGAACGAATGGCCACAACTCTCCGGCGATGATCCAACGGTGGAATCCTAACGGAATCGAACGAGACCGGCGGCAATCGACTCGTCTATGCTTCGCACGCGACATATCGCAAGATTACACGATTTCATTCACAGAATCGAGCGCGAGCAAGCACGAACCAGTACGTACACATGTACTCTAATCACGCGATTCATGACGTATTAAATCAATTCATTAACACGGAAGCATCATTCAATGTTCAGGAGACTTACCTCGAGCTCCGATCGAGCTCGCTCGACCGAGATTTGGTTGGGTGAGAATGAACAGTGTTCGGCAATGGAGGTTGAATTGGAAGACTCGATTCGATGTGTTAAGACAAAATCGATGCAAGACTGATATACAACGATGGTCAGTGATGTTTGGGGGTTAAAACGCCTACTCTAACTCGAACTATGATAATCGGAATCGAGTTCGGCCATTAAAGCACAGTAAGAAAGCTCGAAGGTTGAACTCACCTATTTCGGAGCGATAGGTCGCGCGGCTAGTGGCGATCGACTCCTGCTACTTCAGGTGTGCTTCTGATGACTTTAGCAGGCTTCGGTTTGGCCGGAGACGGCCTAACCAGCGCCTTGGATTCGAGCTCCAATTCTCGACGGCAGGGACCAGAGAATGAACTCTCTCTCTCTCTCTCTCCTCCTCCCTCTCTCTCAATTCTGTTCTCTCTTCTTCAACTGAATCCCCCTCATCCTGTAACAGAAAGCCTCTATATGTTTGTTTAGCTCTTCGAATTTTGCCGCCAAATTAGGGAAGTGTGCGCCAGCTTCAATCGCACGTGAAGCCACGTGCCTTTTGGTCCAAACGGCATCGGGGACGATGGGCATTCCGTCCAACTCCGTTTGGTCCTCCAGCAAGCTCCATTTCATGGGCATTTGGCACGAATTTGGTCTGTTTTTGTCTTGGCTGACTTTTGCAGGTCGCGCGAGGTTGATCGGCTAATTACTCCTCCTCGCGGTGACATCAGGTGATGTTGCCGGTGTCAATCGACGAGGGATGATGATGGGAACAAAACGCCCACCATCTCCCTTCCAATTAGTGTCGAATTAGCCTTCAATTTGACAATCAAAATTGATCAAGGGGACTATTCATCCGCGAGAGTCTGAGGAAGAAGATGGTACTGTAGCGAACCGATTCGACCGGTCTGACCGGTCCGAACCAGTTTCGAGTTGCAATTTTTCAAATTAAACCCAAATTAATGGGAAATTTTTGTAATTGGACCTCAGAATCGAACTTAGGGCATGAAGTTTATCTAAAAAAGAGGTTTTACCCAAAAGTTCATATCAATTTCAACAAAAACCCCAAATTTTCATTAAATTGTAAATCGGGGATTTGTGCAATTGAAGGTTCAAATGATCAAATTGGGCCAAACCACCTATGCTAATTGATTCAAAATGATGAAAAGGATTGGGCAGTGTGTTCAATTTGCAATGATGGTCCTTGAATTGAAAGTAATTTCAATTATGCCCAAATTCAAGGACTAAAATGCAATTAAGTATTCAATTTTGCCCAATTTATGTAATTAAACATTATGTGAGGGCAATTGGGTTAAATTGTAATAAGGGACAATTAGATTGAATGTCAAGACCCTAAAAAAGGCCAACATTCCAAATTAAAAGACACAATTGACATTTTTTTTATCAAATTCAATCATATGTGTTACAAAGGAACACGTAAAATTGAATCTGATTTTTGACTTTTTGTGAGGTCAAAAAGATAAGGGATTTAAAAGAAAAATATTGACTATTTTTCCAATTTTTGTGACCTCAAATGCTATTTTTCTTGTTTTTCTAGTATTTTCCTAATTTCTGAAAATATATAAAAAAATGTGAAAAATATGATTTTTTTTTTGTCACAAATGGTTCCTTAGTCTTGGCCAAGGCCACCAAAGTTGATTTTTTAATTTTTTTTATGAATTTTCTAAGAAATAACTAAAAAAAGGCTGATCCAAAATTAGGTGTCAACAGCTGCCCCTCTTTGAGAGGAATCTAGCTAGAGGTTTCTCTCAAAGACAGGTGACACCTCAGTCTAGATCGACTCTACTGGGGAATTGAAGAATGAATCTTGACACCTAATCTTTCTTGTCCCGCTGGTGAATGCTTTGCCTTATCTTTGCTGACATGAGAGAGAGAGACGGGATAGAGATGTTCACCTGTTACTTACTTGCCAGATGCTGGTGCGGCATGCGCGGTGTATAACGGGTTCAAGTGGATACCTAGGAGCTCGTCTCTTGAGTAACCTAGAGCGATTAAACTCTAGCCTATATGGTAGGCCAAACCAGAGTGGGATTCTTGCATTTGACAGGAACCTATGAATGACACACTAATTCTTCATGAATTGTCAAAAGTTTTGATCCGTATGGTGGATCAAACCATGAATAGGACTCCTTTCTGCTAGGAACCTATGGATGGCGCACCCGTTCTGTACAGATTGTCGAATATTTTGATCCGTCAATGGGATCAGGCAGTGAATAGGACCCCTTTTTCTGCTAGGAACATATGGATGACGCACCCGTTCTGTAGGGATTGTCGAACATTTTGATCCGTCAGAGGGATTAGGTCGTGAATAGGACTCATTTTCTGCTAGGAACCTATGGATGACGCACTCGTTCTGTAGGTATTGTCGAACATTTTGATCCATCGGTGGGATCAGGCCGTGAATATGACTCTTTTCTGTTATGAACCTGTAGATGACGCACCCGTTCTGAAGGGATTGTCGAACATTAAGCTGATCCTACATTCTGAAGAATCAACTAGGGGCTATACAAGTGAGGTGTACCTAACTCTAAGGTTTACCAAATGAGCTATTCTGGGTTTAGGGATTACCTAGAACCTTACAGACAATTGGTTCTAAAAATGGTCATTTTGACGTGCAAGGCGTTATTATGGAATTTGGGGACTCCAAGTATCCTGTAGAAAACTCAAACCTGCAAAAGTTATGATACGATTTTTCTGGGATCTAGAGGTTACCTAAAATCTCACAGAAAGACGATCTTGAATATTGTCCTTTCGATATTGGAGGTGACATTTTGGGATCTAGGGACTCCAGGCATCCTACAGAAAGCTCAAACCTATAAAACTGGAGTCACGAAGAGATAATTCCAAAGATTGTCCTTTCAACATTGGAGGTGACATTCTGGGATCTGGTGACTCCAAGCATCCTGCAGAAAGCTCAAACCTATAAAACTGAAATCTCACAAAGAGATAATTCTGAAGATTGTCCTTTCGACATTGAATGTGACATTCTGGGATCTGGTGACTCCAATCATCCTGCAGAAAGCTCAAACCTATAAAACTGAAATCTCGCAAAGAGATAATTCTGAAGATTGTCCTTTCGACATTGGAGGTGACATTCTGGGATCTGGTGACTCAGGGCATCCTGCAGAAAGCTCAAACCTATAAAACTGAAATCTCGCAAAGAGATAATTCTGAAGATTATCCTTTCGACATTTGAGGTGACATTCTGGGATCTGGTGACTCTAGGCATCCTGTAGAAAGTTCAAACCTATAAAACTGAAATCTCACAAAGAGATAATTATGAAGATTGTCCTTTCGGAGAAAAGTCTACTTCTTGGACCTAGAACTGCCATGGGTCTCATCAGAAGCTTAGATTTAAAAGCTCAATCCCTATTTAGTCCTCTTGAGGTAATGATAATCATAATGCAGGTAAAGGTTCATTTTAACCTATGCAATTATGCAAAATGACTTAGGATGCTGGAGGTTATTCAAAACATTTTTAAGCATGCGAGGATGATCAAGAATCCTTGTGAGGAAAATTCTTGGATCAAACAAATTGAAGTTTCCAATCAAAGCTTGCTTTGGAGCATTCTATTGGAATATCTTTGTCAGAAAGGTCTTCTTATAAATTTTTATGACTCAGTCTTTTCATAACAAAAGCACTCGAATTTCCTAATACCCTGTACTTGGGTTTTCGGGGCCGTTCGCAGCGCATACATTTAGATCAATCAGGAGGTCTTTACGGGACCATAATGTTGGGCTTGGACATGGTTTCCGAAAGGGCATTCACTTTCTGAGTCAGGTCTTTTGAATACAAAATTTTCTTCATCTGCTTCGGGTTTACAAGTCAAGAACCCTACAAATGAGAAAGAAATAATCTTGCTCGAACTTCTTCAAGCTAAGCTCAGACATTAAACCCTACATTAACCCAAATGCTTTAATCAGAAAAGACTTCTCGGGGTTGTAACATAGGTAGGATTGGGGAAAAAAAGGTTAATTTTTGGTTCAGAATAAGCGAAGGGTTTGACATTGGTGATCACTGCAGGTTTTGCTGCCGATCTAGTCCCTTTCGGTTCAGAGAGTGCCTTCAGTCTTTGAAGTGCATTGGTAGTCTTTGGGAGAACCTCTCTCTCGCGTTAGCGCGACGTCAATATATGAATGTGACATAATCTGGGAGTATCTTTTACAATCAGATCTCACTAGTGACCTATACAAAGGTATCGTGCATTCTTTTGGCATTCACAAGATCAAACACATGATTCACAAGTGTACAAGTATTTTGGACGGGCATTGGCCTTGCTTTTACCAAGCACTTTGCTTTTTCTTGATGCCCAAGATTGGATCTTTCTCTCTCTCTCTTTTTTTAATCTTTTGTTGAAATCCCACCTTTTCCTTTCTTTTGGGAATTAGGATTTTCAAATAAGTGTGCTAGATGTACAACTTGAATTTTAGCACTCAAGCATTAACCCAGGAATTTTTTTTAATTAATTCCTATTCTTTTGAACTCTTCCACTCTTGAAGTGACGTTGCTTCTGTCTTGGGATATGCAATGATCACCAACGGGTTTGTGAAACGAACGTATAGGCTCAACTGGGCTGTGTAAAGAGTAAAAGTGTATAGGATAGAGAAACGAATGCTTTTCGTTATCCTAAAGCACTTGAATTACCATAGAAGTTAAAATGACAAGCAACACACAAAGATTGATGTGAGTCTGAGCAAAAAAATTTCTAACCATTTACCTCATGATACGGTTGGACTCACCTCCAATTGGCCCCAATGTGGGGTGGTTCTTGACAGGGGTAAAGAATGCAACCGCCGCTCAAGGGGTTATCAATGGTCATCTATAGTGTTTGGGATGAGAAATGAATGCATCCGTCCTCTCAATCAATGTAATTGATGCGAAGGGTCATTATATCCTCAGATCCAGGCTTTCCTATTCTCACACTTCTCTCATCTCTCAAGTGTATGTAGGACATGTTTGGATTAGGTTTGCTTTGCATCTGGAGGAACATCCCTGCTAGATAGTCTAAGCAAGCTATGTTTTTGGAAAAAAAAAACACTTTGTTTTTCTCCAGACATTTTACTCCACATGAAGATTTCAAAGATGTATCATGCATACTCAGACCGTGCTTGGATAACCTCCGGTTCTGACAGGTGTGCAGTAAATGTCAGAGATTCATTTTTTCAAAAACATTGTTTATTCCTAAGTTCGGGCATGTGAATGTTCATTCTCTTGCTCTTTTCATCTTACAGGAAGTGAGAGACTTTACTGTGTTCCTCCCTTGTTGTCTTCTGTCTTCATCAGACATTCCTGCATGTAGGATAGAATAAACATTCCTGTGAGTGAAAGATGGTTTAACCATTGATGGAACAGATACATATCACCTGGTACTTGATGTTGAGGACTCTTCCGTCTAGGGTTCCATTTAGATGAATCCGATTTTTGAGTCTGCTTCTTGAAATCCTGCAAAACCGAACACATGCTAGTGTATGCATGGATGCATGATATGCTTATGTAATGACCGTTATGGCGATTCGGATCATTTCGGGACAAGCTACATATTCAACATCTGATTTCATTTCAAGAATAATATTTCTTCACAGCATCTGAATTTACAGGGTGCCACAATTCTTCTCCTTCAGAATTTACAAGAATCAATGCTCCTCTTGTGAGAATCTTCTTAACAATATAGGAGCCTTCGTAATTCAGGGTAAACTTGCCTCCCGGGTGGACAGCATTTGGCAGAGTCTTTTTCACCACTAGGTCGTCTACCTCAAAACTTCTGGCTCTAACCTTTCGATTGAATGACTTGGCTACCCTTTTCTAGTAACCTTGGCCATGACAGATCGCTCTAAGACGTTTCTCATCTATCAGATTCAGCTGTTCATATCTATGTTTGGAGTATTCCGTCTCGAAAAGTTTACCCTCTGATAAGATCCTTAAAGAGGGAACCTTAACTTCCACGTGCAGGATCGCTTCCATCCCGTATACCAGAGCGTAAGGAGTTGCTCCTGTAGAAGTTATAATCGAAGTTCAATATGCCATTAAGGCGAATGGTAGCCTTTCATGCCAATCCCTATAATTTTCTGCAATCTTAGCCAGGATTTTTTTTTTATATTCTTGTTAGCCGCTTCTACTGCCCCATTCATTTGTGGGTGGTAAGGGGAAGAGTTAAGATGTCGAATACCAAAGCGATCAAGTAGACCATCGACAATCCTGTTGTTCAGGTTGGATCCATTATCTGTAATGATCGCTTGAGGGGTACCATATCGAGAGATTATGTCCCTCTTAATAAACATTGCCACACTTCTCGCGGTGACATTCTTGTAAGAATTGGCCTATATCCACTTTGTGAAGTAATCAATCACCACCAGGATGAAGCGATGATCATTTGAAGCCGTTACATTGATGGGTCCTATCATGTCTATCCCCCACATAGAAAAAGGCCAGGCTTCGGACATTTGATGTAGTTCATTCGGGGATGCATTAATCTTATCACCGTACACTTGACACTGGTGGTATGACTAGACATGTTGGCAGCAGTCTGATTCGATGGTCATCCAATAATACCCGAGCCGTATGATTTTCAATGCAAGGAGGTGGCCGTTCATATGGGGCCCGCATATACCTTCATGGATCTCCTTCATGAGAACATTTGCTTCTTTAGCATCTATGCATCTTAACAGAGTGGAGTCAAATGACCTTTTGTACATAACTTGTTCACTGAGGAAAAACTTGCTGGACATCCTGGTTATGTATCTCCGGTCTCCTGCCTGACATCCTTCAGGAAACTCCCCCTTTAAGAGATAATTTTTGATGTCATAGTATGAGGGTTCTCCGTCAAATTCTTCTTCTACCATCATACAATAGACCGATTTTTCAACTATGCCGATCCTTAGTGGTTCTATTTCTAAGCCATCAGTCATCTACAGCATCGAGGCCAGTGTGGCTAGTACATCTGCAAATTGGTTATGAGACCTTGGTAGATATTCAAATGACACCTCTTCGAACTTAAGTGTCAACTCTTCGAGATATTCATGATAGGGGATGAGCTTTGCATCCTTCGTTTTCCACTCTCCCTATGTCTGTAAGATGATGAGCATGGAATCTCCACAAACTTGCAGCCTAGGTATTCCTATGGAAATGGCTAACTGTAAGCCTAGAATACACGCCTCGTATTCTGAGATATTGTTGGTGCAAGGGAAAGTCATCTTTGCCGCAACAGGATAATGTTGATCGTTAGGGGATATCGATACTGCCCCAGTGCCGGCTCCTGATAGGTTAACAACGCCATCGAAATATATGACTCACTTATCCTCTACGAGGTTTAAGACTTGATCTTCTGTCTTTGTCTTCCCAAAAGATTCTTGATTTTGTGAGTTCTCTGCCAACATATCAGCTATAACTCTCCATTTTACTGATTTTTGTGGAGAACTCCTAATATCAAATTCGGATAACATCACCTGCCATTTTGCTAATTTCCCAATTAGAGCGGGCTTCTCCAAGAGGTACTTGACAACATCATTTTATGTTACCAGCTGAATATGGTGATGTGGGGTATACTGTCTTAACTTGCGAAGTACCCATATAATTGCCACGCAAGCCCTTTCAACATGTATGTATTTTTCTTCAGACGATATGAATTTCTTGCTCAAGTAATAGACGGCTCTTTCTTTTCCATCCATCGGGCTTGTTTGGGCGAGTATGGCTCCCAAAGATTCATGCTGTATAGACAAATATAAGGTCAAAGGATGACCTGGGATGGGCGGCACAAGTACTGGAGGAGTGACTAGATAATTCTTGATCTTTTGGAACGCCTGACTGCATTCTACATCCCATGTCACTTTTGCACCCTTCTTAAGTAGTTTGAAGATCGATTTAGCTACATCTGATAACTGATTGATAAATCTGGCAATATAGTTCAATCTCCCCAGAAGGCTTCTTACTTCTTTTACTGTGGAGGGAGTTGCTAGATCATGAATAGCTTGAATTTTCGAAGGATCAATCTCGATGCCCCTATTACTGATCATGAATCCGAGAAGTTTTCCAGATTTTACCCCAAACACACATTTGTTAAGGTTCAACCTCAACTTATATTTGCGCAGTCGCTCAAATAATTTTCTTAATACTTGAATGTGATCCTGTCCCTTCCTGGACTTGGTGATCATGTCATTAACATACACTTCGATTTCTTTATGGATCATATCGTGGAATAATGTGATCATGGCCTTCTGGTAAGTGGCCCCAGCGTTCTTCAGTCCGAATGCCATAACCTTATAGCAAAAGTTTCCCCGGGGGGTGGTAAAGGCAGTCTTTGGTTTGTCCTCATGCTTCATGAGGATCTGGTAATATCTGGAGAATCCATCCATGAACGAGAATAGTTTGTACCCCGCGGTACTATCAACCGGTACATCAATGTGTGGTAATGGGAAATCATCTTTCGGGCTTGCTCTATTCAAATCTCGATAATCTACACATATCCGAACATTGCCGTCCTTTTTCATGACGGAGACTATATTTGCAATCCAGTCCGAGTATGTGATAGCTTCAATAAACCCCACCCTAAGAAGTTTCATTACCTCTTCTTTAATTTTATCTTCCAATTCGGCTTTCATCCGTCTACTGCCTTGTCTGACAGGTTTAATACTGGATCTGTGGGTAGTGCATGTTCCACAATTCTGGGATCCAAACCCGGCATGTCAGCATAAGACCATGCGAAAACATCCTGATATTCCCTCAGTAACTCAGTAAACCTAATCCTTTCATCTCGGTATCAATGTCCACCAATCTTGACTTCCTTGATATTCGAGGAGTCCCCCAAGTTAATAACAACTAGTTCCTCTAAAGTGTGAGGTATTGACTCTTCGAAGGCGCTCTATTCTCTGCGGATAGATGCGTAACCTTCATCCTCATCCTCTTCTTCAATATTGTAGGAGTAGCGAATGTGGTGATCCGAATCACACAACAACCTGATATGTATGTTTGAGATGATATGCCTGAAATGTCATGAGCATGGTTAGTCTATACTTCATATGGGAATGCCATGCATGAGTGTGAAAAAAAAATCTTTTCGAAAGAGATTTCAAAATAAGTGGAGGTGTAAATAGGACTAGTCCTCATATCATAGGACATCCTTGTCCCTGAGAAATCTTTTGGAAATCAAGAGTCATATGGAAAACCAGGCCTCAAGCTTCCGTATGGAAGGCTAATTATCATCATTGGGCTGATTTATGGTTCCATATGCTCTTAACAAAACGTGTACAATTTTATTGAATGAAAAATGGGTCGCATTACAAATTGTCCTATTTGGACCAATGGCCGGAGATCCAAAGGCGTTCTCCTACATATATTTCAAGCAACAATTACTAAAAGTGCAATGAAAATGCAGGAAATTTAAATGCAGCATTAAGAGCAGGGAAGAGGTTTCTTTACTCAGAAGCGCTGGCTTCATCATTCAACCACTCTATGATGACATTAATAAAGTTGTCTTCCAGAAAAGGTTTGCCAAATCTTATTCTGCTGTTGTAGTTATATCTTCTTCTGACAGCCACCTAGAGTTCTTGCTGAAGTATTTGTTCAAATGACAGTTGAACATTTTGGATTTTCCTTTCCAAGCTGGAGAACCAATGAATGAATCTCTCTGAATTTTCTGGCCTCCATGGCGTCCCAGGCTCTTGCCTCGGCTGTGACATTCTGAATTTCCTGCCATTTTGAGGCTGTTGAATGTGAATGTATCTTACGATGTATTTTAGTTTTGTCTCGGTCGGATTTGATCAATCTTGAGTAAACTGACCAAAAAAGAAAAGCCTAACGCATAACAAGATACGTGGACCTACGAAACTCCAAAAAGGAAATGACGCTTTGACCATAAGGATTGTCGAGGGAACATTTAGAGACAATGAGGCTGATCGGATGACGATTAAGGAATACAATGCTAGCGTTGTACGATTGGATCGCGGGTGAAGCCGCTTAACCAATGTATAATTTGTAAATTTTCCTAAATCGAACTATGATGATCGAAGCCGTCGGAACTAGCGATAAACCCTCGCAATTACATGACAACCAAAGCTAACATAACTTGGGTTATCCTCAGTGTGATGAGAATCACAGAGTCGATACGCGTAATATTTACAAAAGCCGCCCGTTAGTTCGAGATAAACTATAATTACAATCGTCGGACGAATGATCATGAAATGGAAGCTCAAAATTGGCAATTGGAAATAGAGAATTCCGATTCTGAGTAGGAATTTGACAATGCCTCACCAAATGGTAATTTCGAATTGGAAAAGTGAAGTTTGGACTGAAAGTGCGACAAGACCATTTTGCCCCTAGATCATAAACCCTTACCTTAAGACTTCATAAAGGACAAATTGTTCAATTCCTCTCCCCACCTATGGCTGCCGAAAATTCAATTGAGGGGTCGAAGTTGGAGTCAAAGTTAATCTTGCATTATTGGAGGAGTGCCACTTGTCAAGTAATGAGACCCCCAAGCATTAATGACTTTACCTAACCTTGTCATATCAATTTGGAGCTCAATTATATGTGTGAGACAGTGGTTTTGAAGACCTCATCTTCTGTGTACACCCCTCCCAAACGTTCACCTCATTTTCCTCTCCATTTGGCCTCAACCAAAAATTTCCAGAAAAGTCGGTTTCTGTGCTTGCTGTTCAATGAGCTCGAGAAGGCCTTCCCGAGGGTCGTTTGAGGCGATTCGACTTTCAGAGGTTAGATCTATGTGTCCTTGACATTGTCCCATTGGTTTCGTGATTTTAGGAGGTCTGGTTAATTTATAGTGATTTTTGGAAGAAAAGCGGACGGATTCCGCGCGAGCTGAGAGAAGGTTATGGTTTACCCTCTTAGAAATTCCAATTGACCCCCAATTTTTAGGAGAGCTTCATAACACCTAGTACTATGTTCAGATAAATTTTGGCTGCAAATAGATAAGGTTAACTTCGGTTTTCATGGATGAACAATAGTGGTAAAATATGGACAGATTCTGATCAAGAGGAGATTGGACTGTTTTGTTGTCTTTGGGGTGTCAACCGACTCCAAATCTCTTAGTGAGCCCTTTAAACATGTAAATGAAGGTCTTGGAAGGTTATTTACGTAAAGATTTAGACACGAGATTGGATTATGACTCGATTAAGCGGTTTGAACCCAAACCGGTTCTGTTTTAAGGAAGAATACATGCCGGCCGGTTCTGTTTAAGGACTAAATGAGGAATTTTTGGATGTCGATTGACCTAGAATATATTGTATGATATCATGTGAGATGTCAATGTGAGATGTGAGAAGTGGATTGAAGTTTAAAGGTGATTTGTGGTGAAATTGATTCACGAAACGCTAAATTGAGTATTGCCATGTATATGGCTAGGTAAACCGAACATATTAAGGGTTCGGAGTGAGAGTTACGATGTCCAATGGTTATTAAAAAGGATGTCTTGAATTGCCAACGGTATGGCTAGGGAAAGATTACTTTAATGGAAGTGAATATTCTATGGTTTATGATTCAAGATTGGTTAATCTTGTTAGGTGGACGACGCATTTGTGGGAATTCGGTACTCGTGACTTTGGGAGAATTCCTTGTTGTATTGTGTTATTCAATCCGGTAAGTGGTTCCTAAACCCTTACTCGAACCCTAGGACACTACTGGAATGATTAAAAAGTATAGAGTCGTTGGGCGATAAAAGTATTGTGATTGATGACATGTGTTTTGTGTGGCTAGTATGCCTTTGCTATATGAATTGGCTTGTATGCCTTTGTGTGATTGAATTGGCTGTGGGCCCTTGTGATTGAATTGGCCGTGGGCCCTAGCAATGAAAGAATGATTTGTGAAAATACATTGCGGCCGTGGGCCCTGGCGATGATAGAACGACCTGTGAAAAATTACATCGCGGCCGTGGGCCTTGGCAATGCTTGAGTGAATTGAAGTTTCATCGCGGCCGTGGGCCCTAGCGATGATTTGATGAATCGAAATGATATCGCGGCTTTGAGCCCTGGCGATACATTACGGCCGTGGGCCCTGGCAATGGTTGAATTTGGTCACACTGATGATTTATAAAAGTGACATGTTTGTTTTGGGCTAATGTGTGAAGCTTGGGTCCTATAGCATGTGGTGTGTTTGTTAATGATTTGATATGCCAAATTATTCTGTGAGAAATGATACTGAATTGCCATATGCCATTACTTGCTGAATTCACTGTATTATCTACATTTTGTGTTATCTGGTGGGACTAATGGTTTAGTTTAGGTTGGGTTTCACTTGCTGAGATTATTATCTCACCCCATCGTGGGACCAATATTTTCAGACCCAAAGCCTTGAAGAAGGTCTCGAGGATGACGAAGAAGGAAGGGAGGAAGATGAAGATGAGTCCGTCTAGTCCATAGCTTTCTTTTTGGAGTTCATCTTTTTGGTCTTATAGTGCCTTTCTCCGAACCCTACTTCCTTTTGTTGTAATAGACCCCTTTTATTTGTAAGACAATGCATGTTAGTTTTATCCTATGTTGCGTTATGTTTATTTTATGTCTGGGGTTTTGTTTTCGCTTCCGCATGTGCTTTCAAATCGAATTTAGAGAGTTAGGCCATTGGATCCTGGGTTATCTAATTACGATTGATGGCTGAGTGGGATGTTGGCGTGCCGCCGGGGTCGGGACGTGACATCGGCCTCGGCTGGTTGTCTTAGGGGCAGACTCGTCAGGCGGCTTTTCTGATATCCCAAGCCTATCATATGCTGGTTAGATTTCAACTGTAAAGGGGTATTCATTCCCTGACCATATTTGCCTAGGCCTTCTCCAAGGTTATACCCATACGCCAGTAGCATCTTGGCTGGTAAGAGGTTGGCTTCAAAAATGTGGGGAGTTCTCAATTTTGCTCCCACGGGGGTGTGTACTGCTGCTACCAACTCCAAGGAATGAAAGCTTGCCTCCGTCCTAATTTCGGGTTCGACGTAAGGAATGGCGCTGCTCTGATATGTTTGGAGGTCAACTTCTCCATGCACAGTAATCACCTTCCCATCTACCACAAATCGTACTTTCTGATGTAGGCTTGAAGGTACGGCTCCTGCCACATGAATCCAAGGTCTTCCCAACAGGAATTCGAATGCACTAAGCAAATCCATTACTTGAAAATTTATAGAGAATCTGGTTAGACCGATGAGTACGTCAAGTTCAATCTCACCTACCCTAGTTTTCTTCATCCCATCGAAAGCTCTCACAGCTGTTTTGGAGGTTTTAATCATCTCTTCTTTGATGCCTAAACTCCTCAAGATAGCTAAAGGACATATGTTGAAAGCGGATCCGTTGTCAATCAATACATGTCCTATTGTTTTTCTGTTGCATTGTGCAGTAATGTACAATGCCTTGTTGCGTCCTCTCCCTTCCATAGGGTAGTCTTCATCTAAGAAGCTCAATTGATCTTTCAGGAGGATCGCCCCTACAAAGTCCCCCAACTGCACATCATTAATTGTTTCAGGGACATGCACCTCGTTCAGTATCTTCAGCAGTGCATTTTTGTGCTTCTCTGAGTTGATGAACAAATCCAGTAGAGATATTTGGGCCGGCATCTTCCTTAAGTGCTCTATCACTACAAACTCACTGGTTTTAATAATGGACATGAGCTTTTCTGCGTCCTTCTTCGAGACTTCCTTCTTTTCGGGTTCGCCTTTCCTAGGGGGTAGAATCGTCCAGACCTCATTACCGCATCTACTTCCTCCGTCCCATAGTCCCAGTGGACTGCCTTAGGATCATACTCTTCTATCGGAAGGACTTTTATGGATACTGTCGTCGGGGCCGAATGCCTCGGGTTCAGTTGTATCGTGCTATTCTTCTCTTGATAGTCGAATCACAACCGATTTGATCAGACAATCTTCTAGCTCACTCAAGCTGTCAAGCTCTTCCAGTTTGATCACCACTATTGTAGCGGCTTCAATCGTTGACACAGTGTTGTCGAAGTCCTTTGAGAAAATTTTGTTTTTGAATTGACGATGCCGATCGTCGTTTCCTAGTTTTGCTGATGTTACAGATTCCAGGTATTCTCTCGTTCTCTTGAGTTGTTCAACTGAGTCTTGTTGCTGATCCTTTGATCTCTCTATTTCGACATACTGCTCTGTGTCAAGCTTGGTATCCATCATCTGGCCAAGCGACGATTCAAGCCCTTTCGTAAAAGGCTTTTCTGACTTCTCTGGGATTTCCAGTGGAACTGGATCATCCATACCTCTCCATCCGTCTGGTATGATATCCTCCATTCTTTGATAGAAACTAGGAGGAGTAGAATATTTTACTTTAAAGTTATATCCTCTGGAATCTTCACCCAGGTTATTTATTATTTCTCCCATTTCAAGTGCGTTAGCCATGAATCTGCGATCTGCTAAACTTCGCCTCTTAGCTTCCAGTTCGTCCTCGTCGAGTTCTTCTTCTGGCTGGATGATTGGCCCAAGATCGCCTATCAGACTTTTGTGTGGGATAGTCCACGTGCTTCCCCATTCAGTTTTAATCATAAAATGGCTCCCTTCCAAGCTTAAAGAGGCCTCGACTCCTTCGAATTTTTCATCGGTAAAGTCCGACATTATCCCCAAGCTCATCATCTTAGTGATACACAATTTCTTCATGTCAATAGTGACCTCCCATCCTTTCGGGTATAGTGAGGCGATTTCCAGAATGTTGGTCGGCTTAGGTATGTCTATCTTTCGCGCAAGGTGGCTTTCTTTCTCGTCAGTGAATATTGCCCTTACTGCTTGATGATCAAGGAGCGAGTTTTCTTGTACATTTGGAGCTATGTTGTCAAACTTTGGAGCTATATTGGATCGAGGCGCCATCAGTGGCAGGTGATAGATCGTTGAATTTTGAATGTTTTGGTATCTAGAATGGGTCAATCTAAGCACGGATGGCGGCACACTGTCAGGACCAAGCAGAGGCTCTCGGTTGTGACTCTCTCTCTCTCTCTCTCTCTCTCTTGTCTTCTCTTTTTTTTTTTCTTTTTCTTTTTCTTTTTCTTTTTCTTTTTTCAAAATTCTAAATGCTTTTTTTAACCCTAGGTTCATGGGGTATATATAGAATGAGAGTAGCCTTGAACCCTAGGGTTTAATCTTGGCCGTTAGATTAAAAGAAATCTTATTGATGTAGGATTAGATATTGATCGTCGGATTAAAATTTCTGCTTTTGATGGATTGGACATCCCAAAATTCAACCATGGAGGTGTATAAGAGGCTTTGGCCGAAAATTCTCTAGTTAATGGGCTTATTTGCACGAATTTAGGGCCTAATCGGGCTTTAATTAATTAAATGAGTAATTAATTAAAAGCCTTGCTTTTAAAAGACCAAAAATGGGCTGATTTAAATCTCAATTGAGTCTGAACCAATGAAAATTCGTCACCCTCTTCTTGTGGTCGAAAATTGAGATGAGTCCGGTCCGATTGTTCCTCAAATTGAGCTTGATCGACTCACCTTTTGCAAGTCACATGACTGAAATAAAATGCGCAATGCATGAGAATTCATTTTTGTGAGAACTAAGACTAATTCTCATTTTATGAAATAGGTAAATTTCTAAAAATCAAATTTAGATGTCAAAATCGCGGCTAATTATGACTTCTCCACGTGCTGGCCACGTGTCTTCTCGAGCAACTTTTCTCGAGCAACTTTCGGTGTCAACATCCTGAAAAATGACTTTATAAAAAACATTTTTCAAAAGCACTTCCTTTTTTAATGGGGCTTTAATGGAAGAGGATTGCTCCTAATTAATGCCCCTGTGTTATAGTCTACGTTTATTATGAAACAAGTTCCTTTCCTTTGTCTATGCTTTGAATGGATCTTTTTCGAAGTCGATCAGATGATACATACGATAACAACTTTTAATAAATTGAATGTAGGTATGAACCTTAAAAAAAAAAATCTTAGATCCACTTCATCAAATTTGCATTTGGCTTTGGTTGATGATAATACAACGATGGAAGACTTAAGACGACATAAAAATTTCTTTCGGTGCAAAAATCATGGAACAGTGAAATTATTTTAAAGAGGCTGAATGAAATATGGTAACGATTTTAAATTAAGATGCCCCAAAAATGTCCGTGAATTGATGCATGTTTGCTATTTTAGTTCTACTGAAAACACGTGCTAGCTTGCCATCGAGCATGGCGTAATCACATCAATGGTCATCTTTGAAATTGAGTCCTTCCGCATTGTCTTGACAAAAGTCCCTCTCTCTCCTCAAATCATATCAAATACTCACCTTGACCGTGTCCGAGTAAGTGGCGAGAAAGCGTTCCATCCATCGCAAGAGGCGATCGTAGGAGAATTCTTCTTCCTCACAGCTTTCAATCGATGCCAAGGGTGAAATCCTAGTGTCATGAATCCGAAGACCCTTTATCGTATCGCACGCGCATGTATTGCCATTCCAAGTCAAGCGCCACAAAAAAAGGAAATGAGAGAACCGTCAGTCGTCGGCTTCGATGGCGAGGTTATTCACTGTGCTTGATTTTCTTTAATTTGAAAGCAGTGGGCCCTACTTTTCCGTGAAATAATGCATGTTTTCCTTTTCATTTCTCATGAAAATGCATGCTTGCCATTTGTCCTCCGTGAATGCTTGCGTTGAACCCCACTGCAAGGGTGTGTAGAGTTTCACGGAAAGTACGAAGAACGGACACGCGAAGGGGGCAAGAAAAGAATTGTTGCTTATAAATAGACATAACCTAAACACTATGCAGCACCGTTTCGAAACTTCAAAACTCATTTCACAAGTGAGAATGGAACTTGCATTTATATTGTTGCTTGTTTTCTCAAGTGTTTCGATGTATGGGATGACAAGCATCCCTGAAGATGACCATCGAGATTTGGAAAGACAAGTTCAGATGATGACCAAACCATCCAGGAAGACTTTTGTGGTGATGAATCTTTCAAAATTGTCAGCAATCTTCTCCTTTCGGAATTTGTATTGAATCCTGCAATCTATCTTGTTCAGCAGCATTTTTTTTTTTTGACAAATCACTCATTATACTTGGTATTTTCATGGAGACCCATGATGGAGACACCATCGATTGTGTTGAAATTGACAAGCAACCGGCATTTGATCATTCACTCTTGAAGAACCACAAGATACAGGCAACAGATTTATCATTTTCTCCCTTTAATCCAACTTAGGGAGAAAACTGTGTTTAGTCAAACTCTCATTTCCCTTGCATTGACTTGCTCTACTCGATGATATTATCAACCGTCATTTTTGCAGACAAAACCGGATATAAGCTTCGTTCGTTCTCGTAATCCTTCAAAGGTTAAATCTGTACAGTTCGAATTGAGAGAACCTTGTCCTGTTGGAACAGTACCAATTCCTAGAATGACAAAGGACGACTTGATAAGGGAAAAATCCGTAGGCAAGATGCCATCCTCTAAGAGTCAGTATACTCTTTCTCAACATGTATGGTGTGCGCTCGCGCGCTCTCTCTCTCTCTCTCTCTCACACATAAAATATGCGTTGTGCTGCTCTAGTGCACCAGACACGCACATTCAGATAGATGTATAAGCTTTCTTTTCATTGAAAGCCTGAAGATAACCTATGAAAAATATTAAGGTTCATAGGTTGTACATAATGAATGACAAACATTCTCGTCACAGTAGCCTCTGATATGCCCAAAATTTCTTGACATAAGAAAATAGTGGTATGCCTATATGGGAGAAACCGTATAAATTGATCTTTCATAAGCAATACCAGAAAAAAAAAATCCAAATGATTGTGTTGTCCGTTTGCTCGAACAAAAATAAATATGCATTTTCGAAAAATTGTGCTATCGCTCTCTAGAAACTAAACTTTCATATCCAAATTGCGTGTATGATTTTGAAGCGTGATCACCATCGCACCACAACAGCCAAACCCCTTCTATAACTTTGATGCAGGTAGTTTCTTTGAGAGATGACATGACTGAAAATATCAAATATGGAGGTTATGGTACAACTAATATCTACAAATTGGCAGTAGCTGATGACCAAGTCAGCTCACATAACATGTGGATTGAAACTGGACCCCCCGACCATATAAGCATGATCGCTGCAGGCTGGCAGGTAACTTCAAGTCGTCACCCATATACATGAGAAGTTTCGAGATTAAAGATGTAATATCTTCTTGCTTTGACTAGGTTGCTCCACAACTATACCGTGATAACCGTCCTCGAATTTTCATATATTGGACGGTGAGTTTGAACCTTGTTGATTTATTCTCCCAACGAATTTTGAATTCCCAAAGTTGGATCCTTGGGTTATTTTGTTTGGCTCAAGCATCATTTTTATAGGGTAATGGCTACCGTGACGGATGTTACAACATGTTATGCCGAGGTTTTGTCCAGGTTGATAGGTCAATCTATCCTGGTGTTCCATTCAATAATGCTTCCTCTATTGGCGGTACTCAATTTGAGTTTTTTGTCCAAATCTTCCAGGTGAGCATGATTTGAGGACATGTCCATTTACTTTCGAGACATATGAATTTATTGCATCTAATTTTTCTTCGGCAATCAATTGCGGGATAAATGTGTGATAGGACTTATCCAGGAAGAAAGTATTTGGGGTACATAAGCTAGCTAAAATATTTTAAAAAAAGCTAGGAAAAAAACACACGCGTGCAAGCACATAAAAAAGGGATTTTGATAGGTAAGTATTATCGATCGACTTCTTTAAATTCAATTAGTCATTTTTACAATGGATGAGAAATTTATAACGTGGTAATTATGTACATATATAAAATGACTATATATATGTGTATGTGTGTGCATTATGAAAACTGTTGCAAATCTAATGGAACAGGTGAAAACCGAATATTTGAAGCGACCTGTGCGAAAGTTGGAGTCCATCTGCAACTTAATGATTCCTGAATTATGTAAATGTTTCCATATCATATAATAATTGCACATCAAACTGCTGGAGCTATGTCATTTAGGGGAAAAAGGAGGTAAGCCATAAGAATCAGCACAATGTTCATTGTGTGGTAACAGTTGGTTCAGTTTAAGGTTGGTAGAAAGCTAATCTATATGTTTATCCTTTTAGAAGCCATGAAATTAATCTCAAATGTATGAAAGAACTTAACTTACAGGACGCTTTTGCTTGCACACAGGATCCAAGCCGAACGAGTTGGTGGCTGGTTGTGGGTGATCCACCCACTACGATTGGTTATTGGCCCAGTGAACTATTCTTACATTTACGCAACGGTTCGCTACATATCGCCTGGGGAGGAGTGGGCCTGGTCAGTAGATACGGAATTTGTCCTCCGATGGGAAGTGGTCTCAAGCCTGATGGCAATTGGAACCGTGCCACGTACTTTCGACAACTTCAATGGATGGACGTGAACGGTACTCTCCAACGCCCTCCACCAAAAACAGTCAAGTGGGTGGATAAATCCAATGTGTATGATCTTAAGAAGTATGGCTATAGTAAAGGGCAAACATTTGGGTATTGGATTAGTTTTGGTGGTCCGGGAGGCTATTGTAAGGGAGGGATGGATGGTTAGTAATGGGGAGCTATCATCTTGAGAAACTGAATAAGTGAGGCTCCCGATTGTGTAAATTCTTAGTTTGAGCATTTCATTAGTGGTGATCTTTATCTTTCTTTTTCTTGAGGTTGCGATTGGAATAACATGAATGAATTCTCGGCCCAATACTAAAAAAAACTCCAACTTTAACATTTATAACAATTACACCCAATTTTTTTTTGTCATAATGTTAAAAAAACGTGTCATAAAATATCCAATCAATTTTTTAAATATTATTTCAAGTGTCATAATGTGGAATCGAAAAGTAGAAATTTCCCCTGTTTTTGAATGGATGGAATGAAGGAAAGAGTGATTGCTGTTTAATTTTATGCCCTGCAATTGGATAAAAGCTGTCTGAGGTCGTAAGTACACAAAGCATAAAAAGGAAAAGACTGCTACGTGACGTTTTCCATTTACTTAACATTAACAGAGTTAAACGACAAGACAAAATACATCGAAGTATATTTGGATTTTATTTAGTATGCTGCTATAACTTTTCATCGTACCCACGGACGTTGCACCACTCATAAAGTGAGAATTCTATTTCGTACATTTGTAGTTCCTCGTATTTGGTAAAATTGGTCGAGTCTTACTAGAACGGACGATATTGAGTCATACTTAACGCCAATCGCAATATACGTCTTTTCAATCACGATGTTTTGCCTAGGCGTATGACGTTCTATCCCAACGTATGTAAGGCCGAAAACCTTGTACATCATCTTTTAATATGATGAGTTATCTTACCAAAATCGTATGCATTCTACCGCATTGAAGGCTAATCACCACATGCCTCCTCGTATTGTACGACGCATTACCAAAATGTTGTAACTTACGGGCCAATCTTGCATGCCTTTTTTGAGGTACTTCGTACGAAATTTGACCAGAGTATATGACATTTAGTCATACTTAAAGCCAAAAACCTCTTATTTTTAATTTTTATATGGTAAGACGGTTGGCAATGTTAGAATGAAATTTCTCATATCGGTCTTTTTTTTTCTTGCCTCTTGCTTTCAGGGTCCTCCGATGGCCAGCAAAGGTTGGCCTCGCCGGACGAGGTGAATGGCGAGGAGGCCAGTCGTGGCGACGCCGGGTGAGGGCCGCCCTCGCCAGCCATAGGAGAAACTTGGAGAAAAAAAAAAGACAAGGAAAGATTGATAAAAAAAAATAGAAAATTATTAAGATATTATTAAAAAATATCAAGTCAGGGCCGATGTGCCATGCAAGTCGCCCGACGATCACGTCATCAATATCCATCCAAAATTAGCCGAAAGGGCTGAATTGCTCCAGTTCAAAAGGTTTATGACTAAACTGGCACAAACGAAAATAAGTTCAAGACTTTTCTTCCATGTTTCCAAAATTCAAGTATTTCCTCGCTCATCAAAGGTCACATTGCATCCCCGAAATAAAGATGGAAGACAACCACACGCATGATGTAAAAGCGCCAGAGCGAATAACCACTAAATGAATTGAAAATTTGAAATAGCAAACAATAAACCCTGGGGCATGGAATCATTTGTTCGCGGCTTTCTTTCGAAAAGACCTATAGACTTTCTAGATTAACAGCGAGATAGATAGTCCTCTTGTCCACCTACTGGACAAAGTCATCCCTCCCTTCGCTGTCCCTCGACCCGAAACGCGCGGCAAATTGACAATTATCCGACTTCTTCTTAGAGAAAAACAGGCAATTCAGAGCGCTCGACCGACCGGTTCGAGATGGACAGGCGGCAGAACAGTTCAAACAGTCACTTGGCTGTGGTTTTTTTACTTACATGTCTGAAAAAGATAAAATAGCTTTATTAGGATAAAGATGATGCGGAGAGCTCATCAACAACGGGGAATCTGCGTATATGTTACAAAGTCAATAATAATTAGCCGCAATAATGGCGGATATTGGAGTTTTTCTCGACACATATTCTCTTGCTCCGAAAGAGACCGCGTGTGGCTATCTTCCTATCCATCGTAAGCTTCGATTCCCGCATATATTTCCCTGGAAGAAATTTTTCACTAGATATTTGGCGTCCATGGCTTTCTTGAGCGCTGTTGTTAAGCTAGTCATACCTGTACATGGTCAGTGAGCGGCTTGGAACCGACTTGCCCAGAAGGGTTGGCTTGATGGTCTTGCCTCAGAACTCTTCTTCCATAAAAAGACGTGTGATTCTATCTTTTTGCAATTAAGAACAATTCAAGGCATCGGGTTGTGGGAAATGCGGTTTTAGCCAAACCGTGACCATCGCATTCGCATTATGTGCTTTTTACCCGTTCTTTTTGCGGGCCTTGCTCACGTTAAAGTTCCTGCCTTTGTGGGTACACTTTAGGAGCATCGACAGTCGACTCAGAATGATGCTGTTTGGGTCACTGTCCGGTTTGATTGATTGGTACTTACCTGGTTCTTACAGCAGAAGTTGACAGCCACTTGTGCCGCATCACTTTCACATTCCACAGCCTGGGTGATGCTCCCGTCCCTGCTGGGCGATTTTTAACCTCTGTTACCGATAGGGCCTCATTTGTGACCCAACAAAGCCGAGCGCTCGTGGACATTTGAGTTCACAAGCTCACGCACAAAGGGCCTTTTTCCGAACATTTGTAACATTAGTGGGGGACTGATATGTTGTATTAGAATAGGTGATATGATTTGATTCTGATTGTAGGTTAATTGATTCGGTCAATCCAGAAGATTAGATATTCAGAATATAGAATAGGAAATGTTATTTTGCATATTCTTTCTTATTGTACATCTTTCTTGTATTATAAATAGGCTTGTAATACATGTACAATATATGAAATAAACAATATACGTTTTCTCCAATATTTTTCCATTTTCTGAAACATGGTATCAGAGCACGATGATCATTGAGCCCGTCTCTTACCTTCAGTCATCCGTTTTTTTCGTTCCCCACCAGCATTCGTTCGCTTCTCCTTCGGACCGATCGTCCTTCAATCATGTCCGATCAGAGCTCCCAAACTGAGGAACTTTCCAGCCACACACCGGTTCATAAACAAATCGACAGTCCATTCTTCCTCCATGCCTCAGATAGCTCCGGTTCGAAACTAGTCAGCATGATTTTGACGGGTGATAATTATAACAGCTAGTCACGAGCCATGACCATTGCTCTGTCTGCGAAGAACAAAATGGGTTTCGTCATAGGAGATATTCTGAAACTCGGATCAGCTAACACCACATATTCCCCATGGGTTCGTGTCAACAACATGATATTATCATGGATCTTGAATTCCATTCATCAAGATCTTGTCCCAACTGTGCTGTACACGGAATCAAATCATACCACCTATTCTAATATTGCGCTCAATGTGGCTCGTGCTCTCCGCTTTCATTCGAGAATTCCACTTTCTTTTTGGGGTGATTGTCTTCTCATTGCGGCACAATTAATCAATTCTCTTCCCACACCTTTACTTCACAATAAAAGTCCATATGAAATCCTCCACAAAACACCACCCACTTATGACCACATTCGCGTCTTTGGTTCCCTTTGCTACGCTTCTTCTGGACACCTTAATTTCGACAAATTCGTCCCTCGCTCCCGTCATTGTGTCTTTATTGGATACACAGGCACCCATAAAGGCTATCGCGTCTATGACCTCTATAACCATACGATTTTCACCAGTCGCGATGTTATATTTTATGAAAACATTTTTTTCCTTTCGAACAACACATGAACCTACCCCACAACAACCTAACATTGTTATCCCACTAGCCATTCCAAACGACCCTTTGTCTGAATCTACTCCCACGCCGTCTGGCTTACCTCTACCCAAGCAGAATGTTCCATCCCCCGATACACCTATGACGGAACTAGACGATCAAATTCCTACCTCTTTGAGCAACCTGACACTACTGCCCCAACGCCCATCTCGCACTCATCGAACACCAACCTATCTCCAGGATTATCACTGCGCCATTGCCGCTTCCGACCAATTGTCTTCGGCACTTGAGAATCTTGCTACAAGTACGTTGTATCCTCTCTCCAACTATTTATCATATTCCAAATTCTCTCCATCTTACCGTGCTTTTTTAGCGAATATTAGTACTGAGCAAGAACCTACCACCTATGACTCCGTGTGTCAATCTCCCAAATGAAGGGAGGCAATGTTTTTGGAATTGCAGGCTCTTGAACAAAACCACACGTGAAATATTGTACCTCTCCCACGCGGCAAAAAGGCGATTGGTTGCAAATGGGTTTGCAAGATCAAGTATAAATCTGATGAGATCGTTGAGCGATATAAAGCTTGTTTAGTCGCAAAGGGTTATACTCAAGCGGAAGGGATTGACTATCATGGACACCTTTGCCCATGTTGCTAAAATGGTCACAATAAGAACTCTCATTGCTATAGCCACTATTCGCCACTGACCTTTACATTAACATGATGTTAATAATGCATTTCTTCATGGCGACCTTGATGAAGAGGTTTATATGAATTTTACCTCCGGAACTTCACACTCAGGGGAAGCACCTGGTTTGCCATTTGAAAAAGTCTCTTTATTGACTTAAACAGGCATCCCGCCAATGGTTTGCCAAGTTTTCCTCCGCTTTACTTGCTGTTGGTTTCACTCAGTCTAAGGTGCATTACTATTTATTCATGGCTACACGTGGATCCCTTATTACTGTGGTTCTTGTTTATGTTAATGATTTAGTCATTACAGGGATGATGCAATCTACATACATTTGCTTAAGCAGTTTTTACATGTTCATTTTCGCATCAAGGACTTAGGTCCTCTTAAATATTTTCTGGGCATAAAAGTTTCTTGATCAAAATAGGGCATTTATCTTTCTCAACGGAAATATGCCGCTTGACATTATATCTGATATTGGTCTCATTGGTGGGCGTCCCGTTGATACACCCATGGAACCGAACCTTTGATTCGGTGAGTCTCCTGAGCTAGCCAATCCAACTCCTTACCATCGCTTAATTGGACGCCTTTTGTACCTCACTGCTACTCCGCCCGGATATTCTGTTTCATGTTCAACATCTTAGCCAGTTTATGCATGCTCCACGAGATTATTATTGGCAAGCTGCACTTCGAATAGTCCGGTATTTGAAGTTTGATCCGGGTTCTGGAATATTTTTTTTGATTGACTCATCCCTTGAATTACAGGGATACACCGATTCTGATTGGGCTGCATGTTCATCTACACGTCGTTCAGTTTCTGGCTACTGTATGCTCCTTGGCTCTTGTCATATTTCTTGGCGTTCTAAGAAACAACACACTAATGGTCGATCTTCAGCCGAGGCTGAATACATAGCCCTGGCATCTGCATCTTGTGAGATTATATGGCTTCGCATGCTTCTCACCGATCTCGCCGTCCCGTTGTCTACTGCCAAACTTTTTTGTGACAACCAAGCGACTATCTACATTGCTACTAATCCGATTTTTCACAAGCGCACCAAACACATTGAGATTGATTGCCATCTTGTTCATGAAAAAATTTAGAATGGAACACTTAGACCTCTTCATGTCCCTAGCCATTCCCAGCTCGCGGACCTATTCACAAAAGTCGTTTCTCGTGATCTCTTTCTTTCTTTCAAGGACAAGTTGTTGACATTCCTGCACTCACCAACTTGAGGGGGAGTACTAGAATTAGGGGTGTGCAACCGGACCGGGTTGACCCGGAACCCGGATCAGCCCACCCGAAAAATAGGGTCGGGAACCGATTCCGACTCAAACCGGTCCAGGTTTCGGGTCCAAACTTTAGGAACCGGTTGAAACCGATCCGGGTACTGGGTCTAAGTAAATACCCACCCGGACCAGTTTTTAGAACCGATTTTCTAGTTGCTATTTAAATAAAAAAAATGAAACCCTAGTTCCCCTTTTGTAACTTCCCAATCAGAAGCTCACGGCCTCCTCTCACGATACAAGCGATCATCGTCCCGCAAGCAGAAAGCATCGCCATCATCGATGCCTTCGCTGTCGCTACCTCGCGACTCTCTGCAATCCATCTTCAACAACATTGCCACCGAATCGTCGCGAAAATCCAAAACCAAAGGCCGCCTCCACGGCAGAATCAACGGTGACAACACCTCCGGCCCGACTCCGCCTCCACCGAGCAAGAGCCTGACCTCGATAGGTGATCTCAAGGACTCTGTTTCCTCATAGCTCAACCATCTCAAGCGCCGCCTCAACCGCTCGTATTCCGGGATCTCCAAGGACGTCGAAGCCTCTCATTCCCGACTCCACAAGCGCTTCAAGGTTATTTCGTTTCTGCGGCTCCGATTATTTTAATGCAGTAATTGAGTTTAGCGGATAGCAATTGCTTGATGCTTGATGAGCTCTGGTTAAGAGTAAGTTTAAAATCCTCGACGTGATGCATAATGGAGCAAATCAAATGTATTATGCAAACCAGGCATACATTTAGCTGTGATTAGGATTTTCTATTGGATGATGGGAATTAGCGTGTCTTTCAGTAACTCGTGATTCATCCTTAGGTCTGTTGTTGTCTATTTCTACTTTCTATCACAGAGATTTTCCGTCAATATTGGCCAAATTTTTGTAGTCATAGTGAATATGTTCCTAAGAAATAAGATTTGATTATGTATGGGCATGATTTTCATTCGGAGCTCAGGGAGGCGTGCGAGACACCGGTGGGGAGGCTGAGGCAGGTGGTGGATGCTATGGCCATTGAGATGCACGCGGGTTTGGCCCCCGAGAGTGGCTCGAAGCTCAAAAAAGGAAAACAAGATCAACAAGGTGAACCCGGAAACCGGACCGAAAAATAGGGTCGGTTTCAAAACATGTTCCAAGACAAACAGGGTCGGGTATCGATTCCAAAAAGTGGGAACCAGTTATAACAGGGTCGGGTACAGGATCTAGGCTTGGAACCGGCCCACCTGGCCCATACTCACCCCTAATTAGAATAGGTGATATGATTTGATTCTGATTGTGGGTTAATTGATTCGGTCAATCCGGAAGATTAGATATTCGGAATATAGAATAGAAAATGTTATTTTGCATATTCTTTCCTATTGTACATCTTTCTGTATTATAAATAGGCTTGTAATACATGTACAATATACGAAATAAACAATATACGTTTTCTCCGATATTTTTCCATTTTATGAAACATGTTGGCAGACATTGAGGGAACTGTGCTATAGGACTTGCATCTCAAATCTCAGCATTAAAACTAAGAACAAAGAGAAAAGAACAGATATAACTTGCTAAGACCGTTTCTATCAGCTGAATAAATATTTCCGACCCCGCCAATATAGATGGCATCCAAAACTTGTTGGGGGGAGGGGGAGGGAGGGGAAGAGGTGCACTCTTCAAATTCGGTTGGAGTCTACACTTGCTTCCTCTAATCTTTTTAATGCATCCGAAATAGCCCGAACTATCAAGGGTGTTGTTCTGCAACAACCGCCGTTGAGCTGGGCTCCTGCATCGTGCCATCTTGCAGCGAACAGCTTGAATTTGTCGTCGCCAAAGCACTTGGATGGCTGTAGCGGATAAAAAAAAAAAGAAAAAAAAAAATTTGTTTGGCATGATAGATGGGAACAAACTCAAAAGGAAGCGAGTGAATATGTTCAATCCAGAGAGTTTAGAGAATGAATCTTGCCAGCCATCTCTTAGCTCTGCCATCCCATACCTCTCCACTGTTGGGATAAACAACTATTGCCTTGCTTGTCAACTGAATTAGAGGGAATTAGCACATCAGTGATACAGAACTACGCAAAGACCAGACATAATGAGTTCATCGATTCTTCACTAGACAAGTAGATTGATTTACCCCTTTAAATTTGCCTATTAGACTTTCAATGAACTGGGGCGGCGCACAGTTTATCCCGATTGCATCGACTTTACTGCTCTTGTTCAATATATCCAGACAATCCTGAAAGCTCTCTCCAGATGGAGCATTTTCGCCATCCACCGAGCTGAAGCAAATCCAGGATGGAATTTCGATATTCTCCTCTTCGAGCAACTCAACACACGCCTGTACGATGATTCCAAAACCCAACATTCATTAAGCACAAGGAATGGTGCAGAGCAAAAGCCATGTACATCTTATGGAAAGTGAAAATCAGCTTTTATATGATCATCAGACATTATTTTCCAGGTTCTGTCCTCATGAACATGAAACAGATTCTCCTTGATTGTAATATACTGATAATTGTTTGAAGCATTGCTGTCATTCATGACTAGAAGTTCTTCAAATGTGGCTACAAGCAAAGCAAGGTTTGCCACTTATGGTCATGAATATTGTCCCGAGATGACGATTTGGTAAGGGGTATCGACGATCACAATCATCTTAGATGAATGACTGGAGCACTATGATTTGAGACGATACATGTTGTCTTTCGGTAAATGAGACTGTTGGTTTTTGTGTGAAGTTGGTTCGAACAAACACTCAAGATCAACGAATTGTGAACATGGCTTTGATACCACTGTTGGGTATTTTGCGGAAGCGTGTGTGCAAGTGTATGTGTGTTTGGTATGGGATATAGAGAACTATAATGGCATGACTGAAAATATAAAAAGGATATATAAAACTTAGTAAATAAGAAGACTTACATAGATATGTAGGCCATTTGCTTACATGGGTGCTACATCTTGTTACATAGAAGTACATACACAATATGAAAGACCAAGAACCCTTGAGGCTCGGTTTGCTTTGCGAAAAAATAAGTAATTTGAAAAACTTTTGCCAAAAAAATGATTGTTTATGTTGCTTTATAAATTGAATGAATGAATGAAAAATATTTTAATCATCAGCGCAAATATATAGACTCAAGTGGTTGTCGGTAATGAAATTATTTTCTATTAACTAATTATTTCAAACCTTACATGCAATCATTTTTAATCACTGATTTTTCGCGAAATAAACGAATTTCAAACAAGATGGGTTGTTGGACATAAGTGCCGTGGGCTATTTGATGAAAGTCCTATGCCGAGTGGTGGTCCCCGGAAAGGTCCAGGAAGTAGAAAGGGCGAGAACCCGGTATCTTCCGTTTTACCGCTTTGTTCTTATTCTTTGGTCCATTTTACCGTTTTTCCTATTTGATTCACATCTAGGAAAATAAGTCCATAAGAGTTATAACAGGAATCACGACAGTAACACAAACGGGTGTTTTCCCTTAGTTACAATAGATAGAAAAGTTGAGAAGATACCATAGATTATCAAAAAAACCTATTGCACACGTGTCAATTCAATCACAAACTTTCCAATTATTATTTCAATTAAATCTTAAATCTTTGGACAATTTGTCAAAGTCTATTTGGCAAATTTTGATCATAAATCGCTGACATGGACACCAGCCGTCCAATGTGGCAAGGACTGGTGCTGATGCGAACAAAATTTACATTTTTTTCTCTGTTATGTTCTTTCTTTGTTTTTCTTTTTTTACAATTTTGGGCCTGCAAACCTTTGCCAGCTACAGGCGATTGTGTCGTGGCCCTCTCTTGGAGGTCGGCAACCTCACCAGCCCACGGTTGGAAAAACAAAGAAAGGAGTGAAAAGAAAAAAAAAATACAAAAAAGTAAAAAAAAAAAAATCACGATAACACTGGTTGTGCCACATGAGATGGCCGGCGTCTATGTCAGCGATTTTCGGCCAAAATTTACTAGATGGATTATATTGGCAAATCGTCAAAATGGTATAGAATTTAATTGGAATAATTGAAATATTTTAAGGCTAAATTGGCACAAGTACGACCGATTTATGATTTTTTTTGGGTACATTTTCCCAAACCATTTTATTTGTTCGAGTATGTAAGTAAATCGCAAATGAGGTCCCAAGTAATGTGCCAATTGCCATTTAGCTTATAAGCCCATGGATATTGAGGTTCCGCAAGCGGTACTTTTCCCACATTTCTATCTCATTACTAGTCATTCTCCTTAACTTATAGACAGACGGATTAAAATCTCGAGTTTTGTCTCGGAGTTTACTTTGCGTATTCACACCTTACCTTCTTTACAAAAAGCCATTTGCTTTTCAGAAAACGCCCTGCCCAAGTCCTGAATTTCTTACCACATCCTAACCCCTAAAATCAAACCCAAAGCTTAAGCGTCCGCCTTAAGCTTAGGGTGTTTGTTCAAGAATATATCGTCTTTTTATGTTGGGAACTCATGTTCCCAATTTTAAGCATACATATCTTCGTTGACGGTATGATTTCCTATTGATTGATTATTTTCGACAAACTAAACACGTGAAAGCCTGGAAAACTAATTCATGTAAAATTTGCACTCAAACAAACACACCGAGTCAAAGATTCTTGTAAGTGAGGCGAGACCAAACCCAAAACCAAACCACTTGTATTAATTAAGCCCGTAATCACCCGCTAAAATATTCCAATTCGTGATACATTGAACTACAACACGAGAGAGATCTACGACCTTACTCGATCCTGCTAGCGTAGACATTTTACTATATAATTTTGGCAATTTTCTGTCTGCTTACTTTTGGGGAAGTTTAAATTCATGCGGGACTAATACCATGTACGAGATCAGGTTTCAGAAAAGCTAAGTTCCTGATGCAAACTGTTCATCAATAAGGGGCAGACCACACTAGGATTCCAGTGTGCTTTGTGGTTTTCCCCATTTGACTAATTGCACAAGCTAACAAAATGGATTTCCATTTGCTTTACTAAACTTGATTAGTACCGTGCTATATCAATCGGGTTGTGAACGTATTTTGTGTTTTCTTGGCCGAAATAAGCTACTCGTTGACATTCATCAACTTACGATGGCCCAAAAGGGAAAGTTTACAACCTTATCGATTTTGGTAGGTCGAATTAACTTCGACCATGGACAGCAAAATTGTTGGGTGCTGGATGCAACGATTAGGTAATATAAAATGCAAGTGGTGACTTGAACCTTGACAATACCACCATGGAAATCAAGATCTACGTATTAAAGGAAGTATATAGTGCTTGCTATGTCTACGTTTCTTTGGGTGATAATTACCAATAAAAATTCTTAGTGTGATAATTATCAAGAAAGTCAAAAATGTGTTTTATGGATGTCATTCAATTCTAAACCTTTCAATTTGGCCATTTTAGTCCTAAAGCCTTTTAACAATTTGTTTATGTGATTTTTTTTTGGCCAATTGTGGTTGAAAATTGTTGATGTGCATGACGGTTGTCTTCTGTGGCACGACTGACGCCGACATAGATAATTTTTATATTTTTTAAAATAAATATTTTTGAATATGTTCATTTTTCTTTTCGCTTTCATCCTTTCTTTTTCTTTTTGATCGAGAGCCAACCGCCGACCCTCGTCAGTCAGAAAGAGGGTCGCAACCCGCTTGCCGGCCACAGGGAGGGTTCGTGAGTTACCAGATTCGATGAGGGCCACAATGCCATCGCTCTATCACCTATGGCCATGGCCTCTGCTGGCCATCGCCAACACAATGGACCTGTGGAGGAACTAAGAAAAAATAAAGAAAAGGAAATTTTAAAAAAAAATTATAAAAAAAAATATAAATTATTTTTCTCCTCAATGCAGATCATTCCACCTATGGCAACCAAAGTCCACATCAACTATTACCAGCCAAAATGTTGGAAACCTCAAAAGGCTTTTCGGGTCTCAAGGAGACTCTTCGTAACCCAAGTTCATCTTGATACTTGAAACCTAGGGAATAGTTACCTAGGAGTTTATGTCTATTTAAATGTTATGTATCTAGACGTGTATATTCGTGTGTCTAGAGTAGACGTAAAGTCATGCCTTAGGCTTATAAATAGGTGTGTTTTGTAATCATTTCGTAACACAAGTTGTGTGAGTGAATAAACTTCATTTCCAGATTTCCTTCTTCAAGTTTCGGTATCAGAGCGCTGCGCCTCTGATATCCAACATTCGGTATCAGAGCCAGTTAGGCGAGCCAGTTTGGCCAGTTTAGCCAGTTTGGCTAAGTATTGTGAAATCTATTCTCGAGTCAGATGGCTTCTGTGAGTGGTGCCGGGATGGTCCAACCTCAACTCCCAAGGTTTGATGGGAAGAATTTTGAGCATTGGAAGATCCAGATGGAGGTGCTATTCGGGTTTTAGGAGCTGACCAAGATTGTGGAAGAAGGATTCGAGGAGCCAGAAGCGCAAGCAAATTTGACAACGGAGGATCAGAAAATGTTAAAAGAGAATCGTAAGAAAGATCGTAAGGCTTTCTTTTACATTTTTCAAGCGATAGATTCGTCAATCGTTGAAAAAGTGGCGAATTCGAAGACGGCGAATGAAGCTTGGGGCACTCTCATCAACATATACAAAGGCGTTGAGAAGGTCCAGAATGTTCAGCTTCAAACTCTTCGACGACAGGTCGAGCTCCTTTAGATGGAAAAGTCGAAGTCCATTTTCGACTATTTCTCACGGACATTGGCTCTTGTCAATCAAATGAAGGCCAATGGTGAGACTATTGCTGATCAACAGATCGTTGAGAAGATTCTTTGGACTCTAACTTTGCAGTTCGAATACATTGTGACTTCCATCGAAGAGTCACGAGATCTCTCTATCTTGCCCGTCGATGAGTTGGTGAGCTCCCTACAAATGCACGAGCAGTGACTAAAGGAGAAATCCAAGACGGTGGAGGAAGCTCTACAAAGCTAGTTGGTATTGCCCGATGAAAAGAAGAATCTTTCTAATCAGAGGAAAGATCCAAAGAGGCAAGAGAAATATGTTGGACAACGAAAAGATAAATCCCTTATTCAGTGTTTTAATTGTAAAAAATATAGGCATTATAAATCTGAATGTCGAAGCAAGAAGATTGGTGGTCAAAAGTTTCATGCCAAGGTAGCAAGATCTGTCGATAGACATGTTGATGGCGACGGTGAGCAAGATAATGCTCTTTTATTCACATGCAATTCTATGGTGGAGAACCACAAGAACGTTTGGTACTTAGACACCAGGTGTAGCAATCACATGTGTGGCGAAAAGGAATTGTTGTCGAATTTCGATGACACCTTTCGTTCGGAGGTAAGGTTTGGGAACAGTACCAAAGTTCCTATCATGGGAAAGGGGACAATTAAAATCAAGGAGAAGAATGGGTTGGTTCAAAGCATTTCCGACGTTCATTATGTTCCCGATCTTCGAGAAAATCTTCTAAGTATGAAACAGTTGTCCGATCGAGGCTATCTCATGACCATTAAGGATGAGATTTGCACAGTTCATGGTGGCAAAGGAGGGTTGATTGTGAAGGTAAAAATGGCTCGAAATCGACTTTTTTCTTTGTATATTAATTATGCTACATCATGTTTTAGTGCCTCGGTGCAAGATTCGACATGGCTTTGGCACAAGCTGTTCAGGCATGTGAATTTCGACAGCTTGAAGCTGTTGTCTCAGATGAAGATGGTACGTGGACTACCCGAAATTTCTTCTTCGAATGAGATTTGTAAACCATGTGTTATTGGGAAGAGGTGCAAAAAAAGCTTCCCTTCGAGAAAATCATGGAGAGCTTCAAGGCCGTTGGAGTTAGTGCACTCCGATCTTTGTGGACCGCTCGGTGAGTCATCAAATCGGGGGTACAGATATTTTGTTACCTTCATCGATGATTTTAGTGGAAAAACACGGGTTTATTTCTTGAAGCAAAAGTCTGATGCCATCGATGCTTTCAAGGAGTTCAAAGCCTATGTAGAAAAATAAAGTGGGCATCAAATTCGGATTCTCCGAACTAATCATGGCACATAATATTTGGTTGGAGATGGTTTCTTCAAGCGGTGCGGCATCAAACATCAGTTGACAGCACGATATACTCCTCAGCAGAACCGAGTGGCGGAGAGAAAAAATCGCACTATTATCGATATGGTACGTACAATGCTCCATTCCAAACATTTGCTTAAGCATTTCTGGGCAGAAGCGGTTGCTTGTACTGTTTACTTATTGAATCGATGTCCTACTAAAGGTCTTAAGTTCAAGACTTCGGCCGAAGTGTGGAGTGGTCGAGTCCCTTCAATTCAGCATCTTCGTGTGTTTGGGTGTATTGCTTATACCCATGTTCCTAATGAGCTTCGCAAGAAGCTTGATGAGAAGAGTGAGAAGTGCATCTTTCTCGGTTACAGTAATGAGACAAAGGGTTATCGGTTGTATAATCCTATATCGAAGAAGGTGGTTATCAGTTGAGATGTCATCTTCGATGAGGAAGGTGAGTGGACGTGGAACACGAAAGAGAATGATCAGCATGATCAAGATGAGCACGGTTTTAAGGGAGGTTGTTGGAAATCTCAAAAGACTTTTCGGGTCTCAAGGAGACTCTTCTTGGAACCTAGGGAGTCGTTACCTAGGAGTTCATGTCTATTTAAATGTTATGTATCTAGACGCGTCTATTCGTGTATCTAGAGTAGATGTAAAGTCATGTCTTAAGCTTATAAATATGTGTGTTTTGTAATCATTTCGTAACACAAGTTGTGTGAGTGAATAAACTTCATTTCCAGATTTCATTCTTCAAGTTTCGGTATCAGAGTGCTGCGCCTCTGAGATCCAACACAAAATTCACCGGAAAAGAAGTACATTTGTTGTAAAAACAATTGAACTAAATTGATCAAATTAAAATTTTAAGATTGAATTGATAGCAACATTTCTCATAATTCCTTACAAAAAAAAACATTTCTCATAATTTTCCCGATTCTTTGGTTTTTCGAGTTGCCACTGTGGACATCAAGAGTTTGTACTTAGTACTAAAGGCAGTTAAAGGCAACTTAGTGCAGAAGACATTTCGTGACAATTTCCTGGGGATGACTTCACCAATGACGAAAAAGGATGAGTTGACCTGTCCTAAAACATCAGAAAACACAATTGCCCTTCATTTTGACCGCCTTCCCCAGATTTGATAGGATGTGGCTGGCTTAAGGAATGAGTAGACAAACAATTAATGAAGTGTATAGTGCCTAGTGTCACGGGTCGGTTTATCTAGAGTTCCCCAACACCGTGCGGCACTTAGGAAGTGATCCCAAGTCAGCCTTTGCACGACTCACACTCACGGCTCACTCACACACTCAACCGATCACACGCGAACAAGGAGAGAGTACAAGGAAGCTCTTTGTATTGAATTTTCAGAGTGCCTTTACAATGGGGTTTGGCCCCTTTATATACAAGAAGCTAGAGTCAAAGGAGGAGCCATCGGGTCAACTTGGTCAGCCCAAAATCCCCTCAACAGCTCCACCGAATCACTGTTCCGACCACTGTTCATGTCAACCATCCAATCCCAATCATCGTCCATGTCATCCGCCAACTCCACCAACCCCCACCAGCTCATACGACTTTGGGGTACAACTGGACATTAGATGGATTAGTGGGGCCCAAGTTGGTGGCCCGTTGTGTCGCACGTTGGTTGCTCGCTGATCCTCGCCCGACCGCCTGATCGAGCTCTGGCGATCACCGCTCGTGCGCTGGTCGAGCGCTGGGCGTGCACTGATCGATCCTGCATCGTGCATGGATCGATCGCATTGCCATCTTGCATGATCTGTGGATCGCTTGCTCGGCTAGCCCGCTTGATGCTTGCATCGTTCGCTCGGGCCATCACCCGATCAGTCTGCAGGATTCGCGGGTCGAACGCTCGGCCGTGCTTCATCGTTCATGGATCGATCCCTCGCTCGTCCGTCTGGCCGCCCTGCACGATCCGCAGGTCGATCCCCCGATTGTGCAGCATCATCCCTCGCTTGGCCACCCGATCGTCCTGCACGATCCGCGGGTCTCCCGATCATGCAGGGTTGATCTTCGATCGGCCACTCGATCGCCTTGCATGATTTGCCTCTCAATCACTCAGTCGTGCAGGGTCGTTCATGCATCGATCTGCTGGCTGTCTCAGATCATGTCCCGATCGATCAGCCGATTGATCATCCCCCCGCTTGGCTACTCTTAGGCACGATTCTTCATGGGTCATGGATTGATTTGTCAGTCGATCCGAAGGATGCATCACGGTCAAATTTGGATCGAAATTTAACGGACTATGATACTAGCTTAAGGATGTTTTCTGATGTTACATCAAGACGACAGTACTCGATGAACTAGGAAGAGTATAACATCAATATCTCTGCGTAGCTCATCTGCAATGAATGCTGCAAAGATGGATGATCATCCCCCTTTCCTCGGTTCTTTTCCAATCCAGCCGCGCTCGCCATCTGCAGAAGAAGGGGAATATCGCTTCAAATGGAAAACTTCCACTTCTTTCCACAAAAGCAAATGAAATTGAAAGAAGAAAATGAGCATGGTTGCCGAGGATCGTATTGCTCCATTCTAGTTGGGTACAGAAAAACCGCAGGCGCTTAAAATCCTGAATAACGCCCATAGTAGCAAAAGGAAAAGGGAAAATGTGGTTTTGAGATTAAGATAGCGAGAAGACTTTTCTGGGAGAAGCGATTAGGTCCTGGGCTCTAATACTAATATTGTGTGGTCTTGAGCCTCTCTCATCACAAAAACCTTAGCTCAAAGGATGAATCTCTCCTCAATCTTATAAATAGACCACTAGCCCCTTCCACAACCTATGTGAGACAACCCCAACGATAAACTCTTATTTATTTCAAGAGAAATTACCTTGTCATCTTCTTGTATGCCATTCCACTTGACCAAAGGATTCATCGTCGACACTGAAAATATTTTGGAGCTCATCCTCTCTCTTTGGAGATTGGAATGTAACCATGCGGCAAGAACAGCGTCGCGACCGCGCGCGCAAAGTGATGGAGCGAAATCGCCACTTGCCACCGATCTGCCACGAACATGAGTTTTCATATAAGCGAGCCACCGTATCACTTTGTAAACGGATCTTTTATACCTCCAACAAATGCGTTTTTTTTTTAATAAGTTTCCAAGCTCTATGACCAAGGTCATCAAGTTATAGGGGAAAAGTACACTGCAAGTGCCTTAACTTTCGTACGGCGTGCACTTAAGTGCCTTAACTTTCAAAGTGTTCACTTGAGTGCCTAAACTTTTAAAAAGCGTTCACTTGAGTACCAACTTCTTTTAAAATCCTTCACTTTAGTGCCAACTCCGATGAGCCACGTCAGCACAAATAATAATTAAAAATGCCACGTGTAGAATTTTCGGTGAGCCACGTCAGATTTGGCACTGAACTGAACGATTTTAAAAGAAGTTGGTACTCAAGTGAACGCTTTTTAAAAGTTTAGGCACTCAAGTGAACACTTTGAAAGTTAAGGCACTTAAGTGCACGCCGTACGAAAGTTAAGACACTTGCAGTGTACTTTTCCCAAGTTATAGTATTAAAAACAACTGAGGATCTCATCTCCTCGGCATGAATCCTTGAAATTGTGTCACAGTAGGCATTCCTTTGAGAAATACTAACAGCCCGTTTGGGAGCTTTTTTCCAAAATAATATTAAAAAATAAATATTTACAAAATTAATTTAACAATAATAATATTTACAGATTTAGGTCTCCATCGGCAGTTAAATTGCCGAGGGACCCCTTGGCAATTTAACTGCCGAGGGAAAGGGAGGGGGACCCGCGAGCCCCACTCCCTAGAAGAGGGGGCGTTGCAGCCCCCACCCCCCCTCTTTTTCCCCTCTTCCTTTCCTCTCCCTATTTTTTTTTTAATAATAAAAAAATATTTACTATATTAGTTTAAAAAATAAAATTATTTAAAATTTTAGGTCTTGCATTTTTAATTTGTTTGCTTTACTCGACAGTTGGACTGTCGAGCAAAATATTTTAATTTTTTAATTTACGTAAATATTTTTCAACGCCGTTTCGTCGCTTCACGATCCCGTCGTAAAAAAAAATATTTACGCGCTTCAACTAAAAAAAAAATGAGCAAACGAGCGAGGTAACAACGTTTGCGATCATATTTACGAAAAAAAATATTTACCTGCCTGGCTTTTCTCGGAGCTAGGTATGATTGCTCCGCGACCCCAAAGCGAACGCCAACGCCGTCACCTCGCTCGTTCGCTTGCTTTTCTTAGAGTCGAGACGCATAAATATTTTTTTTTACGTAAATATGATCACTTCGCAGCCCCACGAGCGAACGCCGTCGCCTCGCTCATTCGCTCGCTTTTTGTTAGAGATATGCCCTAAAGCAACTGTGTAATAGCACATATTGGGTATATCCGTTGCACTTCTGATTTCTTATCAGTGGCAAAGACGTATTTATTCATTTGTCCAAATATAAATGAATAAAATCCATAAGATCAGTTGTAGCCGAACCTATTCTTAAGACGTTGAGAATATGTGTGACAGGTTTACGGTTAGACTGAATCTTTAAAACAGTTCCCGATCAATGGATTATTGAATGGATATCAATGATCCTGTTGAGGTCGGTATGTTCTTAACTTCATAATTAAGTATCAGATACTTAAGGAAATGACGAGTCACAAGTCATTGGGTATTGCGATATCCGAGTTAGAACATAGGTGCTTGTATCGGACAAGTTCACTGAACGTGACACATATTGAATGATTAGCGACATGGAAGCTTTTTGCGTGGTCAATGTCTAATCGTTCATGCTTTGGTCTTGTGTAAATAATCCTTAGACCTGAGGTACAGTGTTGACTTGTGTGATAAATGGCTATGGTTCACAAGTGCGCATATTGGCGGGTCGTTGATTCGTCTCTGTACTTGATGGTCGTAGTTCAGGCACATACGAAGTCACATGTGTACGCAATATGGAATCTGTCTCCTTATTAATAAAGGTATGATGTCCTATGTGATCTGATTATAACAATGCATTGAAATCCTCGGCCGGGGTTATGATTGAGAATGAAATGTTCATGTCTCATATAAATGCATGTCAAGTTAGATTTGTACATATGATCGAATTGGTGGCTTGACAAATATTCCATGGCCTTTGTTCGATCGGGACATAGTTAGACAGAAGGATTGAATTACACTGTAACCAAAGCTGACAGGTTCATAATGTTCTTAAAAAGAATTCACACTGTCTGGGTAGCCATGACATATTGCTAGATGTCACTCATGGCTTGTAGGACATAGAGGATGATCGGGACAATCAATTCTCTTGGAAGTACTAATGTGTTAGTGCATGTCTTACTGCCAGCTCGGTGATGAACCTAGGAATGTCACACACCATAACCAATATATGACAACGCAGTATGGAAAGACGACATTGCAAATTTGTTTGCAATTATACCAATTAGTTGGGTTGAAATTAAATTAAATGAGATTTAATTTTATTTCTCTTTTTGGTCACTTGCACGTGTATATACGATGTACATGTATGATCTACGTATTTGTACGTTATACATATTTTACTGTTTGGTAACCTCTTTAACTCCGGTAATAATAATAATGGTTATTATTATTTTTTAACACCTTTGTTAGTGCTATTTTTAAATAGCATTTTTGTATTGTAAAATGTGAGTGCTAATTATAAATTGTGAGTACTATTGTTAGATAGCATTTATAATTGTTAATGCTAATTTTAAATGGCATTTATTTATGATAAATTGTGAGTGCTATTGTTAGATAGCATTTATATTTGTTAGTGCTAATTTTAAATGGCATTTATTTATGATAAATTGTGAGTGCTATTTTTAGATAGCATTTATAATTATTAGTGCTATTTTTAAATAGCATTTTTGTATTATAAGATGTGAGTGCTATTTATAAATTGTGAGTGCTATTGTTAGTGCTATTTTTATATGGCATTTATTTATCATAAATTGTGAGTGCTATTTTTAGAAAGCATTTATTATTTGTTAGTGCTATTTTACAATACAATTTATTGGAAGGTGTTTTTGGCTATAAAAGGATGGCAAGAGTTTTGAGGTTGAGGTTAGAACATTTGTAGAGTGAGCAGATTTTTGAGAGCTTTGAGAGAAGAACACAAACACTCTCTATATTCTCATAATTTTGAGTGACCAAAATATACCAAGTTCAGAATATTGATTCCGTAAATTGGTTTGGAATATTGATTCCGCAAATTGCTAGCACAATTGTTGTGGAATTATTAGTCGTCTCCCGTTCGTCAATTGGTGGTGTGTCTGAACTAGAGGCCCGACACTTGTGGGGCTGAGATCGAAGAACATCGAACCGACACATCCGTTTCAAGCACGCTACAAGAGGTAGTCTATTTACTCCCTTTGGTGCTTTGTGATTTTTCGATTGAAATGCACGAAGTACGCCTCTGGAGATACATGTATGGATTGTTATTTATTTCCGCTGCGTTTACTAATTTTTATTTGCCCGTACGTGTTACGTGGATCCCAACAGTGGTATCAGAGCCAATCCTTAGGCGTTTTCGTGCATTTAATTGATTTTTGTAATTTTTGCAATACTATGGCCAATATGTATTAACGAATTGTTCGTCTTACATGGCTAATGGAGGTTGATTATTTTATATGATAAATTAATCAACGTAGCAAAAATTGAGACTAAATCAATTTTGAATCGAAAATTTATGGCTATCTTATTTTACGTAAAAATTCTGAATATGATTCAACGTAGAATTTTTATTGTGCTTTCCTAAGTTTTAAATTGTGAATTTATTACTTACGTGGAAGGGTGGTGATCATGGAAAAATCCCTAATCAATATGATTGATGTATATATGAATGTATGGTGATTATTTATATTTTTGGGGTTGTAATTATTAAATGGAGGCTGCGTACTCCTTTTATTTTTCATGTAATCTTTATTTTTAGCATAGTCAATTGTTGATGTAAATGCTACGAGGATTACGTGGAGGAGCATTTTAAGCCGGCGAGCTCTTTTGGCCCGGTTCTTGAAGAGTTCAAGGAACCAAGAAGAAGTGAAGAGCGGCTCTCCGTTATTAAAATATTAAAATGATTAAATGTGGTCTCATTGGCTCGAGACCCATTAAATCATAATTCCATGATCACCACGTAGGATAGATGTTTATGTGATTGACATCTATTTATTTATTATGTTTACGTGAGCATGTTAAACCGGTTAATGTGCAAAGTGAGACCTATAAACGACTCAAAATCTCCTTTAATATATATTAAGTCGTGACGGGTTTCGGACTCGTGGCCTTCCATCGTCGTGGTTTGATCCTATATTATAGTGGTTGATTGATCGGTTATGGATACATAGGGGTCAATTGTCATTTATAATTGTGGACCAATCCATTAAGCATATGATGTTGTGGGGTTGAGACCAAATGATTTCCAATAACTGTTAGGTGAGGGGATCGTTTGTGTTTTCAATACTTACATGAGACGATGGGTAAGACTTAACTACGATTATGAAGTCAATAACTGTCAGGTGAGACTTTCATGATCTAGAGGCCAAAGTTATGATTGGGACTCGCATATGATGCGTTGAATAAGTTGATTCACTCACTAAGTTTATAGAACACCAATAACTGTTAGGTGAGGTGGACTATGAGCTCGTGGGACTCCAATCCCCGCTAGTAATCTTTACCCAACAAAGATTACCGTTTCTCATTTTAAGGAGTATGGGATCCGTGTATAAATTTAGTGGGAGGATCTATTTCATTTAAAGGCCAAAATGAAATAGTTATTTTGAAAGACAACGGCTAACAATGTATTTTCTGCACAGATATAAATTACTCTGAAAAATGGTGAATACAAACCCGCTCGCTTCAATACTCGACAAGAATTGTTTGACTGGTCCCAATTTCACTGACTGGGTAAGGAATTTGAGAATTGTTCTCAATTCTGAAAAACTCGGGTATGTGCTTGATGAAAAAATGCCAGTCTCTTTTCCTGAGGGTGGGACCCAAGAGGAACGTATCACTTATGATAAGTGGCATGACGATGACTTAAAGTTAGGTCATATATGCTTGCTTCAATGAACAATGACTTTCAGAAAAAATATGAAGCAATGGTAGATGCTAGGTCGATCATATTGCATCTAAAGGAATTCTTTGATGAGAATGGTCGAACCTTAAGATATGAGATATCTAAAGCATTGTACCGCATGAGGATGGCTGACAAATCATCTGTTAATGATCATGTCTTGAAAATGATCTGGCACATAGAAGAATTGGCTAGGCTAAATCTTGTCATGGACAATGACTTAGCTGTGGATTTGATCCTCCAATCCTTACCTGATTCCTTCTCTAGTTTTGTTCAAAACTTCCACATGCATAATATGGAAAAAACTCTTGCTGAGTTACATAGCATGCTGGTGATTTATGAGAAGGAAATGCACAATACAAGGCCAAATGTTGTGGCTTTGGCTAAGGCTTCTTCTTCAAATAGTAAGACTGTTTTGAAGAGAAAGAAATGGAAGAAGCCTATGAAAGCTGTTGTGCAATCAAAACCCAAGATTGAAAAAGGGAAATGTCATTATTGTGGTGTCATGGGGCACTGGAGGAGGAACTGTAAGAAGTACCTCGCAAGCTTGAAGGTCAAGCCAAAGAACCAACCTTGTGAAGGTATGGTGTCTATGATTATTGAAACTAATCTTATGGTTAGTTTTGAATCCAGCTTATGGATTCTAGATTCTGCTGCAACGTCACATATTTGTATGTCTTTGCAGAATCTGGAAATAAGCAGGATGCTGGGGCAAAATGAGATTGTCCTGACATTTGCAAATGGGGCAAAAGTTGCTGCATTAGCTATAGGGACTTTTCGTTTATGTTTGCCTTCAGGACATGTTTTGGTTTTAAAGAACTGTTTGCATTATAAGAATGCTATACAAAACATCATTTCTATACCTCGTATGGGCAAAGAAAATTATGAATTTTCTTTTGCTGATGATGTGTGTTCTATTTATTATAATAGAATGTGTGTTGGTTCTGGATTATTAATGAATAATCTCTATACCATTACAATGTCCGGTAATACGATTACCAATAAGCAAAATAATCATGATGTAAATGCCATAACCAATAAACGCCCTAGAGATACTCCAAATCCAAAGTATGTTTGGCATCTCCGATTAGGTCATATTGGAGAAGATAGGATTAACAAGTTGAGTAATGATGGATATATCGATCCAATTGGTTTTGAACCATACTCGATTTGTAATGCTTGTCTTCTAGGAAAAATGACCAAAGCGCCCTTTGTAGGACATAGTGCGCGAGCTGCTGACATACTAGGATTGATACATACAGATGTATGTGGACCAATTAATGAAACTGCTAGGGGTGGTTATTCTTACTTCATTACCTTTACCGATGATTGTTCACGGTATGGCTATTTGTACTTAATGAAGTATAAATCTGAATCCTTTGAAAAGTTCAAGGAATTTAGGTATGAAGTTGAGAAACAAACAGGAAAAAGTATTAAGGCTCTTCGATCTGATCGAGGAGGTGAATACCTTAGTACTGAATTCTTGGATTATCTTAAAGATAATGGCATTTTATCACAATGGACACCTCCTGCAACTCCAGAGCATAATGGTGTATCTGAAAGAAGAAATCGTACTTTATTAGATATGGTGCGATCTATGATCAGCTACACCGATTTGCCTATGTCCCTTTGGGGATATGCCCTTGAGACAGCTGCATATTTACTGAATAGAGTGCCATCCAAATCTGTTCCAACTACGCCTTATGAGATATGGCATAGTAGGAAACCAAGTCTTAATCATATAAAGATTTGGGGTTGTCCAGCTTTTGTCAAGAAGCTGAGAACAGAAAAATTGGAGGCAAGGTCTGAACATGGTCGCTTCATTGGATATCCAAAAGAAACTCTTGGATATTATTTCTATTTTCACTCTGACCAAAAAGTTTCGGTCAGCAGGCACGCTTCTTTTCTGGAAAATCAGTTCGTTCAGGAAGGTGGTGCTGGGCGGAAAATAGTCTTACAAGAAGATAATAATGAAGTATCAAATAACCAAGTTCAGACACCGATCTCTGATTCAGTGGGAGCTTCTGATACACAACCTCTTAGGAAAAGTGCGAGAACGTCTCGTATACCTATTCGCTATGGACACTCGGTTGAAAATATTGAGTCACTATTCATTATGAATGATAGTAATCAATTGAGTGATCCAAGCACCTATGAGGAAGCGATGTTGGACATCGATTCTGGTAAATGGCTAGAAGCCATGCAAACCGAAATGGATTCAATGTATTCCAACGATGTTTGGACTCTAGTTGATCTGCCTGATGGTATTGTACCAATTGGCTGTAAATGGATCTTCAAGAGGAAGATAAACGCTGATGGTCAGGTTGGAACTTACAAAGCACGACTGGTGGCGAAAGGGTATCGTCAAAAAGAAGGGATCGATTATGACGAAACTTTCTCACCTGTAGCCATGCTGAAATCTATTCGGATTATGTTGGCTATAGCTGCGCACCTTGATTATGAGATATTCCAAATGGATGTCAAAACGGCTTTTCTAAATGGTTTCCTCGAGGAGGATATCTATATGGAACAACCACGGGGTTTTGAATCTTGTGGTGAAAGTCGAAAGGTGTGTAAGCTTATGAGATCCATTTATGGACTCAAACAAGCATCCAGAAGTTGGAACATCCGTTTTGATGAAGTAATCAAATCGTTTGGCTTCATTAAAAATCCGGATGAATCATGTGTATATAAGAAGGTCAGTGGAAGCGCAATTGCGTTTCTAGTTTTGTACGTCGATGATATACTCTTGATCGGGAATGATGTACCGATGATATCATCGATCAAACTATTCTTGTCACAAAAATTCTCCATGAAAGATTTGGGAGAGGCAACCTATATTTTAGGTATCAAGATCTATAGAGATAGATCGAGACGATTGATTGGCCTCTCACAATCTACGTACATAGATACAGTGTTAACACGGTTTAACATGCAATGTTCCAAAAGAGGATTATTGCCTTTTAGGCATGGAATCCGTCTTTCTAAGGAGATGTGTCCCAACACTCCTGAAGAAAGACAGCGGATGGCAAAGATACCTTACGCATCCGCTGTTGGAAGCATAATGTATGCTATTCTATGTACGCGACTTGATATCGCGCATGCTGTAAGTGTTACTAGCAGATATCAGTCTGATCCAGGGGAAGAGCACTGGATATCAGTCAAGAATATCCTGAAGTACTTGCGAAGGACTAAGGATTTATTCTTGATATACGGAGAAGGAGAGTTTAAAGTTGAAGCGTATACTGATTCTGATTTTCAATCAGATCCGAATGACTTTAAGTCTACATCTGGGTTTGTTTTTACACTCAATGGTGGTGCAGTTAGTTGGAAGAGTTCCAAACAAAGCACAACTGCTGATTCCACTACTGAGGCAGAGTATGTAGCTGCTTCTGAAGCGGCGAAGGAAGCTGTTTGGATGAAGAAGTTCATTTCTGAACTTGGAGTAGTTCCTTCCATTGAGCAGCCGATTACATTGTTTTGTGACAACAATGGGGCTATAGCTCAAGCTAAGGAACCACGGTCTCATCAGAAATCCAAGCACATTGAGAGACGCTTCCATCTCATCAGAGAAATAGTTGGGAGAGGTGATATCGCCTTGCAGAAAATTGCCTCAGCGGAAAACGTGGCAGATCCCTTTACTAAAGCAATACCCCAGTCTTTATTTGAAAGACACCTTGATAAAATGGGTTTGAGGTACCAAACTAGTTGGCTTTAGTGCAAGTGGGAGATTGTTAGAGATATGCCCTAAAGCGACTGTGTAATAGCACATATTGGGTATATCCGTTGCACTTCTGATTTCTTATCAGTGGCAAAGATGTATTTATTCATTTGTCCAAATATAAATGAATAAAATCCATAAGATCAGTTGTAGCCGAACCTATTCTTAAGACGTTGAGAATATGTGTGACAGGTTTACGGTTAGACTGAATCTTTAAAACAGTTCCCGATCAATGGATTATTGAATGGATATCAATGATCCTGTTGAGGTCGGTATGTTCTTAACTTCATAATTAAGTATCAGATACTTAAGGAAATGACGAGTCACAAGTCATTGGGTATTGCGATATCCGAGTTAGAACATAGGTGCTTGTATCGGACAAGTTCACTGAACGTGACACATATTGAATGATTAGCGACATGGAAGCTTTTTGCGTGGTCAATGTCTAATCGTTCATGCTTTGGTCTTGTGTAAATAATCCTTAGACCTGAGGTACAGTGTTGACTTGTGTGATAAATGGCTATGGTTCACAAGTGCGCATATTGGCGGGTCGTTGATTCGTCTCTGTACTTGATGGTCGTAGTTCAGGCACATACGAAGTCACATGTGTACGCAATATGGAATCTGTCTCCTTATTAATAAAGGTATGATGTCCTATGTGATCTGATTATAACAATGCATTGAAATCCTCGGCCGGGGTTATGATTGAGAATGAAATGTTCATGTCTCATATAAATGCATGTCAAGTTAGATTTGTACATATGATCGAATTGGTGGCTTGACAAATATTCCATGGCCTTTGTTCGATCGGGACATAGTTAGACAGAAGGATTGAATTACACTGTAACCAAAGCTGACAGGTTCATAATGTTCTTAAAAAGAATTCACACTGTCTGGGTAGCCATGACATATTGCTAGATGTCACTCATGGCTTGTAGGACATAGAGGATGATCGGGACAATCAATTCTCTTGGAAGTACTAATGTGTTAGTGCATGTCTTACTGCCAGCTCGGTGATGAACCTAGGAATGTCACACACCATAACCAATATATGACAACGCAGTATGGAAAGACGACATTGCAAATTTGTTTGCAATTATACCAATTAGTTGGGTTGAAATTAAATTAAATGAGATTTAATTTTATTTCTCTTTTTGGTCACTTGCACGTGTATATACGATGTACACGTATGATCTACGTATTTGTACGTTATACATATTTTACTGTTTGGTAACCTCTTTAACTCCGGTAATAATAATAATGGTTATTATTATTTTTTAACACCTTTGTTAGTGCTATTTTTAAATAGCATTTTTGTATTGTAAAATGTGAGTGCTAATTATAAATTGTGAGTGCTATTGTTAGATAGCATTTATAATTGTTAATACTAATTTTAAATGGCATTTATTTATGATAAATTGTGAGTGCTATTGTTAGATAGCATTTATATTTGTTAGTGCTAATTTTAAATGGCATTTATTTATGATAAATTGTGAGTGCTATTTTTAGATAGCATTTATAATTATTAGTGCTATTTTTAAATAGCATTTTTGTATTATAAGATGTGAGTGCTATTTATAAATTGTGAGTGCTATTGTTAGTGCTATTTTTATATGGCATTTATTTATCATAAATTGTGAGTGCTATTTTTAGAAAGCATTTATTATTTGTTAGTGCTATTTTACAATACAATTTATTGGAAGGTGTTTTTGGCTATAAAAGGATGGCAAGAGTTTTGAGGTTGAGGTTAGAACATTTGTAGAGTGAGCAGATTTTTGAGAGCTTTGAGAGAAGAACACAAACACTCTCTATATTCTCATAATTTTGAGTGACCAAAATATACCACGTTCGGAATATTGATTCCGTAAATTGGTTTGGAATATTGATTCCGCAAATTGCTAGCACAATTGTTGTGGAATTATTAGTCGTCTCCCGTTCGTCAATTGGTGGTGTGTCTGAACTAGAGGCCCGACACTTGTGGGGCTGAGATCGAAGAACATCGAACCGACACATCCGTTTCAAGCACGCTACAAGAGGTAGTCTATTTACTCCCTTTGGTGCTTTGTGATTTTTCGATTGAAATGCACGAAGTACGCCTCTGGAGATACATGTATGGATTGTTATTTATTTCCGCTGCGTTTACTAATTTTTATTTGCCCGTACGTGTTACGTGGATCCCAACACTTTTCTCAGAGTCAATGCGCGTAAATATTTTTTTTTACCTAAACATGATCGCTTCGCCGCCCTGTGAGTGAACGTCATCGCCTCGCTCGTTCCCTCGCTTTTCTCGGAATCGAGGCTCGAAAATATTTTTTTACGTAAATATGATCGCTCCTTGGCCCCATGAGTAAACGTCGTCGCCTTGCTCGTTTGTTCGCTTTTCTCGAAGTTGAGGCGTGCAAATATTTTTTTACATAAATATGATCGCTTCGCGGTCTCGTGAGTAAACATCGTCGCGGCTCGCTTTTCTCGGAGTCGAGACGAGTAAATATTTTTTTTTTACGTAAATATAATCGATCCACGACCCCGCAAGCAAATGCCGTCGCCTCGCTCGTTCGTTCGAGACGCATAAATATTTTTTTTACATAAATATGATCGGTCCGCAAGCAAATGCCGTCGCCTTGCTCGTTCGCTCGTTTTTTCGTAAATATGATCGCAAACGTTGTTGCCTCGCTCGTTTGCTCATTTTTTTTAGTCGAAGCGCGTAAATATTTTTTTTACGACGGGATCGCGAAGCGACTAGACGGCGTCGAAAAAATATTTACGTAAATTAAAAAATTAAAATATTTTGCTCGATAGTCCAACTGTCGAGCAAAGCAAACAAATTAAAAGTGCAAGACCTAAAATTTTAAATAATTTTATTTTTTAATCTAATATAGTAAATATTTTTTTTATATTATTTAAAAAAAAATAGGGAGAGGAAAGGAAGAGAGGAAAAAGAGAGGGGGGGCTGCAACACCCCCTCTTCTAGGGAGAGGGGCCCACCCGTGGGCCCCTAGGTCTCCCTCGGCAATTTAACTGCCGAGGGAGACCTAAAACTGTAAATATTATTATTTTTAAATTAATTTTGTAAATATTTATTTTTTTAATATTATTTTGGAAAAAAGCTCCCCGTTTGGCTGTAGTAATTGAACAGAATCGTAACGTGATAGGTCTGTAATAATTATTACCATAATTAATTGGATTAATTAACTTAATATCTTTTACATTTTTCGGCTTTATGAATATCATATATAACAAGGGAGAATTATCATAACAAAATCATGAGGATTACAATAAGGGAAAATTTCAATTAAGGGTTTGAAGTTCTCTCGTTTTCTCAAAAAAAGGTCTCAAGTGAATTTTGTCTCAAATAAAGGCCTGAAGTGACATAATGTTCTTCAAAAAAGGGCTTGATCTAAAGGGTATTTTCATCATTTCTCATCTTGAGTTTTTGTTTATTTTTTCTCTATTATTTTTCCTTTTTCTATTTTTTAAAAAACTAATTTTTTTTAAAAAAAAAATGAAAAATAGCCACACGGGCCGAAGGGGCAACCCTCTTACGTGTGGAAGCTAGCCCACCGCTAGTGAGGGGTCGACGGGGGCCGCGAAGGCCGACAGGGTCGCTGGCCCTCACCTCGTCGGCCTTCAGCCCTAAGGCTACCTCCCACCTCTGAATTTTTTTTTCCCTAATTTTTTTTGCTAAATTTTAAGAAACATAAAAAAATATAATATGATACAAAAAGAAAACAAATTAAATGAGGAAAAAGATCGAAATGCCCTTGAAATCAGACTCTTTTTTGAGATTTTACGGTCACTTTAAGTCCTTATTTGAAGAAATGTCCACTTCAGACCATTGTTTAAAAAGATTAGGGCAATTCATACTCTTATTTGAGAATATGAGAGGACTTTGGACCCTTCTTTGGAATTTTCCCTTACAACAATAATGTATAATAGCCAATTGTGAGTTAAATAATCGATATTTATTATCAAGAATATAATAACCTCATATCAGGAATAGTATTTTTTTTTAGTAGTTTATGTATGATATATTTGTGGTGTAGAGCCAATCATACAACATGTGATTGGACTAACAAAATATTAGGTTATTACATTATCCATTTGGTTTGTTTGAAATAATATCATATTACAAATTGAAAGTTAATTGAAGTAATTTGCATTTAAGACAATCGACACATGATGAGATGTGGTTTACAAAATTATGAAGATTTAGATAATAGTATCTAAAATTAAGCAACTAACATCATGCTAATGATAATATTGAAATTGCACCTTTACTACTTGTGAATAATAGCTTACAGAATTGGTTCACTAGGTGATGTGGCGGATCTTTATCTGGTGTTGAAAGTGGCCCACTCGTTTAGTTTTTCGCATGTGCCTTCAATCACATCACTACGTAAACTAATGTTTTTAGATCAATCGTAATAAATCTAGCTTTACTTTCTTTATTTTATATGGTCGACTAAATAGAGTTATGTACTATTAATTTGCAAGGAAGTCTCACACGTTAGGTGTACCATAGCCTGGACTTGATAAGAGACAATAATGTTTCCACCAAGTACATACATACATAATAGACTTCGATTCAAGGTTCACCAGATTCAAAGATTAAGATGCAAATGGGTCATTGAATTAAGTATACACAACCTTCGCCAGAAGTTGAACATATATGTGCATCGAAGTTAGAACTCATTGTTAAAAAACAAGACCCCTGATAGGAATCGTGCCCCAATTCCAGAAATATAATCCAAGCAAACGATCCACACTAGCAGAATATAACGATAAAAGAACAGAATTAGAAGAACACACCATAGAATTTGTTATCGAAGTTCACCCAAACCTGGGCTACGTCTCCGCGCAGAGGCACTCTGCGAATCCACTAGTTTTCGAGAAAAGTAAGAATACAACTGACGATCTTCTCACAAGATCGAAGGAAAAAAAAAACGAGAACACTCAAGAATGCCGTCACGGCCTCTCTCTCTCTTTTCTCTCTATTCGCTACTTTGCGTATTCTGTCTGCTCTTGCTCTTTCTGTCTGCTCTTCTATCTTCTCTCTCTTCTGATGGCTACAACCTATATATCCCTAATATATAAGGTGTATCTTTTAACCTAGAAGAAAAGGAAAGAACAAAAGATAAAAAAGAAATCTTAATAATATCCTTTTGATATATTTTGGCTTCACGCCAACAATCTCCCACTTGAAGACAAATATATCTGATGCACCAAGCAACTTTGCATACATCCTCTTCAAAAATAGAAACTCGAACTTGTGCCTCTGCGATACTCCTCATCAATTAACATGGAGTAATACCAATAGTAGTAGTACATAAAGTATGTTTCTCTCTGTCTACTACCTTGGTAAACATGTCAGCTGGATTCTTTGAGCCATCAATCTTATGTAACTTTAACTCGTTATCTTTCAATGCTGACCTGATGAAGTGATAACGCTTCTTGATATGTCTAGTCCTTGAGTGATAAGCTGTATTCTTTGCTAAGTGTACTGCACTTTGACTATCACTTCACAGTGTGCTCACTGGCTGCTTTCGATGTAGCTCCTCCAAATAATCTTGTAACCACATGATTTCCTTAGAGGTTTCCGTGATCGCCACGTACTCTTCTTCTGTCGTCGATAAAGCCACTATTTTCTGTAGTTGAGATACCCAACTCACTGCTGTACCTGCAACTATAAAGACATATCCAGTGGTACTTTTACCACTATCTCGATCACCCGAGTGATCTGCATCCACAAAACCCTGCAATTCTAGAGATGTACCTCCATAACAAAGAGAGTAATTTGATGTACCTGCTAGATATCTCAATATCCATTTTACTGCATTCCAATGCTCTTTGCCCGGGTTCTGCAAATATCGACTCACAACTCCCACTACTTGTGCAATATCAGGTCTCGTGCTTACCATAGCATACATCAAACTTCCAATTGCTGACGCATACGGCACTGCCGCCATCTCTTCTTTCAAAGCTTGAGTACTTGGACACATATCCTTGGAAAGTTTGAAGTGACCTGCAAGAGGAGTCACAACCGGTTTTGCCTTGTCCATGTTGAATCTTTTCAACACCTTGTTCACATAGTCTTCCTGCGACAACCATAATTTCTTATTTTTCCTATCCCTGATGATTTTCATGCCTAAAATCTTCTTGGCCTCTCCCAAGTCTTTCATAGCAAACTGCGCTGCTAACATCTTCTTTACTTCTGCGATTCTCTTCATATTAGAACTAGCCACTAACATGTCATCAACATATAAAGAGAGATATACAATATCACCATCGCTATACTTTCGAAAATAAACACAATGATCAGCCTCACAATGTGCAAATCCTTTTTCTTCCATAAAACCATCAAACTTTAAATACCATTGTCGCAGAGCTTGCTTTAAGCCATACAAGCTTTTCTTCAAGCGACATACCATGTGTTCTTTACCTTTGACTTCAAAACCTTTAGGTTGCGCCATGTATAACTCTTCATCTAAATCACCATGCAAAAAAAGCTGTTTTTACATCTAACTGCTCGAGATGAAGATCCTCCACTGCAACTATACTCAGCAACACTCTGATTGATGTCATCTTCACTACTGGTGAAAATATCTCGGAGTAGTCGATCCCTTCTTTTTGAGAAAAGCCATTTACTACAAGTCTCGCCTTGTATATGATACTACCATCAGCTTCATTTTTTATCCTATACACCCACTTGTTTAATAAAGCTTTTTTACCTGTGGGCAACTTGGTCAACTCCCAAGTTTTATTCTGAATTAACGAGTTCATCTCGTCTTTCATAGCACGCTCCCACTGCATGTGAGATGTGTCTTTCTTTGCCTCATCATAAGTCTCCGGCACTCCCGAATTTGTATATAAGACATGGCTCAGAACAGTATTAGCTAAAGGATCAAAAATTACCTTTGGCTTTCTCACACGGGTAGATCTCCTTAAAACAGGTACTTCAGGGTCGTTAGTCTGTTCTGGATCATCGCATTCCTCTTGTACTGCCTGCTCATTAATAATGTGTTCATCTTGAACAACCTCCCCTTCAGATGCACTCTGATCTGCTGGAACCATCTTCACAGGAATTGTGTCCAACTCAATATATTCTGGTTCTACTGCCATCTCATGCTCTGTCTGACGATCTTTGTACATCTTTTCTTCCTGGAACACCACATTTCGGCTGCGATTGACTTTGTTATTCTCATAATCCCAAAGCATATATCCATATTCATCGCCGCCATATCCAATAAAGATGCACTTTTGGGACTTAGCATCAAGCTTTTTCCTGTTCTCTCTATCAATCAAAGCATATGCAATACAACCAAAAACTTTTAGATATTAATAATTGACATTTTAACCTGACCATTGCTCTTGCGGTACTCCTCCATCCGGCGCACTAGATGGACTCATGTTAATCAAATATACAGGTGCATCAACTGAAGTAGCCCATAAGTATAACGGGAGACCCGCATGTAGTCTCATGCATCTTGCACGTTCCAAAATGGTCATGTTCATTCTCTCAGCCACACCATTCTCTTGAGGAGTTCTAGGAACAGTCTTTAACCCATGTATGCCTTCTTGGCTCAAATATTCTGCAAATTCATTGCTCGTGTATTCACCACCATTATCAGATTTTAGAGCTTTAATCTGATAACCTGTTTCTTTTTCTACCATGATTTTCCACATTTTGAAAACACCGAATACTTCTTATTTTTCTCTAAGAGCATATACCCAAGTCTTTCTTGTTGCATCATCAATAAAAGTGACAAAATATCTCTTACCACCATAAGAAAGTTCTTGAGCCGGTCCCCATACATCAGTATGAACCAACTCTAACTTTTGCCTTTTATTTTTTCGCCCATTCAATTGAAAACTAACTGCTTTTTTGTTTTCCATAAATGCAACTTTCACAAAAATCTAACTCAACTTTCTGCAAACCTAGAAGCAACTTTCTTGAATGTAACTGCTTGACACCTTTTTCACCAAGATGTCCCAAACGATAATGCCAAAGAGTAGATAAATTACCTGTAACCACTGTAGTTGCAACCATATCACTGATATTGTCTCCTTGGAGAAGGTAAAGTGTACCTGTACGCTTTCCCTTTGCTACTACTCTTGCTCCTGAGGTTATCTTCCACTCCCCGCCTCCAAAAGTTGTTACCATGCCTTCTTGGTCAAGTTTTAATTGAAATCAAATTTTTCTTCAACTTAGGAATATGTATGGTTTCACGCAAAATTAGTCGTCCACCACCTGAGATGTTCAAAACCACAGTTCCTTTTCCTACAATTGGACACATGTGGCCGTTTTCCACAACCACTTGCCCAAAATCTCCACTGGCATAATCAATAAATATATTTCTTTGCGAGGTACAATGAAAAGAAGCACCAGAGTCAAGAAACCACTTATCTGTAGCCAAGTCAAGCCCTGCAGATAAACAAAAGTTCTTTAACAAAGGCTCATCGCTTACCACATTAGCTCCTTGATTCTCATCTCGCAGCTTCTTTTTGTAGGCTTCACATTGAAATCTACGATGTCCTGTCTGGTGACAAAACCAACACTCATCTTTTGTAACCTCTCTCTTTCCCCTGGATTGTGACCTACCACGTGTTGACACCTGATTTTTTATCAGTCTTTCATAGTTTATTTTTAAAAAATTCATAAAAAATATATAAAAAGTTAAAAAAATTAAAAAATCATCTTTGGTAGCCTTGACCAAGCTAAAGGAACCATTTTTGATAAAAAAAAATAATTTTTCATATTTTTTAATATTTTCCAAAAATAGAAAAATACATGAAAAATGAAGAAAAATAGCGTTCGATGTCGTAAAAATATAGAAAAATAGTCAATATTTTTATTTTAATTTCTTTTACATTTTGAACTCATAAATAGTAAAAATTTAAGTTCAATTGCATGTGTTTCTTCACGACGCATAGAGTTGAATTTGGCAAAAAAATGTCATTCGAGTATTTTAATTTGTAAATTTCTACATCTTTTTTAGTCTTGACGTCCAATTAGATCGACCACCATCTACAATAAATGCCCCTTGCTGAATATTTTCGTTTTTGTTTCACATGATTTCATGGTGTAAAATGCCGAGTGGATCCCCAAATATAATCGGGTCGGCATGAGCTCGATAGCTCGTCCAAGACCAAACCAGGGCACGGCGAACCTCATGTGAGTACTCTCGAACTCCTGCGATGCTTCCTAATGCTTTTCTTAGGTCAGATCGAGTGTAGAACGGCTAGGACAGCTAAATCATTCTTGAGCTGTGATTGATAAATAGGGCATTACTAGGAATGCCATGTGATTTATTTGCATATCTAGATTTCTTGAGTTGCGCATTTTATTACTGATTGTGATTGCTAGGATAATCACTCCTATCTGCATGAATTTCTAGATTTATGGTTCATACCTTACTCATTCGCATGAATCTCAGGCTAGAAAATTCAGTCAACTTAGGTACCGAAAGGGCGTCAACTCTGACGGTTGGCGTAACTAAGTCCCCGAAACCATTTCTCTGGTTCTCGCAAAATTGAATAGAAACTCCCAACTATTCGATTGGGTGGTCCAATCATACCCTAAAAAAATGATTGGTGGCGACTCCATGGCATGCACACTTAGCACATGTCACTAGACCACACTGAAAGTCGATCACGCATACCTCCGTTGCGATTTGGGTAATGGGCCTTGGGAGAGGCCCGCGTCCGACCAGACAGGACGGCCCATTAGCCCTCGAGAGCCCGATAACCTCAAGAGGGTCGCGACAGACTGGCGACTCTGCTGGGGACTGGTTCTTAACCATTTAGTGGACTTGAGCCGATTAAAAAGTTGATTGATTCTTCTAACCTAATTTTATCCAGATGCTCTCGAAAGTGAGGTGTATATGCTAACGAATGTGTTAGATGTTTTTGTAGATGGGAGAAATAAGGGGTGAAGTGCTTGTTAACTTTGTTTTATGCAGGTAGGAGTTTTGGATGTATGATTGTGTGGATGTTTATATTGAAGCGGTGATTGTTAAATAAAATGCATGTCTATTGCTTTAGCACGACACAATGAATACACACAATTGCGCCTAAAACCCCAGGCGCCCTCTTTAGGAACACAATAGAAGGAATTGAAAATGGAATCTCCGTGAGGAAAAACATGGGGTAATCCACTTTTCAATTCCGCTCACTTCGAACTATGGATTGAGTCCCAATGCAACGATAGTTGTGCAATGGAATCGGCTCTTCCCAGAATTCGAGGTGAGAACCTTGGCTTTAGGTACCAAGCCCTATCTTTTGATTTTTAGGAGTTTTCCCTCACTTGTCTCATGCGTTTGTCTATGGAAGGTTAGTATACCTAACACTGCAAAAAATACAGAGAAGCTTGATTTTCTCTTAAGTTTGGTTGGTAAGACTTTTCTATCCCTCGAACTTGTTACAGCTCTTAATCATTATATTCATTGCATAATTCCGGTGATTGGATTAAATGCCATTTTGAGGATAGATATGTGTGTTTTCCTCCCAATGTTCTTGATGGAAGATGAAGATGGTGTCATCCCATTACGAGCGCCAAGTGGACAAGAAGAGCCTAAGTATTAAGATCACATTCCTTTGTTTTATTTTTCATTTCTAGCCTTCTTGTATAGGATTTATTTTGCTGAGATCCTCTCTATCTGATCCCTTAGATTGACTGTATTAGGCATCTATTTGTGTTTATATACATTCAGATTGAAATTTGTTGTATTTCTATTGACTTGTCATTGGAATGTGATAGTGGCATTTCTTCTAATCACTCGAATACTCCAAAATCAATTTTATAATTCCTTTGGATGAAATTGAAATTGGAAGTCTTATACAACCTTTTGGCCGTATAGGGCAATACAATCCCAATTTCGCCAGAAGGAACTATAAACTTGAATTGGTTCATGCATGTTTTGCATCATTGGTAATCCACAATAATTGATCAAGAGTATTCGTGTTTTTCAAATTTAATGAAAAGATAGATATCCAAATTACTCTCGTTCTTAGCAAACAGCTTTAATTTGGATACCGTATCTTCAATTGAATTTAAAACACATCGTAATTGTGTACTTTTGAACATTCCATTGATTTTCTTGGAATTGATCAAAGGCGATTATCGTGAATTACATTTCTTTCAATGATATGCTTTCCTTTGAGGAATATTGATAAAAGCTTTTACACAAGGCCAAAACCCTTGTAAAAGCTCTTATCCCTATTAATCACAAGTAAGCATAAAATTGAAAGGATTTATGCTTTATTTTTCAAATTCTTTCTTCTGATTCTGCCTTTTCATTTGAAACAGGTTAAAAACAAGTAGAGAAGAGAAGTCTTTTTGTGGATAATCGCGGTGGGAGGTTCCTTTATCCGATCATAAGCAAGATTAAAAAATCAAGATGTACACGCTCGAATCATCAATGTCAAAGCGCAGCTTGCCTAGGTTGAGAGTGGTCAGGTGTTCGAGAAAGTCAGCCATACAGAAGTTGAGACACACACATTAGAGCTTTCATTCATTTCGCTCAATCGAGGGACCTTAAAAGCAGATCATACAAATCATCGGGGTGGAAACATAAAACCGCAATGAGCCCTAATTAGCATCACAAAGGAACCTAGTTGGCCCTCCATATTATTGATGATTTGCTTATACTCGAGACTCGAGATCTGCAAGCTTAAGAAGAAGGCGTTTACATTCCCATTTAAGATCGGCAACCTTGGTCCCGTGATCTTCGGCGGCTATTTCCAGGTCCCGAACTAGTCCTCTCCCATGGGCTATATCCGCGGTAATGCTGTCAAGCCTTTCTTCCTGCCACTCACATTGAAACTTCAACACGACATTACGACGGTCGTGCTCATAGGTGGTCAGGGATAAGGCCAAGCGCTCCACCAAATTTCCCCTCTCGCGAAGCAATATCGAGACTCGCTTGTTGGCGAACTCAACAGCCTTTCTGTGACTATCGGCCACAAGGTTGGCCAACACCAAGCAGTTGGACCGATCCTCATAGCGAGCTCGCAAAACGTGAGCCACGGTAGCTTTTCGATGAGCGACACGGTAAGTCTCTAAAAAGTTTATAAAGAGGGTTGGGAAGATTCTATATTCCCTCTCTAAATTAGTGCCCTCGATGGAGGTGGTGTCTATTTCCACGAGCAAAATACGGATTTCATCTTCAGTTTCTGGGTGATCGGCTATATGAGCATAGCCTCGACTGAGGAGGTTATAGAGTTTTTCCCACTGGGCCAAAATTTCGGCCGAGAAAGCGCGAATAGGAGAGGAGGTCATTTTCGTTGGAGTGAGGGAGAAGAAGATGAGTGTGGTAGAGTGATTAAAATACGAAAAGACAATTATGTAAGAGCGTTAATCTTCTCTGCATTAACTCCTCCTTTTATAGCAACTCGAAGATGAAGAAAGGTCACAACAATAATGCTCATGGAGCCAAGTTAATTGGGTAAAGCAGTGGTGGCTCTTTCGGTGAACCATCAGATCCGTCCCAGTCCGCGATTTCAGGCTTGATAAATCTAAAAAAGTTGTAAAAGGATATGTCAGTGCCACCATATTAAAATTGAGCGAGAGTTAAGCGCAACTATCGAAAAAAGTTGCAAAAGGATTTGGCGGTCCCATCATATTAAAAAACTGAGCGGGAGGCGAGCGTAGTTGCACCTTTTTGAAAATAAGTGGGAGACAGACATGGATATCGAGAAAAGGAAATCGATTTGGTGTCCCTCCACGTTGAAAAGAAGAAAGAAGACGACAAAGAGAGAAATACGAAATCTTGGGAGAAACGCTTGCCTGATGATCTTCATCCATGTTTAAAGAACGTTTCCTGGGCATACAGAACCACTCAAAAGAAAATTTAGAGAGAGTGAGCATACATGAGAGAGTAGAGAACCCTGAGTGAGCAAAAATTGATCGAACATTTTTCGATCCAACATGTTTGAGGGTTACCGTCAGTTGCTAGAGGCGACTGATCCAAAAATCTCAGAAAATGAACTATTGAGAGATCTCGAAGATTCCAGGATTGCGTCTGGTACTAGAACCACAGAACCCAACCCTTTCGGCAACGAAGTTCAGGATCTCAGCAGCGACGACAACAGCAGCAGCGATGGTCAACCCCGGAAAAGGAAACGTCGCAAGTGCCACACTCAGAATGAAATCCAAGAGCTTGAAGCTTTCTTTAGTGAATGCCCTCTCCCGAACATGAAACAAAGAAATGAATTGGGCTAGAAGCTAGGGATGAAACCTTTGAGGGTCAAGTTTTGGTTTCAAAATAAGCGAGCCAAATTGAGGGCTCAACACAGACGTCAAGAACTTGCGATTCTAAAGGAGGAAAACGAAAAGCTTCGAGCGGAGAACATGAGGTATAAGAAAGCTCCCAGCACTATCGCTTGCCTTAATTGCGGTGGCCCTGTCACTCTCGGCGAAATGTTCCTTGATAAGCCTTATATGAGGATTGAAAATGCTCATTCACCACCCCACTCTCTCGAACCATCTTTGATACAATCGGATTTTGTTGGAGATATGCATGAACAAATCAATTCTACGAAGTCAATATCGATGCCTTCTAAAGGATGGGATATGCGTCACCATGATTGGAGTTTCCTTAACGATGAGCTTACTATCATGACCGACCAATCCAAAGCTGATGAATTCCCTCCACAACAATTTCCGGCTTGATCAAATCCTATTGGAAATAGGCCAGAGAGCAATAGCCAAGTTGTCAACACTGTTCCGGGTCGCAAGAAGACGAGGGTCAATTGGTCCCCCGAGCTTCATCTCAAGTTCCTTAGTGCGGTTCAGCAACTAGGGATCAACTCAGCATATCCAACGCGCATACTTGAGATCATGAACATACCAGGACTCACTAAAGATGGAGTCGCGAGTCACCTCAAGAGCTACAGAAGGGCGCTAAGACAGCGCCACACAGCACTGAACCTGAAAGAACTCAACTTGTGCCTAAACACTAGGCATGGCCACAACTACAATGCCCCTGAAGTAAGAAATACCCTACCGAATCTAGGCACCGACCAAGCTGGTAGCAGCACCATCGACTACTTGGGCGCTAATCAGAATATTCCCCCGAATCATCTCAGCACCACTCAAGAGTATATGCCACAAGTGCAGCAGGTACGAACTCCTTGGTTTGAGCAGCAACTTTTCGCTAGTACTCTTTCTATCGCCGATCAACATATTGCGCCTAGTGTTCAAAGATCTGCCTGGCTTGGGCGTATGATTTCGGAAGATCAAGCGGGGGGATGCTCTGAGGATTTTTGTTTCTCCCATCCCCAAATGGAAGGTGCTTTTGATAGTGAACCGATCAATCATCCTCTTATAATCTCGAGCAATGACGAAGGTTCTAGCTCGAAGAATCAAATCGCTCACAACAGAAACAGGAATCCTTCGACGCCAAGCGATGATGGTCAACCCGAATATCAGTTGCTCGAAGAATCAAAAGCTTTCCTTGATGAGGAGCTCCATATCTGGATCGATCAGTTTAAAACTGATGGACTTATGAAGTTATGATCCAAAATGGCGATTATATATCTGATTCATGGTGTAACTGGCTGATCACCGAGAATCTTCAAGGGACCTAGGCACATGTGATTGGATGTATCATTAATCTTTCTGTCATAAAGTCTTCCATGCGAGATAATCTTCCTTAATGCCTAGAGTTAATCTGGGGTAGCGATTAGTACTACCTGCGAGCATCATCATGCTCGAGTACGACAATCCCTTGTTAGATTAGAGTCGAGGCGAATCAATTGAACGCCACGAAGAAAAACATTTAAAGGCTTCACATAGGAAAATGTGAGTAAAAGCCCGAGCGAGCTCAAAGACGGTTAGCTCTGTATCGTTCCAAGGGACCTTTAGTCGTTACGAACTCTAAATTGAGCTTGTTTCATTCTCAATGGGGGTTGCTAACTGCTTCGAGAATTTTATAACAAAAAACGAACCAGTTAGGGACGCCAATAATGCTGTGTCTTGGTAGTCAGTGAAATGGCAGTGGTACGAAACGTCAGGAGTTCGATCTCGGGATTGAAAAATCGTTTTATTAGTTGGTCTATCACTCGATGAAGTTCAAAGAGATTCGACGCAGATGACTATAGAACTTGGGGCAATTCGAAAATCATCGATTCATTTTCATCAAGCGGCGAAGTTGGTATTGTAAAATGTGAAGCGCGCAAATGACAAATCCGAAGCAGAAGGAGATGAATCATGATTCGCTTATCCAAGGTCGGGATTTCAACCTTCGACTAAAGCCAAATCTAGGATGAGTTATTGATCTTGCCCACTCGACAAAACCCATCTCTACTGAAAATGGGGGCAAACCATTCCTACATCCGGAAAGCATGTTGAAGCCGAAGACATCAGATTCATCGTTTAATCCGTGGGGCAAGTCCCCCAAGCGATAGTTATCATCCGCAGAGCGTAATGGAATCCATCCTTTCAACGTAAAACACATTTGGCCGCGGAGCCACCCATTTGGTAAAAAGAACGTATCGTTCCTAAATGATTTTCAATCAGATGCGGGGATAATGTTCTCTTATTTTCCTCTCAGGTGATGAACAGAGATGAGGCACCCAAGAAGCCATGCATTCAAATAACAAAACAGTGCATGAAACACGCCCAAAAAGATGAATGAATCTCCTCCGACGTAAATCCTCGAGGTGGATTCGTTGCCCAACCAGACGAAGAAATCATGGCCACAAGCTTGAGGGCCGGCTTCTACAATCCGCACATTGGCATGCAGAATGGAATTCAAATCAAGAGTAAAGTAGTATCGTCCCAATTTGTTTTGAATTTGGAAACCCAAAATAATGCTTAATATTTATCCTTGGCAGGAGCTCGCCATCAGGGCACACATGTAAGTTTCATTTTTCTCCAAAAACCAAGAAGTCGAAAGAACTTTAGAACACCCAACAATCTTGTGTTACTATGTGAAGTGCAGATTTTCACAACCCTTGTACATTCGTTGGAGCATATGACCAAGGGTAAGATGTATCGTTCCAATTTTTGTAAAGTTTTAGAATATACAATGACATATCCCTTTTATATCTCCAGGATCTCCAGCCTCGATGGGCAGGTAAGTATCCCTTTTCCCAATTCATTGGAGATTAAAAACTTTCAGAATTAATTCGATTCTCACATCTAAAAAGACATAGAATTCTTACTTCATTGACATTCATGTTTTAAAACATGAGATTGTCTGAACATGAATTACACATGTATGGTGCATCATAAAATCCCTTTGAAGGATAAATCTTGATGAAATGAAATGAATTTTTCCAATAAGAGTCGTTTGAACTGTTCAAAAGGGTATTTTCTCATAAGAGAAGCGAGCCTAATCCAAACACGTCCCATACACACTTGAGAGATGAGGAGATTGGAAATGATAGCGAAACCTTAACCTATGGATATAAGGGTCATTCGCAACGATTACATGGATCGAGATGACAGAGGCATTTATTTCTTCATTCCAAACACTACAGATGCCCATTGAGAACCCCATTGAACGGCGATTTTCATTCTCAACCCTGTCAAGAACCACCCCACATTGGGGCAAATGAAGGTTAGTCCAACAGTATCAGAAAGTAAACGGTTAGAAATTTTCTTGCTCGGACTAACATAAATCTTTGTGTGTTGTTTATATGATAATCCAAGTGTCATAGGATGACGAGAATGATTCATTTCTCTATCCTACACACTGTTATCCTTTGCACAACCAAGTTGAGCCAGCAAATTCATTTCATCAACCTATTGGTGATCATTGCATATTCCAAAGCAAAGGCAACATCACTCTAGGAATGGAAGCGTGCCAAAGTTTAAGTTGCATATCTAGCATGATTTCCGAAAATCCTAGCTCCAAAAGAAAAGAAAAACACGGGATTAAAAAAAGGGGGAAAAGAAAAATCCCTAGACATCAAGAAAAAGCAAAGTGCCTGGTAAAAAGCAAGGCTGATGTCTATTCAAAATATCCCCAGTAAAGTCTAGAGAGACGATGAAAAGACCCTGCAAAGGAGTTAGATCAAGATGACTACTCTCCAAATGTTGTCGTGCTCAAATTGCAAACACACAAACAGACGGTCTCTTAATGTAACAAGAGACGCTTTTAAACATCCTTGTGCGCTCTAAAAGAGGAGTGTACACTTCAAGAAATGGAGATGTTCTTCGAAGGACATGTGGCAAATTTGCAATGATCACCAATGTCAAACCCTTCACAATTTCTGGGCAAAAAATAAGCCTTTTTCGGTCCCCAATCCTTCCAATGTTACAACCCTGAAGTAGTCTTATCTGACTAAGACACTTGGGTTAATGTATAACTTAGCTCAAAGAAGTACGAGCAAGACTATTTCTTTCTCATTTTGCAGGGTTCTTGACTTGTAAACCCGGATCAGATAGTGAAAAATTTCGTTCAACGGCCTTGACTCAAAAGTGAGTCCCCCTTGGAAACCGATATCCAAGCCTAACACTACGGTCCCGTGAAAGACCTCCTGATCGGTCGAAATGTATGCGTTGCGAATGATCCTGAAACCCAGGCACAGGTCGGTAGGAAATTGAGCACTTTCCCTATTAAAGATCATTATCACAGAGCAGTGAGGAGCCTTCTTGGGTGAGAAATACTCCAATGGATGTTTTGAGCAAACTCTTTTTGAAATTTTCAAATTGTTTGATCTAGAGTTTCCGTGCAAGGAATTTATGATCACATCTGTATATGGCAGGAATGTTTTGGATAACCTCCAACAATCAAAATGCACATTTCATGACTAAAACTTAAGTCGTAGAATTTTGTCAGTTAGACAATTATTGTCTTCCCAAAGATTACTAATATCTTCTTGGCGAGGAAAATTTTTTCAGGTCTAAGCTTTCTGCAGGACTTTTGGCCACCCCAAAGACTGGGTGCGTCATCCTTAGGTGAAGCCTTTTAGTAGGCAAATCTTTTCTAAGACCGATCCACAGAATGATCGAGTCTCCGACTAGCCCCGAAGAGCGGGTACGTCATCCTTTGATTCATATCAATTTGGAATCTCATAAATGGTAGAAACCGCCTGAAGGGTCAACTCAATGGTAGAAACCGCCTGAAGGGTCAATCAATGGTAGAAACCGCCTGAAGGGTCAACACAATGGTAGAAACCGCCTGAAGGGTCAATGTATGGTAGAAACCGCCTGAAGGGTCAACCAATGGTAGAAACCGCCTGAAGGGTCAAAACAATGGTAGAAACCGCCTGAAGGGTCAATGTATGGTAGAAACCGCCTGAAGGGTCAACCAATGGTAGAAACCGCCTGAAGGGTCAACTCAATGGTAGAAACCGCATGAATGGTCAATGAATGGTAGAAACCGCCTGAAGGGTCAAAGGACTGGTAGAGACCGCCTGAAGGATCAACCCAATGGTCCGATCCACCATACGGATCAAAACCTTGATGAATCCCGAACGCGGGAGGAGTCGTTTTCCCTAATAAGCCTTACATTAGGCAAGCCATTTCTAGTTTAGTCCACCACACGGATCAAAACCCTTGGCAAATTCCCAAATGTGGGATGCGCCTTCCTTAGGTTCCTATCAGTTAGGAATCCCATTATGGTTTGACCTACCATACAGGTCAGAGCTTAACATCCCCAGGACACTCCGATGACAAGTCCTTAGGAATCTACTTGAACCCATCAGACACAGCAAATGCCGCAAGCATTCGGCAGGTAAGGGGCAGGGAAGTCTATCTACTCCTTAACTTTCTTACATCATATCAGGGAATTGAATGAGCACATCTCTTTTTAAGGAAAAGCACACATTGATGGGCATGAAAATTGGATGTCATGATTTCTTTTCTTTTCCCAGTCGAGTTGATCGGAACACAGGTGTCACCTTGTCTTTGAGAGAAACCTCTGACGAAATTCCTCTCAAAGAGGGGCAGCTGTTGACACCTGATTTTTTATCAGTCTTTCATAGTTTATTTTTAAAAAATTCATAAAAAATATATAAAAAGTTAAAAAAATTAAAAAATCATCTTTGGTAGCCTTGACCAAGCTAAAGGAACCATTTTTGATAAAAAAAATAATTTTTCATATTTTTTAATATTTTTTAATATTTTCCAAAAATAGAAAAATACATGAAAAATGAAGAAAAATAGCGTTCGATGTCGTAAAAATATAGAAAAATAGTCAATATTTTTATTTTAATTTCTTTTACATTTTGAACTCATAAATAGTAAAAATTTAAGTTCAATTGCATGTGTTTCTTCACGACGCATAGAGTTGAATTTGGCAAAAAAATGTCATTCGAGTATTTTAATTTGTAAATTTCTACATCTTTTTTAGTCTTGACGTCCAATTAGATCGACCACCATCTACAATAAATGCCCCTTGCTGAATATTTTCGTTTTTGTTTCACATGATTTCATGGTGTAAAATGCCGAGTGGATCCCCAAATATAATCGGGTCGGCATGAGCTCGATAGCTCGTCCAAGACCAAACCAGGGCACGGCGAACCTCATGTGAGTACTCTCGAACTCCTGCGATGCTTCCTAATGCTTTTCTTAGGTCAGATCGAGTGTAGAACGGCTAGGACAGCTAAATCATTCTTGAGCTGTGATTGATAAATAGGGCATTACTAGGAATGCCATGTGATTTATTTGCATATCTAGATTTCTTGAGTTGCGCATTTTATTACTGATTGTGATTGCTAGGATAATCACTCCTATCTGCATGAATTTCTAGATTTATGGTTCATACCTTACTCATCCGCATGAATCTCAGGCTAGAAAATTCAGTCAACTTAGGTACCGAAAGGGCGTCAACTCTGACGGTTGGCGTAACTAAGTCCCCGAAACCATTTCTCTGGTTCTCGCAAAATTGAATAGAAACTCCCAACTATTCGATTGGGTGGTCCAATCATACCCTAAAAAAATGATTGGTGGCGACTCCATGGCATGCACACTTAGCACATGTCACTAGACCACACTGAAAGTCGATCACGCATACCTCCGTTGCGATTTGGCTAATGGGCCTTGGGAGAGGCCCGCGTCCGACCAGACAGGACGGCCCATTAGCCCTCGAGAGCCCGATAACCTCAAGAGGGTCGCGACACCACGCCTGCTGAATTTTTCTCTACTTTTGCTTCTTCCACGGTTCTCCACTGCTAGTGCCGTTGAAGATGCAGATGTCGGAAATTTATCTCTACCTGAGACTTTTCGTCACATCTCTTCATCCATGATACTGCTCACAGTATCATCCAGAGTCAAATCATCCTTCATGGTGCTCGAAATTCCTTGCACCGCGGTGTTGTAGCTTTCCGGAAGAGAACATAGAAATAATAAAGCTTGTAACTTCATATTCAGATTTATGCCTGCGGATTCTAATTGACCTGTAACCTGCGTGAAACTGTTAATGTGCTCTGCAACAGAACCTCTGTCAGATAATTTCATATTAACCAATTTCTTTAACAAAAATATCTGATTCGATGTAGATGGCTTCTCGTAAATATTTGTTAGAATATCCATAGCTTCTTTTGCAGTCTTAGCTTTCGCGATGTGGTATCCTGTCTTTTTCGTCAAACCTATACGAATCGCACCTAACGCCTTTCGATCAAGAATTTTCCATCATGATTCTGCCGTCGGATCAACTTCCGCGATTTCAGGTTTCCAACCCTCAAGTGGTGCATAGAGATCTTTCTGATAAAGATAGTCCTCTATTTGGAGTTTCCACCATCCGAAATCCTGCCCATCGAACTTATCGATTCTAATTTTATCTTCTGCCATACCATTTGCTTTCAATCGAACGTCACCGAAAAACCCTCGATGTTCTCGATTAGCCAACCTAGGCTCTGATACTAGTTGATAGGAATCGTGCCCCAATTCCAAAAATATAATCCAAGCAAACGATCCACACTAGCAGAATATAACGATAAAAGAACAGAATTAGAAGAACACACCAGAGAATTTGTTATCGAAGTTCACCCAAACCTGGGCTTCGTCTCCGCGCAGAGGCACTCTGCGAATCCACTAGTCTTCGAGAAAAGTAAAAATACAACTGACGATCTTTTCACAAGATCGAAGGAAAAAGAAAACGAGAACACTCAAGAATGCCGTCACGGCCTCTCTCTCTCTTTTCTCTCTATTCGCTACTTTGCGTATTCTGTCTGCTCTTGCTCTTTCTGTCTGCTCTTCTATCTTCTCTCTCTTCTGATGGCTACAACCTATATATCCCTAATATATAATGTGTATCTTTTAACCTAGAAGAAAATGAAAGAACAAAAGATAAAAAGGAAATCTTAATAATATCTTTTTGATATATTTTGGCTTCACGCCAACAACCCCAAACCCTCAACCATTCAAACATATGTCTGTATGTCTTCAACCTTACTAGCACACATTAGATTAAACGATGAGCTTCCAAAAGGTTCATACTACCTAGTCTTCTCTCTTTTTGTCCACGATAGTGATGAACTAAATCAGGATTGACAGTTAAATATAAGATATGTTGAAAATATGTCTCGAGTTCGAGCTCAAAGCGAAATTGTGAATATTCTGAATCGAATATTTTACCGATATCAGAAATCGAGAAAAATATAATATCTTGCATTAATATCTTTTTGCAAGATTGGATGTATGAAATTTACTTCACTTTGGAATCCACGGTTTTGACCGTGAAAAAAAAAAAAAGGAAAGCAGATAAATTAAAAAGTGGAGTTGGCGTGCAAAAGGTTATCAGCCAAGGGGAATTTATAAAAGGACAAAAGGAAATATTTTATGGGCATGTATTATTCAGTTTTGACTTTGGTCTAATAAGGAAATCAGAGTTTCCTTTTTCACGTTGGATTTTCTTCAAGGATTTCTTAGTTGGTTTTTTTTGCTTGCGGACCCAGTTTTGTATATAAAGGAGAAAAGCACCGTGGCTGGTTGACGTCGTGGAAGCGCCGAGTTGTGAGCACTTGAGCGTGGGTTTTTCGATATTACGTCCGAGAAGAAGTCTGAAGCGCAGCTCTTAATTGCGAGTGCTTGAGGGGATTTCTTCATGAGAATTACGTCAACTAGTCAAGTGTTCAAGCCGATTAAATTTGAAGTTAGATTTGTATTTTAATTCCTTTGCGAGATAGAGAGATTATTTCGCTAGGAATTGTGGGCTAAATATTGTGTGCGTTCTTGAATGTAATTGGGGTTGGGAAACACCAAGAGTGTGTTTGTGTAACTCAATTGGACTGTAATCTCCATGTATCGCTTGATCTATAGTGGAATTCGTTGCTGCTCTCCCCGTGGACGTAGGTCTTTACGACCGAACCACGTACATCTGGTGTTCGATTTACTTTGCTCGTTCTGTCTATTTTATTGTTCGATCGCTTGTTCCGCGCAACAAGAGATATTGGTTGTAAGATTGGCGCCCGTCCTCAATGACTCAACAGAGCTCTTGGATCAACGTAGCTCATCGAGTTCAAGCAATGTCAACTGCAAGAGAGAAAGAGAGAGAATACATTCATGGCGGCATGAGCGAGCAAAGCAAGCAAGGAAGCATGGAGTTTTTATTGAAATGGGCTATTGATTCTATAGGTGCACACAAGACATAATTTTTATGGAGGACCACCCTCTCAATAGAGAAGTTATGATTATTGCTATTGATGGTGTTCAATGGAAACTTCATACGATACAAAAATGGATATGCATTATGCATATGGATCCGAACATTTACGAGGCCCATCCAACAATCTCTCTTCCACACAAGTGCATGCCAATCGAAGCTTTCTTACAAAAAAAAGGGGCATGTTGTCCTGATTCGGAACGTTTGTCAAAGAGGGGAACTCCCACAATTCACCCAAACACGAAACAACTTTTTTCTAGGGCAAAATGAAACAAACTCCCGGATTTAAGGCTTTTTCAAGTCCCCTTTGATTCCATCCAACACTTGGTGAATAAAAGTAAACCAAAGCTAAACCAAGGTAAACCGCCAGGGCCTACTACCCACCCCTTCTCTCTCAAACCCTCCCATTCATTTCTCGCATAAATACCCCCCAGCTCTCTCTCTCCCACTTCAACTCCGTACGTGCACTCTCTCTCTCTCTGTCTGTCTGTCTATGTGTGTGTGTGTGTACGTCAGCTATGAGAATGAGCTGCAACGGTTGCAGAGTCCTCCGCAAGGGCTGCAGCGACGACTGCGTCTTAAGGCCCTGCCTCCAATGGATCAAGTCCTCCGACTCCCAGGCCAACGCCACCGTCTTCCTCGCCAAGTTCTACGGCCGTGCCGGCCTCATCAACCTCATCAATGCCGGCCCTCTCCACCTCCGCCCCGGTACTTCCCTCTTCGTCGGATGTGAATTTTGCAGCGCTCAACTAAGTGGTGTTTCTTGACTCTCTCTTTCTTCTTTTTCTTCGGGGAGCGAGCAGCCATTTTCAGGTCGCTTCTCTACGAGGCCTGCGGTCGGATCATCAACCCCATTTACGGGTCCGTCGGCCTGCTCTGGTCCGGCAACTGGGGCCACTGCCAAGCCGCAGTCGACGCGGTCCTAAAGGGCTCCCCCCACATCATGCGGCACCCTTCGTTGGATTCGGGTTCGACCCCCGCCGCGTCTCAGCCCTTACCTGCTCTCAAGCCCTACGACATCCGCCATTTCCCCAAGGAGGAGGGCTCGCAACACCTCCACGGGGTCCGGGCCCGGGCCCGGTTCAAGCGCCCCAGGCTCGGCGTCAACCTGAAGCCGGATAGCTGGCTTTATCCGGAGGCAAGCTACGCGACGTCGCCAGAGGATGACAGCGGGTTCTCCGTGGAGACCGTGGAGGCCGAACCCGAGGGCCGGTCCCAGCCGAGCCGGTGCTTGGCGTTCGAGGGTCAAGGTCGTGAGAGTGAGAGTGAAGATGATGGGATCGGGCTGGAGCTCACTCTGGGTGTGGCTCAGAGTCAACAACAGAGCGTCTCATGCAAATCCGAGGCTGATCACGGTCATCACTTGTGAATGAGAGTTGCCATAAAAAGAGACGGAGAGATAGAGGAAGAGGGGTTTTTGTTGAGGATTAAAATTGACATGATCATCATCATCTCATTTGAATCAGCGTAGTTCAGGTTTTAATGTTCGTTTACTTCCCTTGCTTTTTCTTACCTTTAAAAGTGTGGTTTCTCGGTGTTGGGTGTGTAAATATAGCACGCGCACACAGAGAGACAAAAAGAGCTATACACCGAGAGGAGGGACAGATATATGTAGTCATGCTTTTGAACGGTTCACAGAGACGATAGTCTTTCTAATAATACTGTTTCGACTCTCATCTTCTTGACCTCTCTCTCTCTCTCTCTCTCCGGCGCTCTTTAATGGCTGAACTTAGGGCAAGTGATCGCGAATCTCAGTACAGCGGCCGAGTTGAAGTTAGGATGGAGGGTCAATGGTGAAATTATTGGTTGGTGGGTGACTCAGTGCAGCAGTGAAGATTCACCACGTAGAGGGGGTTGGGCCTCTTTGGCCATGCATGTGGGGGGACACCTGCTTTCCATGCACCGCCATTGGGGCTCGAGATATTCCAAGCACCTATCCGATTTTTACTGGTAGGAAGTTGGGAAAAGTAAATGTGGGGAAGACAATGTCGACGCGGCCTAGTTGAGAGGTTGCGAAGTTGTTTGAGGGTGGAGTTGGGGATTTGATCAAAGTTGGCAAATTAAAGAGGTGAGGGGGGCACTTAAGAAAGCTAGATTTGGGAACTGAAGTCTTAGCTAAGAAGCACCTAAATAAAAGGGTTCTCTTTTTAAACATGCTCCGTTTTGGGTATGGTTTATGCGCTGGCGGATTGCTTTATTTCGAGGCAAGATGTTTAATTGTAGCTTCCGTCCAGTTCTACCAACTGCATATGCATTATGCATCGATCATTTAATGTTAGTATTGAGAAAAATCTTGCGAATGAGTTGATGAGCAGGTGGATCCACCTAGATATTTGACCAAGGGATCATACTACTCTCGGTGTTATTTTAGAAAGAAAAGTTGCATATCGAATTGGGCTTTACTAGTATAACAATCTTTGAGTGACCACGAAAGTAATAACTTGTTGTGGGTCACAAATTCTTGAAAAAGTGAATCCCGCAATAATTTTTACGTTTATCGATGTGACTTTTCTTCTTCTTCTTTTTGGTACTAAGCTTGAGGCACATGCAGTGTTCCAGTGTTCCAATTATCTGGAGACTCATGGAATATCCCGCAAGTCTCGCGAACCAATTAAGTATATGAAATGACACTACAAGCTCCACATTCCTCTCATATATGAACAGAGTCCAATCCTTTGAAAATAAAACAATTTCTATCGACATCACAAATTTTATATAGTTGATCCGTTTTTAGTAACGTGCAGCTTGCTTTGGAATATAAGTGATTGTACATAGCAATTAGAGTGAGCAAATGAAAGGATCATAATCAATTCAATTGGTACACTGAGGACTGACTATCATCTTTGTGATTAGATTGCATTGGGTCCAAGTCTAAAGTATAAAGATCTGGCCTTGACCGAGCTCACCCGAAGGCGACGCCACCAGTGGCTGGCGAGGTTCGACCTCGCCATTACGCCATGGTTGTTCATCAGGAAGAAGATGAACAAATCAAAAAAATAAAAATAATAAACATAATAAACATAAAAAAAATATTGAAATATTATTAAAAATTGCTCCGTCAACGTCGATTGGGTCTACGTCAGCTCCTCCTGGCCAAAATAAATCGGATGGATTGAATTGATACAAATGAAAAAGGTTTATGACTAAATTGGCTTAAATAGAGATTTATGACCAAATTGGCATAAATATAAAAGGTTTAAGACTGAATTGGCAAATTAAAAGGTTTAGTAATGAATTGGCAAAAGTGCAACAGGTTTAGAACTTTTTTGACAATTTTCCCTAGTGTATGGCACATAAGCCCCAATTGTTCTAATCAACTCAGATATATCGAGAAAATTATCAAAAAAAGTCCTAAACATTTTGCACTTTTGCCAATTCAATCTAAAATCTTTTAAATTTTCCTTATCTAGTCCTAAACAGTTTCACTTTTATCAATTCAATCATATTGGCTAGGTGATGGCAGAGGGAAAAAAGAAAGAGAAAACAAACTCACAACACAACAAAAAAAAAAAAAGCCCTCCGCCCCATCACCGGTGGGGCGTCGGCCATGGCCGACCAAAGTCAAGGGCCAGCAGCCCCTTGCTAGATTCGAGGGAGGGTAGTGATCCTTTCTCAGATATGGACGAGGTGGGTCGCCAGCCACAGGGGGAGTCCAGCCCTTTCATATGTATTTTTTTTTCTTCTTGAAAAACTTTTAGTTTTCTTAATTTTTAATTTAATTCAACTAAAATTTAAGTTAAAATTGTCTTCGGATGAAAATGGCCTTGACCTGCAGGAATATTTAGCCTGCTGATGAGGTCAGACTCTTATTTGAATCTGCCGTGGTCACTTCATACCCTTATTTAAAACAATATCCACTTCCAACCCTTCTTTGAGAAAATGATAGCATTTCAAGCCCTAATTAAAGAATTTTTCCTAAAGTAATGATAAGTACCCTGAGTCTTATCAATCCATAACAATGAAAACATGGCGGCTAACTAGTGTTCTATTTTTTTCAAACCAAATGAAAAGAAAATAGCGTTCTATTTTTGGCTATATAAAGGGTAAATTTTTTTCAATGATGAAACTCGAGAATGGCTGGAACATAAGTTAGTGTAGTTCATTACATAACCCCAATGGCCTGGTGCTGTGTAGTAGGCTCCTCACCAGCGTCCGGATTCATCAAATATGAAGATTCTCTTAGGTGCTGCATGACAGCACTTTAATTTCTGAATTTCTCTGTTAGAAGTCAATCTGGCAGAGAAATTCGTTTGGTAAAATCACTTTCGAAGTAAAAAGGCATTTAGTAAAAAAAATTGTTGACACCTAAATTTTGATTTTTCTTTTGTTATTAACTTTTACATAAAAAAATTTTAAGAATTAATTTTAGTTCCTACCAAAAAGAATATTAAATCATGCTCGTATTGTTTGCATTTTAGTATAGTTCAATGTATGTATTCATGCACTTACATTTCGTCCGGCTGCGGGTGCTTTGAATTTAGTTAGAATAACCTGCGGTGAAATAAGGAAACTGTGAGCTGATAAAAGCAAGTAGGACTAGATCTTGTGGTAAAACGGAAAGAAAAACAATCAATCAAGGATGATTTGAGCAGATTGAAGCCAAATGGTAATCTTGACACCTCAAATACATGATCAGACATGAGCAGAAATTGCTCAGCCCATAGTGTCGGACACGAACTTGCCCCAATAGATAAGCAAAGAAAAGGAAAAGTCAATCAATCATGCAAGAGGAAGTCCCGCAATTTGATTTCATCACAGGAATATTTTCAGGAAAATGGAGGAGTGATGCAAGGGAATCAATTCTTACCATGAGTGAGTCCCATCTTTGCACACAAAAGGAGGAAGGAGAAGCAGATCTGTGGGGGGCAGAGGCCACATTTTTTACACCTACGGCAGATTTCGGGGGCCATGGCCCAATTGAGAGAAGAGTTCTTCGATTCTTTTTGCAGGTTCTAAGGGGACATCCATGGAGGATACGTCATAAATTCAGAGGCCACTTCCAGAAGAGAGAGACGTCTTTTGTGGTGGTCTTCGTCCTTCGTCGAGATATTCTCCGTCGTCCACCACTACAAGGAAGTCTCAGCAACAAAGTTGCTAGTGCATCAAATACGCATAGATTGATTCAATCAAAGCAGGCAACAAAAGGAGAATTCTTTTTGTATTAAGCTCTGGAAATTTATCTTTTCTCTAATTACTATCCACTGCATCTCACCCCCTATGGCTACGCTTGACATCTCACGAGACCCAGTCGAATTCTTTGAGTTTCTATGGGTAATTTCTTTGCAGGCAGTCCAATGAATTCTTCTATGCTTGCTCAACCTCCACCGAAACCAGAAGCTCAACCTTGTCGGGGTTACTCTACGACGAAGATTCGACCACGTTGGCAAAGCCAAAAGCACATTGTGGAGTCTACATCACTGACATCCAGCCCCGGCGATTGGCTTAGGCCGCCGTTCGTCGAACCGCCCAAACCCGTTCGCTGCCATATCATTTTTTGAGCTACTATTCGGTTCTGTTGGGGGCTGATCTAGCTTCATTCCTTGCTGAAATTTTAGTGACTAATGTATTTGTTGCTTGGTGGTCGAAGCCTTTGAGGTTTAGGACACAAGTTCGGTGCAAAAGAGTCGGCGTTGGGCGAAATTACTACGTTGCATACTACTGGAATTCGCTTGGAAAAGGTACTTTTTTTTTTTTACAGATTGCGAATCATGCATGGTTTTATTTGGAAAACATGAGCATGCTGGATTTGTAAAGAAAATTGAACTTTTTCAATGTTAGTTCCATGTTTGAATCGAAAGTTGGTCTCGTTTGTCGTGAATATTTGATTTCTTTCGAGTCAAGCGCAATATATTTGCAAAGTCGATTGAGTTTCGTGATGCTCATGGGGATTGATAATTGGAATGACGAATTGTTCATGCTCCCTTCTGTGATCTATTTGGCTTGATTGAGGTTTGAGATATTTGTCGTTGGGTTAAACTTGAATTTCTGGACTTCTAAATCTCTAGGCCGAATTCTAACATGTATTGATGCTTGTTACTTGTTTTGAGTGGAGGCAATTGCTTCGCCATGAATAGTCCACGAGTGCCTGCTGTTGTGGGTAAAAAGTAGAATTGGATTGAACAAGAATTTGTCATGAATAAAAAAAAAATTGATTTTTCGGCACCCATGCACTCATGACCGAAAGTTGCATCTGAATGAATGATTTGATGATATCTCTTGATGCAGCTGAGTTGAATTCATCCGTTGGTTGTTTAATCTTATCTCATGTAATGTAGATAATATTCATGCGGATCGGCTGTTGCTTAATTTGCTACGAATTTCGATTGTTATCTCCAGCATGCAAATTTTCTGATTGATGTTCTCCGTATTCTTTGAATATCCTAAGAGATAATCTTTCCTATTTTAAAAGATGTGAATCTTTGTGGGTAGGGGATTAGCCCCTTTACAATTTCGACCACCCTAGGCAGTTTTTCGAAAATTTCAAGGCTTGATCGACTCATCTTTCCTATCTTAAAACATTTGCACATTTTTAAACAAGCATGCCTATAATATATGCTCCCCATGTGCCTAGTCCCTTCGAAAAAATTAAATCATTTGCCTTACCCATGATCTTATGGGGTGGGATGATGATTTAGTATAAGACTTCGTATCCTTTCTCTCTGGCAAGATGGACGTTGTCGTCTTATACACGTACTCGCATACTGACTCTAATCTTCGAGGATGTAGCGTTAAAAATTCTACTCTAATCTGAATCTTCGGAAATGAGTGAATTATCGGAAATTCGGATATCAAGGTATATTATGGGCATTCTTGTTTAATTTTGTTCAAATCCTTTTTTTAAGAAATTCGAAAATCCAAAAAAAAAATAATAAAACAGAAAACACAAAAAAAAAACATTTCAAGTCATATAAATCAATCGAAAAAGGGCATTGTCATGAAATTGGTACCGAAATGGCGTTAATTGTTAATTAACGTAATCACGTCCCCGAACTCATTAACTCTAGTTCGTAGAAATAAAATAGTTCTCCCACTATTTTATTTAGATTTCTAATCGACCTACCAAGAAACGATTAGTGGCGGCTCCTAAATTAAAAAGCATTTCAGTAAAACCTAAGTTGCGAATTGGTAGGGCTTGGGAGGGTCCAAATTAGGTTAGTTAATCTAATTAACCTAATAATCCATTAGCCTAATAAATTTTTAGGTCGCGACAGCTTGGCGACTCCGCTGGGGATTATTTTAATTTCTTTAAAATTAAAACAGGTGAGGTGAAATTTTCATGAATCTTTTTGGAAATTAACATTAATTTTCTGAAATTTTTAAGCCACCTATAATTTTTGGGAAATTAAAATTTTTGAGGACTTAGGCCGTTGATTTTCATGATTTGTCTCTTGGTTGATTGATTGTGATTGATTGGAACGACTGGTTGGAATTGATTTCAATTTTTGGAGTGATTTTCATGGATTGATTGATTGTGAATTCGCTCTTGATTTCTGGATTCATGGATTGCGATTTGCCCCTAACTTCTCTTAGGTGTTAAATATTTTTGCAGGTTATGTAAATGTCATTTTTCTAACCTTTGTTTTGCAGGGTCGTTAGTTTATTTTATTATTTTTTGCAAGATGTAATGATTGAGTGGATTATACATGTTGTGCATGACTCATGACATTACATTGGACCTAAAATGCTAGATGAACCTAGGATGATGTCTGGGTAAGAATCTGCCTGGCCTCAGGATGGAGGAATGGACAATCTTACCCTCGATCCCGACTATGTTAAGATTTCCCCGTTCAGGCCTGAATCCGCGGGCACGAGGGGATTTCTTAACATCCCCTTAGCTTAAGAGGGCTAGATACGACTTATATCGTTAAGTCAGATTTGCCCTTGAGAGCTTTAAAAACTTGGCTAATAAAGCATGCATCAATGTCATTCTGCTTGTCTTTGAACCCATGATCGTCATTTTTGACACATGTATTTTTCCTATATACTTTCTGAGTCGGTCCATGGCAAATTAGGTCTTTCCTCATGGTCATGTCATTGTAATTATATTTTTCATCCCTAGGTCTCTTGTTTAGGAATTTGTTTTTCGGATTTTATGGTTGTAATATCTTTATTGCTTTTTCGGTCAATAAATCAGTTTTGTTTTTATCCTGACCTCATTTATTTGTTCGAATTTTTCGACCATTTTTGAGTCAGTTCTAACTTTTGTGCATCAAATGGAAAATGTTTATGGGCTTTTAAACTTTCGTTTCAAAAAGTTTTGGGCCAATCCAATACATTTTCCATTTTTTACGGAATTAATGGTCAAGATGGAGCAGGCTGGAATTTCACACATTTTCTGACTCCAGAATCATTTCGGGATTCATCACCAATAAATTCACCAATAAATGGGCTCATTCATCAAATCATGAAACATGAAAGTTGTAGGATGGGTTTTGAACTAATGGGCTGTAAATATTTGAACCTTTATTCATATTTTTAAGGGTCCATTCACTCTCCAACCAAAAACCGGACGAAGCAGTTTTTTGAACGAAATTCTTCTAAAGATGCATTGAACTGAATTGATCCGTCCATTTCTAGTCCGGGGCCCAAACATGAAAGTTGTTCAACACCCTCTTGGTCATAAGCCCGTAAATTTTCACATTATTTTGGCCAGCTGATGATTTTTGACGAATTTTTTTCCAATGGTGGACGAAACTGGAATTGTCTGAAAAAAAAAATTAATGCCACATGTACACTCTCATCTTTGTCGGCGAGTCGCACTTAGATGAAAAGAGTCTGGGAACCTGTCATGGACTGAACTTCTATCAATTTCATATTTATTGCATTCCTATTTCAAAAGGTGACCATGATTCGTCGAAGATCATCCATCCGTACAAGGTCCGAGACAAAGCTAGCCAGTCAATTGAACATTGAGACGTTTGGGAAGCATGAGAGAAAGGGTGAAATGGCCTTCGTTTGAATCGAGCCCCTCTAGACAAATCTTTACACCCATTACATCTGAAGCAGTGGTGCCTCAATTCGAGTCCAATCCCCCTATTCCTTCGATGATGCCAAAGGGAGAATATTGACCAAGATGACTACACCAAGCACACTACGTCCATCACGTCCATGATGACCTCTTCCCGGCTTCACATGTTAAGCAAGAACTCCGGATAGCCCTGTGCCATCACCGCAAGCTTGACACCGGATGGACAGAAGGTTTTTCCACTCCATTTGATTATCTTCTGGTCACGAATTACTTGAGAGCTTGCAATGGAGACGAGCACCATCCTGAATAATTGAGCCTTTAATTTCATGCACATCCCTTCTATGGGATATTTCCTGATGTCTACATATCTAAGTGCATTTTCAATTTTAGAGCCAAGTTTATCCCTTTTGGGAACATTTGCATTTCTTTTTCAATAAGATGTAATTCATTGATTTCACGTCAATAAAATTACAGATGTTTTTCATTAAATTTTGGAACCTTGATGAGGCATCCCAAACTGACCCGATGACGATAACCAGCTATCAATCTATCATCTATGGTAAGCACTAAGGGTTGGGCTTCTCAAGAATTCTCGTCCTAAGATTTTCAAAAAATGATCTTTTAAAAAAAAAAGAAGCTTTCAAAACTGGATGGCGTATGGTCTAACCATGTTTGTCTTACAGATCAATTTGCTATGTGTTTTAGAATCAGTCCAGGGGGCAGGAGGCATGTTCTCCAATTTGACTAGGCATTAACCCAATTGATTCTTGGACGTCTCACACATGGTGATTAAGCATTTGAAGCAACCCAAATGATGACTCTTGGGGCAACCCTTAACTGATTCATCGATCTACTTATCAGTCACACTGTATCAGCCAGTTCAAACACCAGTTCATTAGTCAGCTGAGGCTAATCCATGCTTCACCCCCGACCGATCGATTATCATACCACGTCAAAGAATTGGGGAAGAGGAAGATCACTCGATCTCAAAGGGAGTATCTCTTATCCTCGACTCGTCATACTTGGAAATGACTTTCGTTTTTCCTCTTGCAGGTGCCAAGCAAGGAAACATGTTATTGATTGCTACCACCGAAGCAGATCGACAATCAAGAACATCCCGAATTTTTTAGGTTCTTATTCATGAATGCTTTTCCATGAATTTTTTAGGTTCTTATCCATGCAGGATTAAACGTGGAAACAAGTCATATGCCAGTGCTCGAAGTCGAATTCCCAGCACTGGCCATGTTTGGGGCAATCTCATGACTTGGTGAAAGCTATACTCGTACCCATCCTGACTGAAAATAGGGGCATGCAGACCCCGACTTGGAAAATGAAGTATATCTCTATGTTTCACATTATTTTAAGGGTGACACTTTCCTTTTGCTGGAACATACGACTGACCATGACAGTCATCGCCATTAAATTGGGGCAACCAGAGCACCTCAAGTCTTACCCAACTCCTTTGTACATGTGTCCCTCTCTCTGGGGCAAATATAAGAATGAGTCGATGCTCAACCCGAGGACTAGACTTCCTGACTTGGTTGATCTACTCACATATACTGGGGCAATCCGTTGTTCCCCATTCCTTAAAATTTCTTTCACTTCTGAATGTACTTGCATGATTTATGCATGACTATATTTGATCTGCACTCATTTTCTGATATTATGGATGATCAAATCAAATTAATCTCATCATATTTTTGCCTGCATTGCTAATCTACACTGTGAAGTGATTTCAATCAGGAAGTCTCTTTGATCCAATTGATTTGATCATTTTGAATGAGGAATGCCAGGACGACGAAAGGCAAGCCATTTCCATACACGTCCTATATCATATCCTTAGTGACTAAGTGTAAAGATTTCCATGCTTACAAGGTGAAAGAGTTATCTTGCGAAAAGTATGACGACCAAGATGATATGAGGCATTCATTTCCTCTATCCAAACACTACAGGTCTCCCCTTGCTAAACTCCTTTGAACGGTGTTTTCGTTTTCATACCCCTATCAGGAACAACCCCACATTGGGGCAAATTTCAGAAAATTCAAAGCATGAGTAGAATTTTCTTGCTTTCACTTGCATCAATCTTCAAGTGTATTTATCGGATGCGAATTCTATGTTAGCTCAAGTGCTTTAGACATGATGAAGAGCATTTCATTTCTATACCCATACACACTCATCCATTTTCTTAGTCCAACTTGAGCAACAGATTCATTTCTCGAAACCCAATTGGTTATCATCCTGAAAGGAAATCATTTCAAACTATTTGATAGATGAGCAAAGTACCTTGGGGCAAGCTGAAACTTGAAAATTTACCAGCACAACATGCAGACAATTCAGATGAGACTCTTCTTTTCTTTTCAAAAGAGCTCGCTGTGAAAAAAAAAACAAAAAACAAAAAGGCAAAAAAATGGTGATGCTTACCATGCAAGAAAAGAAAAGAGCCCACTCCCATTATAAAGAAAAGGGAAAGAGAAAAGAGCTCTCTCATAAAAATCTCCGAAAGGAAGGGAGGTCTCACCTGAGTTGATTAACAAAATGTTCCTTAAAGAACGATCTTTTATGAAGGACATCAGCAAAGATTACCAGCGGCACTCTTGCCTGAAATATCAAGAATGGATGATCACCAGTCTCATCTTTACACAGCCCCTTTGTGGAAAATAAGCCATTCATTTCAAGCCTACCCTGAACCTACATCGCAACCCTTACCAAAAGTCTCTTCAGATTAAGGCACTTGGGTTAATATAGGGTTTCAAATGCTTATAAATATTGCTCGAAGAAGTGCGAGCAAAATCATTTTTATCTCATTTGGCAAGGTTCCTGACTTGTAAACCCAATGCAGCTGATGAAGACCTCATTTCATGGCCTAACGACTCATACGAGTCCCCTTTGAATAGCCTTTGACCAAGTCTGAATTACAGTCTTTGAAAAGACCTCGTGGATTGGTCTGGTCATACTGATTGCAAGATTACCCGGACCCTTATCAAGTGTGATGAGGACAGCTCCGAGTGATTCTCATGCCCGCATCAATGGTTGGATCAAATAGCCTTTTTCAAAGAGAGTGAGAGAAAGTCCTTTCTGACCGAAGGTTCCTCGTTCTATTTGGTCAAATTTTGTCGAAAGGATCAGACAGTTTTCCTCATTGACAAAATCTCCAGTGAAGCTTTGTAATGCAAGCAAAAGCTCATAAACCTTTCTAGCATATGATGTTGCATTTACATTGATTTTATGCATGTCATCATTTTTTCAAGAAAATAGACAGGTATGTTGCAATCGACCTAGCCATCACTTACTTATTGCTCGGAAACTCAGGTAAGTTTCCTAATTCCCTTTCAAAATCTTATATCGACACTTGATCAGCTCAAGATGCCCCCAGGATCTTACATCATTTTGATGCTTGATTAGCTCAAATTAACACCTCTTTGTGTTCGTTTTGATTAGCTCAAGCAACACCTCTCTTTTGTGTTCACACCGATTAGCGTGGGTTTCACATTTTTACCTACTCACGGTTTATAGTCCACATGGCGACTTACCGAGAGACAATGTGTTCGTACTGATTAGCTCAGACGTCACACTGTTTTGTGTTTGTTCTGATTGGCTCAGGCATCACACCCCTCAGTGATCACACCAATTAGCTCGGGTATCACATCTTTATCGACTCATGGTTTATAGTCCACATGGCGACTTGCCAAGAGACACAGTGTTTGTACCGATTAGCTCGGACGTCACATCTCTACTCGCTCACAATTTATAGTCCACATGGTGACTTGCTGAGAGACTTTTTATAGACTCATGGTGACCCGTTGAGAAGGTCCCCCAAGAGACAAATGGCCAGCTCGAACCATAACTCGAGCACATTTTCAACCCTACATGTATCTTGCGTTGTCCCGCATCAAAGGGAAACCTTTGGTAACGGATAAGGCCCCCAAAACCTAAGATCCACATGTGATCCTGGTTTGTTTTCTCGATTTCACAATGTATGCGCTCTTGTGATTTAAAAAAAAACAAATGGCCAGCTCGAACCCTAACTCGAGCACATTTTCAAACTCTACACAGATTTTGCGTCGTTTCGCGTCAGAAGGAAACTTCTGGCAACAGATGGGCCAGTACCTTAGCATCTTGGCATCCACAAGAAGTCTGGAGGTTGAGGGAATCATCAGCTTATGAAGTATTTGGTAAAACAGGTATTTTATAGGCGATCCATGTGTGGATTTCTTCGATGTGGGATAGGAGAAGTTTTAGCACATGTTATTGCATTTAATGCATCATCTATATTTACATATGTTATTGCATTACATGCATCATCTCTATTTGCATTAGAAAATTGGACTTAAAACTCCAGCTAAAAATTTCATCCTTATTTGCATTTATAAAATTTAGGTTTCAATTTTATGTCTTTGAGCGAAACCTCTGCGAGCTTTCACTCAAAGAGGGGCAGCATTGAAAAGTTTTTATTTGACTGAAATTCCTCATTCAGCATGATCAGGGTTGTCAAAAGATCAAACATATGTTCTTATTGACAAAATCCCCAATGGAGCTTTACAATGCAAGTAGAAGCTCACAAATTGTTGCATTTGCATTAAGGTTCATGCAAAACACCATTTTCTTATGAACTGAGCAGGTTGAGCACGCCAATTCAGCCAATCCTAAAAGCCGGGTTTCAGTCAACTCAGGTAAGTTTTCTGATTCTTTTTCAGACTTGGATGACCTCATCTTCAATGTTGCAGGTATCAAGCTAAGCATGGTGATCTAGACAGAAGATCCCAAAAGATAATCAGGCCCGCTCGATCCATAACTCGAGCACCCCATTCAAATTTTTTCAGATTGCGATACCAACATTTCGCAAATCTGTTCGCTGTTTCACATAAAGGATGAATGTGATTCAGGCCATTCTAGATTACGATACTAGCATTTCACAATTCTGTTCGCTGTTTCATGTAAAGGATGAACATGATTCAGATTTTCTCATATTGCGATACCAGCATTTCGCAAATCTGTTCGCTGTTTCACATAAGGATGAATGTGATTCAGATTTTTCCAGATTATGATACCAGCATTTCGTAATTATGTCCACTATTTTACATAAAGGATGAATGTGATTCAATTTTTACCTGATTGCGATACCAGCATTTCGCAAATCCGGCCCGCAGCTAATGCTTCACGTGATGAGCGGATGATCGTGATGCAGAAGCACTATTCACTGCCGACGTTCCACATGACGAGAAGATGATCGTGGTTCGAAAGATTTACTCGCAGCTAATGCTTCACGTGATGATCAGATGATCGTGATGCAGAAGCATTTCTCAGCTGACATTCCACAGGACGAGAAGATGATTGTGGTTTGAAAGCTTTATTCTTAGCCGACATTTCACATGACGAGAAGATGATTGCGACTCAGAAGCTTCAACCTCTGTTGATGTTTCACGTGATGATCGGATGATCGTGGTGCAGAAACATTACCGATTTGCGATCCAGAACTCGCAAATTCGACCTACAGACATCTTGCGTCGTCCCGAGTCAGGAAGAAAGAAATTCCTGAGGACGGGTGGGCCCAGTACCTTAAGATCCTCACAGCGCTGGTGATTAAGGGAATCCTCAACGTATAAGGTATTTGCAGAAACAGATACCCCTTACGCGATCCATGCGCGAGTTCTTTGAAAAAAGAAGTTAGACGCAGGTTATTTTCAGTCTTGCATTGCATCATTTCCAAAAAAAAAAATAAAAAAAAATTAAAATAAAAAATAAAATATATCGATTTAGATGAAAATTTAGGTGCCACTTTTGGTCTTTGAGCGAAACCTCTCTGAGCCTCCGCTCAAAGAGGGGCAGCTGTTGATACCTAAATTTTGATTTTTCTTTTGTTATTAACTTTTACATAAAAAAATTTTAGGAATTAATTTTAGTTCCTACCAAAAAGAATATTAAATCATGCTCGTATTGTTTGCATTTTAGAATAGTTCAATGTATGTATTCATGCACTTACATTTTGTCCGGCTGCGGGTGCTTTGAATTTAGTTAGAATAACCTACGATGAAATAAGGAAACTGTGAGCTGATAAAAGCAAGTAGGACTAGATCTTGTGGTAAAACGGAAAGAAAAGCAATCAATCAAGGACGATTTGAGCAGATTGAAGCCAAATGGTAATCTTGACACCTCAAATACATGATCAGACATGAGCAGAAATTGCTCAGCCTATAGTGTCGGACACGAACTTGCCCCAATAGATAAGCAAAGAAAAGGAAAAGTCAATCAATCATGCAAGAGGAAGTCCCGCAATTTGATTTCATCACAGGAATATTTTCAAGAAAATGGAGGAGTGAAGCAAGGGAATCAATTCTTACCATGAGTGAGTCCCATCTTTGCACACAAAAGGAGAGAGGAGAAGCAGATCTATGGGGGGCAGAGGCCACATTTTTTACACATACGGCAGATTTCGGGAACCATGGCACAATTGAGAGAAGAGTTCTTCGATTCTTCTTGCAGGTTCTAAGGGGACATCCATGGAGGATACGTCATAAATTCAGAGGCCACTTCCAGAAGAGAGAGACGTCTTTTGTGGTGGTCTTCGTCCTTCGTCGGGATATTCTCCGTCGTCCACCACTACAAGGAAGTCTCAGCAACAAAGTTGCTAGTGCATCAAATACGCATAGATTGATTCAATCAAAGCAGGCAACAAAAGGAGAATTCTTTTTGCATTAAGCTCTGGGAATTTATCTTTTCTCTAATTACTATCCACTGCATCTCACCCCCTATGGCTACGCTTGACATCTCATGCGAGCCAGTCGAATTCTTTGAGTTTCTATGGGTAATTTCTTTGCAGGCAGTCCAATGAATTCTTCTATGCTTGCTCAACCTCCACCGAAACCAGAAGCTCAACCTTGTTGGGGTTACTCTACGACGAAGCTTCGACCACGTTGGCAAAACCAAAAGCACATTGTGGAGTCTACATCACTGATCTCCAGTCCCGGCGATTGGCTTAGGCTGCCGTTCGTCGAACCGCCCAAACCCGTTCGCTGCCATATCATTTTTTGAGCTACTATTCGGTTCTGTTGGGGGCTGATCTAGCTTCATTCCTTGCTGAAATTTTAGTGACTAATGTATTTGTTGCTTGGTGGTCGAAGCCTTTGAGGTTTAGGACACAAGTTCGGTGCAAAAGAGTCGGCGTTGGGCGAAATTACTACGTTGCATACTACTGGAATTCTCTTGGAAAAGGTACTTCTTTTTTTTTTTTTTAACAGAATGCGAATCATGCATGGTTTTATTTGGAAAACATGAGCATGCTGGATTTGTAAAGAAAATTGAACTTTTTCAATGTTAGTTCCATGTTTGAATCGAAAGTTGGTCTCGTTTGTCGTGAATATTTGATTTCTTTCGAGTCAAGCGCAATATATTTGCAAAGTCGATTGAGTTTCGTGATGCTCATGGGGATTGATAATTGGAATGACGAATTGTTCATGCTCCCTTCTGTGATCTATTTGGCTTGATTGAGGTTTGAGATATTTGTCGTTGGGTTAAACTTGAATTTCTGGACTTCTAAATCTCTAGGCCGAATTCTAACATGTATTGATGCTTGTTACTTGTTTTGAGTGGAGGCAATTGCTTCGCCATGAATAGTCCACGAGTGCCTGCTGTTGTGGGTAAAAAGTAGAATTGGATTGAACAAGAATTTGTCATGAATAAAAAAAAAATTGATTTTTCGGCACCCATGCACTCATGACCGAAAGTTGCATCTGAATGAATGATTTGATGATATCTCTTGATGCAGCTGAGTTGAATTCATCCGTTGGTTGTTTAATCTTATCTCATGTAATGTAGATAATATTCATGCGGATCGGCTGTTGCTTAATTTGCTACGAATTTCGATTGTTATCTCCAGCATGCAAATTTTCTGATTGATGTTCTCCGTATTCTTTGAATATCCTAAGAGATAATCTTTCCTATTTTAAAAGATGTGAATCTTTGTGGGTAGGGGATTAGCCCCTTTACAATTTCGACCACCCTAGGCAGTTTTTCGAAAATTTCAAGGCTTGATCGACTCATCTTTCCTATCTTAAAACATTTGCACATTTTTAAACAAGCATGCCTATAATATATGCTCCCCATGTGCCTAGTCCCTTCGGAAAAATTAAATCATTTGCCTTACCCATGATCTTATGGGGTGGGATGATGATTTAGTATAAGACTTCGTATCCTTTCCCTCTGGCAAGATGGACGTTGTCGTCTTATACACGTACTCGCATACTGACTCGAATCTTCGAGGATGTAGCGTTAAAAATTCTATTCTAATCCGAATCTTTGGAAATGAGTGAATTATCGAAAATTCCGATATCAAGGTATATTATGGGCATTCTTGTTTAATTTTGTTCAAATCCTTTTTTTAAGAAATTCGAAAATCCAAAATAAAATAATAAAACAGAAAACACAAAAAAAGAAGAAAACATTTCAAGTCATATAAATCAATCGAAAAAGGGCATTGTCATGAAATTGGTACCGAAATGGCGTTAATTGTTAATTAAATTAATCAAATCCCCGAACTCATTAACTCTAGCTAGTAGAAATAAAATAGCTCTCCCACTATTTTATTTAAGTTTCTAATCGACCTACCAAGAAACGATTAGTGGCGGCTCCTAAATTTAAAATCATTTCAGTAAAACCTAAGTTGCGAATTGGTAGGGCTTGGGAGGGTCCAAATTAGGTTAGTTAATCTAATTAACCTAATAATCCATTAACCTAATAAATTTTTAGGTCGCGACAAAATTGACTTATGGTAAGATTTTCTACTTCTGGCTGGATTTTTGGCCAACTTTGAGAAGTACAATTTTTTTACTTCTTGGCTCTAGAATCACTTTTTCGACCACACGGGCCACCGCTGCCGCCTCCGTTGCCGCCAAAGATTTTATTAATAATGTTTCAAAAAAAAAATTCCAACCGTTACCAAACAAATTTCTCTGATCAGAAGTCAATCTGGAGTAGAAGTGGAAAAATCAATTTCTGCTTTTGAGGAAAAGTAGAGAAATCAACTTTTGGTCAGAAGTTGATTTCTCTACGAGAATTATTTGATGACTAAGTTGTTGTCTGGCCCAATAAATTGTTGTCTAGGCAAATAATTTAGATCTTTAGGCCGGTCACGACTCGCTATGTCATTGCTCATCGAACTTTTGTTTTGTTTTTTTTCCCTTCTTTTTCCCCCTGAGGAGCCGGTCATAACAAGATATAAGGGAAATTCTTTCATGTGGACTCGGTCCCCCATTAAGTACATCGTCATCATGAATATATACAAACTGCGATAGGTACTTCTTGCTCAATAGATTTAATAAGGGATTGCATATTACAATTTGCGACTTCGTCGTGGAGTGTCTTTTCCTTGGCCCCCAGGTTCATGTAGATTGCGCGGTGTTTACGGTAAATTAAAATAAAATGAATTCGGAACATAGTACTACGTATTTTTGTATTGTATGTCTTGTACCTTTTGGAGTCTCGATTACTTAGTGTGAGTAGCTATGGCGATGTATATAAGGGGAAAAAAGGGTATATGTCTAGGTTGATCTCCTATCTTGGGTTTTAGCCTACTATTTAGAGGGTCAAGACTCAGCTTATGATACCACACCCATTTGAGGACATTTTAAGAAGTCGTGCGACTGGTACATAGTAGAGAGCATTGGATTGAGTGTCGTATCGGCTAAGTCTGTTAAATCAAGTTAGTCACATCCGAAGATTATATGAAATTTCTCATCTTGTGATCTTGTCTTAGGATGGATAAATGTAATTCTGGAAAATAACCGATGCAAAGTGAATACGTAGTGAAAATTGAAGAGGGTAGCGGATATTTTCGCTTTTCTTTCAATATCCAAAAGTGCGGGGGACCATTCACACGCATCATTCTCAAGCAATTGGAGGGAAAATGCCAGGTCTTCATTTAACTCATGGGCCACCATACCCTCCCTATCGATCATTAACGTCGACCCCATTGAGATTCGTCTTCTGGGAAAACTTCTTTCTCCTATTCGTTGAAGAATTCCCATCTTCTTCCATGGGGTTCTTCATGGCAAACGGGCTCTAGGTTTTGCATTATCCACTTTGTCGTGTGACGTGGCCGTCAAGCATGGATGGTGTGAACCTACCATTAGGGTTTTCTCTCATGATATCAGCGGGAGAAGATCACAACAAGAGGACGCTAGCATGAGATGCTGATACTAGATAATTATAGAGAGTTTATCCGAACTTTCTTATGCTGAATGCAATCAATTTGTTACTTTCGGTATCCAAATGTTCTACTTGTTCTGGGACCTCCAATCGGACGATTTTGATTCTCATCATCAAGCTCTTATTAACACCATGTCAACTAGGAATTTGCCCGATCCCTCCTGAATGTATCTCCGGTTTTGGCCGAACTGCAGTCCAAGAAAGAGGCCCGAGTCGACTTCTTGGGCTGGTCAAGGATGGACTTGCCTGGCCACAGTTGGCGATCCCTGACCACAGATTGCCGGGCGCCTGCGCTGAGCATAGTATAGTGCTCTCGGCGACTCGCGCCCCGAACCTCAGGACTCAGCTTAAAACTCTGTTCTTTTGCCAATTTTCATAGATTACACGTTTTCGCCTTCTTCAGATTGCTTCCAGGGTTCTTTCTACAATGGCACTGAACTAAATTAAATGGTGTCAATATACCTGAAAGCATGCTTATTTTTTAGCTGATGCGGTGTGACCACTTTAAAAATCTCATCATCTTGTAATTATACTCCTTGTATCATCATCTTATACGAGCAATGTTCACATATCTTATTGGCTAATCCAGTTGAGCATATGTATTGCATCCATGCAAGATTCTAACGTTTTCACTCATATTTTGAATCCAACTTATTGGACCGTTGGATCCGTATCATGTGCACATCCATCTTCTAATCGAAAAAAAAAGGATAAACTTTTTGCATTTCCTTTGCCATCTTTCACTCCATAATTATCCAAGTAATTCAATGCTTCCAACCCTAAAACAACGGAAGCATTTTGACCGTTACCCTTTCTTTCATTTGTATGTACAAAAAGAACACAGGCTACACACAGAGTCTTTCCAGGGACAAAACTGAGGCCAGACCAAAAAGAGAGAGCTTAGATTTTTATTAGATTGACACAAAACTCCAGCGACCCCGAGTCCCCCGCGAAGTGGACGTGTATAGTAGATAAGCCGACTTGGCTGGACCGAGGGGCTAGGTTTTGACAGGGCGTCGTCACTCTGCTGTCAAGGTAATAGCTACTCCATGACCAGGTAGCTTCATTGACGATCGATGGAGAGAGTTTCATTTATTTGAGCAGAGGAAAACCGGGTGCTGATGACGAGGCAGATGAAGCCCTCTTCACGAACCTCCCTTTCATTCGAGGCCTCTTCTCGGCGTTCAGCTTGCGGACCTCGTACCGGATCTTCTTGGAAAACAACCTCGTCCTCCGCTTCTCCCTGTACCTCGACACCTTCGCCTCCCGCACGGCGTCCCCCATGCCCATGTGCCCCCCATACACTCCAGTTTCGCCGTAGAGGTTTTGAAATTCCAAGGACATGCCCTGAACATCAAGAGGAATTTCGAAACAACGTCAATATGGTAGAGAGGAAGGATCAAGGAAACCAACATAATTATATGACCAAATTTAGTGGATGTTCCTAGGTACCTAAACAATGAGTTGCGTTTGAAAAACTGACAGATTTCGTGATGGGCTCTCTCATAAACACTTGCATCACTAAATGTAACGTCGTTTGATAAATAAGATTCTATAATGGTTGTGATGTGTATAGTATATGCAAGTTAATGTGATGCAAAGTTTCTTATTGAGTGTACCAGAACATCAAGAGGGAAGAACATATATTTTGTCTGATTCTGTGCTTTTCTTCGTGTACGGTGCACTATTTGAATTATTCAGCAGAAAATGGTCGTCGACTTGTCTTTTGTGGGCGTCTTACTACTTTCTCAAGTTTGCATGTATGGTGTCAACTGTTACATTTACCGCTCTCAGCTTTTAGGTAAGGATTGTACCATGAAGTCGGGCCAGCAGTTGTCGGGACTGAGGTCGGGCCGGTCTCCGGTGGTCCAAGGGGAGCCCTGTCCAGCCCATGCCGACATCACCGCCTCGTAGTCGAGCCTCAAGAAAACCTCCCTTTTCTTCTTCTTCTTCTTCTTCCTCTCTTCACTATTAATGTTGGTCCCTTCATCTCCGCCGCAATTCTCCACTTTCTTTTTCTCTTCCAATTCAATGATCGCCTTCGCTTCCTCTTCTTCGTCGCCGCACGTTGTCGGAGAATCGTAGTCGAAATTCAGCTCAAATGTCTCCTTGCTCAAATCGATCTCCATGTCGCCGTGGCCCACTTCCGCGTCGACCCCCGCGACACCCTCTTTCTCTTCAAGTTTAATCACTCCGCCGCTACCTAAGGAACAGTGCATCGAGTTACCATCTCGCTGTTTACAATCTACAAAGCCCAATCCTTCGATACCAAAAGACTCGGTATCGAGCCCTCGGCCAAGAAGGCTTTCGACATCGGCAGCAAATTCCGCAAGGTCCGCGTCCGACGGGAGAAACCCTTGCAAATTCTCCACTTCGATGGTCAACTCTTTGCTTCGGTTGACGCCTTTGCCTGATCCGTCGAAGGCCATGACAGTTTCTGGTTCAGCGCAAAACGCAGCGGCCTCGGCTCCTTTCGACGTGCCCATTTCCGCTACGAAAGGATCGTAAGCCGGAACCCTGTAAAGAAGATGCTCCTCGCTCTCCTCGTTTGACGTCTCATCTCCACCGACTTCGGGAACTCGGGCCATGTTCTCTGGCTTGGACGCCCGGTGGAGAGCGGACTTCATGCCGCGGGGCGTCCGCGGCTTCTTGGTGAAACCGCGGTGCCACGACGACGACTTCCTTCGCGAAGCGAAGTCGCCGAGATGCTTCTGCGAGGTGGCCGCCGTCTTCAGACGGACCCTCTCATGGCGGCGGGCCAGAGGGTTGGCCGAGTGGACGGAGCGGTCGCAGGACTGGCAGAGGAAGGCATCGTCGGCCGCGCAGTACCAACGAGCCCGCTTCTGGATGCAGTTGTCGCAGGCCCGAGCGGTCTTGCCGCTGAAGGCATTCGCGGCATTCTCGTGGGAAATCATCACGGACGGACTCATGCAATCATCAACGCCCTCGCGGGCGGATTCTCCGGATATTAGCGGTGGAAGGATCTTAATCAGACGGCCAAAAAGAGGGGCCTGTGGTGAATGATTGGCGTCGAAACGGTGGCGGTGTTTTTGGGAGAGGAGCAATTATAAGAGATTTTTCCGGGACCCGCAGGGCTTGCGCTTTTGTTGACAGGAGATAGTGCACTTTTTGGCGAGGAAAGCTGGAGAAAGGTTTTACACTTTTTGGGGCCCACGTCCATCCCTTATCTGGAACCCCATTGGTCACTCTCCCTAGGGTCATCCGAAGCCGAGCGTTGTGATTGGGCGACGGTCAAATACTGGGATTTCCGGCGGGGCCCACGAGGGGGGTAAGTCAATTCATGATCATCTCTATCATTTTGTGAGGAAATTTTTTGAAGGGGACGGATTGTTTGTGCTAAGGGGACTGGGGCCCACTCCTCTGTCCCGGTGGCAGAGACGGACTCCTGTCCTGTTCGCGGCCCACCCCCCCCCCCCCTCTCTCTCTCTCTCTGCCCCCACCATTCTCTCTCCTCCGTGCGCATCTAGACCTTTCCAACATAGTCCTCCTCAGCAGATCCAGGTGAACTGTGAAATTTGTGACCAAGTCAAAAGAGGGAGATAAAAAAAAAAAAATTATATAGAGTTTCAGCTTGGATGCCTAGACAGTGTGTCCGATTGACAGAAATTCCAAGCGCATATCTAGCGAAAGTGGCCGCGACATCTTCTCACTTACCACCCGTCTGTGCCAGCTTGATGCGGCAATGCCCTCTGCGTGTTTTTAAAATGTGGTCGACTTGCGGTGATTGGAATTAGAATACCACAAATCGTGATTGGTTCGGTGGCGGCAGTAGCACATGAATTGCTTTCACATGATCCGCAAGAGAAATGTCAACGAGATCAAAGGAATTTCCCAGATCGGTCGATATGGATCTTGCTGGGATTGAGTCCTTGGAAATTCAACATATGGCAATGTTGGTATGAAATTAGAAGAGAAACATAGGTGCTTGCGACATAAAAGGGAAAGCATACCGCCATCGACCTCCTTCGCAGTTCGCACGATCAATCCCGCCACACGATCGATGCCTCTCGTCCTAGGTCTTTCCCCTCCACCTCGACTCTCTCTCTCTCTCTCTCTCTCTTTCTCTCTCTCTCTCTCCCCACAAAAGGTCATGTTTGTCTGCGAAAGAGCCAAAGGTGGCTCGACCGAAGGCAATTGAGCCAGACTTGGCCCTGTTCATGAGAGCAGATACAGAGCTTTGACATTACCTAGTATACGCTTTAAGAATTTCATGGAAAAAAGTGTCCAAAAAATCCTAAACCTATTACGTTGATACCAATTTAGTCCTAAACTTTTTAATGGTGCAAATTTAATCCTAAATCTTTTTATCTATAGTCAATTCAGTCCTTCCAATCAATTTTGGCCGGATATTGCTGGTGTGGACGTTGGATATGCAGCGTTGTCAGGGTTGACGTGGATAATTTTTAATAATATTTTAATAATTTTCTTGTCTTTTTTTTTTCAGGTCCCTTCTATGGCCAGCGAAGGTTGGCCTTGCTAGCATGAGGCGAACGCCGGCGAGGCTAGTCATGGTGATGCCGGGAGAGGCCGCCTTGACTTGGGCGAGGATCACCCTCACCAAACATAGGAGGAACTTACAAAAAAAAATAATAAAAATAAAATATATTATTTAAAAAAATATCAACGTCAGCATCGACTGTGCCATGTAGGCTGCTTGGCGTTCACGTCATCGATATCTGGCCAAAATTAGCCGAAAGGACTGAGGGTTGGTTTGGTTCAGCATTTGAAATGAGCTTTGTGAAAATTCAAATGCTTTCAACCTAAAGGGGTTTAGAAAAATGCTAATTGTGTTTGGTAAAATCTCATTTGAAAATAGGCTTTGGTTGAATGATGTTTGGTAAAAACAACATTCCAAAAGAGCTTTGAATGTAATTTTTCTAATTTTTAATTAAAAAATTTCCTTTTGCCGGATCGGAGAAGAAAATAAATAGTAAAAAGTGGGGCAAAATTGAAAATATAGAAAATTGATGAGGCTAGTTTTGGAAAGAAAAAAATCTATTAGCATTTGACAAAATGCTGAAAGCCCAGTGCTGGTCCCTACCAACATTGGGCTTTCAACTTTTCCAAGGCCAGCATTTGTTCAAATGCTGGTTTAAAGCTGAACCAAATGCTTCAGCATTCTCCCAATTTGCTTTGTGGGCTAAAAGCTCTTTGGGAATGGTGAACCAAACTCACCCTGAATTGGCTCTAGGTCAAAAGGTTTATGACTAAATTGGCATAAATATAATAGGTTCAAGACTTTTCTTACAACGTTTCCAAAATTCAAATATTTCCCCGCTCATCAAAAGGTCACATTGCATCCCGGAAATAAAAGATGGAAGACACCCACGCATGATGTAAAAGCGCCAGAGGCGAATAACCACCAAATGAATTAAACAACTGAAATAGCAAACAATAAACCAACCCGGGGGCATGGAATCATTTGTTCGCGACCTTTTTTTTTTTTTCGAAAAGACCTATAGACTTTCTAGATTAACAGCGAGATAGATAAGTCCTCCTGTCCACCTACTGGACAAAGTCATCCCTCCCTTCGCTGTCCCTGGACCCGAAGCGCGCATGGAGCGGCAATTGACAATTCTCCGGACTTCTTCCCCAGAGAAAAAAACAGGCAAAGGAGCGCTCGACCGACCGGCTCGAGATGGACAGGCGCTTGTACAGTTCGACAGTCACTTGGCTGTGGTTTTTTTTCACTTACTTGTCTGAAAAAAGATAAAATTAGCTTTGAGGATAAAGATGATGTGGAGAGCTCATCAACAACGGGGAATCCGCGTATGTGGTACAAAGTCAATAATAACTATCCGCAATAATGGCGGTTATTGGAGTTTTTCTCGACACATATTCTCTTGCTCCGAAAGAGACCGCGTGTGGCTATCCTCCTATCCATCATAAGTTTCGATTTCACATATAAGTTCCTGGAAGATATTACTAAAACCCGACCCGACCCGCGACTGACCCATACTCGACCCAACTCGTTTTGACCCATATTACAAAAACACAACAATCTTTTAAAAAATAATATTACTAAAATAGTTTCCGAAATCGATCCCGGCCCCGGTCCCGATTCCGATCACATCCCCGGCCCCGATCACGGCCCCAACCCCGGACACGCCCCCTGGACCCCGCCCCGGCCCCGGGACCCAGCCCGGGGACACCGGCCCCGGGACCCGGACACTGCCCCGGACCCGGACTCGGACTCGAACCCGGGACTCGGCCCCGGCCCCGGCCACGAGACCCGGCCCTGGCCCCAGGACCCGGACACGGCCCCGGGACCATGCCCCAGGACCAAGCCCCAGCCTCGGTCCCGGACCCGGCCCCTACCCCGGCCCCTACCCTAGGACCCGGCCCCGGCCTCGGACCCGGCCCCTACCCTAGGACCAGGCCCCAGCCCCGGACCCAGCCCCGGGACCCGGCCACGGCCCCGGGACCCGGCTGGGGTCACGGCCCCGGACCCGGCCCCGGGACCAGATCTCGACCCCGCCCCCGGACCCGGCACCCGGTCCCGAGACCCGCCCTAGCCCTTGAACCCGATCCTGGACCAGGCCTCGGGATCGGATCCCGGTTCCAAGACCATTTGTAGCTTGTTGAATGATGTTGTCATTATGAGTCGAAAGTAGGTCAATATGAGTCGAAAGTGGATCAATATGAGTCGAAAATTGATTTAAGTGTGACCCATTGTTAATCCATTTTTAGTGAACCTTTTAAAAGTTAATGACCCATATTTAATCCATATTTTACAAATATAGATCAAATATGAGTTTGTGACCCATATTGCCACCTCTACTTAAAAGGCAGGTGACTTACCTTCATTCCCACCCTCCAAAAACCTTTCCCCAATAAAAAAAAGGGAAATGGAGGGTGGGGATCCCCCCATATAATTAAAGCAAGGGATTCAAATCCTCTTTTTGCGGGCCTTGCTCGTGTCAAAGTTCCTGCCTTTGTGGGTACACTTTAGGGCGCGCGGATCGTCTGCCCTCTTGCTAGAAGGGCAGGGGCTGCCCTGATCAATCACATCCGTCCGTTCCATCAACGGACGGATGGGATTGATCCGGGCGAAAAAGTGACAAAAAATAAATTTACTCTAGCCGCAATTTTGGGAGATCCCATCCGTCCGTTCCATCAACGGACGGATGGGATGGATCAGGGCACACCCTGCCCTGATAGCACCAGGGCAGGTGATCCGGATCCCACTTTAGGAGCATCGACCGTCAACTCAGAATGATGCTGTTTGGGTAACTGTCTGGTTTGATTGATTGGCACTTTCTGGTTCTTACAGCAGAAGTTGACAGCCACTTGTGCTGTATCGCTTACACATTCAACAACCTGGGGGATGCTCTGTCCCTGCTGGGCGATTTTTAACCTCTGTTACCGATTGGGCCTCACTTGTGACCCAACAAAGCCAAGAGCTCGTGGGCATTTGAGCTCACAAGCTCAAGCACAAAGGGCTTTTTCCAAACATTTGTATCATTAGTCAGAGACCGATAGGGTGGCAGACACTTGCATCTCAAATCTCAGCATTAAAATTTAAAACTAAGAACAACGGGAAAAGAATAGATATAACTTGCTAAGAGCATATCTATATCGGCTGAATAAATATTTCTGACCCGCCAATGTAGAGGGCATCCAAAAACTAAGGGGGGGAAGAGATGCACTCTTCAAAGTCGGTAAGAATCTAGACTAGCTTCCTCTAATCTTTTTAATGCATTCGAAATAGCCCGAACTGTTGAAGGCGTTGTTCTGCAACAACCGCCAATGAGCTGGGCTCCTGCATCGCGCCATCTTGCAGCGAACAGCTCGAATTTGTCGTCGCCAAAGCACTTGGATGGCTGTAGCGGATTAAAGAAAAAAACTTTGTTTGCCATGATAGATGGGAACAAACTCAAAAAGGAAGCGAGTGAATGTGTTCAATCCAGAGGGTTTAGAGAATGAATCTTACCAGCCATCTCTTAGCTCTGCCATCCCATACCTCTCCACTGTTGGGATAAACAACTATTGCCTTGCTTGTCAACTAAATTAGAGGAAATTAGCACATCAGTGATACAGAACTACGCAAAGACCAGACATAATGAGTTCATCGATTCTTCACTAGACAAGTAGATTGATTTACCTCTTTAAATTTTCCTATTAGACTTTCAATGAACTGCGGCGGCGCACAGTTTATCCCGATAGCATTGACTTTACTGCTCTTGTTCAATATATCCAGACAATCCTGAAAGCTCTCTCCAGATGGTGCATTTTCGCCATCCACCGAGCTGAAGCAAATCCAGGATGGAATTTCGATATTCTCCTCTTCGAGCAACTCAACACACGCCTATACGATGATTCCGAAACCCAACATTCGTTAAGCACGAGGAATGGTGCAGAGCAAAAGCCATGTACGTCTTATGGAAAGTGAAAATCAGCTTTTATATGATCAGTAGACATTATTTTCCAGGTTCTGTCCTCGTGAACATGAAACAGAAGCTCCTTGATAGTAATATATTGATAATTGTTTGAAGCACTACTGTCATTCATGACTGGAAGTTCTTCAAACGTGGCTACAAGCAAAGCAAGGTTTGCCACTTATAAGGTCACGGATATTGGCCCGAGATGACAATTTGGTGAAGTGTATCGACGATCACAATCATCTGAGATGAACATGACTGGAGCAATATGATTTGAGGCAATACAGAATGTCTTTCACTAAATGAGACAATGTAGAATCACAGATAGATGATTTCACCTCGTGATAGAATTAAGATGCTTAAAAAAAATAAGGGAAAAGTGCATTAAGATGCTTCAAAGCCAGAATAATATTGATTTTAACACAATTTTAGAAGGTACTGATTTCAAAAGACCAAGTAGCGTTACAAAAAAAAAAAGTCACAATCACAATTTCAGGTTGGACATAGTGTCATGCTGACCAATCACATATGCCGCTGATGCTCAGCATCTCATGTATCAGACTAATATATTTAATTTGAGTTTTAGCTTGGAGAAAATTCAGAATATTCTGATAAGAAAAGAACATACCTGAGCTTCCAGTTTGTTAGGAATAGTCTCAAAGGCCAGCAAATCTGCACCGGCATTGACAAGGACTTGCAACCTACGCCGGTGAAAGTCCTTAAGTTTTTCCAAATTTATGTCGGGTCCATAACAACCGCTGGGAACAACAATGCAGATATTGAGTACGGATACAAGTGAATATGACTACTAAGACAAGCAAATTATCCAGACTACTCTCAACCAGCTTCGTGCGTAGGGTGTTAGTCTCATCAGCATAGTTGACCCTCACCTATACTCTGAGCCATCTGCAAGATAAGCTCCATAGCTACCAATTGATGCAGCCACCAAGGCCCGATTGTAGCTATGTCCAGGAACCTCCTTCAAGGAATCCCAGAACTTGTCGCGGGCTTCAACGGCCAACTTGACACTCTTTTCTAGTAATGACTCTGCTTCTTCCATGGACAGTCCCTTGGACAGAAACCCAGGAAGAGTGGCCTGGCAGGAACAGCAAAGCATTAGCCGAAGGTGCGATGGAATTTTCAACTGTCATTTCCACTTTCCAGTAAGAGGATACGAAACATCGTGTAATTATGAGCTTAAGTAAACTAAATAGTGATCAAATGTCTCCCAAGTATCACAAGACTTACCAGAAGACAACCACAGAACCAAAAATGGCTATTAGCATAGTATTGCCAGTGGAACATTTTCTATGATATCCATACCTACAGTAATGCCTCCCGGGCTGATTGGTCCAAGCCTTGTTGAAGAAGCAATCTTTAAGTGTACGAGAAATCAAAAGATCCATTTTTAAATTGCTAAACCATGAAATCGCAGAAACAGGCAAAAGTTCCATTCTCACAGGATCATTCTCAATTAATTTAAGCGGACAAATATTTCATTTCTGCAAACTTGAAAAACAGTCTGACCCCAAAAAAGTAAAAAATGAAAAGAAAAACACAGTTCTTTTCATCTGGATGTTAGAATTTGCATATTAAAGTGGCAATACTAATGAAATGGCTAGAACTGGAAATTGGCGTAAAATCTGGACGAAAACTAATCTGCGTTTTTCAATTGAAGTAAAGACAGAACTCTGTGCCAAATGACCCGAATCTATTCTATGTTCTGCATTTGCGCTAACGAGATGAACCTTAACGAAGAGAGAAGCAAATATCTACAGCAACCATTGCGCTTAACGCTCTTTTAGATAAGCTATACAGCTTCCTTGAAAAAGTTATGGGATCCTCTACGTGCAAATCAAGAAACTAATTGTCTAAGAATGCACCCGTTGTTCCAATTTCCGCCGTAAAGCACGGGATTTGCATTTATCATTGGAAGTGCAGACAAAAATTCAAGCTTTGAACAGAATCTGCGTTTGGCAGTGGTACGATCGAAGAAAAATGAAGAACATCTGGAAAACGAAGTCTCTGCCACTCAGTCGGAATGCAACGGTGTTTGATATTTTCTTTGTAATCGTCCACGCCAAACACAAAAATTGAATAATAAACCAACTTAAGAAGGATCAACCCTTTCTCGGAATGAGCAGAAGATCATATGCACCTGATAGGAAGAGGTGATCAGGACATCAGCACCAGCCTCCAAATACTCCATGTGCACCTGCATTTCACCAGAATTCCGTGTTACTCTTCCGCGACAAAAAGAAAACATTTTCTTACACCGTGAGTATCAAGTATCAACCAAATCCGATCGACCAATCCAACGGATGCGATTGCGCACAAAGTGATACGCGTCACCCCGCATCGAGAGAGCAATGAGGACTCGGGACTCACTCGCTTGATGAGATGGGGGTCTTTGATCAGGCAAAGGGCGCTCCAAAGAGGGTCGTTGATGGTGGCGCCTTGCTTCTCCAGCTGCGTCGCGAACCCGCCGTCGATCACTGCGCACCCGCCCGCCCTCTCTATCAGATCCTCCAATACCGATTCCTTCCTCTCTCCTACTCCCATCTCTCTCTCGACGTTGCAAAGGAAGAAGTTACGAGGAAGAAATGTCGTCGCTACGTCTGGTTCTGGTTCGGAGACAGAGTCATGCTCTGCCTCACCTCTTTATGCCGATGCGTTTGCGTGTCCCGTCGTGAATGCGAACTGTTATGCCGTATGGATTCATCATTCTTTAATATGCAGAGATTGCGGATGGTGGGGATGGGGCTCGGTCTTAAACCCCGGGCGGCCGGGTCATATCTTTGCTTTCTTTTCTGTGTTTAGGATCATTGAATTCCAAATCTTTACCTACTTTAACTGGTCAAAAAAAAAAATCTCTCTCTTCACCTAACTTCATTTTTTCAGACCTTCCAACATTTATGGGATCCGGCAGACCTAAGCATGTTGCAGGCCGCCGCAGGAGATCCCGTTGGATTCTTCGACTGTATCCTTTCGCAACGACATTCGAAGATGTCTATCTATTTATCCATCTACAAATATTTGTGTCCTCTAGGAGAACGATGTTTTCCGTATCGAATTTTTTGTTTTGTTTTCGTGATTGTCCCTTCAATGTAAACGGTTTCGCGTTCAATTTGCTATCACATATGCATAATGCCGGCGTGAGTGCTGGTATAGTTGTATTTAGATATACGTATGTAGGTCTGTGCAATTTGGCTAAGGCTGGTATTTAGGCATTTGACAATAATAACTTAGCCACTGTGATCTTGGAGCGATACGCTTGCGCCAATTCAATCTTACACCTTTTAATTTGACTAATCGAGTCCTAAACCTTTTGACGATTCCTTTTTCATCTTTGTCAGAACCTCGAGTTTTATCTCTAGCGGTGAAAGCCTGAACTTACCAATGAGGCATCAAGACAAAGCAGATCCCAGAGCTCTACGGAGGGCGGCTAGCCAATATTGGGAGAGGGCCTTTTGTTTTAGGGCTTTATCAAACCAATCACATGATTACAAACTCTATTAGTGTATTCGGCCAATTTTTGATGAAAATGGCTGACATTGACAATTTTTATAGTTTTTTTATTTTTTTTATTTGTTTATTTTTCCTTTTCCTTTTCGCCAGTGGCAACGACCAACCACCGGTCACAGGCGATGGCCGACGATCGGTCACTGGCAAAAAGAAAAGGGAAAGAAATGAAAGAAATAAAAATAAATTAAAAAAAGTTTCAAAAATTATCCACGTCAAGGTCGGTCATGCCACGTAGGATGGCCAGCATCCACATTAGTAATTTCCAATCAAAATTAGCCAGATGGACTGCATAGGTAAATAATCAAAATATTTAGGACTAAATTGACCAATTTGAAATGTTTATGATAAAATTGGTATAGGTGCAATAGATTTAAGATTTTTTTGTTTATTTCCCCGTTGCTAGCATTTTTTTTTTTGGGGTCAGAGCTAGGAAATAGTTTTGAAACGGATATATGTAATGTACATATACGCTAGAAAAGATATCTTAATTCTGTCGGTGAAACTTTTGTCGCAGCTTCTGAAATTAAAATCGAAAAACAAAATCTCGCCGTAGGTCACGCATCATGGTGCATGCAGCTGTTGCTTGGACTTCTTGATCAACCCCCATCGGAAACTAAGAAAAATTCTTATGCCTTCATATGCTGTCCCTCATCAAAAAAAAAAAAAATGCGGTGCATAACATTTAGTACTAATCTACACTAAATGATATAATTAGGCGATGAGTTCTAGAATAGAAATTTGATTGATAACAACATAAAATTCCTACCGTTGCTGGCCGTCAAGCCTTAGATAGGACGGCGACCGACAGCCGGAAGCTGATGAGAGGGACACGAGAGAAAGGGCGACCGCCTAAGTATTTTTGAACTAAAAATTTTATTCCAAAGATTGAAAAGTGAAACTATATTACCAAACGGATTTATGTTCCAAACTCGAAGAGAAACAGAAAAACAGGAAATTGTTATCATGCGCCACCTAAGTAGGCGCTACTTGATATTGATGCCATTATTCTTTCGAAATCTTCTCATTATAAATATCTCGCGTTAATTATGACGTTCGCGCTTTCCAATCGGCTACGTCGATGGTAAAGATCCTGGGGTTTGGACCAAGTCGTGGATGCTTCAAGGCTGACCAAACGCGGTCGATCCCTATGGTTGAAAAAAAATTGGAACTCGTTAGACCAACGCAGGATAAAGGTGAGGAGTTGGTAGTAGGCGATCCAAAGAGAGTCGTCCAAAACTTGGGGATCGAGACTTTGCACCCGACTTTGCTTACAACTCGTTTTGGGTCTTTGGGGGGTTCCACTTTGAAAGCAACTTCGAGTTTGGTAGATTGGTGAGGGTTTCTGTCTATTTCGATTTCTTCTGGGTCATTTTCTTTTGATAAGGGTGGTTGAGTATTGAAAAAAAATGTTGGAAATAAACAGTGTTTAAAAATGAACAATATTGTTTTATAGAATGGAGAATACTTATAATTCGAATTACAGTAATAAACGTAAGCAAACTGCCTCAAATATGAAAACACTAAGTTGGTAGAAGCACAGAATCTGAGCCTTCAGAAGGAGGTCAGAAGCAAGTCAGAAGCAGAAAAGACTGAACCATCAGATGCAGGTCAGAAGCAGAAAAACTGAACCATTAGATGCAGGTCAGAAGCAAGAAAAATGAACCATCAGATGCATTGTTCAAAACTCGTCAGATGCAACTCAGATGCACCCGTCAGATGCAGTTTCTTTTGGACCAGTCAGAAGCAGTTCCTTCTGAACCCGTCAGAAGCAGTTCTTTCTGAACCTCCAGAAGCAGCTTCAGAAGCATTGAATCTGAACTCGTCAGAAGCATGAGAATAAAAGCTCAACCTTCAAAAGAGCAAAATCTTCACGAAAATACAACAGTATAAAAAGAAATTGAATTAATAAAGAATACCGATGCATGTGTCCGACACAGTTTCCTTAAAATAGATTCGTCCCATCCAATACGTGCTTTGAGGTTTCGTGAACGTCTGTCTCCCAAGATACAACAGTTAAGCAGCGATAGAGGCAAGCACAACACTCCAAAGCTTTCGGCGAACTTGAACAACACGAGAACACTATCGAAAACAATGCAAATGCAGACAATTCAAAAGATGGAGAAGTAATTTTCGTAGTCCGTAGTTCTTGTATCTCTAGAAACAGAACGGGAAGCCAACTATTTATAGGCTAAGCGGGGCATTGCGAAAATAAAGAATAAAGGCTAAATAATTCTGCCGTTTAAAGCTGTTATGTATTTAATTCTGTAACCACAGAATTATAACATCCGTTACTTAGTTAATACCATTAACACACCGGTAAATAACTTAAGAACGGTTAACGGCTTGAGTTGGAAAAAATTAAGACATAAGGCAAAAAATGGGCTTGTCGCGAGGCCCGCTTTTCGGTCCTGAATTCGCGTACGTAGGTCGTGCGCTCGCGCCCAAGTTTGAACTTGTTGGGCTTCCGTCGGGGTCCGGGATTTGCACCCCCTGCGCGTGCGCGCGAGACAAAGTACTTGTTACAATAGTTACCACTCAAAAGGAGTGTAATTACATATAAAGCACTTCAAGGCCTTCTTCCTTTCTTATGTGAAACTAGTGCTTTGTCACTTCCCACTTCCAACTCAAGGGTATTCTTTGAGAAACAATTCCCCATTCACTCACCCATCAAAATACCTCATATTTTTCAACAAAAAATACACACCGAATCATTTGCTTTTCCTGCTAAAATGGGAGGTGGAATCCCTGCTTGTTTTGCAATTCAGGTGCTACCTGGCACCTGGGATTTCCCCTAGCCTGTGTAGGATAACCAGAAAAAGCATGCTCGCTGCTCTAATTTGAAGAGTGAAGGACACGACTAATTCGTTCCGAGGAGGACAATCGTGGATAGATGGTTTTGGAATTTAATGCTAGCCGCGTGGGGGAGCATTCTCCAGCTAGCGTACAGCGCTTTTGCTTATCTTTGTGTCAGCTTTTGGATCGGGAAGAAGATTTGTGGCTTTTTCAAATGATATTTCATTAGTCTAAGTCTTGTTGATTTGTACAGTTAGTCAACGGTTTTCTTTCGGTTTGACCCCCCCAAGAAAAAAGGGGGGGTTTTCTTTCGGTTCGGATTACCGCACCTAAGCACCATTTTCCAACAGTTCATTGAAATCACATGCTCGTACAATATTATTGGAGAACCGACAATAATCTGAACGTTTACTAAGGGAAGAGGAGCATCACTTGAACATAATAGATTACCGTTGGTAGATGATCAGATATCATGGACTTATTTACTTTACGGCAATTTGAGCCTTCTAACGCCAGTGGGAAAATCCGGCTTCCTTATGAAAACATCGATCTTAATGGAGGTACATACGGCGTATATGGCGCATTGCATGTTGGGTACGATGGATTAATTATTTTTGCGTGAGTACATAGATATGATTATTTTTCGATCCATTCTCACAGAGGTAAGTTTAGTTCTTATTATTTTATATATTACTTAAAAGATGAAAGATTTAAGACTACACATGCATCTTAAAGAACTCTTCTCTTAAGTACTGGTAAAGTCAATTACTGCTTATTATGGAGTGATTTCTGATTTTATTACAGACGTTACTTTTTCTTGGTGAAACTCAGAGATATTCTATTAGACGGTGAACTAATTCAACCAAGTGATCTAATGGATCATATATCGTTATTCGTGGAATGTACTTTAATGTGCAGAAGTCGCCCTAAAGTTGAAAAATTCCAGTTCTTTCTTGGAGCTCACCCTTTTAATCTGGCAAAATTTTGTACGGCTAATTAGCCTTTTATGGCTTTGGTACAAATTAGGGTGGACGTTTCGAGGAGCAAGAAGACTTTGGCTTCAAATTTGGAGAACGAAACAAAGTGATGATGCGGGGGGTTGGTAATGTAAAAGGATTTAAAACAAAGTGTATGACTTTTGACATTGGTTGTGTAATTCCCCCACCAAACCTACCCCGTACTCATGCATAAATTTTTTTTTTTTAAAAGTAGGCTTTCATTTATCCATCACAATGGAAAAACAAAAAAAAAAAAGAGAGAGAGAGAATTAAATGTAAATTAACGTCGCAAATTTGAATATTGCGAAAGTTTTGGGAGTTTTTCGAATTTTAAAAAAGTGGAAATCAGAGGAAAGAAAAGAAAAAGAAAAAGAAAAAGAAAGAGGAGCTGGCGATTTGGAGCATTCGAGCATCTCACTTAAGCAATGAGTTGTCGGGCGGTGCTGAAATTTCGGATCACCGACTTCCCCACTTTTTTTTTTTAATCTCACTTTAAGTAAATCTCAAGTGATGTGGAAAATCGACCCAAAAAAGAAGAAGGAAAAAGCAATGTCGAAACGTGAAACAATATTAAATACGAAACTGTAATCAAATTAATAAATTTTACAATAGGTAGTTTAATCAAGAGAGAAAACATAAAGAAAAATCAAAGCAATGTTTGATAAGATGAATGTCGGACCGAGTTTTTGCATATGTTTCGCACACCCCGGGGAGGGGGAAAGGTAAAAATCCAACTTCCCACTCAGATTCGGTCCAAACTCTTCCACAAAATTCATGTTTATCAGGCAAATTCCAAAAGCCCGGAAGAAGAGGAAACAATGAAAAGGAAAAAGTCATCGAAAAATTAAAAATGAGCATGGAACCAAAACGCAATCTTGATGCAAATGTATGTCAAGACCCACCTCGCAATGTTGCGTGGTCGGAGGGATGGGTTTAAGGGTGATTGCCCCGTATCTATAGATCTGTGGCGATCCATAGATCAGCTTGGACTCTCCCAAGTGCTCACCTCGCGTGATAGCAGGATTTGAAAATCAGTTTCGACCTTTTAGCACATGGTCGGGTGACATGTGCATAGTGTGCGTGCTTCGAAGTCACCACCACTCTTTGGGGATAGGAACTCGAGCGTAAAAAAAAAAAAAAGGATTGACTAGTTGAAATGCTATATTTCCTAATTTCTGACATTTTTCATATTTTTTAAAAAAAATTGGAGCAATTTACTCACGAGGGACGAAATCGTCATTTTAGAGAGAATCGAAAGGCAAAATCTCCAAAAATAGGATTGGCCAGTCAAAATGGCCCATTTCCTAATTTTTGAGATTTTTCTGAATTTTTTAGAATTTTTCTTTGATTTTTCCCATACGATTTTTTTTTTAAATGATCCGGACCGGGCCAAAGACCCGGCCCGCGCCGTAGGCCCCTACCCTGGACCTTAAGGGCCTGCACTAGTCAAAGCCCAAAACAACTTGGGTTAGGGCCATTTTCTTATTTTAAATGACTTTAAAAGAGGGCCACTTTTTTCTAAAGCCCAATTTGAATTAAGACTAGAGCTGGCCCAAATTTCTTTCTATTATCCCCTTCACTGGCCCAATCCGAAAATTCAATTTGTGGCCCAAATGCTACTAATCTCTTCACATTTTCTACTGGGCTCAAAGTCCTTCTAGCCCAATTTGCAAGAGATGCCCTCAGTCACTCTGCCCATTCTCATCATCCACGTTTTCCTTCTTCTTCTTCTTTTTTTAAGAAAAACGAAAAGAAAATCAAACCCACAAGATCAGACGCACAACGGATTAAGATTCAAAATAAAAAAAAACTAACAGATCATATCCTTCCTTTTTTATATTTTTAATGCTTTCTTTAACTATTTTTTTATTTTATTTTCCTTCAAACTCAAGCTGATCCCCCAAGACCAGTCCAACGTGCAGATTGTCCATCACGCAGGATGAACAGGAGCTCTCTCCATGACTTCCACAGACCGTAACAAGGACCCACCCCACACGAAACCATTACCTCGGACCTTAGTTAGCTCTCCGTTGACTCGGACATCCAACGCCTCCGATCACCCACCCCAAAACGGTCCCGTTGTTGACCAGACCACACCGACAACCACACAAAAAAACGAGGAGATTCGAGCGAAATACGATCGGACAATCGCGGCTCAAGCCAAGTCATAAAAAGGGTAAGTAGATGTGCAAGGACTACTCTAGGGGTAGGTGGAAACGCGAGTCACGAACATAATCCAAGCTCACATATTTGACCGGTTCATTTGACATCCGAGCGTAGGTAAAAACTGGACCTTTAGGAATGACGTCGGCAATTGCGAAGGCGCTGGTGGTGGCGGTGTGGTTATGGCTTTGAATTTTAGTGAAGACCTTGTTTGAATAAAGTAAAATTGACTTATTATCTCTTGGAGATCACCGAAAGAAAAAAAACAATAGAGACTCAACACCCGTGACTTGAGGGCACAGAAAGAAGATATGTTTCTTTGGATGCTACTCATAAATTATGAAAAGTGAAATGATGAAGACCTTTACTTGAGTGTCTTCACGTGAATTTCAAGAGAATGGATTCTCCAAGAAGAGTTGTCATGATTGGATTTGTTTTTTCTTTTCTTTTTGACTACTTTCATGATTATGTTGGCTTTCATAATTGCATTAGGTAAGCTTTTGACTCCTTTTTAGTATTGTCTCCTAAAGAGCGTTAAGTGTTTTTGCTATAAGTATTGAGTGTTGTTTTATGTATTGTAAGTGAAGTGTGTGCCGAGAGAAGCAAAGTGTGTGCTTCATTTGTATTCATCAGTTTCTCCAATAACAGATTATATTCTCCATCATTTTGTGCCTCACTCATATATTCGAAAGCTCACCCACATTATTTTGGTCCAACATTTGGTATCAGAAAGAGAACGGCATCTACCAGTTCCGTTCAAATGCAGCTTCCAAAGTTGAACGGAAAGAATTTCAACAACAGGGCCGTCCAGATGAAGGTTCTGTTCAAATCGCAAGATTTGTGGAATCTGGTTGAAAGTGGCTACAACGAAGTAGTTGATGTCGAAGCATTCGAGGCTTTAAGAAAGGAGGAGAAAGAATCACTAGTGGAGTCCCGGAAGAAAGATCAGAAAGCATTATATGTGATTTTTCAAGCTGTGGAGGAAACAATATTTGAAAAAATATCGAGTGTGGAGACCGCGAAAGCTGCCTGAGATATCTTGTAGAAATCCTACAAATGCGATGATCGTGTCCGGCAGGTACGGCTTCAGACTCTTCGAGGCGATTTCGAGTCTTTACGCATGAACGACTCAGAATCAATATCGATATTTTGATCGTGTGCAGGCCATTATTAACCAATTAAGGGTTAACGGTGAAGAACTTCAAGATGTTCGTGTCGTAGAAAAAATCTTGAGGTCTTTGACTGAAAGATTTGACTACGTCGTCGCAGCGATCGAGGAAGGACAAGACGAGTCAACTCTCACGTTGGAGCGGTTGATGGGTTCATTAAGCTCCCATGAGCAAAGAATGAACCAGAAGTCTACGGGTTCCGTTCTCGAGCAAGCATTACAAAGTCGGATTCCTCAACCAAACCGATGAGGCTATCAAGGCGTCGAGGTCGCGGAGGAGGTCGAGGTAGAGGTGGAAATACAAATTTCACTAGAAAATTTAGAACACCTGACAAATCAAAAGTCAAGTGTTTTAAGTGCAACAAATTCGAACATTACAAATCCGGGTGCCATGCAAAGGCGACGTACGAACCGACGGAACATGCACATGTCACAGATGCTGAAGAGTACATGGTACTAGCATGTGCGAAGGATGACTTGAGTATCGTGGATACCAACACAAGGTATCTAGATACTAGGTGCAGCAACCATATGACCGGCATAAATGAGTTATTCTCACAGTTGGATGAGACAAGCCGCGGCGAAGTCAACTTTGGGAATAAATCAAAAATTCCTGTGATGGGCAAAGGTAACATTAATATCAAGTCCAAATATGGTACTAATGTTGCTATTGCAGATGTTTACTTTGTGCTAGGACTTTTTTGGAATTTGCTAAGTGTTGGGCAACTTTTCGAAAGAAGCCACAAAGTTCACATTGAAAATGAAGTTTGCACAATCAGAGGTGTAAATAATAAGTTGATCACGACGGTACAGATGATAAAGAACTGAATGTTTCCCCTGACTCTTCAGACGAAGAATCTCTTGAGTTTTCAAGCGATGACGAAAGACAGTAGCTGGCTGTGGCATCTTCGATTTGGGCATCTGAATTTTCGTGGAATGAAGCAATTAGTCCAAAAAAGGATGGTGACCGGCATGCCATTGATTAATGATCCAGGACGTCCTTGCGAAGGATGTCTTGTTGGAAAATAACACCGAGACTCTTTTCCAGTTGGAAAAGCCAGAAGAGCAAACCAACCGCTAGAGTTGGTACATACAAATATATGTGGCCCTGTTGAGGTGAAATTGTTCGGACAAAAAAGGTACATGCTAATTTTTGTCGACGATTTTACTAGAAAAACATGGGTATACTTCTTGAGGGAAAAATCTAAAGCCTTTGGCAAGTTTAAAGAATTTAAAGTCTATGTTGAAAAACAAAGTGGCTTTAATTTGAAGACTTTGAGATCGGATAGAGGTGGAGAATTTACCTCAAATGAATTTCACAAATATTGTAAAATTTATGGAATCAAATGTCAATTGACTTCCAGCTATACTCCTCAGCAAAACGGTATAGCAGAAAGAAAAAAAAAAGATAATTTTAGAAGTATGCTGAAAGCTAAGAATTTGCCCAAGAAATTTTGGGTAGAAACTGTTGCTTGTGTTGTATTTGTACTAAACAAGTGTCCAACAATGAGTGTTCCTAGAAGAACTTCAGAAGAAGTTTGGAGCAGAAACAAGTCAGATGTTTCGTTCCTACGAGTATTTGGGTGCGTGGCATATCCCCATATACCAGACGAGCGAAGAAAGAAGCTGGATGATAAAAGCGAGAAGTGCATCTTCATTGGCTATAGTGATACAACTAAATGTTATAAGCTATATAACCCGGTCACTGAGAAAGTCATTATCATCAGGGATGTCCAGTTTTTAGAATATGAAGCCTAGGACTGGAACCAGAAGGGTGACCAGAAAAAAATCACCATCGAAGGTGATCCACTGGTGGGTGAGACAGAAACACCTCCATCATCTTCAACGAGTGATCCATCTACTTCATCATCTTCGACTAGAGGTACTTTTTCACCAACAACAGCTTCAGAACCACAGCTATGTTGTTCACAACGACTGAATGAGACGCCACTAAAATTCAGAGATTATGTGGTCACAAGAGACGGTGACAGTGATAGCAAAATCACTGATGAAACACTGGTAAACTTTTGTTTATTTGCTAAATGCGACCTTGTAACCCATAATGAAGTAGCTGTAGATGAAAAATGGATTTAAGCAATGGATGAAGAAATTCATTCCATTGAGAAGAATGACACGTGGGTGTTGACTTCTTTACCACCTGGTAAGAAGCCTATTGGTGTCAAGTGGGTGTACAAGACGAAGTACAAACCCAACGGTCAGGTGGACCGTTACAAAGCCAAACTGGTTGTAAAGGGCTACAAGCAAAAGTCAGGTATTGATTATTTTGAAGTATTTGCACCAGTTGCCCGGATGGATACTATTCGGATGGTCTTAGCACTTGCAGCTCAAAACCGTTGGAGGATCCATCAAATGGATGTGAAATCAGCATTCCTAAATGGTGTTCTTGAAGAGAAAGTTTATGTGGACCAATCACAAGGTTATGAGAAAGGGCATAAAAATCAAGTCTACAAACTGAAGAAGGCTCCATATGGGCCAAAACAGGCACCACGTGCTGGGTACACGTGTATCGACACATACCTGTTGAAGCATGATTTTCAAAAGTGCCCTTATCAGCATACATTGTATATTAAGTCAAATACTAACGGTGACATCTTAATTGTGTGCCTTTATTTTGATGACTTGATATTTACAAGGAGCTGTGAAAAAATATTTGCTGAATTCAGGGAGGCTATGACTAGCCAGTTCGAAATGACTGATTTGGGACTGATGTCCTCCTTTATTGGTCTTGAAGTGAAGCAAACACATGATGGCATATTTGTTTTGCAGTAGAAATATGCCAATGATATTTTGAAGCGATCTAAAATGGAATCACTGAAGCCAATCCGAACTCCCGTTGTAGAACGATTGAAGCTAAAGAAAGAATGAACCAGTGAGTTGGTAAATCCCACTTATTTTAAAAGTATTGTTGGCAGCCTGAGATATTTGGTTTCTACGAGATCAGATATTACCTATGGAGTGGGTATTATTAGCAGCTTCATGGAAAAACCCTACCAATCACATTTGCAAGCAGCAAAGAGAATTTTACGGTTTGTCAGTGGAAGTTGTTATTATGAAATTTTATATTCTTATACTGACAACTTTGATCTAGTGGGGTACACAGATAGTGATTGGGCAGGTGATACCGAGACTCGGAAGAGTACATCAGGGTATTCCTTCTTTCTTGGATCAGGAGTATTCTCTTGGTCTTCCAAAAAGCAACAAGTTGTTGCTCTCTCGACAGCTGAAGCAGAATACATGGCATTAGCTTCAGCGGCTTGTCATGCGATATGGCTTCGTAGGATGCTACATGAATTGATGCATGAACAAACAGGTCCTACTACAATGATGTGTGACAATAAGTAGGCTATTGCATTAGCCAAGAATCCTATATTTCATGGCAGGAGCAAGCACAGCGACATCAAGTATTATTATGTCTGTGAGCGAGTCAAAGATGGTGAAATTGAACTTAATTTCGACAGATCAGAAGATCAGATTGCAGATATTCTAACCAAAGCATTAAAGGCGAATTCGTTCGAAAAACTGATAGTGTGGTTAAATTTCAAAATCAATTTTAAGGGAGGCTGTTTGAATAAAGTAAAATTGATTTATTGTCTTTTGGAGATCACCGAAAGAAGAAAGCAATAGAAACTTAACACCCGTGACTTGAGGGCACCGAAAGAAAATATGTTTCTTTGTATGCTACTCATAAATTATGAAAAGTGAATAGTGAAAAGTGAAATGATGAAGACCTTTACTTGGGTGTCTCAAGAGGATGGATTCTCCAAGAAAAGTTGTCATGATTGCATTCGTTTTTTTTTCTTTTTGACTACTTTCATGATTATGTTGGCTTTCATAATTGCATTAGGTAAGCTTTTAACTCCTTTTTAGTGTTGTTTCCTGAAGAGCGTTAAGTATTTTTGCTATAAGTATTGAGTGTTGTTTTATGTATTGTAAGTGAAATGTATGTCGAGAGAAGCAAAGTGTGTGTTTCATTTGTATTCATTAGTTTCTCCAATAACAGATTATATTCTTCATTCTTTTGTGCCTCATTCATAAATCCGAAAGGTTACCCACATTATTTTGGTTCCAACAGACCTCCCTATGCGTTTGCAGCTCATGAACCTCCATCCAAAGCTTTTCTCTCTCCTGCTCTTCACGAGGCCTCCATGTGGAAGGAACATCGGACGAACGAACGAAGAACAAACCTCCCCAATATCTCTTTGGGCTTAGCTTTCAATTTTTTCTCTGAGATCAGCTCTCCTTCCATGAAAACCCCAAAATCCAGACCCTTTTTTTCCCCTTTGCTCTTGGGTCTCCTCCCGAATGAACTTTCTGTGGAACTATCCCCCCAACTGATGTTCTCCTTAAAAATCCACGTCTCTCTCTCTCTCTCTCTCTCTCTCTCTCTCTCTCTCTCCTCCTCTTCTTCTTCTTCCTCTTCTTCTTCTTAATATGAGAACCCAACTCGCCTCTCTTAAGAACTAGAGAAACCCCCTAACTCTCCTCTGTTCTTTTGGCGTTAATTTTTCCTTACCTCCTCTCTCTCTCTCGCTCTCTCTCTCGATCGATCGATCGAACCATCTCCCGCCCGAACCAGCCCCCTCTTCTTCCTTTTTGTAGCGGGAGCCTCTCTGGATCAGAGAGGACCTTCACACGTTTCCCAACCCCTCTGAAAAGCAACCCGCTCTTCAATTTTTTGTCTCCCATCTAGCTACGTTTTTCCTTTCTTGTTGTCTTTCTTATGGTCAAGGGGCGGATAGGAGGGCAGATGAGGTGCTAGTATACGTTTGGAGGGGACATGCTCTTCTGGGCATCACAATTTGATGAGGATTTAGACTTCTTTTGGCATTCTGAGTATCCTGCTATATGAAAAGGAACGACGCCGGAGCCTCCTCTTTGCTTTTGCTACGATGCTGCTCTACTGCATCTTTTGCTGGATGGGCTAACCCTGGTCAATCGGGCCGAGTTTGACCCGCCCGATTGATCCGGTTCGGCTAAAAATCTCAAATTGAACCCTAAAATGATTAAAGTTTTCTAATTAAACACAAAAATGGATTCCTCAGCATGAATTTCATGTAAAAAAAAATTAGTTCGATCTATGATAATAAAAAATCCCAAATGTAAAGTTTGACCCGAAAGAGAACTTGTCAAATTAGACCCCCTTAATGATCAATTCTTGTCAATTTGACCCCACCAAAGTATTTAAAACACCGAAAGGAGGAGGGCTCGCCAAACTGTGCAGTAGCCGGAGTGGTGTGCGACTATAGGGGAATGCTGATACAGGGGTTCGCAAGGTCAGTTCAGGCAGAAACAACAACGGCGTGCAAAACCTTAGCTATCTTATCTTGGGTGGTCTGCAGCTTGTGGAGGAAGTTGTTGACTGCAGTGTCGCTCGGGTGGGAGATGTACTTCTGGAGAGTGATAATAAGGAAGTAGTCAACTACTTGCTGAATGGGGACGAAAGCCCATGGAATATAAAGCCTTGGATCGACGATTGCAAGGATCTGCTAGGCCAACTTAGCTTTGTGCGGTTGCTATTTTGTTCAAGAGAAGACAATAGGCTTGCTGACTGGGTGGTGAAGGCTAAGAGGAAAAATGAACTCCCTTCTAATCGGTTGTTTTACCAACCCCGGTCACCCCCCCACCACCCCCCACCACCCCCCCCCCCCCCCCCCCGGGGCAATCTATATTAGATATCTTATGTCTGGATGTTAACGAACTTTTTTTGAATTATTGAAGTATGGGAAGTTTCGACAAAAAAAAAAGGTTCGTTGGGTTCCCTTTTAGAACGTTCAAGACCGTTTTGCAATCTACTAAAAAATTGAAATTGATTGAATCAAAATGCAATTCAAGGTATATGAATCAAATGTCGAAACTTGGACGTAGTGAGAAAAATACTTGAAGCGCCTCAGATGAATTTTTTGACTCAATTTGGGTTCACATTTGTGAAGACTCTTTTGATCCCAACTTGAATTTTCCAAAATTTCAAAGGCCAAAATGAAGAAAGGATTCAAATAAAAATATTTTATATATTTTCATATTTTTGTGGCAAAAAATGTTTTTTTTTTGTAATTTTTGGGATTTTTTGAAAAATATTAAAAAAAAATGCGAAAAATATTTTTTTGTTCAAAAATAGACCCTTAAGATTGGTCAAGGCTTTCAAAGTTAATTTTGCAATTTTATACATTTTTATGAATTTTAAATATTTTTTCAAAGAAAAATTAATTAAAAATCAAGTGTCAACAATGTAAAGTAGATCACAAATCGTCAATAGGCATGCGCTCTGCTGGTAAAGGGATTGAGGGTCGGAATACTAGTGTCATATGTACAAGGTTCGGCTCTCATGCTTTGCAAAGAGGCAGAACAAAAATTAATAGAGAAAATAATTAAATATAGGACAAGAAAAAAAAATGGTATACCACAAATCGGGTGTACAAATAGCTTTGACAAAAAAAAAAAAACAAAAAAAAAATCTTCTGAGCATGGGTTATATACAATTTGTCTAGTGGGCTTTTCACTTGGTATGCCTCGAGTTGATTTTTTGGGCCTTTTGCACCTAATCTATATTAGCGATCCTTTCCTAAGCGTATTTTGTCTTAAATATCGACTCTATTGCTACGTCTTTTCTCGCCCCATATACACACGTAAGAGCTTCAATATTGTCCTCAAGTCCTCCCTAATTAGTATTTAGAACAATCAATTTTGACATAAACTACCGACTTCTTATGTGCTAATACTATATTCATGATATTCATAATTAATATTTTGATTACCGAAGGTTTCTCCAATAATGTTTTTTGCTTAATTAATGCCGTGAGATAACTCGTAAGAAGACTCTTTTTCAAAATGATTTTCAAACATACGCACATTCTAATTGATTTGTTGAACTTGAGGAATGCTTGGTTCACAATAGATGACATGTGTAGTAAAGCAATGCCAATGGAAACTTCTTGCTCATCCATATTTTCATTCATCGACTCGGAATTAAATACGAGAACAGACGATCCACCTGGCACCACAGTGGCAAAAACAGAACGATTGGCTACAAAAACTAAAATGTTGCAGGAGGGCTTTGATGAGTCTCCTGGGAATCACAGCAGAAGCAATAAATAACCATTAACTTCAAACACGGCAAATCATCGACGAGCGTTTTTGCGGCCCTGTTTGTTTCAGACCAAGCACCAGCTAAGCTCTGAAGCCCAAATGGCCCCTCATGCCTGACCTCTCTCTCTCTCTCTCTCTATGCGCCTGCAAAATGAAGTCAACTTTTAGGCCAACCATCTTTAATATGCGTAAGACCAGAACATTCTTGACGTGGGAGTCTTGGAGCTTCGGTATCGCCTTTCGTGTCCTCATCAACTGCTCGTCAAAGACCCGCGTACGTGCTCGTTCATACGCCAGTAGGAATCGCGAAGGATCCATTACTTCCTAATGTGATTTAAAGTCAACGCCAAATGCAACTGAAAAAAACTAGAGTTGTTCTCCCGCGGGGTTAGGTTTTTTACTAGCTCACTGGTTGGAAGTTGCGGTAGATGAGTGAACTTTAACCGTCGTTCCAACCAACCCACAGCTGAACGAGAATATGTTGCAAGAGCCCAACTGTTCAAGTTTCTATTCGCGAAAGTTGGTATCTTTTGGGGATAGCAGTTTAATTTGCTTAAGCTATACTTAGTACAGTGGTTGTCTTAATTTGACGTTTTGAATCGTCCAATATGGTCCCCAACGTATGTTAAAACGATGCATTTTCGTCTTCAGTTGATAGAAGTGTATGCCTCCATTGGAAATCCTAGCATGGACATTCCCAAGCCGCACTCGCACTAAACTGATATGCTTAAAACGAGTCTTATTATTGAATGCTTTGAAGGCACTTGTATACTCATAGAAAACCCTTTTCAATCTTTAACGAAATCACATAAAGTACGAGAGAAATAATGCATTACAAATTACAATTCTTAAATGTGTACTTGACAAATGCCTTGGAAGGCACTCATTAAAAAACCCAATTAGGATAAGCTGGAAGAAGAAGCAAATGCATAACCTTCAAGCATACCACGTATTTACTAAGAAACGAGTTTGGTTAACACATTCTTTGGATTAACATACAAGAGGTATTGAATCAAAACCTATACCTTCATGTTAGGAAACAAATAAACAAACAGCAAAAGGCGCAAGGAAATAACCAATATAAAAAATTATACATGGTTTAGTCTATTTGACTAATTTCAACAGGGAGAGCGGGACAATGAATCCACTAAAGTTCAATACATGGCTTGAATTTGATTAATTAGAGGTCAAATTCAAAATTAATTATTAGTTTATGAGCCCACACACACACATTGTGCGCATTCATATAAATGGCCGTACTTAACTCATCTTAGACTGATGTTTACTTAATAAATGTAAGTTGAATCAAGCCCATGCCTAACGAAAACTTATCCAGTCCAACTCAAGATCGAGGTTCAATCTGAGAGAGGTAGATTTGAGAAATAAGTCATGTATAGTGAAGCAGCAAACATGAGTCAACTCAACTCAATTTAATGACACTTGTAGGATTGTATTACTCTCAATTTAAGCTATCGTTCGATTTTCAATTTAGCCAGCCTCTTTTGATATTAATAATGCCATCATCCAGGGAAACGAAAGTTAAACCCTTGAAAATGTCATGTAGTCTCCTTTTCTCTCAACAACCGCCATCTTCACATAACTCTGTCCGAGGTTCAGTCACCGCAGCAACGTTAGAGCCTTGCTACTCCTCAAGAGAGACAGAGACACAATGAACAGACTGGCCGAGGAAGTGGGCGATGCCGGTGGTTATACTAGTACCAGAAGAGGTGCTGTGGCGGCTGGCTATGGCGGCCTAATGATTAGAGGTCGAGAAACATTGGGCCTTTTGGAAATAGGGTTCCCGTAAATTGCAAAGTAAAGACTATTACAAGTGTTCTTGGGAGCATTAGACCTTCAATTAGTGTCCCTACTATTTTGGTCAGAATAAATGATTGTTCATAACAAGTAGGACGCCGATTTTTCAGCTCATACCATCAGTTGGCATCAACAGACCCGTCGGCTGCAATTTTCCATAACTAGAGATCAAGAGACTTAAATGAATAACTTTCCACAGATTTAAGAACTTCATTGCGGAAGTTGTAAGTGGAAGGACCATATCGAAAAAGGATTGCAAGGTCAGGCACAAGAAATTGCCACTTTCCCCTTAATAAAGTGCTTTCATAATTACTTTCCCATGGCGGACGGCTCTAGTCTTTCAACCTAATGTGCTCATGAAAGTGTAGTTGCGGTAGATGACACGACCATGGGGGTTATATTATTCCGCAACCATTCTGGTTATAAGACGATACCAAATTCGAGAAGACGAACCTCAAAAAGGAGGAAGAAAGAAGAAGAAAGGAGGAGGAGCTGTGTGTGGGTCGCAAACCAGCAATAAATGGTCAACCAGAAAAGTGAGCTCGTACCATCTCACCGTCACAGCCAACTGGAGGAGCTTAGCCATTAAATGGATCAGCAGCACTTGGACAACTGGGAATGGACCATCCACTTCTACGGGTGTATAAGAAGGTGCCACATTTCTTGGGCACTTGTTGGGGCAGTGGATCTGAGAAAAGGATGACTTGAGGCAATGAATGCAATTGCATCCATCACTAATGCACCCCGTTTGTACCGATCTGGTCGTCAACACAGATAAGTACGTGACTAGAGCGTGAAGTATTTATTTAGCACTGTCGAAGACCGCAAGGAGCGTTATGGATATTAGCATACATCAGTGACCACTACTGGTCAGGGGTCGATCTACTACCACGAATGGTTAATGATAGTCAATAAGGACAATGTAGACAACAGATTACCAGTTAAGGCATCAATAAAAGTCAAGAAGCAGTCACAGTTTTTGTTGTAATATAACCCGAAAATTAATGAGGATCTTGCAAATACGTCAATACGCAAATCCAGAGAAAATAACGATGAACGATAAAGGACATCAGATATTAATATGGTTCGATCCGAATGTCGGTACTGTGCACAAATCACCGTGTCCAAGATTCCTCGCGCGCAAGACCAAGCTTTTTCGTTCGCGACGCTTTTCTTCTTGGAGTCTTCTACACGGCCCCCTTCTCGTGCGGCTCTCGGTTTCAGTGTGGCTTGGTGTAACCCAGAAAAGAGTCTCTCCTTTCCTTTTTGTACGAAACCTGTAGCGTCAGCACGTTGAAGGCATAAAAGCAAAACCCTTGCTTTTATTTCCTTATATAACAACCACCTTTCTACCCACAAAGTAAGCGCGCGCGCACACACATATATAATAATAATAATAATAATAATAATAATAATAATAATAATAATAATAATATGTGCTTCCTATTTTGTCCTTTAGTGTCCATATTTCCTTCTTTGCTGAAGATCTCCATGCTACGACAATAAGAGGAAAAAGCCACAAGATCGGTCAAACTAGGCAATCTTTCATATTTCAAGATTTTCTATCCTCCGATTTATATTCGCAAACGATTTAAACTCGAAACATATTTAACAGTTTTTAAAGACACTAGGGAGTTAAGCAATGGAGGTCGTGGAGCAATTAGTATGAGACTTTAAAAGGAACAACCACATGGGAACGAGATCATGGCATCATGAAAATATGGGTATGAAACTTTCGCAGATGGAGGAACATGGCTACAATCGCTTAAGAACTGCTCGGTTATGGCATGACCACTATAAATACCATCGTTTGTTCAGTAGAAGCTCACGGCACAAACAAATAAATTTACCACCTTTTCGTCATCTTCACTTTATTATTGTACCTTTCAATTCACAGACTTGCGTCTCCTTTCAAATGCTGATGTGTTTCTTAGTTGTAGTTTTAATATACATGCTGTCGACTAAATTTCGGCATAGCATCTTTGCCTTCCCAAGTTTTGTTGTCAATTAAATTTCGGCATAGTTTTTTACATTTGATTCCGTCGAAGTGACTGTATATTCAATTTTTGACGTCGATTAAATTCTGGAACGGTTTGTGTCTGTACAATTCCATTTGAAGTGAAGTTGTTCTTGATTCTTACTTGCCTGTGACATATTTTGTATGGAATTGCTACCACAGAACCTGTCTCCGTTGATAAAAATCAAAAAACGGCTTTTAGTGAAAGATACTTTGTCGCGAGATCAGTTCCAACGAAACACACCCCTATCATGGAAATTTATACAAGAGACAGAACCATGGATCATATAGGTTGACTTCATTATATTTAAAATGGCAGAAGTACACTAGAAGTGTGAATATTTGCTTACAGAGATCACTTTAGTGCCAATATTTTTTTCCGGATCACTTAAGTGCCACATTGGAGAAAAAACGATCACTTAAGTGCCAACTCGTCGGAATTGGCACTAAAGTGATCCTTTTGTCGCCGGAATTGGCACTAAAGTGATCCTGGATCACTTGAGTGCCAATTTTTTTTAAAAAAATGATCACTTAAGTGCCAATACCGACGAGATGGCACTTAAGTGGTCCTTTTTTTTTTCTCGACTTGACACTTAAGTGATCCGGGAAAAAAAATATTGACACTAAAGTGATCTCCGTACACAAATATTGACACTTATAGTGTACTTTTGCCTATTTAAAATGTACAAGTCAACCAAAGCTTTCACTCCAAGTGAAAAATTATCTAAAAAGTTATAGACTTACTAATTCGATCTTGAACCTTCCAATTTAGTCAATATAATCCTAAATCTTTTGATAATTTTTCAATTTAATTCATCCGGCAAATTTAAGTTCAAAATTGCTAACCTGACGGTCCAGTCAATGCCAGTAGTCTTCCGTGACTCGATTAGCAATTTTTTGTGTCCAGCTTCACTCAAAACAACGTCATTTCAATAATTTTTACTAATTTTTAATTGGTCTCGTCGTTTTTTTTTTTTTTTCAATTTCCCTTTTCCCTCACTTTCCATATTCCGTAGAAAGGGTGGCGGAGTCACCGAGGATTCACGATGGGCGACGATCCTTGATGGGGACATCCTTACGTAGATGGACGAGAGCCTGCAAGCTCCGCCCTCAGAGGTTGAGCTTCGAGTTCAGGCAATCAACTATATCTCTAGTTTGATATTATCTACGTCCATATCAACAATGCACCAATTGACAAAGAGTAAGCCATAGCATGTGCTCGATGGACTGGACCCTACTATATCCATGTGCGGGTGCACGAATATTAAATTTCAAATTTAATTAATTAATAAAAATATTTATTGTGTTCTAGCGAAACAATGCAACTATTAACAAAGAAACTACAGTTATTTTTTTATTTTGAATTTTAATTTTAATATCTTACAACCGTTGAAAGGTAGAGGTTTTTTCAAACATAACAATGTTGGAATATATAAATATTAAACAACACATTCTTCTAATAACTTAAGCTTTTAGAGCAGTTGGCAATGGTCCCACTAAATCTCACATGGTGTCAGATCAGGATGTCCTGAGTTCAATTATTTTCAAGCCCCTATTTGCTTCCCCAGTAAATATGTCCACACTTAGTAATAGGGAAAAGGCCAGACTAAGCGTGAGGGGGAGTGTTGGAATATATAAATATTAAACCACGCATTCTTATAACAGCTTAAGCTTTTAGAGTAGTTGGCAGTGGTCCCACCCAACCACACCTTCTTCTAACAGGGGGAATGTTGGAATATATAAATATTAAATGACGTCTTCTTCTAATAGCTTAAACTTTTAGAGCAGTTGGCAGTGGTCCCACCAAACCACGTCTTCTTCTAACAGCTTAAGCTTTTAGAGCAGTTGGCAATGGTCCCACCAAATCTCACAAACAGTTTTCGGACATGAAGAGATGAGTCCGAATTAATAATTTTCGGACATGAAGAGTTGTGTCCAAATTTAGAGTTTTCAGACGCGAAAAGATGTGCTCTTTTCATTTTTATTTGTTAAACAATTCCGTTCAATGTCCACTTATTTCAACTTCAATTTTCATTTCTCTAAAAAAAATAGATCTATATGATATTCTCGTTCCAAGACTTTATTATATCCTAAAGGATTTTTATCGATAACCATTAGGAACGTTTTGGGACAAATAATTTCTAAAAGAGAGTGTTATCATGCCTTGAAATAGGATTCCATATTTCCATTCATTCGTCATATTTCTCAACAATAATTGATCACGAGTGTGGAGACTGATTTCCTATTTTTGAGAGAATCGTAATTGATCTCCGTTGAAGTTGAATGAGCTCTGAGAAGTTGGAGCGAGCTCGAAGACTTAGGTCTTGGTCGGAGGAAAAGGAGGTGATGGTGGAGTGAGTCGCTGAAGATGCAGGGAAGAGAGGAGAGAATCACGACACCGTCGCCTGTGTAGGGGTGCCCTCACCGTCCCTTTCTAAGGAAGATGAATAACGAGGGAAAAGGAAAAGAAAAGAAAAACAAAGAAAAGGAAAGAAGAAATTCACAATAATTTCTAAAAAAATTTGCAAAACATTATTGTTGCACTTAAGATCGTCAACGCCAACCACCAGCCATCAGATGGTTACATTGGAAATTTGTCCAATTGAAAAGTCAAGGACTAAATTAGCAATAAGACAATAAGTTTATGATTTTTTGAATAGTTTTTTCCACTTCAAGTGATTCACTAACATGAGACTCGGCAAGGTAACTAAGACTTCCACTTGAAAGAAGGGTCAAATTAGGGTTGGTGCAGTACGTAGGGATGATTGATTCTCGAGTTGCGTCGGTTCCACCCTAGAACTAGGAACTGGTTTAGTTTAGGGTCCTGGCAATATCTCTTTGTTTACTCTTTTAATTAGAGCGTGATATTAGGGGTGAGCATGGTTCTAGGGTAAAACCTGAAACCTGGAACAGGACCAGTGGGGAACCTATTCGGTTCTAGGTTTCAAGATATACAAGATAGGTTGTAGATTTCAAAAATTAGAGAACATGTTCTAACGAGTAGGTTCCGTGTTATAGGTAGGTGGAACTTGAAACTTGAGACATATAACATATAACAAGTTTTTGCATTTTTCTTGATATATATTTTCGCGTGATCCTAAAATATTTCATATGACGTCTAATGACGAGTGTGTAATCTGGAACCACTTGTCTAAGTTTTCACTGCCGGCAATATTTGTGACTGAGATTTTTACTTTATTAATATTTCATATTTATTCGTGAGTTGTAGTTAGTGGATTGTACCAATAAGTGGTTGTCATTAAAGTTGATGATTCACTGTACTAGTTAAATTAAAAATATAGGTAGAACTTGGGAAAACCTTGGAACCGGTGACATGATAGGTTCTAAATGAGGAACCCGTTCTAACGAGAAGGTTTCAAGGTATAGGTGAAATCTGTACTAAGTCTGGAACCGCTCACCCCTAGGTGATACGTATAATTGTGCCCTTTCGAACAATTGAGGATAAGATAAGTAGATTCCAAGCACGAAATCTGAACGTATAACCTCCTGATTCTCGTTACAATATTTTAAATTCTAAACGGCCTGAGCATTTTGAACTCGAATTAGTAGGGAACTTGCGCATGCCTCATTTTATAACGACTTTCTTTATTTACATCCTCGGCCAAATCCTCATCTACTTATTAGGAAAATGCTAAACTATTTATATAATAAGACAAGCATGAATTCATAGACCATGCTCCCAGCTTTTGAAGTGCTCCACAGTTTGAGCTTCAACGATGATGAAGGAAGCATATTCAATCAATGATACGATAATTACATTACTCCAATCAGGATAGTCTTTAGGTTGTTAGCACTTAAAAGAGTGTGGATCCCATAATAATTTTTAATTATTATTTTATTTTTGGTAGCCCAAAATGGACTGCTAGTTTTACTGTCACTAAAGACTGTTACATAAACAATTCTCCAATGAAATATATAAAAATTTGCCAATGATCATATCTGCTGATAAGCAAGTTTACGAGTATAGCAACAGGTTAGTAGCATCGAGATATATTCAAGGGATGGATAAAAAAATAAGCATTGAAAGCACAACCTAAAATGACCACGAATTGTCCTAATCAGAGGACAAAAAACAGCAAATACTGGAGTTAATGCACCAACTTATGCAATCGTCACGTCCATTTTCCAGAGTGCGACTCGGAGAAAACTACATAGAATAAAAGAAAAGGTCAACGAACCAGTCGTTTCCTTTTCTTCACATTAGGTAAATAATACATACTTGTTTTCCTGGGTCTGGTTTTCGTGTAGTATGATGCTCTTGGCGTTACAATTGAGCAGTGAGAATTCAATACACAGTAAAAGAAAAAGGAAGAGAGAGAGAGAGTATCTATGCAAATTTATTAACAGCAGAGAGAATACACTGTCGACGACCCGAAGAAGATGAACCCTCTCGCCGAGAGAGGGAGAGAGAAAGAGAGAGAGGGGGCTGGAAGGTGGGATGGGAATAGTAAGATGATGTTGTTGATGATGCTCGTGAATGGGGGAAGAGAGAGAGAGAGAGAGAGAGAGAGAGAGAGAGAGAGAGAGAGAGAGAGAGAGAGAGAGAGAGAGAGAGAGAGAGAGAGAGAGAGATTGAGATTGAGAGTGAGAGTGAGAGTGAGAGTGAGATTGAGAGTGAGAGTGAGATTGAGGGAGAGATCAAAAGGAGGAAGGAGTAAATGCAAATCCACTCTGATTTAGCAAATGACTGAAATCAAAGACAGGAAAGGCCAAAAGAAAAGATAAAGAAGCCCGGACAGATAGAGAGAGAGAGAGAGAGAGAGAGAGCTATTTTCCATAAAGTCCCAATCCACCAATCAAACCCTTTTTGCTTGATGGCTCAAATGATGTACTTCTTCTTCTTCTTCTTCTTCTTCTTCTTCTTCTTCTTCTTTCAACCCTTGTCGGGCCGCTCAGAGTTTGACCACTTCGGGGATGTGGACCGGGTATCGGTCGATGCAATTGGCCCACGGCCCGTCGGTGGGCGTCTTGATGGTCCGGTTGCACTTCCACACGGCGCTGTTGCACTTGAACCCGCTCCCGAACGCGATCTGCCAGATCCTGTCCCCCTTCCTCATCCGCCCCTTGGCCTCGATGTACCCCATCTCGTACCATAGCGACGACGACGACGTGTTGCCGAAGCGGTGCAGCGTCATCCGCGAGGCCTCCACGTGCTCCGCCGACAGCTGCAGATTCTTCTGGAGCTCGTCGATCACCGCCCGTCCCCCCGCGTGGATGCAGAAGTGCTCGAACGCCTGCTTGAAGTCCGGGATGTACGGCTTCCACTTGGGGTTGAAGATCTTGCGGCCGATGAGGGTGAGCAGGAAGAGCAGCTGCTCCGACGCCGGCAGCACCAGCGGGCCGATGGTGGTGATGTTGGACTTGAGCGCCTCCCCCGCGATCGCCATCAGGTCCTTGGACAGCGATATCCCCACCTTGCCCTCCTTGTCCTCCTCCTCGAACACGCAACGGTACGCCTTGTCGTCGGCCCCCTTGTGCGTCCTCACCACGTGCACCAGCCGGTACTTGGCCCGCCTCCGGTCGGACCGGCGGTTGGAAAGGAGGATGGCGGCGCCGCCCATGCGGAAGAGGCAGTTGGGAAGCAGCATGGCCCGCTCGTTGCCCTGGTAGTAGTTAGGGGTGATGATCTCGGTGCTGACGACGACGGCGTTGGAGTTGGGGTGGACCTGGAGGAGGTCGCGGGCGAGGTCGATGGAGATGAGGCCGGCGCTGCAGCCCATGCCGGAGAGGTTGAAGCTCTTGATGTTGCTGCGGAGCTTGTACTTGTTGATAACCATGGCGGAGAGGGAGGGGGTGGGGGGAGAAGAGGCTGCAGTTGACGATGAGGATGTCGATGTCCTTGGGCTTGAGGCCGGTCTTGAGGAAGAGGGCGTCGACGGCGGAGAAGATGACGAGCTGGGCCTCGCCGCGGGCGGCGTCCATGGTGGGGGTAGGGGGGATATAGTGGATGGCGGGGGGGAGGCAGGTCTCCTCACCGAGGCCGGAGCGCTCGAGGATGCGCATCTGGAACTCGACGCTCTTGGGGTTGTCCTTGAGGATGAGGCGGGAGTGCTCCATGAAGGTGGAGAAAGGGACGCGGCAGGTGACGGGGGGCTTGTAGCAGGCGTAGTCGACGAGGAAGATGGTGCGGGGCTTGGACATGAAGTAGACGGTGGCGACGAAAAGGACGAGGAAGGAGGAGGAGAGGACGTGGAGGAGGTCAAAGTGGAGGGAGCGCCAGAGGGAGAGGATCTCGTCGGGGCCGAGGCGGAGGAGCTGGACGAGGACGGAGGCGAAGACGGGGAGGAGGGTGAGGGGGATAATGTGGTTGACGAGGTGCTGGTAGCCCAGCTTCACGTACTTGAGCTTCACCGAGCTGGAGAAGTCGGGAAGGGCGGGAGGCATGGTGCAGTCGTGTGTCGCTGACTCTTTGTGCGGGGCTGAATGAGTATATTGAGAGAGGGGGGGGTAAGGGAGAGGGGGAGAGATATAAAGGCGAGGCAGGCAGGCAGGCAGGGGAGGTGGTGAGGCAATTGAATGGGGGAGGCAGATGGAGTGGGATTAAATGCTCCCCGTCCCTCTCCCTCGACTCAACGCCCCCACTTACTTAATAATGACACTAACGCACTACTCTCTCCTTCTCCTCTCCCAGGGGCCGATCCATTCCACACACGGACGGGACGCATCTTCTAAACCCCCAACCAATTTCAGCTATTTGTTGGGTGTATCCGTCACTATAACTTGCGACCTTTGCTCTGTTGGTTGACCCAATTATGCCTCCCCGATCCATCTTTCCTGTTTTCGTGAGGTGGTATGATTTTTCTTTCTAACGATTTCTACATCGTTCCTTCTTCTGCTGCTGTCGCAGTGTGGAGGAATACAGCCCGTAGCCTTTCGATGATGAGGAGGAGTTCGTTAATGGAGCGAACCCCCTCCCGCGCGGGGGTTGGAAGAAACTCGGACGGACGGGTCGGATTGTCTTTGGGGGGTGGGTGTTGCAAAGACGTGATTGATGACTTCCCATTTCGCGGGAGCTTATGCTTCGATTCGGGGGCATGTGTCCAGCGAAAATTACAAAAATAAAATAAAATAAAATAAAAACGAAAGCAGAAAGCCGACGCGAGAGGGCTTCTGAGTTACATATGTTGACCACCTCCTAGGCTTCACGAACAACTATCAATTCGTGCCCGCGGCACGAAACCTAAAGAGGGGAGAGTTGGTCGAAGTGGAGTGACGAGGGAGAGAGAAAGAGTCCGCCGTCGCTTGAGCAAAGGCGACCCCATGTTAGGTTAAAGCGAACGCCGCTCAATGGAGGAAAAACCACCGCAACTGACACGAAATGTCCGAGGGAGTCACTACACGTAATCCCACCGTATGCCCCGTTACCATCTCGTGTACGATGTACACCCCATTCACAATGGGACGGGACTCTTAGCTCGTACGAAAGGGAAAAGACGTATATCATCAGCGTACACGAACGAGTCCCTCCCTCCCACCGGCGAACGGGGGAGAGTCCTGGCTTTGTCTCGTTCTCTAGCTTACGTGCCCAAGCGAGACGTGAACAAAAATGTGCTGTCTCGTGATCAGAGCAGACAAAATCCTCCCTAAAACTTTCCATTCCGTAGGCGGCTAATTAAATCAGAACATGTCAGACGGTATATCGTGTTTACGGTATGAATCTGTCGCGCCATGAACGAAAATGTTCCATTGCTAAAGATGGCCTTGCACTTAAAATTCCCTAGTTAGGGCATCTGGGGATTTCCAGCTCGGAAAATGAATGTCATATTGTTATAATCACATCAATTGTGTGCAAACTGCTCTGAGTCACGGTCGCTTGCGCAGGCTAAAAGTAGTCTGGAACTAACCTGTTCGTGTTTGTTTTTCCATGGTCCTCCGGTTAGCCCAGTCTCCACGCCCATGCACCTGGATCATAAATATGCTCATTTCTGTGGATTTAATGTTTGTCAACGTGAGGAGGAGCTTCAACTTTAGTCCCGCTTCCTATATGATAAATTTACTGGCGAGAACCATGATATGTCGGGTAACTTAGGGGTTCCTAGGTGTTCTTGCATCATGTCCATGTCATCGAAATACTAAACAAGGAATAGGCAGCTTCAAAAACCTGAAAGTGGATTGTCTCTCTCCTTTCATAGGTTATGTCGAGCAAATTCAGAGCCGGAAATTTTGGTTTCATATTTATGATCAGCTAGATTGATGGCCGTGTTCCCGGAAACTCTTATCTGTTTATCTGCCTCGTATATTTATGGCATAGACCGTTGGATTAATGGTTGGGGGGGTTAAGAATCTGGGATCCTAGGGCATGTGATTACGGATTCTTTATTTCTGGATTAATGGAGTGATTGTCCTTTACGACAGATTAACGACAGATTATTAAGCTTCGTCTAGTGTATTCATGTAATCCGTACTGATGACCAAACAAAGGGTTCCAAGAGAGAACTCTTCTTCAGTAGGATGTCTTTTCCAACCTTTAGACTGCTAATGTTGGCTTGCGCATGTCAACCAAAACTTTTAGGAGAGCAAACGGTCCACGTACAGGTAGATTTCGTTACATCTATTTTCTCATGAATAATGCGTAGGTCTTAGGATATCGATTTCATAGATGGGTTTTGATACATCTGCTGTCGGTTGTCGTACACATTGATCGTACGATAGAATGAGAGAAAAGTGCACAAAAAGCACGATAGACGAGTCTTTATATGCCTCGCTCAGATCTGGCAAGGGCTAGGATATATCCTCGCCGGTCCAAATTAAAGCATACAAAATAATTAAAATAACGTAAGTTTAATTTTTAAAGAAATTGTAAAAATTGTTCATATCAGCGCCAAACACGCCATGTAGGATGGCTGACGATTTCCATCCAGAATCGGCCAAAAAAACTCATTGAAAAATTGTGAAAATGTTTAGGTTGACACAATTAAAAGTTTTAGGACTAAATTGATACTTTTTTTCCTCAATTTGTGTCTTCTTGGATAAATTTATTCTAAACTTTTCAATGCACCATAAAAAAAAATATTTATCTCTTTTATCATTCTGTTCGCTACAAGAATGAGAAATGCCTATAATTTCCCAAACTTTCTTAAAATCTTTTCACTAGCCCCTGATCAGCATTCTTTCTAGTTATGGCATAGACTGATCGTTTCACATGGACGATGGCATTGTTTATGTTGAAAATATGTCTCGAATTTGAGTCCCGAATGAAACTCGGGAGTTAGGCATTGACTCGGGAGTTAGGCACGAGTTAGGCATTGACTCGGGAGTTAGGCATTGACTCGGGAGTTAAGAGTTTGGCAAGTTTGGCAAGTATGAAAGACAAGAGTTTGGCAAGTATGAAAGACAAGAGTTTGGCAAGTATGAAAGACAAGAGTTTGGCAAGTTTGGCACCTCTTTCTTTTGACTTGGAAATTAGGCATAAGTTGGGCACAAGTTGGCATGCTTCCTCCTTCCATATGGCTATATAAGGAGAAGAAGATGCAATTGAAGAAGTGCGCCGAAACCAAGTCATTCGGTGGCCGAGAGAAGAGAGAGTTCTTCTCGTGAGGGTTTTGCTCGTTGTAATTACATCTGGGTGTTTTAGCCAGATAAATTCTCGTGAGTAGAATTTGTATAATTCCTTGAGTGAGGTTACACTAGGAATTGTGAGGGGCTAAACACTGTGTGAGTTTGAGGTGTAATTGGGGGTTGGGAAACACCGAGAGTGTTTGAGTGCTCGAGTGATTGATCTCGTTGTATCGCTTGTTTTCTGTAAATAGATTCTGTGCTGCTCTCCCCGTGGACGTAGGTTCCGACATTCGGACCGAACCACGTAAATCTCGTGTCCTTTGTTATTATTTCGTTTTATTTCTCTGTCGACTTTGCAAACGCTCGTCGATCCGATTCCGCTGCGACACCGATCAAGGTGTCCTATTTCACAACAATTGGTATCAGAGCTAGGCTTGCTTGAGTTGAAGCAAATCGATGGCGACAGAAGCTAAAGTGAAAATCGACAGATTTGAGGGGAAGGACTTTGGTTTCTGGAAGATGCAGATAGAAGACTACTTATATCAGATGAAGCTGCATGAGCCCCTGTCTGGGCAAAAGCCAGAAACGATGAAGCAACCCGATTGGGAATTGCTGGATAGACAAGCGATGGGTGTTATTCGGCTGACGTTGGCTCGTAACGTCGCATTTAATATTGTCAAGGAGAAGACCACTGCGGGTTTGATGAAAGCCTTGTCGGACATGTACGAGAAGCCCTCTGCGATCAACAAGGTCTATTTGATGAGACGTCTGTTTAATTTGAAGATGAGCGAAGGTATGTCAGTTGCTAATCATATCAATGAATTCAATGTGATAGTTAGTCAATTGAGTTCAGTGGAGATTGACTTTGAAGATGAGGTACGTGCTTTGATTCTGTTATCCTCATTGCCTGATAGTTGGAATACTACTGTTACTGCTGTTAGCAATTCTTCTGGGTCAAGTAGTTTGACGTTTGATGGGATTCGAGATTTAATTCTGAGTGAGGATATTCGTAGAAGAGAATCTGGCGAATCTGTATCTACTGCTTTAGTAGGTGAAAGAGGAAGAGCTAGTACACGTGTTAGCAGAAGTAGTATGTGCATGAATAGACGTAGTCAGTCTAGGACTGGCAGTGATGTCTGTTGGAACTGTGGCAAGAGAGGGCATCTTAAAAGAAATTGTTTTAAGCTGACAAATGAAAGAGCTAAGGAAATTGGAGTTGAATCTGCAGATGATGTTGCAGTTGTAGCTGAAAATTCTGATGATGTCGATTATGTCTTGTCTGTCACTGAGAATTCGTCGTTTGACGGTTGGATTATGGATTCTGGTTGTTCTTTTCATGCAACACCAAACAGGAACTGGTTTACTTCTTATCAATGCATGGATAGTAGTAAAGTGCAGTTGGGAAACAACGCTGAATGCGATGTTGTGGGTGTTGGTGATGTTAAAATCAGAATGCATGATGGAATTGTGAGGACATTGACTAGGGTAAGACATGTTCCAGAATTGAAAAAGAACTTAATTTCCTTGGGTGCTCTAGATTCAGCTGGATGCAGGTATTCCTCACGAGGTGGAGTCCTAAAAATTGTTCTAGGTGCTCTGGTGATAATGAAGGGAATCAAACATGGCGGCCTGTATGAACTTCAAGGTAAGACATTGATAAATTTTGCTCATGAGACGTCGACATCTGTTCGAGAGTCTAACGGCTACTCGAGGAAGGCCTGGGTGTTTGTGCGAAAGCACATGTTTGATGCTGTTGTCAGGAATACGCAGTCGAGAGCTTTGATCGGAATGGAGACTAGTAAGTTGATCAAGCATGTGCGAACTGACAGTGGCATGGAGTCCTGCTCGAAGCTGGTAAATAAATTCTGCATGGAAAAGGGCATAGTGAAACATCGCACTAGTGCTAGTAAACCACAACAGTTTGCAGAATTGATGAGCAGAGAGTTACTAGAGACGGCCCGTGAAAAGGTCTCTAGTGCTGGTATGGCTGGGAAAATTCCAGCGGATGCGCTTAGTATGGCGAGCTACCTGGTGAATAGATCCCCATCGACTGCGATTGGATATCAGACTCCCAAAGAAGTGTGGTCAGGTAATGTTGCTGATGATTCTAATTTTAGAATGTTTAGTTGCCCGTGTTATTATCGAGTAAGTGATGGTAAGCTCGATGTGGAGGCAAGGTGCATATTCCATGGTTATGCACAAGGTGAGTGTGGCGATCAGTTGTGGTGCCCGAATATAGATTCACCTGTTTGCAGCAGAGAAGTTACCTTTGACGAGTCTCCAGTACTTCTAGCTAGGAGTGTTTGTGGCAGTGTTTATACGGATCTGGACGGTGTTCAGCTTGAGGTGGAGTTGCAACCAGAAACTCCTGAGGTAGCAGGTACTAGTGAAATAATCGACACATATGATATTTGGATTAAGGTGGAGCCGGCAAAGCCAACGATTACTGTAGCTACTGAATTTGATAAGGAGCATGTTGGACTTTCTGTCAGATATGGATACAATAATGATTTTGCTTTATCTGTGATACAGAAAGTTATGTTAGAAAATCCTTATGGAGTAGCTAACTGTACAGGTGGAGCTGATGTCCTGAGGCCTATGATTATGGCAAAGTTCAAGCGTGGCTTGAACTTGAAATATCTTTGTGCAGATTGAGCCCAAGAGGGCTGTGGGAGAGTAGCAGGCGAATTCATTGAAGCGATTGTGACTTGGCTCAAATGTCGAGCCAAGGTGGAGATTGTTGAAAATATGTCTCGAATTTGAGTCCCGAATGAAACTCGGGAGTTAGGCATTGACTCGGGAGTTAGGCACGAGTTAGGCATTGACTCGGGAGTTAGGCATTGACTCGGGAGTTAAGAGTTTGGCAAGTTTGGCAAGTATGAAAGACAAGAGTTTGGCAAGTATGAAAGACAAGAGTTTGGCAAGTTTGGCACCTCTTTCTTTTGACTTGGAAATTAGGCATAAGTTGGGCACAAGTTGGCATGCTTCCTCCTTCCATATGGCTATATAAGGAGAAGAAGATGCAATTGAAGAAGTGCGCCGAAACCAAGTCATTCGGTGGCCGAGAGAAGAGAGAGTTCTTCTCGTGAGGGTTTTGCTCGTTGTAATTACATCTGGGTGTTTTAGCCAGATAAATTCTCGTGAGTAGAATTTGTATAATTCCTTGAGTGAGGTTACACTAGGAATTGTGAGGGGCTAAACACTGTGTGAGTTTGAGGTGTAATTGGGGGTTGGGAAACACCGAGAGTGTTTGAGTGCTCGAGTGATTGATCTCGTTGTATCGCTTGTTTTCTGTAAATAGATTCTGTGCTGCTCTCCCCGTGGACGTAGGTTCCGACATTCGGACCGAACCACGTAAATCTCGTGTCCTTTGTTATTATTTCGTTTTATTTCTCTGTCGACTTTGCAAACGCTCGTCGATCCGATTCCGCTGCGACACCGATCAAGGTGTCCTATTTCACAACAGTTTATATGAAGAACAACATTGTTGTGATATTGAGAGAAAACAGTAAGATCTTCAAGAAAGCACATAATAGGAAGATTTACAGTATGATGTTAAGAATTCCCAGCGATCGCCATCTGCAACATTACAACCCGTTGAAACTAATGTTTTTTTCTTTCTTTCTAGCCGGAAATTCATTTTTCCCCTTCTCCAACGAGAGCTTAACGTGTGGAGCGTCGGGGTTTAAGACATAATCACTTCTTATGAACGACGTTTGAGACATCATTGACCGATTCTGAATTTTGCTTAATCTTTCGAAGTTCAACGCGGGTTCGAAGACGCTATCTGTCTCGATATTCACACGGTCAGGGGGGAAAAGCGAGACGAACAGGACCGTCGAAGACCGAACCAACTCCGCGAAACGACGATGTGACGCCGCTCTTTAGTTGGGGAGGTAGCAAGGTTGCCAATCGAATTCACTTCGGTGGCGGCGTCAAATGTCACGGACTAATTAAATATGTGCGGTTGCGCTTTGTCTCTCGTGGCGACGACTGCTGGGAAACAGCCAAAGGCATGGAGATTTGCTTATGTTTGCATTTTTTTCTAGCTTTTGCCAAAACCAGCAAGGAAAGCAACGGTACTTTTTCCATGAAAAGCCTTTGATTGTAGGGACAAGGACACGTGGAGTTCTTCTTCTACTTCCGTCAAAGTAGCATTTTATTCATTTCCACAAAAATACAAATGAAACAACGCAGTTCAACTGCGAACCCAAACGAATCCTATATAACTTTATAACAAAATAAGATGCAGATAACAAAATGAATTATCAGAATAAGGTTAGGGGGTCACACGCTTAAAGAGCATATCTGTGACTTCTTCAAATTAAAATTGACGTCCGATCACCAAATCCGTCATCAGTAACAAGCACACACTGAGATATCTATATGTTGTTACGGTTTTTTCATGCGGTGCTGCGCACCTAAGTTCATTGTCCCAACACCATCGCTGTTAAGAGTGACGGGATTGAACGGTTACAAATTTGAAATTTGTGAAAGCGAAACCTTCACAAAGACCCTCCAATCTTCTTCGAAATCGCACTGCAACAAAAATCCCCACAAAAAAAAAAAAATTCCCAAATTTAGACTAGGCCGGGTTAGGAACCTTCTCTAAATGGGAGAGAGAGAAGCTTTTAGATATAGAAAGTAGAAAAGAAAAGCATCATTAGTCAGACAAATTAAAAGCGGGAGGACTTTCTAGAAACTGCGTAAAAGTTCGCGGTGAAAAAGTAGAATTGTTTTCCTCTTTTATGCATTTGACTAGTAAGCAATTAGCTGAACTTTTTATTGCTGGATTCTTGATCAACTTAGTCTCGTTTCCGCAAAGAAATGTAACCGATCGAGATGCTCCCGTTTAATGCTGGTTCTCCAAATTACTTGACTCAGCCGAACTTTTTAGAAATAGCTTCTGTTGAAATTAGGGAAGATCGATATTCTTAAATGTTTTTTTATGCATTGGAGCTTAATAGTTGAAATGATGGAAAAAAGAATTATTATAAACAATTTAGGTTCTTGTACAACAGAGCAATTGCCAAATCAGTCCCAAACCGATTGGACGGATACAAACTCAATCCTAAACTTTTCGATCTTGTCTATGTCTGAAATTTTAATGTAGTCATTCAGGCAATTACTGTCCGGAATTACAGGCGTGGTGTCCGATCATCTCCTACCGGTCTGCATGACACATTGGTGTGGATAATTTTGCTCGAACCAACGTCCTACATGGACCCCGTCACGTCAGTGTTTTCCTAGCATCAAAGAGCCGGAAGAACTATGTTGAAATTTCGAGCACAGGTTTAGGACTATAATGACAAAATTGAAAAATTGATAACTGAATTGGCATACAATATAATAGGATTAAAACTGAATCGATGATTTTCTCAGCGTACAATTATACTTTCATATGTAGTTTCTCCGTCTGTTGAAGTACTTAATCAAGCTAGGTTGCTGTCAAAGTCAAATTAATGAGCACGAAATTATTATTAGAGGAAAGCCGACAAAAGTGTAAGTATCATCTTAATGGAATACAGTGGACTGACCATGCAACCTAAAATCCACATGTTTTTTTTTTTTTAACGATCTGTTGTGACGTACCTATCTTTGTAATAGTTTATGATTTTCAAGTAATGCTAAACAACAACGTAACTTTTCCCCTCACTAAGATTAAGACTAAGAATCGTATATTAATTACGAAAATAATCATTGACCGAATTATACTCCGGGTAAGAAAAACTTCTAGATCCGTAATCACGAGAACCCGAGATTATAAGAAGTTTTGCTATTCAATTCCATCACTTGCATTCTCTCGTAAGCATGCCGACCAAGTCTCAGTCAACCCATAATTTGCGGAAGAACGGCATTTAACCAGAAAACTAAACAATCTTTGCGATAAGTTAGCGTCATTACTGGCCTTTTGAGTTCTCAGATCAAGATGGTGAAGGAGAACGTGGTGAGCAACAGGCGCTACCGATCGACTTCCGGACGGAGCCCCTTGCACTACGGTGGGGTCCCTCGATGAACGATGAGGATGCAAATCCGCGTTCAATCACGAAAGATAGGGTTGACGAATTGCATAATAAATTAAGTGATCGGTGAACGAAAGGGAAACTTACCGACACGTCCTATTGGGTTCACTGCCTAAATATAAGGAGAGATGCCATGAAACGGGGACAGCAAGGGCTGGAGATTATGATCAGTTTGGGACAAACACGAAATGAGTAGTATATCTCTAAAAAGGAGAAGTTAGGTGAATAGTTCTTGTCCGGAAAAAGCGTGCAAGCCAATGTGATTTTCCCTTATTTAATTGCAGTTTGATGTAGGTAGGATTGGCCCAGCATTCTCATTTAGCACACACAAATTTAGTTGGGAGGTTGTCAATGGACCTATCCTAGGCACATTCTTGATAAGGTTTGCATCATACGAGAGGTCAAAAATGGCTTCTTCTTTTTCTTCAGGAACAGAAAGGGAGAACGAATGTCTCGAATAAGATACACATGAAGAGGTTAGAAGATATATAGTGTGAGAAGAGGTACAAGAAGAGTGCGTTTGTTTCACGGAAAAAATCAAGATTTGAAAAATGACGTAAGAAGAGGTACATGAAGAACCGCTATTATCAAAACCCGTAGCCAATTTTTTTGCCTCTCTCTGTCTCTATCTATACATGATAATACCACGAGCGCCGGTGAATTTAGAGAGGACGCGACATAAGAAAGCAGTTTTAAAACTTTGTGTTCACTCAATTCAAACAAGGAATAAGTTAGGGATAATATTAAGATACCCCTTGATAATAATCGTCATTATTTTAATCAATGGAAAAAATCACCAAAAACCCAAAACTATGCTCATCGCGTGTCACATTTGCCCCGAACTTTTTTTTTTGTGACACAAAAAAATCCCAAACTTTTACTCGTGTGGCACATACACTCCAAACTTATATCGTTGTGATGCATTTACCCTAGACTTTTTCTCGTGACACCGAAACTCCCAAATTTGTAGGCATGTGACATGCATTTCGCCCACACAGAAAGATAATTTGGGATAACTGTGTTGCACGAGTAATTAAAGTTTGGAGTTTTTAGTGCGGATTTCTTTTTTTGCTTGGGATTTGTTTGTTCTGGTAACACACAAACCCCTTGTAATCCCTCCGGGTAAGGGAGGGATTCGAAGAGATTGCAAAACGAACGCAAAATCGACTTTGCTATCTATCGCAATCTCTTCATCTCTTTCCTTCCATCCAAACTAGATTGTATTTGCAGAAAGCCTTTCCCTTCCTTCCTAATTAATCCAATCGAACTACGAATTGATCGCACCCCGCGGACAAATGTTTAATAGCATGGCTTAGTAGTTCTTCCTTTGATAAGATAAGAGTCAAGCATCAATCCTCAGAGAATATTCAATTCAAATAGACCGGCTTGACGTAATGGCGAGGACCGAATTCGATCGACATAAAGTAAAGAGGGTTGGAACAACAACCATCCTCCCAACCACCTCCTCCTCAAAACAGCGATATCCACAATTAATTTGAAACGCTCCGATTGATGATTGTTATCCCCAGATAGGATAAGCTCCCCTGGAGGAGCGTTCCACACAAAGTTGCCACATTATGAATGATCAGACCGATTATCAAAGCCTTTTGAAAAGTGTCACCTTCGATTCCGGTTAACTTGAGTACAACAAAACCCGTAACTTTTTCGAATCGAAATTAATTCTCTGAATATGTCCTATTTGAAGTAAGTTGCTTTCTCGCGAATCAAACTTGTACTTGAGTTTACCCACTTGTAAATAGGGAAAACACTAAAAAAAAATTGTATTAAACGCATTGCGTTTGTGCCAATTCAGTACTAAACATTTCAATAGTGCTAATTCATTACTAAATATTTTCATGTTTTGTCAATTGAGTTTATCCGGTCAATTTACGTTGGAAATTACTGACGTGGACAGTGATCATCTTACATGACGCAACCAGCGCTGATGTGGATATTTTTAAAAAAATAATAATTTTTAATTGCTTTTTGTCTTTATAATTTTTTTTTTTTTGGTTTTTTCTTTTTCATATATCTTTTCTTTTCTTTAATTTTTTTTATATTGAAGATCGGCAACAATCCTCTCCGGCCAGAACTTATGTATTGGAGCTTACCTGTTCTCCAGGTCTATTATCTTTTGTTTTATTACTTCTGGAACAATCACAAACGCTTTTTTTTTATTATGGATCTACTGCAAGAAATTCGATGGTTGACATGCCCTCGCTTGCGGCCTCACTTGGGGCTGGCGCCCTCACTTTGGCCCGCGAAGGCGTCATCGGCCTCGCCCAAAAGGTGAGGGCGTCGTGACCCTTGCCAGATAGGAGTGAGGGTCACGGCGCCCTCGCTGGCTACAAGGAAAACGTTGCGACCCTTGTCGGCTTGCCCAGAGCAGGCGAGGGTTGCTAGCCCTCACATGTGACCGACAATCCTCGTCAACGCAGGTCATATCACGAAGGACCATCGTCCATGTCGGCAATTTCTGGCATAAATTAGATAGACAGAGTTAATTGAAAAATTTGCGAAACATGGCACAATCAAAAGATTTGGGATTGAATGGCACGTACGCGATAAGTTAGAGACTTTTTTTTTAGTACTTTACTCCTTGGAAGTGTAGTAGTAGAGTAAGCTTTTGCAGTATAAATAAAAGGAAAGGACGTGGAATTGCGCTTATGACCATTTATACATGCTTGAGTGATAGACTACATGAGTTGGTGATGAAAATTGAAAAGCAAGAGGTTCTTCTAATAAATTACTTCCCAAGTCAACTTCAACTTCACTAATGCATTCAAGGGCCCTCATGAGCACATTTTGGTGTAAAGACAATGATGGGACTTAGAACTTCGAGTGGGAGAGGCTTTTTGCACTATCATATTGCCCATTCATCATTAGTAACGAACTATCGTCCTTGCCATCCCCCCAAAAAAAGAAAACAAAAAAACAAAAGTACTTTGCATAAATAAGTGAAATAACCCTAGTAAGAGTAACGCCCCGTACTATAATACCACAGCGTTGAGACACTGCATCTCGCAATTAAGAGGTGCAGGGTCCGATTCCTCATGCCCGGGGCGAGCCGCTCCACCGGGAGGATATACTGAGCTGCGGATTCGTGCAAATGATCCCCGTTTTTGAATTATTGCGTCTCGTCGATCCTCCTACCACTGCAAATTATCTCCATCTTTTGTAAGCCAAGGGAATATGGCGCCCGAACCGATCCGAATCCGGCCCAGCTGGCTGCCCTTTTGTTTTTGTTTTTGTTTGCCTCAAGCTCTTTCGATCACCTTAATATATCTGTGACGAGCCCGAGTTTTATCTTTAGTATTTGTGAGTCGAGACAACGGTGAGAGAAAGAGATGGTCCATGACCAGCCCAAGTTTCAGGACTAGAGCCCAACCTTTCTTGTATCTTGTATCTTGTATGAGGCAAGAAAATGGGGGAGGGAAAGAGCTCATCCACGAGTTCAGCCAGCCCCGAGCTTCAAGGCAGTCAGCAACGACGGTCGAGCCCAACCCTAGCTTTTTATGAAAGTAGGTTAAGCAACGCCCCTACGCGACACGACACGACATTATACATCGACACATCTTTTTCAAAAAATGAATAAATCCAATATATTGGAACATGTTATATATTAAATGTACATTTTTATATGTACATAATTATATAAATATACGGTGAATTTTTTTTTCTTTTTCTTCTATTAAGGATTTAAGATTAGTTTTTTTTTTTTTGCTGATTGGATAGATTGATTTTCGGTGACTGAATATATGACTTAAATATATATTTTTTTGATAAATCTACATTTTGATCACTAATTTGTTGAAATGCTTAGAATTGATCATGTGCGGTTCGAAATGGCGTGTCGAGATGCTAGACTTGTATGTCGTTGTAATGTTTGAATCATTGATCACATGTAGATCGCATGTCGAAAGTGTTTGGAAGTGTCGGGGAAAATATGGAAGAGTGTCGAACACGACACGAAGGCTCTCAAAAAATGTCGGTGCTTCCTAGGAAGTTGGAGGAGCCAATTATTGCGTCTCTCGACACCTTAATCTTACCATGTAAAAAAAAAAAAAAAACTAAGATTAGTTAAACGAAATGGGTTGAATGCATGTCCTGCGCAAACCCACTAGATCCATACAATATTGGGCTCCGATATCTTAGATCCATTTCTGCCAATTTAGAAAATTTCAAGCGACCAAAGTGAGTTGAAAAATGGATTTGTAACCCATGTGGACACCACGGCTGGGCACCTTCAACTCTCACATATTTTCTATTGAATGCGTCGCCTGGAATTTGGATGAGCGCCTAACTTTTCCCGACCTATGCTATTGCTCTGCCCCCACGTATCTATTGATATCACGATCCATTTTCTATAAAAAGCCTGCCCTCCTCTCGTACTGTCCACAACTGAAAGTCTTCTACTAAGCACGGTTGATTGCATAACGCAAGCGCTTACGTTTCCTTTTGCAAGAACATGCGACTCTGACATCATTTTTTTTTGCTCGAAACAGAAATGAATTCCCCGTGACGCCTCAACCTCAGTGTAATAACAGTAGCTACAGGGACAGTTGAATCACACGTTCCCCTGCTTTTGCTCCGTTTCTGTCTCTCTGTGCGCGTCTCTGAGAGGGAGGGAGGAAAAAAATGCCGGAATACTGCGTGACGAGAGGAACATTGTTCATTGCGGCGTATCTGGTGGAGGCCCTTCTCGAGAATGGACACACTGTTCGGACTACGGCCAGAGACCCCGGTAAACAAAGCAACAAGTGGTCTAGCTGGTCTTGTTCAAAAGAGGTAAATCTTTCATTGTGTTCTGAAGAATGTCTTTTCCTGGGGAAAACAGGGGATGAAGCCAAGGTTGGGTTCCTGAAGGAGTTGAAAGGAGCGAAAGAGAGGCTGACGATAATGAAAGCGGATCTGACTGTGGAAGGAAGCTTTGACGCCGCCGTTCATGGTGTATGGCATCTTCCACACCGTCTCCCCTGTTCTCGTCCCTTATGATGACAACGTCCGGGTAAAATCCTTGCATCATTGGTCAGCTTCTGTTTTCCTTAGTAATAACTTGAACCATGTCTGATTCCGACTCCTCTGGGTGACTCTCGGTGTGCAATTTCGCAAAAATTTAACCGATCCATGTATAAACGGTGCCTTGAACGTGCTCAAATCCTGTTCGAGAGCGAGTAGCGTGAAGAGGGTCGTTCTCACTTCTTCCTGCTCTGCGGTAAGATACCAAGACAACATTCAGCAGGGTTCACCCCTCAACGAATCACACTGGAGCAATACCGACTACTGTAAACGCCACAATGTGAGATTGGTTCTATTGTGTTCTCTACATAGAAAGTCTACAATACTGAGTACTGCAAAAACTATTGTTGCTTCACTTGGTGCAGCTTTGGTATGCATATGCGAAAACCGTTGCAGATAAGGAATCATGGAAATTGACAGAACAATATGGGATCGATCTAGTGGCGGTGAACCCTTCTGTAGTGGTCGGACCATTGCTCACTCCACAACCGACAAGTACATTGCTTCTGAGACTTGTCATTGTGAAAGGTTAGTTTCTCCATCACGGGCGTCACGCTGGCCACGGACTTCCCTTGTCGGATTCACGAATTTGTTCTCCATTAATTAGACAATTCATATCAACATTAGCATGTCGTCAGGTCATCGCATCGCTTTGTTCAGGGTGGCAAAATGTTGTGCTGAAAGTAGCTCATTTCCATTTGGCTAATTAGGACACCTGTTTGAATGACCTTCAAAACCTGATCAAATTGGATGATGCTGCCCGTTCTACTTGATCTAACGAGAAGAATCTATATCTCTCCTTAAATTGGCTCGGTTCGGTGACCATGGTATTGTTAGAAGTACATTTATTTCTTCGGTCGGCGAGGAAAAATAAAGTCTGAAGGCGCTCTCGCCAGATTTACAAGGCGAGTATCCCAACATGATGGTCGGGTTCGTGCACATTGACGACGTGGTTGCTGCACACACTTTGGCCATGGAGGAAAAGAGAGCCTCAGGCAGGCTCATATGTTCAAGCTCGGTAGCTCACTGGTTTCAAATCATTGAGATGCTCGGGGCTCCACAATGCCCCTTGGAGAACAAGTGAGTACAGCAACAAAAGGCGGCAATTACCTTGCTCAACTTTGCTACTACCATCACGCCTCTTTCAAGAAAATGTTTTCCGCACTCGTGCTATTAAATTAAATCGATCACATGTCGAGCAAGTTCAAGAGTGGAGTCTTCGACTCTACTTAGTCGTATCTTCCACATGAATCCATAACATTGACGACGTGCGGAGTTTTTCCCTCTTATTCCAATATTGTAGGTGCGGCAGCCAGAGTGGAAATAATGATCCACACAGCATGGACAGTGGCATGATAATGGAGCTGGGGCTTCCTCCATTGAAAACTCTTGAGCAGATGTTTGATGACTGCATCAAGAGCTTCCAAGACAGAGGCTATCTGTGAAGGCAATCCCCTGTTCTGAGAACAGAGGTCAAAATAATCTGGAACTCGGTTACGTCGATGATCACGACTGATGAGGATGATGGGTTCGGTGAAAGTTTTTTCCGAAGGCTAAATAATTGAAGACAATCACAATCCTAATTTCCTTTTTTACGGTTTATCAATGTTAAAATCAAAACACATGTTAGGGAGCTCACTTCTTTGACAGGTCGTGGGGACCTTCATTAAGTTAGGATTGTTGGCTGTACGCCTCCACTTGTGGGGGCCAACCGGTTTTTATTTTATTTATTTTCAAAAAGAAGAAAAACAAAAGACAAAAGAAGAAAGAAAAAAGAAAGAAAAAGAAATCAAAAAGAGGAAAAGAAAGAGACACAATGATGGGCAGCCATCATTCCTTTGCTTTTCTTTGTTTTGTGTGTTGTGTGCGTGTGCAGAGAAGAGAGAGCGGAAGAAAACAGAAGAAAGAGAGAGAGAGCCGAGAGTGAAAAATAGGGGAAGCTCTCGGTGAACGCAGGGAAGGAGAGAAAGGGCGACGACCTCCGGTGTGATTTCGGCGGCCAAACATTACCGGAATCGTCTCAAATTTCAGTATGTTGTTCGTGAGACTGAGATCTATAAATTGATAGGTTTCGTTTGTTGAGATTTGTCTCCGGTTCTCCTATTGCGGTTAGGGTTTTCTAGCCCCCTTTTGAGGGATTGCTCCTGGAATATTGTTGTTGAGCTCTAGTGTGTGACTAGAGCGAAATACTTGGTGTATTCTGCTATTCTTGGTGATTAGTGGAAATTTTTGGGTCGTCCGTGGTTTTTCCCGATTCGGGTTTTCCACGTAAATCTTGGTGTTATATTTCTTTATCGTTCCGGTATTATATTCGTTGCTGCGAGGTTGATATTTTGCTGGATATAATTGTTGGTTGTTGCTGGATTATATTGGAGTAGTGTCGGGGGTTATTATTTGATCCTGGATTGGCTATATTTGTGCCGAGGTGCTGCCCGTTTTTCCCCAACAAAGTGGTATCAGAGCTAGAGTTGAGATTCTAGTATTAGATGGAGAATACGAGTGGCACTATGTTTAAGTTAAATGCCTCGAATTACTCTATATGGAAGCCTCGGATGGAAGACGTATTATATTGCAAAGATTTGTATGATACAGTCGAAGGCGATGAAGCTAAAGGAGATACGGAAGATAAAGAGTGGGAGCGAATGAATCGGAAGACGGTTGGGTTTATCCGACAATGGATTGATGATAGTGTGTTTCATCATGTTGCTCAAGAAACGAAGGCAGATACTTTGTGGAAGAAATTGCAAGATCTCTATGAGAGGAGAACTCCACAAAATAAAGCTCTTCTAGTGAAAAGACTTGTGAACTTGAGATACAAGGAAGGGAGTAGCATGACGGAGCACTTGAGTGAATTTCAAGATGTTGTAAATCAATTGACAAATCTTGAGATTGACCTTGGTGATGAATTGCAATCTTGTTTATTGCTTGGTACACTTCCTGATAGCTGGGACACCTTGGTTGTGGCGTTAAATAATTCTGCTCCTTATGGTGTGCTTTCTATGAGCATGGTTAAAGAAAGCTTGTTCAATGAAGAAACAAGGAGGAAAAGTTTGAATTATGCTTCCAAATCGGAAGCACTTGTCGTAGAACATAGAGCCAGAAGTCAGTCAAGAAAGTTTCAAAGTAATGACAGGGGCAAGTCAAGAGGAAGATCGAAGTCAAGGCCAAGAAGAAGTGTGAAGTGCTACAACTGTGGCAAAATGGGACATTATGCTAAAGAGTGTTGGCAACCGAAGAGAGATAAATCCCATGATAGAAATGGAGATAAAAAGAAAGAAGAAAATCAGCCTACAACAGCAGTTGCAGCTGATGGTGATATTGTGTTCATTTGTGATGACGGTTATGTAAATCTCACATGTCAAGATTCTAGCTGGGTTGTTGATTCTGCAGCTTCTTATCATGTCACTTCACGTCGTGACTTCTTTACATCCTATTGCAGCGGTGATTTCGGTTGTGTTAGGATGGGAAACAGTGGTGTTTCCAAGGTTATTGGCATGTGAGATGTTTATCTGGAGACTGATATGGGATGTACTTTACTTTTGAAAAATGTGAGACATGTTCCAGATATTCGACTTCACTTGATCTCCACAGGTGCCTTAGATGACGACGGTTATTGCAACTCCTTCTACGATGGCAAATGGAAATTGACTAAAGGTTCTATGGTGATGGCAAAAGGCAAGAAGACATGCAGTCTTTATATCATGCAAGCAAATTTGATGCGACAAGAGGTAAATGCAGTGGAGGATTCCTCAGTTGATCTATGGCATATGAGACTTGGTCATCTTAGCGAGAAGGGACTTGAAACTCTTGCTAGGAAGAATTTTCTATCATTAAAGGAGAAAAATCTGACGGAGTGTACTCATTGCCTCACGGGTAAGCAACATCGATTCTCATTTCATAGTTCGTCTCCACACACAAAATCTAATGTACTTGATTTAGTTCACACTGATGTTTGCTGCATGAATGCTAGAACACTTGGTGGTGCATTGTATTTTGTCACATTTATTGATGACTGCTCTAGAAAAGTGTGGGCTTTTGCTTTGAAATCAAAAGATCAGGTGCTTGCAGCCTTCAAACAATTTCATATCAGTGTTGAAAGGGAAACAGGGAAAAAGCTGAAATGTGTTCGGGCTGACAACGGTGGTGAATATAGAGGACCGTTTGAGCATTACTGCATGGACTATGGTATCAAGCTTGAGAAGACTGTTCCGAAAACACCACAGCATAATGGAGTAGCAGAGAGAATGAACCGGACGATTAATGATCGGATTCGGTGTATGCTGTCTCATGCGAAATTACCTAAGCCATTCTGGGGCGAAGCGATGAGAACGGCAGTTGACTTGATAAATCTATCTCCATCAGTTCCTCTTAAGGGAGATGTTCCACAAAGAGTATGGAGTGGGAAAGATGTCTCCTACAGTTATCTGAGGGTGTTTGGATGCCGGGCATTTGTGCATGTTCCAAGAGATGAAAGGTCCAAGCTTGATAACAGGTCTAAACAGTGTATCTTCTTGGGTTATGGACATGAAGAGTTTGGCTACAGATTATGGGATCCAGCTACAAAGAAAGTCATTAGAAGCCGAGATGTGGTATTCTTTGAGCATCAGACCATTGAAGACATAGACAAGTCAGAGAAGCCAAAGAATGCAGCTCAACACAGTGTCAGTTTCAGCCCAAATCCTCCTACCGTATTGGGTGAAAATCACGGGGGAGAAGTGCAGGGAAATCATGAAGTAGATGAATCCTCACAGAATGTTAGTTCTTCAGCTGAGACAGGTGAAACAGTTGAGACAGAGCAAACAGTTGAGCAAGAGCAAACAGTTGAGCAAGAAGAGGCAGTCCAACCTCAAGTTAGAAGATCAGATAGAGAGCGTAGACCTTCACAAAGATATCGGCCACATGAGTATGTGCTACTTACTGATGCAGGAGAGCCTGAAACTTATGAAGAAGCTATGTCATGCGATCAAAAGAATAAGTGGCACGAAGCTATGCAAGATGAGTTCAAATCTTTGCATGACAACCATACATTTGAGTTGGTGAAGTTGCCTAAGGGCAAGAGGACACTCACAAATAAGTGGGTGTATAAGCTAAAGACAGACGAAAGCAGTTTGAAGCCACGATACAAGGCTAGGCTTGTTGTGAAGGGTTTTCGTCAGAAGAAGGGAATCGACTTTGAAGAGATTTTTTCACCGGTAGTGAAAATGTCTTCTATTAGAGTTGTTCTTGGTTTGGCCGCCAGTTTGAATTTAGAAATCGAACAACTTGATGTAAAGACAGCTTTTCTTCATGGAGACCTAGAAGAAGAGATATACATGGAGCAACCAGAGGGTTTTAAGGTTAAAGGCAAGGAGCATCTTGTATGTAGATTGAGAAAAAGTCTATATGGTCTCAAGCAAGCGCCAAGACAGTGGTACTTGAAGTTTGATTCATTCATGGAAGCTCATGGATATGGTAAGACCATTTCAGACTCTTGTGTCTTTATGAAAAGATTCTCAGATGATGATTTTATTATCCTCCTGCTTTATGTGGATGATATGTTGATAGTTGGGCATGATGCTAACAAAATCAAAAGCTTGAAAAGTGAGTTGAGTAAGGCTTTTGCGATGAAGGATCTAGGGTCAGCTAAACAAATACTTGGCATGAGAATCACTCGTGATAGGAAGAATAGAAAACTATGGCTATCTCAGGAGAAGTATATTGAAAAGGTGCTTGAAAGATTCAACATGAGCACATGTAAACCGGTAAGTACTCCACTTGCTGGTCACTTTAAATTGAGTAGCAATGAATGTCCTACGAGTGAGAAAGAGAAGGAAGAGATGATGAAAGTTCCTTATGCATCTGCCGTGGGTAGTTTGATGTATGCCATGGTTTGCACAAGACCAGATATTGCTCATGCAGTTGGTGTTGTGAGTAGATTTCTCTCAAATCCAGGTAAAGAGCATTGGAATGGTGTGAAATGGATTTTGAGGTATCTTAGAGGCACTTCCAGATTTTGCCTATGTTATGGAAATGGAAAGCCTGAATTGAGCGGCTACTCAGATTCTGATTATGCCGGAGATAGTGATTCCCGAAAGTCTACTTCGGGTTATATGATGATTTTTGCAGGGGGAGCAGTTTCATGGCAATCAAGATTACAAAAATGCATTGCTTTGTCTACGACTGAAGCAGAGTATATAGCTATCACCAAAGGAAGCAAGGAACTCTTGTGGATGCAGAAATTCTTACAAGAGTTGGGTTTGAAGCAAGAAAAGTTCGTTCTATTTTGCGATAGCATGAGTGCTATTTATCTTAGCAAGAATCCAGTTTTGCATTCAAGATCGAAGCATATCGATGTGAAGTATCATTGGGTTCGAGAGAAGTTAGAAGAAAAGTCTTTTCTTCTTGAGAAGGTCCGTACTGACGACAACGGATCCGACATGATGACCAAAGCCTTGCCCATGGTGAAACTTGACTCTTGTAGAAGCAAAGCAGGTATGATGGAACTCCCCACATGAGGCGTAGGGGGAGATTTGTTGGCTGTACGCCTCCACTTGTGGGGGCCAACCGGTTTTTATTTTATTTGTTTTCAAAAAGAAGAAAAACAAAAGACAAAAGAAGAAAGAAAAAGAAAGAAAAAGAAATCAAAAAGAGGAAAAGAAAGAGACACAATGATGGGCAGCCATCATTCCTTTGCTTTTCTTTGTTTTGTGTGTTGTGTGCGTGTGTGCAGAGAAGATTGAGCGGAAGAAAACAGAAGAAAGAGAGAGAGAGCCGAGAGTGAAAAATAGGGGAAGCTCTCGGTGAACGCAGGGAAGGAGAGAAAGGGCGACGACCTCCGGTGTGATTTCGGCGGCCAAACATTACCGGAATCGTCTCAAATTTCAGTATGTTGTTCGTGAGACTGAGATCTATAAATTGATAGGTTTCGTTTGTTGAGATTTGTCTCTGGTTCTCCTATTGCGGTTAGGGTTTTCTAGCCCCCTTTTGAGGGATTGCTCCTGGAATATTGTTGTTGAGCTCTAGTGTGTGACTAGAGCGAAATACTTGGTGTATTCTGCTATTCTTGGTGATTAGTGGAAATTTTTGGGTCGTCCGTGGTTTTTCCCGATTCGGGTTTTCCACGTAAATCTTGGTGTTATATTTCTTTATCGTTCCGGTATTATATTCGTTGCTGCGAGGTTGATATTTTGCTGGATATAATTGTTGGTTGTTGCTGGATTATATTGGAGTAGTGTCGGGGGTTATTATTTGATCCTGGATTGGCTATATTTGTGCCGAGGTGCTGCCCGTTTTTCCCCAACAAAGTGGTATCAGAGCTAGAGTTGAGATTCTAGTATTAGATGGAGAATACGAGTGGCACTATGTTTAAGTTAAATGCCTCGAATTACTCTATATGGAAGCCTCGGATGGAAGACGTATTATATTGCAAAGATTTGTATGATACAGTCGAAGGCGATGAAGCTAAAGGAGATACGGAAGATAAAGAGTGGGAGCGAATGAATCGGAAGACGGTTGGGTTTATCCGACAATGGATTGATGATAGTGTGTTTCATCATGTTGCTCAAGAAACGAAGGCAGATACTTTGTGGAAGAAATTGCAAGATCTCTATGAGAGGAGAACTCCACAAAATAAAGCTCTTCTAGTGAAAAGACTTGTGAACTTGAGATACAAGGAAGGGAGTAGCATGACGGAGCACTTGAGTGAATTTCAAGATGTTGTAAATCAATTGACAAATCTTGAGATTGACCTTGGTGATGAATTGCAATCTTGTTTATTGCTTGGTACACTTCCTGATAGCTGGGACACCTTGGTTGTGGCGTTAAATAATTCTGCTCCTTATGGTGTGCTTTCTATGAGCATGGTTAAAGAAAGCTTGTTCAATGAAGAAACAAGGAGGAAAAGTTTGAATTATGCTTCCAAATCGGAAGCACTTGTCGTAGAACATAGAGCCAGAAGTCAGTCAAGAAAGTTTCAAAGTAATGACAGGGGCAAGTCAAGAGGAAGATCGAAGTCAAGGCCAAGAAGAAGTGTGAAGTGCTACAACTGTGGCAAAATGGGACATTATGCTAAAGAGTGTTGGCAACCGAAGAGAGATAAATCCCATGATAGAAATGGAGATAAAAAGAAAGAAGAAAATCAGCCTACAACAGCAGTTGCAGCTGATGGTGATATTGTGTTCATTTGTGATGACGGTTATGTAAATCTCACATGTCAAGATTCTAGCTGGGTTGTTGATTCTGCAGCTTCTTATCATGTCACTTCACGTCGTGACTTCTTTACATCCTATTGCAGCGGTGATTTCGGTTGTGTTAGGATGGGAAACAGTGGTGTTTCCAAGGTTATTGGCATGTGAGATGTTTATCTGGAGACTGATATGGGATGTACTTTACTTTTGAAAAATGTGAGACATGTTCCAGATATTCGACTTCACTTGATCTCCACAGGTGCCTTAGATGACGACGGTTATTGCAACTCCTTCTCTTACTAAGTCCACCCCCACATATTTCTATTCAAAGCATCATGTGGAATTGGTTGAGCACCTAACTTTTCAGGAAAATCATCTAAAAAGTCTCAAATCTATCGCAATTGTATCGATTCAGTCCCGAAATCTTTTTTTTAAATTGTATCCTAAATATTTTGCATTTGTGCTAAACTCAGTCCATTTGACAGGCTGGCGATAACGTGGACAATTTTTAATAATATTTTTTATTTCTTTTCTTTGTCCTTTTTTTCTCTTTCTTCTTTTTCTTCCCATTGTGACCAGCGAGGGTCTCGACCACGGGTGAGGCTGACTCACCAACGACTGCACCTTGCAATGCCCTAGGTTTGCGAGGCGTGGCTGTGAGTGAGGCCACCTTCTCCCGAGGCCATGAGGCCAAGAAGGCTGCCCTCGCCGGCCACAATGGGAAGAAAAAAGGAAAAAGAAAAGAAAGAATACTAAAACATCAGTAAAAACTATCCACATCAACGTCGATCCACAAAATAGACTGAATTGGTACAAATATAAAAAGTTTAAAACTCAATTAGCAAAAGAAAAATTTAGTGTTGAGTTGGTATAATTACAATAAACTTAAAACTTTTTTGATAATTTTTTCTAACTTTCCCAACCTATGCTCCCCCCACTAAGTCCATCCCCACAATATAATTATACGGAGTGTAAATGATTCGCGTATGGAAATTCAAATAGCACAAAACAAGTTTAGTATTCTTATGTCAGGAATTCCCCAAATTGACATGGCATTTTTGTAAAGTTTATGCCTCGTACTCATACAGCTCGGTCCGAAGACCGGGGGAAGTTTAGGAGAGATGGGGAAAGCCAGCAGTTGCCAATCGAGGTGGGGATAAGCTTGCTTCTTCAAAAGTATCCCCTTGTCTCCATGAGGGACGACTGGGATCGTCAACTTGAAGTTGTATATTATCTCTTATTGTAATCCATTCAGAGGGAAGAGTATTGCTAAATTTGTACCGTCCGATATTTCATAAGTCCCTACAAGTTCAACTGAATTTATGAATATTTCTGTTTCTCGAGGATTCAAAAAAGCTACGCAAGGGTATTGTCGAGCCTCTGCTCATTTGGTAGCTAATCCTATGATATCTAAATCAAGTAAACTTTCGACACCTCCGACCAAAATATATATATATATATATACTCTTGCGACACCATCCTATTTCCACAGCCACTTTAGCTACTTTCACGACTTTTATAATGGATTGACTAGATTACTCTTCTCTCCTCTTGGCTTGAAGGTGTTTTTCAACTATGGAGTGTAAGTTTCGAAAATTGCAAGATAACGAGAATATTCATAATAAATAGTGGCTCAATAGACAGAAAAAGACAGATGAGAGAGCTTCTATTGCATCTTCGATTTTGAATTCGGAAGGTTGAATTTTTCCTTGTTTCACGGAATATGAATGCTTTGGAAAATATTTCCCCACAAATGATCGGTTGTATTTACTTGAAACAGTAAGTCAAACAATGAAAAATATTCTCATTAGTGGCAATAATATGTGTCTAACCATTTTTGGCAGAGATGAAAAACTATTTCTTTCGTTTTATTTTTCAAGTGTAAGCAAACATTTTTAGGAACCGCCACAAACAAACGGAGCCTTAAAGAGTCTCAATACTCCCTTTGCACAGTACATGGAACAACTCCTTTCGTCCCTGACAGTGGTCGACACCCAAGCAAATGAGCAATGCACATCATCCTTCTTTCCTAATAGCTTCTGGCCTATGTACCTCCTTAGATGCTTAGTTTTGAGAGAATTGAGATCCTTTCGATTCTGGGAAAGGAACCATTATCTTAAGATCATGACATATAAGTTATAACGACATCTCATTCTCAACTACTAATGTTTCCTTCCAGGTGATGTACATGATGTGGGGCACCTAAATTGAGTAAATATGGAAAGGATCTCAATCCTTTATAACAACTTCACCGCATTTTTAACCACTATGAGAATGTATTATGCCAGTTGACATTATTACACTTCCACCTGCATAGGTGCAAACATCACCCCTTCATTGCTATTATGTATGCACAGAAATAGAAAACACTGCTGCAGTGCCAGTATGGCAGGATGCTTAATGTGATTGTAGTAAAGACTGACAAAGTAGAAAGACTGGAAAAGTAATATGGGAGGACACGATGCTCTTATCGTCATCCAATGCGGTAGCTGCCGTAAGATGGACAGTCAAGGGATTGAGTAACTTGATAATTTCTTGGCTTAGACTGTGAATGCTGTGCTTTCAGTCATCAGTAGTTACTTCAGAGCCGCTAATGGAGAAGCCGTTCTGGAGACTGGAACCAGGCGCAGAAAATGAAAACATTTCGGTGGGAGCTCCAACGAGGTTAGGTCCTTCTGTTGTATTTAAGCCTCCCAGTTAAAAGTTTCTGTTAAGACATGGAAACACACTGCTACCACGTGATCCTAGTTTTGCATCATGTATGGAAATGCCTTCTTTCAGCCAAACAGAGAGTCATGTGGAGCATAAATCGTCCTTTTCTCCCACCTCATTATTTTTCGGACGTAAAGTATCAGTTCTAGCCTTAGGTACGCGCATAATGTCACGCCCCGATCTCCAGGCCCGCAACAACCCTACCAAATTGCCTCAGGTCATAAAAGACGACGTCCCAAGCACGTCATCGAACCATTATTTTTATCTTTTAATTAGCGCATGCGGAACGTGCTACTCCCGAACAATTATAAAATTTACGGGGATGGAAAAATAAGAGAATACAATAGTCACATCAATCAATATAAGAAATTATTGTTAATTTTGGGAAGTTGCAATATTTGAAAGCCCACTCTTCAGGCTGTTCTCATGACCACCAAAAGATATCGACTTAGGATCATTAACCCTACTTCAAGCTACTCCAAAAGATATCCATGTCCACGTCCTCTCTTCACATCATGTATATCGCTACTCCATGGTTAGATACCTGAAAAAATGTTCCCACAAAGCTGGAAAGCGTCGGAACGGTGGCGTCGGGTAAACTGAGGAAGCTCGGTTCAAGGTCGAGCAGGAGCTGGAACGTGCCGGTCGTGCGTCGGGGAGGCTGTCCCGCTGCTGAACAGGGACGGTGGTGGTTCGGACACGTAGTTGAGGCTCCGGAACAGTGGTGCCGCGACTGAGAGTGGTCGAACGGCCCGGATAGAGGCACGAGCAGGATCGAGGTAAAGCTGGAAAGCGTCGGAACGGTGGCGTCGCGGCTGAGGTTGGCCCCGAGAGGTGCTGGGAGACTCGGATCAGAGGCGTCGGGGACTGGAAGGTGTCGGACGAGCGGAAGAGGAGGTGGTGATGACGGGCGCAAGGACTTGCGGCGACCTTGGGAGCGTCAGACACGGTCGGGAGCGGAGAGAGAGTCGTCGAGGTAAGAGGGTGTCGCCGTGGAGCAGCAACGTCGGAATGGGCACGGCGACGCGAGCCGCGTTGGCCCTCGGTCCAGCGTGCTCCAGCGGTCGGTTCACGCGACGGCTGAGCCGGAAATCCCCGGAGATATGTGGTGGCGTCGGAGAAGAGATGGGCGGCTGTTGGTGGTGGAAGGCGAGGGTATGAGGTGGAAATGTGGTGGTCGGAAGCTCGGGTGTCTACGGTTGGGCTGAGTCGCACGACGGAAGGGGAAGAAGAAGTTGCAGCAGATATAAGCAGAAAAGAAAGAAGAAGAAGCGTGAGAAAAAGGGATTTGGATCGCATGACATACAAGAATGTATGTCATGCTGACTGACTTTCCATCTGAACCGTTCATTCTAAATGAACGGTTCAGATTGTGCCACGTCATCAGGCCTTTTGGGAGAACCGAAATTTTGAGCGCGAAAAGCTCATCTGCAGATTTTTTTTTTATTCCTCTTTTCTCTCTCTCCCTCCTCTCGTCTCGTCAAACTTCGGGAGGACCGAACCTCCATCGTGTTTTGCACTTGCCTTCCCTTCCCTCACAGTTCGACCTTCCTCGCTCCTCCTCCACCTCTCGCAGACTCCAGCCTCTGCGGATCCGCTGCCGACGCCAGGGCATTTCTCCCTTCCTCGCTCCTCCTCGTTTCGCTCCGGTGACGGACCTCTCCGACGCGAGCCTCCGCGGATCCGCCGCCGACACCAGGCGACAATGTGGAGGCGGATGAGTTGAGGGAGTGCGGTTCAAATTAAAAGAACAGAAAATTTTAGGGTTTAGCCGAAGAATTGCTGATGCTCTTCGAGATTTCGGACTAGGGCTTCAGCAGAACCATAACGGAGTCGATCGGTGCTTTCTTCCTCTTGCAGCGAAGCTTTCGCCGCGGCCGCCCCTCTCTCTGCATTTGTAACACTCGGAGCAGCGTCCTCTCACGCACCGGAGAGAGAATGTCTTCACTGAGGAATGCGATCAGCCGGCGCGCTCACAAGGAAAGATCTCAGCCGTAAGTAAAAGAAAAAGGCTTTGTCGTTCGGTGGTTTTCTGAATCCGTCTTCTGACGATAGCGATTTTTTTTTTTTGTGCGTATGGCAGACAATCGAGGAAAAAGTTCGGGCTTCTCGAGAAGCACAAGGACTATGTCGTCCGTGCGCGAGCCTTCCACAAGAAGGAGGAGGCTCTGCGGAAGCTCAAGGAGAAGGCGGCCTTCAGGAACCCAGATGAGTTCTACTTTAAGATGATCAAAACTAAGACTCTTGATGGAGTTCACAGACCGGAGTAAGATTATTGAACTTGGTCCTCTTCTCCTTGTGTACGTGTTTTCGACTCAATCGTGCATCTTTCACAGTTTCCAATCTCTGACTCTGTAGTTTGTGTGGGGTAGGAGTCAGGCAAATAAATACACCCCTGAAGAACTCATGTTGATGAAGACGCAAGACATAGGATATGTACTTCAGAAGTTGCAGAGTGAGAAGAAGGTACTCCTTATTTGAGCTGTTCTTGTCCAAATTTGTTGCCAGAATGATAGTCTGGAGAGGTATTGATGCTGTATAAATTCTGCTGTTTACTGCAGAAAATCGAAAAGCTAACCGCCGTGCTGCATTCTCTCAATGATCTGGCCCATCGAGCAATCGTGTTTACCACGCAGAAGACAGGTTTGTTCGTCCTTATCTTTGTCGTGATCTTTAATTTTTTTTCCTGCTGACTGATGGTAGTTCTTGTTACTGGAGTTTTATTTCCTCTCACTCGAGCTAGAGAACAGAGATATTGGTTATGCCGCTGAAAGTTTGATATGCTAGCATCGTGCTTGTGCTTTCTCGACCAACCAATCTCACTTTCTGACAAATTTGGCATACTCGAAACTATAGCTTGAGGCCATTTTAATATGCCATGTTTTGAACTATTAATAGCCGGCCATTGAGTGTACATTGAGATCAATATGATTTTATCCCCTAAAAAGGTTACAATATAGTCTCCCCTTGTAAAAGGTTTCTCCAAGGGATGCAGCAGGATGACGTGATGGTTGCATAGTTCTTTACCCTTGTTTAGTTCCATCCTAGTTGATGCCCTCTTTTTTGTTTTGTACCCTCGCTGAAGCTTTGAGCTAGTATCTTGTATTATTTCATTTGTTTTTCATAATGTCTGCAGGGAGGAGGCGAAAGAGATGGAATCATCGTCTTCTAGGATTGGGAAAATATCCTTAGAGGATATTCCTGATAATATCAAAAGGTGAGCTCATATGGCCTATACTTGTTTCAAGTGCGCAGAAGCTGGACGGCACTGTCACGTTCAGGTGTCATGAGAGAATTTATGATAGGAACAATGTAATTGAGTTAAGCAAAGATTATCTTCCTAAGGAGGCTGAAATCTAGCTTTGTGCTTGACTTAGAAAGACTTTGATGTCTCTTGCCGCTCATTTGGGCATCAAATTGTGGATTATGTTACCACCCATTTCCACAGTATCTGTTGCTTTTCAGGTGTCAATATTGATGCTGTTCTCTACCTTTTTCTAACGTGCTTGACAGTTTTAATTTATGTTTTCCCTCCGTCTAAACCGCGCATTATGTAAACTGAATGTTTTGGTGGTTCTGTTAACCTATCAATTTTGATCTGTTTGATTGTGCCCTTGGTGGAGTAGACAGCTTAAAATCCATACATTGTGCAGGAAAACAGCTGCTTCATACAGAGAACTAGAGGCAAGAAAAAGCAGAGTAAATGATTTGGAGAAGATATACACGGATATGTCACTGCAGAAGGAATTGCAGGTAGGCTTCACTCATTTTCTACCCATGAAGACAGGCTTATAATGTAGTTGATTGTACAGCACAAGAATTAGATAGAATTACAACCCAAAGATAACAAGATTACACCCAGAGAAGACGATCAACAGAAAAATTGCTACTATAATACACTATAGTCTCAGAGTTTGGTCTGACTCCCGGGTTTGAATTGCAACTTTTCTATTGATATGATAGTATCCACTTTCCATGATGCCTGATCCGACCCCAATCATTATTGGACTGTAATTGACCTGACCTGGTCCTTCCCAAATGATATAAATTGAGCGACTAGGTTGATTTTTTCTTTTTTCTTTTTGGGTGGTATTGGGGGAAAAGGCAACATGTTTCCTTCACAACCCAAGAGGAGCTGCTCTATCTCCAATCGAATCACAACCCAACTTCGGAAGATCTGATCATTCATGATGATCAAGATTTTCATTGCCTTTGTTTTACCAACCAAAAGGACAAGAACAAGGGCTCAGCCAAATCTACACCAGAAGCAGTAAAAACATCCAACAATCTAGAAAAGGAGCTCAATGGCTAATAGAAAGACAACGGACAATGACAGAATATGAACACTCTTCAACCACAATTAATATACCAAAAGTTCAACTTATGAACACGTATACACTCAGCCACCTGCACGCCTCGGCCATCGGCCACCATCCATAACTGGAAAACCAGAGTCATGAACAATGCCATTATCAGCAACCAATTAATCAATGCCGGGCATCGACCATTCAAAAGAATGCATAACAAAAGACCTATGAATTCTGGGTAACAACTTTGACTCCAAGCCATGTCTCACAAACAATCATCGCCGCAACAGAGAAACATACTAAGAAGAAATGACCAAGATGCACTCATGATAACGAGAAAATCTAACTGAAAAGTGCTCACCGTGATGGCATCCTTCTCACTATTCAGGACGACACAAAATTAAGTGACATACATTTCCAGGATACTAAGATGTTTATGCTGCTTGCATATCAATGATTGATAGGTAAAGGGCTCCAAAACTTTGTAGTAGATGAATGCTAAGCTAACTAGGCAGTCCCTCAACTAATCAATGTCTAGATTGCTCCCAACAAAGATTGTAATCTAATATGCGTGAGAAACAATTCAACTGGAAATTTTTGCAGCAGTTTCATCTGCCTCGAATTTCCACAGGAATGCTTCAACATAAAAAAGAGAACCGAGGACAACCCAAAATCCAGTGACAAAGAATCGGTTTAAGTGCTTGTGCATCTCGGCATGGAAAAACTGTTCAAAGGAGACAATAGCGGCCAGTCCAGGCCATTTCATCATGCAGTCATCAAAGTCCTACAGAAAATCTTCCTACTAGCCAAACATGTCCATTCAGCCAAACACACAAGCAAAGAAGCAAAAGGCAAAAAGAACATGTTTTTCTTACTCGATACCAGTCGATTTGGCGGCGGAGGCAAAGGACGAGGTGGATGCCGAGGCGGAGGCCGCATCCATCGGACCATTCGATTTGGGGGGAGAGCCCAGGAGCAGGGCGTCGTCCCTGCTGGGTTTTGGACGTCGGGCGTGGATTTGGGTGCAAGGGAGAGAACGGCCGTCGCCGTCAAACGCCAGAGCGTCGGGCTTTGATTTGGGTGGGAGGGAGAGAATCACCGTCACCGGCGTCGATTTTGGGATTTCTGTGGGAGGGAGAGAGCACAGAGGGGAATGGCGTCGTCTTCGAAGAGAGGTCGACAGCCGACGATTCAGGCGATCCGCTCGCGCGAGAGAGCGAGCAGAGATCCTTCTCTCTGAGGTCTTTGGAGGAGAGAGAGAAAATAGACGGCTGCCTTTTTTTTTTATCTGGATCTTTTTACGAAGAGAGAGAAAAAGAGAACCCTATGCCCTTTTTTTGAATTTTGAAATTCAAATTTTCAGCCCTCCCCAAGGCTTAGGTGACGTGGCTTCATCTGATCCGTTCATTCTAAATGAACGGTTCAGATGAAAAGCCAGTCACGTATGACATACATCTTGTATGTCATACGATCCGGATCCGAGAAAAAGGTTCATTGTCCTACAGGAGTAACGAAAAGCAACAGGGAAAAAGTTGAACTTTTTTGGAAGAACAGACTAAGGCTGCGTATGGTAGCGTTTCTGTTCCAAGGAGCATTTTTTGAACAGAAACATTTTTTTTGTATTTCTGTTCAAACTTACGATTTTTAGGAAAAAAACGCGTTTGGTAATTTAAAAAAAAAACACTTTTTTCAGTCGCCGACTGGCGATCGGCGGCGGCCGGCGAAGGGCGATGGGCGGCGGCGGCGACGGCGGCCGGCGTCGGCGACAGGCGGCGGGCGATGGGCGGCAGCGGCGACGACGGCCGGCGGCGGCGACAAGCGTCGAGCGGACGGCGGCCGGCGGCGGCGACAAGCGTCGAGCGGACGGCGGCCGGAGACCGGCGGCGAACGGCGGTCGGGGGCCGGCGGCCGATGACCGGCAGCCGACGACCGGCGGCGGCCGGCCAACGGACGGCGGCCGGAGACCGGCGACGAACGGCGACCTGCGCCGGGGGCCGGCGGCCGATGACCGGCAACCGGCGGCGGTCGGCGGCCGGCGACCTCGCGACTGGCGGCGGCCGGCGACGGCTGACGGCGGCAGCGGCCGGCGACTGGCGGCGGACGGCGACGGGGGACGGCGGCCGGCGACCGTCGACGGCCGGCTTTTAGCGAGGCGGCGAGTGGTAATCGCGTCGGCGACGATGGATGGTAGTTTCAAAAGTGTTCCAAAATCTCAGAAGCAAGTTTTTTTTTGTTCCTTCAAAAGTGTTCCTTGGCACAAAAGTGTTCCGCGGAACACTTTCAGAACATTTTTGAACCATACGCGTTTCTGCTCCAAAAGTGTTTCCGGAACACTTTTGGAACAGAAACAGTTTCCCCAGCCACCATTCATACGCAGCCTAAGAGGTCTCATTCGGTTCCTTGCCAACTGGAAAGGACAAAAGAAAGAGCAAAAAGAACACGTGAGACACAAGAGAAAGAAAAAGGAGACATGAGCAGCAGAAGATTAGACTTGAGGTGGAGCCCACGAAAACTTCAAATATCTTACAATCGTTCATTCGACTGAGAGAGAGAGATTCAAGGAACAAAGAGCATTTGATTGAGATAGAATGAAAGAGGGGCCCACAAAATTCCTTCTTCCTCCTTTTCAAAGACTACACAAATGAGACGGAGGGAAGTTTTCAGCTGATATGAACCAAAAATGGGACCCGCCAATTATTAAGGCCATCTTCAAATTTTTCGGTTGATATCAAAATGAGGTCCACGGATTTAACTAGTTTTGGGTTTTCCAAATTAAAACAAGTGCAAAAACGTAACATTCAGTGTTATTCTTTGGTCTAACATAACATTCATCGCACAAACGATATGGCTTGTCCTGGTTTGAAGCCAAAGATGCTTTCAGGCTTCTTCTGTTACTGCACGCTTTGCCAAAAGCAAATACATCCTGAACACATGGAATGATCAATGCTGTTTACCCATTTACGTAGACATACGACAGCTTGTGAAGTTAGAACCAACATGCGACACCCTTCATCATTCCACAGCAAACAGACACTTATGACCGAGCCATTAAGCTATTGGAAAAGATGCCTTTGATTATTCACAAATCGGACGAGAACAAAATCTGAATGAAAACAGGTACCACAAGCAAGCTGGTATCACTAGTGAGACTTCTTTTTCTTGGGAAGATACATTTCCTTCTTGGCTGACATACCACTAATAACCGATCAGACGAGAATCAAACTGAAGTGGACAAAATATAATCACCAAGAAAATGGAGAGGATTTAAGGCAGATTCAAGACTAAGATACACCGTTTTCAACGCCCTTTATGACTACTCATCAGCTGGTAAAGCTGGTGTCAACACCCATCAAATGAACCGAGTGCTAAACTCGTATCCGATAGGGTCATGGGAGACCGTCCTGTAACCCTCCTGCATGAACTGCAGAGAAAAATTGACCTGTCTGTATGTACCTGCCTCGACGTCACACAGCAGGACGTAAAGCTCTGAACCTTGGAACTCCGGAACAAGGTTGAGTTCCCCTGCAGTCCCGCTCCCTATAAAAAACTTGGGCATTCTCGAGATTCAAGTTAATCTGGCAATCTATCCATGTTGGCCTAGCACGGTCCTCCAAACTGAACAAGAAAATGGAAAGACCATCGCCGGTTGCCATCGCGTCTAGGAGGGTGACGTGCCCTTGGAACTCCATGAGCTTCAACTCAAGTTGACTTGTCTCATCGCAATTGTGCATACCATCGGGCAGCGATAGGCTCACGAATTGCTCAGAGGCGATGAGGAACATCTCAATCTTTCTTTCTTCTCCATCTGTCAAGAAGTAGATGATCCCATCCACGCAGATACTTCCCCGACTGAGATAGATAGGTGCCGCATTCTGAAGCGTTTTCGACTTTCCCGTTTGGGATCTGAGAAGGTGGTGGCCGGCGACTTGTCCCTGTTCATGAAAGCTGTCTGGGTTGTCCCAGTAAACCCAAGTGATCAGGATGACAATCTCCTGGTTAGTAGTATCGAATCCGGTGGCACAAAATCGCTTGAACCACTCCTCCCGGCACAGAAACCAGGGGCGACGCACAATGTGTAGGAAATCTCTGGGATAGGGAATGGAGAGGGTCTTGCCAACAGAGGTGGTGGGATTGAATAACGCTGTTTTATTGTGATGGTGGTTGTCACCATCCTCGCCCATGTCCCTATTGTGGTTGGGATAGTAGAATATCAGGCCCTTCACGCTCTGGATACATTCCCGATCAAACAATCTGTCAAAGGGTTTCACCCAAAGCTTTTGACCGGTTACATCCAACATGGCGAGCTCGTAGTGGAAAACATTGTCATCGGAACCGTGGTTTTCATTGTCGGAACTGTGGTGTTCGCCGTAATCGGTTTTTTTTGACCTCCAAAGGAAGGAGGACAGCGGAGCCCGGGTATGAATCCAGAACTTTGAAGTCTTTGGCGAACTCCGGGCCGTCGATGAAAGACTTCCACTGCTTCGAGTTGCGCTTGTAGCGAAGGAGTCCATGAAGCGGCATTTTGAGAAGAACTCTGGAGAAAAGGGCGTTATTATGCAAAAGGGAAAGTATTCCCTCTCCGGCCATGGTGAAACAGAGCCGAAAAGAGAGAACAGGGGCTAACAGACGGAAATAGAGCCGAAAAGAGAGAACATGGGCGAGAACAGGGAAATGAGCAGGATGAAGAGGGGGCTAAAAGACGTGGGTATTAGCGACCCATTGTTGAACAGAATGGGAAGAAATAGAAAGATTCAAGAATGAAGAACAGGATAATGAGCGGGAGAAGAGAACGGGAGGAGAGAGAGCGGGAGGAGGATAACAGACTGACACACGGTAGTTTGTTAAGTGTGAACGCGTCAGGCATTAGCTGCAAGTGCTGAGCTAGAGCGACCCATTGTTGAACAGAATGGGGAAGAAATAGAAAGATTCAAGAATGAAGAACATGGGAATGAGCGGGAGAAGAGATCGGGGGAGGATAACAGACTGACACACGGCAGTTTGTTAAGTGTGAATGCGTCAGGCATTAGCTGCAAGTGCTGAGCTAGAGCGACCCATTGTTGAACAGAATGGGGAAGAAACAGAAAGATTCAAGAATGAAGAACAGGGAATGAGCGGGAGAAGAGAGCGGGAGGAGGATAACAGACGTTTGAAGAGAGCTGGAGCTGACGCGTTCACACTTAACAAACTGCCGTGTGTCAGTCTGTTATCCTCCTCCCGCTCTCTCTCCTCCCGCTCTCTTCTCCCGCCCATTCCCCTGTTCTCCATTCTTGAATCTTTCTGTTTCTTCCCCATTCTATTCAACAATGGGTCGTTCTAGCTCAGCACTTGCAGCAAATGCCTGACGCGTTCACACTTAACAAACTGCCGTGTGTCAGTCTGTTATCCTCCTCCCGCTCTCTTCTCCCGCTCATTCTCTTGTTCTTCATTCTTGAATCTTTCTGTTTCTTCCCATTCTGTTCAACAATGGGTCGCTAATGCCCACGTCTTTTAGCCCCCTCTACATCCTGCTCATTTCCCTGTTCTCGCCCATGTTCTCTCTTTTCGGCTCTGTTTTCGTCTGTTAGCCCCTGTTCTCTCTTTTCGGCTCTGTTTCACCATGGCCGGAGAGGGAATACTTTCCCTTTTGCATAATAACGCCATCTTCTCCAGAGTTCTTCTCAAAATGCCGCTTCATGGACTCCTTCGCTACAGGCGCACCTCGAAGCAGTGGATGTCTTTCATCGACGGCCCGGAGTTCGCCAAAGACTTCAAAGTTCTGAATTCATACCCGGGCTCCGCTGTCCTCCTTCCTTTGGAGGTCAAAAAAAACCGATTACGGCGAACAACACGGTTCCGAAGACGATGTTTTCCACTACGAGCTTGCCCTGTTGGATGTAACCGGTCAGAAGCTTTGGGTGAAACCCTTTGACAGATTGTTTGATCAGGAATGTATCCAGAGCGTGGAGAGCCTGATCTTCTACTATCCCAACCACGATATGGACATGGGCGAGGATGGTGACTACAACCCCCATCACAATAAAACAGCGTTATTCAATCCCACCACCTCTGTTGGCAAGACCCTCTCCATTCCATATCCCAGAGATTTCCTACACATTGTGCGTTGCCCCTGGTTTCTGTGCCGGGAGGAGTGGTTCAAGCGGTTTTGTGCCATCGGATTCGATCCTACTAACCAGGAGATTTGTCATCCTGATCACTTGGGTTTACTGGGACAACCCAGACAGCTTTCATGAACAGGGACAAGTCGCCGGCCACCACCTTCTCAGATCCCAAACGGGAAAGTGGAAAACGCTTCAGAACGCGGCACCTATCTATTCCAGTCGGGGAAGTATCTGTGTGGATGGGATCATCTACTTCTTGACAGATGGAGAAGAAAGAAAGATTGAGATGTTCCTCATCGCCTCTGAGCAATTCGTGAGCCTATCGCTGCCCGATGGTATGCACAATTGCGATGAGACAAATCAGCTTGAGTTGAAGCTCATGGAGTTCCAGGGGCACGTCACCCTCCTAGACGCGATGGCAACCGGCGATGGTCTTTCCATCTTCTTGTTCAGTTTGGAGGACCGTGCTGGGCCAAACATGGATAGATCGCCAGATTAACTTGAATCTGGAGAATGCCCAAGTTTTTATAGGGAGCGGGACTGCAGGGGAACTCATCCTTGTTCCGGAGTTCCAAGGTTCAGAGCTTTACGTCCTGCTGTGTGACGTCGAGGCAGGTACATACAGACGGGTCAATTTTTCTCTGCAGTTCATGCAGGAGGGTTACAGGACGGTCTCTCATGGCCCTATCGGATACGAGTTTAGCACTCGGTTCATTTGATGGGCTTTGACACCAGCTGATGAGTAGTCATAAAGAGCGTTGAAAACGGTGAAAACGGTGTATCTTTGTCTTAAATCTGCCTTAAATCCTCTCCATTTTCTTGGTGATTGTATTTTGTCCACTTCAGTTTGATTCTCGTCTTATCGGTTATTAGTGGTATGTCAGCCAAGAAGGAAATGTATCTTCCCAAGAAAAAGAAGTCTCACTAGTGATACCAATTTTCTTGTGGTACCTGTTTTCATTCAGATTTTGTTCTCTTTCGATTTGTGAATAATCAAATGCCTCTTTTCCAGTAGCTTAATGGCTCGGTCATAAGTGACTGTTTGCTGTGAAATGATGAAGGGTGTAGCATGTTGGTTCTAACTTCTCAAGCTGTCGTATGTGTACGTAAATGGGTACACAGCATTGACCATTCCAGGGTGTTCATGATGTATTTGCTTTTGGCAAAGCGTGCAGTAACAGACTGACACACGACAGTATGTTAAGTGTGAACGTGTCAGGCATTAGCTGCAAGTGCTGAGCTAGAGCGACCCCATTATTGAACAGAATGCTGTGTGTCCTTTTTCATACGTTCCTGCCATGCCCGTCTGATTATTGCGGTTAGTTAAGTCTGATTAGTCGCGGCGATCGTGTTATTCCCCTCCCTCACATCTGGCAATATCGCTGTGATTTGAGGATGTTTTGCTCATTACGTGCGGGAGCAACATCGGTTACCATTGCCTCTTGTGGAGTACAAAGCCTCTGTAGCTTATGTTAGAGGTGAAGTGGTGATGGTTGATACGATTTGCCTCTTGTGGAGTACAAAGCCTCTGTAGCTTATGCCTGGGAATTAGCATGCAATTCCCATTGACTCATTCATTACAAGCTAGAATTACAACCTTCCGTAATGAATGAGTCAATGGGAATTGCATGCTAAATTAACATAGTGGTATTAGCCCGTGCCACTGATTTATCATGTGAAAAGTTCTGTTGTGCTTGTTTGGCACCTTTTTATCTGTCTATGTAATCAATTCTTTTCTTCGATGCTCCCCTTCTGAAATTACTGGTCTGTCTATATCATGGCAGGTTGGTGTAAAATCAACTTACTGCCAGACTGACTTCTATTATGACATGGAGTATTCTGTGGAGTATTCGACATTTTGCACGTTTGATTTCTAGTGAGTGCGTTAATACTGACGCCAGGGGTAATTTTAGGTCTTTTCATCACTGGTTGTGAGCTTCTCTGGGATTCGCACATTCTGTTTTTAGAGGGAGAGACTTGCAGAACTCAATTTTCTGAATGCAATTCTATGAGTTCAGGTGAGATACGGATGACATTTCAATGTCTAATTTTGTGTCTCGCTATCAGATGGTTCGGCTGAGGGCAGTGATTCTCCATCATGTAATTCCCTCAATGGTTCAGCATCCACTGACATTGGAACGACATTCACTACAAAAAAAACACGCAATTAGCCATGACATTAGCGACGAGAATTTCGCAAAAATTCGTAGCTAAATTGATTTGGCGACGAATTTGCGCCGAGAAAAAATTCGTAGCTAATTCGGCATCGCTAAATTTAGCGACGAAAATTCGAAGGTTGTCGCTAAAATTTGGCGACGAGCGACGAACGGATTTGGCGACGCACACTGCTGTTCGTCGCCAAAATTGGCAGCGAACAAAGCCGTTCGTCGCTAATTTGTAATTTTTTTTTTTTGGGTCGGAGGAAGTTCTGGGAAATTGTCCAAGAAGATGGCAACGAAGATTGCGGGGGAAAATGAAAGCAGAAGCATTTCCAACGATGGCTACAATTCCAAATACATAGACACATGAAAGTTCAGCCAAAAGCCGACAACGAAGACGTAGGACGACATTCTAGGGCGGGTGAAATCACCGGCTCCGCCGTCGACCGGAGAGGGAGGGGTTCGGGT